>OY756218.1:2542500-3792500 GCA_963576875.1 Acrobasis repandana
GAGAGGTGCGGGTGCGGGGAACGGGGACGCATATTGCAAGTACCTTAGGAGATTCCGTTCTGTTTACTCTTACTGTACAATACAATACAATACAATTACTCTTTATTGCACCATGAAGAAAGGACATACAACAATACAGAGAAAAAAAAAACAAAAATGATACAAAGGCGGACTTATCGCTTATGTAGCAATCTCTTCCAGTCAACCTTTGGGTAGAGAGAGAAGTGAATTATGAGAGAGGCGATGCAGTATGTCGGATTTACTGATAGTAGATATAAGATAGAATCTACTGAAAAAATATATAAATACATTAAATTACTGTATTCTGTGATTATAGGATAATTAATATCACTTACTCAGTTACTACCCGTATGGTTCCGTGTTAGAATAGGACCACAACATCTCTTCCTGCGGATGTCGTAAGAGGCGACTAAAGGACGAAGCACAAACATCTCGTGCTACAATTGCATTCCCAAGGAGGGTTGACGTCAGGCAGGCGGCCGGTCTTAAAACTCTATATAGCCAAATCATTTAAACTGTTCCGGCTATTTCTTCTCCATTTTGCGAGGTTTTTGGCATCCTTGGGTGACCATTGGCATGCATACAAATGCATGTTATATTTGGAGAAAAAAGCGGGAAAGCTCACCCCGGGCTCCGAAGCAGCACAGCTGAGGATGCAACCGGGAAAGCGTTTAGACGAAGAAGAAGAATTAATATCACTTACATCTTACTAAGCTGAGAATACTTGACAGTGAGCACTTTTTCTAAGGCCAGAAGCACACTCGCCGGGAACTTTCTTCGTTTCGCTGAGAGCACGGCTCTCACCCACATCAGCAGGTGTTCAAGATGGCGGCTGTCCTCTAGCAGGCGAGCCAGTGTAGTCATCAAACGATCTACGTAGTCATCCTCGAGACTTGACACTGTTAGGTCAACTGCAAACACAATTTTCAATTATCATCAGGTCTTTTTTAGTCTCCACTGCAGGACCCTCTCTGTACTACCAGTCATATATTAGCCAGAGCAGTCAGACGATTTGGCCTACACTCTCCACGCTGGTCAGACGGGTTGGAGAGGTCTCACTGATGTTTATAGGCAGGGTTCGCCTATAAACATCAGTGAGACAGACAAAACTTCCATAGAATTTCGATTCGCAGAAAATGTTTAATAGAATATTTAATTCTTATATTTTTATTTATAATATTATTGTTTCAAAGACTATTTACTTGAATGAATCTTAATTTATAGAAACACAGTTCAATGAATTTTATACAATCATATTTTCATTCAACAAACTAATCAAACAGAAGAATATTTTTTTTTTTTAAAGAATTTTGTTTATTTATTTATTTTATTTATTTATTTAATCTTTATTGAACAATAAAATAAAAGTACAAGTGGCGGACCTAATGCCATATGGCATTCTCTCCCGGTCAACCATTAGACCAAGCAGAAAATATGTGTGGCTGGCGTAATGAAATTCACAAAAATAAGCAAACTTAATATAAATAAAATATATATAATCAAAAACACATAGGTATACTTATACACAAATATACTTTTAAACATATAATAACTATACATATGTACTAACATGCATAAAATACAATAAATTCTTCTTTAAAACAAAGTCACCTTTAATTATTGGAATTATTAGATAAAAACATTGTTCAATCAAAGTATTTACCATATAATAAGTCACAATAGACTAGAAATCACTACCATAATATACAGGCTGACCTTTAAACCACCAGCCAAATTTTTGGAGCAAGGTCAGTCCGTGATACTGAACTACCATAAAAACTAGAATAAATATTCACTTTTCCATACAAATCAGCGCTCAGCCAAACGAATTTTGTATGGGAGGACGAAGAAATTTTATCGATTTTTACTAAATTTTTTATAGAAAGTAGTTCAATATCATGGACTGAAATTGCTCCAAAAATTTGGCTGGTGTTTAGAAAGTCGCCCTGTATGTGTGTTTTTCTAGATCAAATAAATCTATGTCTATGAATAATAGTCTTCATACTTACTGCAAAACAAAACAAAGTGACTATTATTATGAGAAATTATAAATATCCTATGATAATAAAGATATTTTGATATGATTTGATTTGACTTACTGTCCCCGGGTGGCACTGCCTCTACGCTTTCCTGTATGATTGTATGCTCGTTTAGTTGTAAAGCACCTACGAGCGCCTTCCCCCAAGCCTGCTCCTTGAGGTATTGCCGGACCGTATACGGAGTCGAACCTTCTTCTAAACGGTACGGTCTGTAAATTAAATATATATATATATATATATATATAGATATATTTAGCTAACAAATCTGGCCGTTCGGTATTAGGCCAAGCAGTCAATGAATGACCAATGACGAAAAAAAAGTTGTATTTATGAAGACTATGTCCGTCCACTGCTGGACATAGGCCTCTCCCAGGGATTTCCAAAATGACCGATCTAGAGCGGCCTGCGTCCAGCGAATGTCCAAAGCACAGCAAAGTTCAGGACTAACTCTATACATAATATGTTTTGAAAACACGATAGCTAAAAATTTTCTCTATAGAAAAAAATTGCGAAGTTGCCTCTAAATCACCTCAGAATTATACTAAAACGGAAAGTATTCAGGAAATACAATATATAGCCCTTGTAACTTTGGATTATAATGGTATTAAACATAAGACAGGGATCATATGCCTTATTTTTTAAATAACTCTTAAATATTCTTTGTAAAACTAAAAAAAACCTCAAAAACCAGAAACGCGTAAACCAGCCTCATTGACCTCTGATCTTTTCACCCCGCATGGTTCGCTGTCTCGCTTCGGCTAGAGTAAATTTGTGTGCGTGGAAGCGGGAGCAAAATTTAGATTTTCCACATTTATTCTGTGCTACACAGCTCTGTATACGAACCGGAAGGTGCCATCGAGCCCCGCGTTCTGCGTATACACGAGCAGGCCCTCCGTGGCCGCCACGGCGAAACTCTCGCCCGTCGGAGAGAAGCGGGTGCAATGGACACGCACCTGACAACACCACAAGTAATCAAAGTCAAAACATTTTTTTTTTATTCTTCTTTTTATTTAAGAGCTTAGTGGCTCTTAAATAAGAAGTATGCGCCAAACTTCTATGAAATTTCCATACTCCATTTTTGGAGAAGAGTAGTGTGGTGGTTTCTCCATTTGCCTTTCACACCGTGGTAAAAAAATTATTCAACATAGAATAAATATATCACATAATTAATTTTTTTATTGTTTTTATTACAAAAAATATAAATCTAATAATGCCTACCGTCCGGCGTATAACGGCTGATACTTGTACTACAAGACTTGCCACATGTCACTTTGATCGCTATCTCTTTTTCTCTTGTGAAGTCATCCGTTATCGATTGTTTTTTGTCGCACACAGCTATGGTGGTCATGTACACAGTAAAAAAAATCTAGGTTAAAACGAAAATCATTCTCTCGCTCGCGCATTATATCACATTATACGATACGCGAGCGAAAGAAAATGATTTTCGTCGTTTCGTTAAATTCATTCATGTATTGACACGGCTTATAAGGGTGTATATGTGTCTCACCTCTGGCTTGCCCCCCCTGTCGGCCATGTCCCCCCGCCGCACCCCGGGCAGCCGGAGCACCACGTCCCCCCCCTCCAACTCCGTCCTCTCCTCTATGAGAGCCATGTTTCCAAACTCCGACAGTAGGCGGCGGTTTATGAAATCCTGGAAAAAAAAATTCACATATGGAGAAAAAAATATTTCAATTTAGCTTTAGTTGTGGTAGAGCCACGCTACCGGCAAAACTCAGTTTTGCTAGTAGAATGAATGGGCCGGCTCGTCCGGGAAAGTACCACACTCTCACAGAAAATCGACATCTGAGTAGTAGCTTCACCGCTACTATGCTTTGTTCGGTGAGTGAGAGCCGGAGCCCCCTCTCCCCCCCTCTGGGGAGGGCCCTGAAAGGCCGGTAACGCTCTTGTTACACCCCTGGTGTTGCAGTTGTCCATGGGCAGCGATGATCACTTACCATCAGGTGACCCGCTTGCTCGTTTGCTGTCCTATAGCATAAAAAAAACTAACATTATGGGCCAGGGACGATTCGTGGCAGATTTTTAGACAGACTGTTTTTTCGAAGCATGTTGCGGATATTTATTTGTAAATGCTCTATTTGGTTAGTTTTCTAATAAGAGGCCTGTTGTGGAAAAATCCAAATCCTATAACAATAACAAAAAAAAAACTAAAAATAAGCTAGTTATAAATAAAAGCGGGCCGTCATACACGAAATATGTTTTTTTCAGCGTTTTCAAAACAAACTAGGTTGCAATTTCATTAGCCATTCAAACATTTTACGGACTGTACGAGTCCGTACAATGTTTGTACTGTACGAGTCCGACTCGCACTTGACCGGTTTTTTTTATTTCACAAATTGTCATATAATAGCTACAAGTTGTAAAAGTATTTATATACATACTCGGTGAAAATTTTCAAATGTACTCTTATCATTAAAGAGATGGAGCCCTGTGACAGGCACCCTTTGGGTACGGAACCCTAAAAAGACAATTTATTTTAATTTCTTTTTATTTGTTTATAATAAACACTCACGTTAACAGCGTCTAATGATCTATTCTGCGTGATGACGAACTTCTTGATCAGTATGGCCTCCTTCACGCTGTACAGACACACGTGCTTGGAGTTCCCGCCGCCGAGCACGCAGCTCCCGTCCGCCGAGTAGCAGATTGTTGTGAAAGCCCTGCAAATAAACCATAATGGTTTTTTTTTTATTAAATAACTTTACGGCTCTGAATACATGTCCTTTAGAGCCTATCTTTAACTTTGTTTTTTATTGCTAATCCTAACCTAACCTAATCCTAACAAGTTACAATCAAAGGGTGGTGTAGGCCTTTAACTGCTTCAAGGGAGCTTCTGGCGACAAATCTGTACAAGTCCACTGGTTTTCATAGCCGACTGAGTGGCGGACGACGCCCGAAGACGCCCACACAGTCCGCAAAACAAATATCACTACAGCCGTACTATGACTGTCCACTTCAACTATTTTACACTTTGTTCATTGTTCATTGTTGTGAGTGGGAGCGAGTGATATGCTCGACTGCCACAAAAGGAAGATCTTCCCGCCAGGCATGACATTGCGCGGGGAACCGCGGCTCTACAAGTGTATTTGTCGGAGATTGTATACAACGTGTACGAGGTATCAACCCGAAAGGGAGTTAACGTACTAACCAATGTGAAAAACTTTTACTATGGGACCAACTCTGAAATCGCAAAAAAAAAATCGGCAACTCCATACATTTTGGCACGGTAGGTATTTAATTTTGTATGGAGCTGCAGATTTTTTTTTCGCGATTTCAGGGATGGTCCTATAGTTGAAGTTGTTCACATTGGTTAGTACGTTAATACCCTTTCGGGTTGATAACCCATTTTTGTTACACGTTGTTTATGGTCAGTAGCAACCAGAACTATGATATCGAGATGCAGGATACTGCTAGCGCCATCTCGTAGGCGTCTTGTGAACTTGTTGTCGCTTCATTGTTGTGTTTGTAGTTACTCGTAGTGGCGTAGAGGTCGGTATACACCCACTTGGCAGAATTTCATTAGCCATTATTTCATCTGCTATAATGGTCAACCGACATAATATTGTATCTCATAATTTCATATGTAATATTTATTGTTTACTATATTAGTCACGTGCTAGAAACTTTGTTTCCCATAAATCAATTTCAATAACATAATTGGTTATCATCATTCTAAGCCGTAATTATTATATGCTAACATCATTTGCCATCGAAATTATAATCTATAATTATATAAAGGGAAAACCTATAGGTGAGGTTAGAACTGCGACCAACTAGGAAAGTTTTATCCATTTTACTAGGTTAGGGAAAACCTATAGGTTAGATTATGTTAGAAATGCATAGCTTGGATATATTCGAAATTAATTAAGTATGGCGTTTAAATATTCTGTTAAATAATATTAATGCAATTAATAAATTAGATAACAATACGTATGGCAATCATATCATTATGGAATCTAATGTACGGGCAAACAAGAGTATGTCACATATCTTTTATGGTTTATGGTAAACAAAACCTTCGGGCAAATGAGATTCGGGCACGTAAAATTCGGGCATTTAAGTTTTATTGCATATTTTTTTCGGGTAAACAATAGACAATCCGTAGAAGTCGCCACGAACTTACTTGGTTTTGAGCATCTTCTCAGCAGAAATAAGGTCCGTGTCCGCCTTCCCCGCGCCGAGGTCGACGCGGCCCTCGATGCTGCCCGCCTGCTCGCACGTCGTGCTGTTGAAGAAACTGATGTTGCCGTCTAAGGTTGAAACTGCTATCTGAAATAAATAAATTAAATATTAATAATAAATAGATAAGGACAATCACACTGATTAAACTAGCCCAACACTAAGTTGTGGGATACTAACTCAAAGATATTATATTTCATAATAAATACATATACATACACGGTGACATATTACCCGTGTGGTTCCAGGTTAGAATAGGACCACTCCATCTCTTCCTGTGGATGTCGTAAGAGGCGACTAAAGGATTAAGAACAAACATCTCGTGTTACAATTGCATTCTTAAGGAGGGTTAACGTCGGGCGGCGGCCAGTTGTAAAACATTTCGCACAAATATATTCCCAAAGAGGGTTGATGTCACGCAGGCGGCCGGTCATAAAACTATAGCCTATATATATCATTTAAACTGTTTCGGCTATTTCTTCTCTATTTTGCAAGGTCTTTTGCATCCTAGAGTGACCATTGACATGCATGTTATATTTGGAGAAGAAAAAGCGGGAAAGCGCAACCCGGACTCCAAAGCAGCGGGAAGGCGCTTAGACGAGGATACACGGTTATTTTTTATCGGTTTCGGAGCCGAAGGCAACTTCATAAGGATCGTTAGTAAGACAATTAGCTTGTCAAAATAAAAATTCAAAAACAGAAAATGTTGATTAAAAATCGAAAGTAAAAATGTGAGATCAATTAGTAGCGTAAAAAAGTCGCTACCGAAAACTACCAATAAAACGCAACATTATTTCTATTTTTTACCTATGACGGAAACTGACCACCTGTCAAATACCCGATTGTGTGGTGTGTATATAGCCAGCTCCACATGTAGACATACCTCCTCCCCGTCCGGCCTGAACACGACCTGCAGCGCGTCGTGCCCCAGCTGGATAGCGTCGCACTGCTCGCTCGTCTCGACGCAGTTCCAGAGCCGCACCGTGCGGTCCCAGCTGGAGCTGGCCAGCCGGGAGCTCGCCAGCGTCGGGCTGAACGAGATGCTGGACACTGGCGCTTCATGCCCGCCTAGTACCTGCAAACAGATATATCACGTTTTTATCCCTAACGGGGTAGGTAGAGTCTAAGGCCACAATTTCTTAGAATGATGGTGGGTGTAAAGGTGGAAAAAGGGAATCAAAAAGCGATGAGTTGCTGGACGGAACGCCTATTGAAATAATTCAAATTTTTCGCCTATTCTCGTGATATTACAATCTGTGCGAAAAGAGATGCAGCTGGTACTACATTCTCCGTTTTTAGGGTTCCTTACCCAAAGGTTGCGACGGAGCCCTATTACTGAGACTCCGTTGTCTGTCTGTCAGTCCGGGGTACTCACGTCCAGCAGCTTGCCGAACTTGACGGACCACAGGAACACGGAGAACACGTCCTGCCCGCCCGCGGCGCACAGCTCGCCGCTGGCGTCCAGCGCGCAGCAGCTGAACTGCACCAGGCTGGGGGACGTCAGCGTGCGGAAGTTGCGGTACCTGCAAATCACCTATTACTTTCAACGACCAATAACATATTTAACACTACACTATCACGTCTATAACCCTAACGGGGCAGACAGATCCAAGGGCGGCAAGGCCCAGGGTCACTTTAGGCGTGATAATGGGCATGAAGGTGGAAAAGAGAATCGTGATGGGTTAGTAACCGTATAACCTATTGATTTGATTCAGATTCTTGCCCATTCCCTACGAACAATAATTCTCTAGAATCGTAAATAATCGCGAAAAATCATTCCACGCGATATGTACCGCGGCGGGCGGGGCTTAAAATATGAACCGCGCGGCGCGACAGTTCGCCGTGACAATCGAGTCGTGCGGTTACGTCGCAAGAAGTTTCCTTTCAAATTCAAATTCAAAATATCTTTATTATCATAGGATATTTATAATATCTCTTAATAATAGTCACTTTGTTTTGTTTTGCACAAATGTTGACGTCAAATCGTTACTTACAGCTAAGTTTACGCCGCTTCCTAGGCGCAAGTGCAGAAGAAGCGGCAACAAACTGCACTGCACGTTTTCTCCAAAGACGTCAACTAACAAACTAAAAACTTAAAATTAGTTATATAGATGGACAGAGATTACATTGTTTATTATGTCATAATTAAATTCAATTATAAGAATTACGAAATTTAAAATAATGTCAATTTGTAAATTTAGTATGTACCAATGTACCTAAATTATGACATGTCTAAGTATACAAACCTTTAAGAGGGACCCGCGCCAAGCTCAAGCCAGACCTTTTTGTCTTTAAGATAGTCATCGGTCCTATAATAAGCCTTCTCACAAAGTACTTTCTTTACATAAGCTTTGAATTTTCTGTCTGGCATATCAAGGACCGATTCTGACAATTTATTATAAAAAAGTATACACTTCCCCATAAAAGACTTACTGACTGTATTCAGCCTGTAATACGGGCTAACTAAGTCATTCTTATTACGTAAATTTCTATCTGTAAAATCACTTACTTTATTGAACAAGGAAATATTTTTCCTTACATACATTATATTTTCAAATATGAATTGTGATGCAAAAGTAAGTATACCTATTTCCTTGAATAATTCCCTCAGTGAGTCTCTTGATCCTAAACCGTAAATAGCACGAATTGCTCTTTTTTGTAAAAGAAAAATAGTCTGAATGTCGGCTGCACTCCCCCATAGAAGTATCCCGTAAGACATTAGACTGTGAAAGTAACTAAAGTACACTTGTCTAGCAGTTGCTACATCTGTCAATTGTCTTATTCTCCTAACAGCGTAAGCCGCAGAGCTAAGCCTATTAGAAAGTTTAGTTATATGAGCGCCCCATTGAAGTTTCGAATCAATTGTGATTCCTAAAAAGGTAGTACTTTCAACCAGATCGAGTTTCTGACCATTAATTAGTATGTCAACGCAGGCTTGATTCACATTAGGAAGAGAGAATCGAATGCATTGGGTCTTGTTCGCATTTAACATTAGGTTATTGGCCGAAAACCAATCAGAAATTAAAGATAAGGTGCTGTTCACCGCGCTAGCATCACTGTTATGTCGATCTATTTTAAATATTAGCGAGGTATCATCAGCAAACAGCACCATGTCAGCCTCTTTCTCAACCATGTAAGGCAAGTCATTGACATAAACTAAGAAAAGGAACGGTCCTAGAATTGAACCTTGGGGAACGCCCATTTTCACATTAGACCCGTGTGATTTTACGCCGTTTATATCAACAGTTTGAAGCCTATCTGTTAAGTAAGATTCTATTAATTTAATTGACTTATCATCAAAACCGTATTGACGAAATTTGAGCAAAAGTGTTGGATGATCAACGCAATCAAATGCTTTAGAAAGATCGCAAAATGATCCAATTGCATCATTTCTGTTTTCCCACGCGTCGTAGATATTAGTAATAAGTGCTACTCCTGCATCGGTGGTCGATTTTCCAGCAGTAAAGCCGTATTGTTGGCTATGGAAAAGATTATTGGTCTTAAAGTGAAGTAGCATTTGATTGAGCATTATCTTTTCGAACACCTTACTCAAAACTGGCAGAATAGAGATAGGTCTGTAGTTGCCAGGGTCTGTTTTTTCTCCTTTTTTGAATAAGGGGATTAGTTTACTACATTTCATTAAGTTAGGAAATATGCCTTCATCAATACATTCGTTAAATATGAAAGCTAAATCGGCAGCAATTATGTGTATAATATGACTTACTACGGCTACTGACATGCCCCAGTGATCTTCTGATTTTTTTAAATTTAACTGTTTAAAAGCATCTATTATATCGCTAGGGCTAACATGCTTAAAATTAAATTTAGAATCACAAGGGCTAACATTACTCTTAAGCAAAGCCTCAGCACGCTGGGCGCTAGAACTCACATTAGAAGTGAGTTCCAAAGGAATGTTAGTAAAATAATCATCAAATATATTTACTATTTCTTCAGTTTTTGAAGTATTTTTACCACTACATTTGATTCGGCAAATATTTTCTTTGGTTTTATTTTTACCTGTTTCCTTATTTATGACACTCCATGTTTCTTTAATTTTATTAGGAGCATTATTTATTTTTTTGCTAATACTATTCGACTTGGCTCGTCTACAAACTTTTTTAAATATTTTAGAATAATTTCTAACATATTCTATAAAAGAAGGATTAAAGTTATATTGTTTTTGGGCATATAGATCATATAACCTGTTTCTACTTATGTAGATGCCGGTAGTAGCCCATTCACTAAACTGTGATTTACTATGAACTACTACTCTTTTTTGTTTCAATGTTTTAGAATACTCAGAGGAAACAGTACTAAATAGTTTATTATAATGGTCGTCAGGATTATTTCCTGTATATACCACTGATAATAATTTGTTATCTAAATTATTTTTAAGTTTTTTTATGTTTTTAGAAGTAATCGGTCTACACAAGATCTTATCTTTTCTCAAATTACTGGTGGACTCTTTGACAAAAGCTACATATACACCAGAATGATCTGAAGGCAATTTGTTGATAACAGATTTATCACAATATTGAATATTACTAAAAAAATTATCAAGACATGTGCCAGATGTAGCTGTAATTCTGGTTGGCTCAAAAAATAAGTTTTCTAATCCATAACACTTAAAAAGATTTAGGAATTGTGTGCTCTTTGGATTATGTACTAAAATATCAACATTAAAATCACCGCAAATAATTAAATTCTTTTTACTAGTTGAACAGGACTTAAGAACCTGGTCCATTGCTTTTAAAAAACTTTTGAAATTACTATCTGGTGGCCTGTATACACAAACAATTATATGATGATCAAGCTCGGCACAGGCCACCTCACAACAGCGCTCAACAGAATGTCTGACAATATCCTTCCGCTCTTTGCTACGGAAAGAATCTTTTATAAAAATTATAGAACCCCCTCGTTGAGCAGACTTTCTGTTAAAGCAGCTAACAATATTATAGTTGTTTAGGCTGAACATCATCTGACTCTCATGCAGCCAATGTTCAGTCAAACATAAAATGTCCACATCCATTTCTTTTAAAACTAATTCTACTAATAATTATTTGCCGGAAAGACCTTCTAAATTTTGATGAATTTGAGAATATTGCTGTGTTTTTGCGATAATCATTTCATTAAAAATGTCGTCATGTGCCGTAAAGTGGTGTAGAAGCCATACAGACATGAAAATTAGTTATTAAAAAAAAGTAACACGTAAACAAGGTTATTTATTTTAGCGTAGCGTACTGCATTAGGTACCATCCGCGCGTTGTTCCTCACCGCTCGTTGCGTTGACTGCCCCACCCGACCGACGGACGACGACGCGTGACCTTGTCGCGACCAATCGCATGCATCTTTGTCTATGCGTGCGTTCGAGTGTTTCGTTGTTATCACTGTTCGTTTGTTTGCGTAAATGGAATCAGAATCGAAGCGGTGAATGTAGGAGCGTTAGATCTCTAGAGAGTTATACCTCGATGCCCATTCACTAGATCGGCTTTTACGACCGGCGCGGAAAGAGAAACTGCTGGTACATTCTGTTTTTTCTTTTCTCCCAGACCAGCATACTCGTAGAAGATATTTTCGGTTAATTTGGCAATTTTCGAAAATTGATTTAAATTATTCTTTTATCTAATCTCATGTCTTAAAATTCAAATTATATTAAAACTGACGTACTTTATGAACACAACAGCAAAATTTAAGAATAGAATCACTTTATAACACTTCTTTCCGAACAAAATAATGTTATAAAATATTTTTTTACTATAACGATACAGATAAATTTTTGGTACGACGGTAATAATCTTGACGTAACCCCGGACCAAAACATTGCCTGCTACGTTGATGCTCGGTGAAGAAATATTTAGCAGCCTCCATAGTTTTTATAGATGACGACCGCATGTCCATAGAATTATCGGTATGCCATGTCCGAACACATTATATAGATATATATTTTAGTTGTGATGGAGCCACGCTACCGGCAAAACTCAGTTTTGCTAGTAGTATGAATGTGCCGGCTCGTCCGGGGAAGTACCACACTCTCACAGAAAATCGACGTCTGAGTAGTAGCTTCACCGCTACTATGCTTTTCATTTCATTTCATTTATTTATTTCATAACAAAAAAAATATTGTGTTGAAATGTCTATGCTTAGCCTAATACATATTAATTATACAAATTCAAATAAATCAAGGGATATTACAGACTTAAAGGTCACAATATATGTAGTTTATACACTTCGTTTATGTCATTTCAGAAACTCTTTGATACTATAGAAACACTTCTCTAGTAAAAATGCTTTTAGCTTTTCTTTGAAATTACTTTTGTAAATTAACAATTTTAACTCCTTAGGCAATTTGTTAAATAATTTAATGGATTGAACTTGAGAGCTGTGCTGAACAATGTTTAAACGGGGGGTGGACCAAGAGACCAAGTCCTTTCGTCTAGTGCTTTCTCTCACTTTTCTTTCATCGTTAGTTTCATATTCATGAATATTTTTTGATAAATTTGTTAATAATACTAGAATGTATAGACAGGGAACAGTCAAGATTTCTAATCTTCTGAAATACGGTTCACAAGATTCCTGCTGACGGATACGCACTATTGTCCTTATTGCCCTTTTTTGGGATCTGAAAGCATTTTGTATGTTATACATATAACTACCGCCCCAAAAAAGTATGCTATAGCGTATTTTAGCCTCAACTAGAGCATAGTAAACCATTTTACGGTGCTTTATTTCAATTTCATCTCGAAGACTTCTTAGCACATAACCAGCGGAACTAACACTTTTTCAATGTCAATAAGTTCTAGTTTCCAATTTAATAAACTGTCTAGATGTACCCCGAGAAACTTGACATCGTCAACGCATTGTATCTCTTCGTCATTATGTACAATACTGAGTCGGTCTTGATTTCTAACTGTGGTCTTAAATAACATTATATTTGTTTTGAGGTATTAACTGTATTAACTTTAAGACCATTTGCATATTAACTTTAAGGTGAGACTAACTGAGAGATTTAAATCTGTTATGTTGTCTGCAGAAATAATAGCGTTCGTGTCGTCCGCAAAAACTACTAACTCAACAGATTCATTTGTAGCGTTTGATATGTGGTTAATCAGATCATTCATGAATAACAAAGGGCCCAATATTGAACCTTGCGGTACTCCTACTTTAACTTTTTTTGTGTTCGATCGATGCTGTCTTTCATACATTTCAGAGTCTAGAGCCTTTATTTCCACGAACATACGTCTATTTTCCAGATAGGACCGAAGAAGTCTAAATGCGTTACCCGTGACTCCATAAAACGAGAACTTGTCTAATAATAGATCCTGGTCTACCGTGTCAAACGCGGAACTTAAATCTAAGAACATACCTGCAACTTTTTTCTTGGCGTTTAATTTTGATACTACGTCCCCAACAAGAGTTCTAATGGCATCCGTAGTTCCAACATTCTTCAAATAACCAAACTGTCTTCTATTTAGCACTTTATTTAATTTCAAATGTTTGAGCAATTTAAATTTTAACGTCTTTTCAAATATCTTTGAAGTAGTTATTAGTAAGGAAATTTGCCGGAACATCTTAGGATCCCGTTTAGATCCTTTTTTATGAATTGGTACAATTTTTGCAATCTTAAATTGATCAGGGAAAACACCCTGATCCATACATTTATTAAAAAAGATACTCAACGGTTCTGCTAAAATGTCAATATTTTATTTAGTTATTGTGATGGGCACATCATCATAACCACACGAAGATTTACTAGCCATTTTTAGTACTATCCTTTTTATTTTCTCCGGAGTTGTAGGTTCTAGAGACGACAATTCATTTGTTACACGTTTGGAACAATTTTGCAAATAATTAATAGCTAATTTGGAGTTGCTAGACGTCGTACTTGTGCTTAGGTCAAATTGATTGGCAAATATGTCGGCAATTTTTTTTTAGGCAATCTATGAGATTATTGTCATGACTTAGACAAAGTTATGGCGTTCCTTACCAGACTTATTTCTATTTTTGTTTATAATTTTACAAACGTCTTTGCCTAAGTTATTCGAGCGTAGTACTGGGTGGCGCAAAAGTAAAGACCCTATTTGGTTCAGCTATAACATTTTTTCTAAATTAGAAAACTAGATTTAGGTTTTTTTAAATGTATATTTGTGCCATTAAATTTCGTACCATTAGGATTTAAAGATGATGTCTTTTAAATGGTGACCTCCAGAGTTGATACACATTTGAGCCCTATTTATGACATTTTGCATAACTTGCCGTAACACTTCCTGCGATATGTTCGTTATTTCTTGACGAATGTTTTCTTTTAGAGCTGCGAGAGTCTGTGGCTTGTTCACATACACCCGAGATTTCAAAAAACCCCAAAGAAAGAAGTCTGGACTGGTCAGATCGGGTGATCTTGCAGGCCAAGGCAAATCGCCAAAACGAGAGATAACTCGGCCTGGAAAAGCGTCCCTCCGTCCCTCACTCACAATTATTCCACGTTCTTGGGGAGTAAAACGGTCCATGTTTATTTTCAGTGTATTTTACAGTTGTTCACTACACAATTTTCAACAACAGAATGACAGAAAATATCATATAAAAAAAATAAAAGTATTTTCTTTAGTGCCAGTACTTTTGCGCCACCCAGTATTTCCGATTGTACTGCAATTTTCTTCGCATTCTTTATGACCCTCCTGTACAGTGTTATGTATTTTTTCTTGTATGCTATTATAGAAGAGTGGCTATTGTTTTGCGTTAAAGGCGCTTGGGTCGGTGAGTGAGAGCCGAAGCCCCCTCTCCCCCCTCTGGGGAGGGCCCTGAAAGGCCGGTAACGCTCTTGTTACACCCCTGGTGTTGCAGTTGTCCATGGGCAGCGATGATCACTTACCATCAGGTGACCCGCTTGCTCGTTGGCCGTCCTATAAAATAATATTAAAAATATATATATATATAATCCAACTTAAAAAAGAGAAGTTAAAGTTCGCTGATTTCAAAATAACTCACCTCGTAAGATCGTAGCAGCGCACAGTGCCATCTAGCGAGGCCGATATAAAGAACTTCTTGTTGTCACTGAACACGATACTGGAGACTGCGGCAGTGTGCTCGGCGAACGTGACGAAACAAAAGCCTGTGGTAGTGTTCCACAGCTTCAGCTTGCCGTCGCGGCCGCCCGTCACGAGGTAGCGGCCGTCGGGCGAGTACGCCAGGCACGTCATGTCCAGAGAGTGGCCTTGTTGCTTCATTACGTACTGTTCGCCTGTAATGGCAATCGAGATTCCATTTATTGATTTACAAGGTCTATATATAACAAGTTGATTTTTACCCTCTATAGAGAAATCTTGTATCCCTCTACTCGTATACCAGCTATATTGAAATATTGGAATCATAATCAATAATTTATATTTTAATTTTATACCCTCTATACCAGCCATCTTTAAATATTGGAATCAAATCAATAATAGAACACAAAAACGCGCGATAGCTCAGTAGGAAAGCGCATCACGTGATATCTTTTTCATCATTTCTTATTTTATTATTTAGTTTGGAATTTGGTTTCGCCACATAAGTTATTGCTGGCAATTTTGTGTTCCGCTTGTCAGTGTCAAGCTTCAGGTTGACATTTGTACTACTACTAGTATTTGTACGTATTTCCCTCTAACCGCATCGCATCACGAACGTGCGCTCTCCATATGTCGTGAATTTTCCTAAATATTGTGCATCAAAACCCCGGCCGGGTGTCAAGACAGTGTTAAGACCGTCCTCTTCATCAAGAACAATCCACATCAAGTAAGCCAGAGCAGATTGCTGTAGTAGGACCAGTAAGTAACACCATGTGCATTTCTTTAAATCAGCACCAGGCCTTTAAAATACCATAGAACCAGCGACCTATCCGCTCGAGGTAATCCTTTCGAACAATATCGAAAGGGCGCCTCCAGAATTATATCTCGAGAAATTAGTTAACAATTTTCGCCTAGGATAGGTAATCATTTTAACATTTGTACATCGTGTTAATGAAAGAACGCAAAACCTCTCAGATGGTACCTCAGCCCATGTAACTGAACAACTTTTGTTCAACAACTATCACGAAACTAAAAAAAATAAATTGAATTTTCATACAAACTGACCAGCTGATCGAGTCAATTTGTAAGAAAATCCGAATATTTTTTTTTTTTATTTCGTGAAACTTGTTGAACAAAAGTTGTTCAGTTACATGGGCTGAGGTACCATCTGAGAGGTTTTGCGTTCTTTCATTAACACGATGCATAATATAATTATTATTCCTTACTTTGCCATTCCCACACCAGCAACTGCCCAATGTTGGGACATCCGAACGCGATCCAATCGCCGGGCGCCGAGATAGCTATACTGCTGATTCTGTGTTCAGATATACTAAGAGTATGGACAAGGTTCACGTCGGGCATTTCGTGGAGAAAAAATATGCCGCTGGAGAAACCTGGGAAACAAGAAAATATACTTAAAAGTGCGCCTAATGCTGATAATCTAAAATTTGCTCCCGCTACCACGCACACACTCTTGCCGAAGCGAGTCAGCGAGCCATGCGGGGACGAAAGAATCGCGGCGGGTCAATAATTCGGAGGTTATTTGGAGGCAACTCGAGAAAATTTTAAACAATCGTGTTTTTGAAACACATAATGACTTAAGAATTAGTCGTGAACTTTGCTGTATTTTTATTTCAAAATGTTTCGTTAATATTCACAATACAATAGAACTTCAGGGTAGTACGCGCTCTTAATTCTGTGGCAAACATAATCCCAATCTCACCCGTGACCAGCATCTTGGTTTGCTTGTGATACTCGGCAGCGGTGAGCCTCACTTTGTGGTGAGCGTTCCGTATCGCGTCGCCGATGTAATGCCGGCCTAGCTTCTTGTATAACAGACGTTTGTCGTCTTCTGCCTTTGGCTCAGAAACTTCGTCTTTCACTTCTTCTTCGCTCTCCTGTAACCATTCGAATACAGTTGGTTATAATAATGTAATGTCCTTTCATCTCCTACTTCCATTTTTAGAGCCACTTTTAGCGTAATGAATGAGCTAGAAGGTGGAAAAAGGAATCAAAAGAGTGTGAGTGATGTGTAGTGATGGGTTGCTAGCCGCATCGCCCATTAACATGATTCATATTATAGCCGTGTGGTTCCCGGCAGAGTAGAATAGGAACACTCCAAGTCTTTCCGTGGATGTCGTAGGCGACTTATGAAACACAAGCTAAACAAAGCTTTAACATCAATGAGACCTCTCCAACCCGTCTGGCCAGCGTGGAGAGTGTAGGCCAAATCCTCTGACTGCTCTGGCCAATATATGTCTCTGGTAGTACAGAGAGGGTCGTGCTCCTGCAGTGGAGACTAAAGAAAACCTGATGATTATGGTATTTTCGCCTATGCCCTTGATCGGCTTTTACGATCTGCGAGAGAAGATAAGCAGCTTGTACATTCTGTTTTTTCTTTTCCCCTAGAACAGCATGAGCATGATACGAATTTCGCGATGTGGACGTTTTACAGTAGCTATAGGTAATATAAGGTTTCCGAAGGATCAGCGCGAACGAAGTCGCGGGTAAGAGCTGGCATATAATATATATTATATAAATAAATATACAAATGACAAGTCACACAGATTGAGCTAGCCCCAAAGTTCGAGACTTGTGTTACGGGATACTAACTCAACAATACTATATTTTATAACAAATACATATAGATAAACACTCAAGACCCAGGTCAATCCGAAATCTAATAGATCATTTTCCATCTTGACCTGCCCGGGGATCAAACCCGTGACTTCCGGTGTGACAGCCTGGCGTAATGACCACTAGGTCACAGAGGTCGTCAAATATAAAAATATACTTACATAGTCCTTGTCCTTCTCAATAACATTCTCTTCATCTACATCGTCATCGCTCTCATCCTGCTGTATCTTCCGTCTCTTTCGCCTTGAGATCTGCACCGCTGACGTCACCAAGTCATCCGAGTCTATATTAGCTTCCCATAGACACACCTGCCCATTTCTACTGACAGTCACAAGATCCAAACTCTTCTTCTCAAAGAAAACCCCAACAATTTTATCGGTGTGGCCGCTTAGTGAGTACATAGATATGTTGTCTAAGTAATCAACGGTGTGGATCTTAGTTGTTGTGTCTTTGGACCCGACTGCAAGCAGTTTGGAGCAAGTAGACCAATCCAAGCAGGTGACTTCGTCGTGGGATTTCTTGAATACTCGCTTCATGACGAACGAACGATATTCACCGGTGAAAGTGCTTGGGGCTGTCATGATGAATACTAAAATAGAAAACGATGATACAAGTTAATTTGCTAGGCAAATTAAAAAAAAAACCCCGACTGTCAAGAACGCCATGTTGTGATATCCGTAGCGCTATCTATATATTTGCTAGACAAAGCTTTTAACTTTCAATCGTTAATCCCCAATAAATTTTATACGGTTGAACCGATTTTCATCAAATATAGCTAAGAACCACCGCAAGGGAACTTGCTTTCACTTAAAAAAACCGCATAGAATTTGGTCCATCTGTTTGAGCGCTAAGATGCCACAGACAGACAGACCGACAAACATTAGCGTCATACTTATAACACCCCTCTATTTTGTTGGGAGTTAAAAATCAATACTATGTTAAAAATCAAACTAATTGAACTATCTCCAAAGTTTAAACTTGTATTTCGGGATACTCATTTATGTGTTATCAGGCCTAGGCTCTGGCCACAAGCAATGGCGTAGCTAGATGGGGGGCGGGGCGTTCCGGGTGTAATGCTGCGCTGGCGCTGGGGCGGCATATTTAAATTTTGCCCCCCCAAAAAAAAGGCTACAACCAGTATTATGTTGACAAAGGTTGACTGGAAGGGATCGCATCTAGCGATAACGGTATTTATGATTTTAATTTTATGATTTTAAATTTTATTATGTATTTTTATTTATTAATTATTTTTATTTTAATTCAATTTATTTTTATCCAATTTGTTATTGTATATGTTATTAAATTGTGTTTATCAAATTTCTTTGTAATTATGTTATAAAAATTGTATGGATCATTGGTCTAAAAATAAAAGATTTATTATTATTATTATACTCGTAACTGCCTCTGCACCCATTTTTATTTGTTTTTTTTTATTAGAGATTTGAGTGCGTTTGACCTCTATCTAGTCTGATGGGAAGCTAAGATGAGGTCTTAGGTGATACACGCAGACTCAAAAAATGCCTATTCACTTTGGCCTTGAAAAACCCTCATCCTTGAAAATCCCTCATACGTACTTATAGGGAAACATCGTGTTTGTTATTTTTTATGTGATTTTATGGTGCAATAGTTGATTTGTATTGTATTGTTAGCTACGCCACTGGCACGAGAATACTTCAGTTACAACAGTCTCGGGTATCCTACGCCCATGCGAATACCAAATATGCGATACTCAAATGATTAAAGACGAATAATCAAGTGGTTGTAATATTGAACGTTCAAAAGAAGAAATATCTAAACAAAAAAAATCATATTGGTTAAGAAATGACGAGTTCTGAGGTATAAACAAACATAAAAAAATACAACTGAATAGGTAACCTGTATCCAAATCCAATACCAAATCCAAACTGGTCAATCCAAAATTTCCTTTAACAGCACTACCTGTGGGTTGACTGGTAGAAAAGGCCCTGGGCCTTAAGTCCGCCTATTGCATGTTTTGTAATAAAGTTAATAAATGAATAAGTTAAATAACCTCCTTTTTTGAGCTTGGTTGAAAAGATCAATAAATACCTGTATCGTCGCAACAAGCTGCAAAGTATTTCCCATCTGGACTGAACTTGACCGCATTGACTTGCTGCTTGAATTTATATCGGTGTATCACAGTACAGGTCAGCAAACTTACGAGGGGGGGTCAAAAAGTTCGCGGAACGGAGGGGAAGGGGGGTGAAATAAAATACTGTACTATTTTTCTTTTTCAATATATTCCCCCTTAAGTCGAATACATTTTTCAGATCTCTCTATTAACTTATTAATACCGTCGAAAAAAAATGATTTGTCTTTGTCCTCAAAATAGGCCGAAATCGCCGACTTGACTTCTTCATCATCGGAAAATTTCTTCCCCCGAAGCTCTTTTTTTAATTTGGGAAATAAAAAATAATCACAGGGGGCTAAGTCTGGACTATAGGGAGGATGGTTTAACATTTCGAAGCCACAGTGATGAAGGGCAGCCATCGCAACGCGGCTCTTGTGTACCGGTGCGTTGTCATGCAAAAGCAGCACACCCTTTGTCAACTTTCCCCGCCTTTTCTCCTTGATTGCTTCTTTTAATTGTCTTAGTAGATTAGCGTAGTATTCTCCCGTTATAGAAACACCCTTATCTTTATAATCTATTAATAAAATACCCTCTGTATCCCAAAAAACAGTTGCCATGATTTTTCCAGCCGATTGTGACACCCTGTATTTCTTAGGGGGGGGCTGACCCTTTTTATGCCACTGCATAGACTCTTGCTTCGACTCAGGCTCATAATGATGAACCCAAGTTTCATCTGCAGTAACAAGTCTTGCAAAAATTCCTTCCTTGTCGGCGCTACAGAGGTCTAAAAACTCCTTTGAATACTCGACGCGCAGCTGTTTCTGTGGTGGTGTGAGCATTCTTGGCACCCATCTTGCGCTGACTTTTGACATCCCAAGATTGTCGTGTAGAATATTTAAAATGGTTGTAGGTGATACTCCAACCATTTCTGCAAGTTGTTTCTTCTTCAAACGAGTATCCTCCAGTATAAGATTCTCCACTTTTTCAACGATGTTTGAGGTGGTGGCCTCAATCGGCCGTCCTGAGCGAGGGTCGTCTTCAAGAGACTCTCTGCCTTGCTTGAAAAGGCTATTCCACTTGTACACCATGGTTTTCCCAGGGCAAGAGTCCCCGTATACTGATAACATTTCTTCCAAAATTTTCTGAGGTGGTTTTCCTTGCTTAGTGAGGAACTTTATGACGGCACGAAACTCGATTTTTTCCATGTTCAAGTTTTTCTTCCGGATTCACTTGTTTGATCGACGACAGGTCAAAGGTTATTGACACAATCAGGTTCAAACTTGGCATATATACTCACAAAGAGTTGCTCATTAGTTACTACCTGCGGCAGGTCCCCCACCCCCCGCTATCCCCTCCATTCCGCGAACTTTTTGACCCCCCCTCGTATCATCTGGGCCTCGCCCTCTGAAAAAAAAATATTTTGCATTATAATATTCCTACTTTATCCTTTCTCCACCCACTGTTACTGTAGGCACTGTAGGCACAGATTTAATATAGTACTAAACAGAATCTGACATACAACAAAAAAAGCGGCCAAGTGCGAGTCGTACTCACCCATGAAGCCGTAGCAGCAAGTAACATTTTATACGATTTATGACGTATTAAAAAATAAACGGGCAAGTGCGAGTCGGACTCGTACATGAAGGGTTCCGTACCACCGTACAATGTTTTAAAACGCTGAAGAAACACGTTTCTTGTATGACGACCCCCTTTAATTTTTAACTTTATTTTATTTTTAGTATTTGTTGTTATAGCCGCCACAGTAATACATAATTGGTGAAAATTGCAATTATCTAGTTAATGCCATTATAAAGATCAAGTTAAAAACGCTGAAAAAAAACACGTTTCTTGTATGACGACCCTCTTTAATTTTTAACTATTTTTTATTTTTAGTATTTTTTGTTATAGCCGCCACAGTAATACATAATCGGTGAAAATTTAAAGTGTCTAGCTATTACGGTTCAAGAGATAGAGCCCTGTGACTGACGGACAGACAGACAGACGGACAGACAGTGGAGTCACAGTAATAGGGTTCCGTTTGCACCCTTCCAAAGCCAAACAGCTTCTACAGTGAAGGACTGAGAATAAAACCGGGTGGAATGATCAGGAATGATTAGTCGCAAATTTTCGGAGCTGCGTAATTTACGAGTTGCAATTTCACTGTAAAAAACGAAACGTTCCCTTAAGTACCTAGGGGATGCAGGATTGAATAATATGGAAAACAGGAGTGAAAGAATATGCCATTCCCGGCGACGTTTGATAGGTAGCCACTTGAGCTGGGAGCGAAAATGGGAGACATGTTCGTATTTCCGGAGACCGAAAATAAACCGAATACAAAGATTTTGGAGGCGCTCAAGCTTGGTAAGTTGCTCTACAGTAAGATTAAGGTAACAGGTATCGGCATAGTCAAGGATAGGAAGTAGGAGGGAATTTGCAAGCATAATTTTGGTATCTACAGGAAGGAAATTATTCAGTCTTTTAAACGAGCAAAAAACACCAACTAGCTTTCTACTTAATTCAGCAATTTGTGGAAGCCAAGAAAACTTACTATCCATCCAGATACCCAGATTTTTTACTTTATCTATATTAGTCAAGATTGGGAGAAGGACATCAAGAATAAGAATAATCATAGTACGACCAATGCCATCACTACCAACAGCATTTGACGATAATGAGCGGACAATTTTCTCAACATCACAATCGGCAACAGGTGAGAAAGTAAAGGAAGGTGTGACCGGAGCTGTTCGTGACTGAAGAGATTTAAGTGTTTTTTGTTTGGTGTTGTTATCAAGACCAACAAAGGAAGAGAAATGGTTGTTTAAGCCATTGATATCGAAGTTTTATTGATTAGTGTTTTGTGATTTTCCAGCTCCAATTGATCTTAGAAATTTCCAGACCTTTGCTGGGTCTCCGCTTTGGACTGATTGTGAAATGTGGCGTTTTTGAGCCTCCCTACACACGTTGTTACAGTGATTTCGTGCCTTAACGTATTGGTCGCGATATCTGTCTGGATCACTTTCAAATTTAGCACAAGCCCTGTTTTTTTTCGCTTGTACAGCCCTGATTTCGTCAGTAAGCCATGGTGCTGGAAGATGTTTAACCCGCGCAGGCCGCAAAGGTGCACGCCGGTCAAAGAGACCCAACACGATATCATTAAATTTCTCGACCTGGGTATTAGCTGAATCAGCATTAATCAGAGTCCCAGTCGCAGCTGAAAGCAGCCCTTCGCAAGTTTTCCACATGAATAGCACCAAAATTGCGTTGCATGAGAATTTTAGGTTTTAACTTGGGACAACGGACTTTATAGGTCAGGAAAATCAGGTCATGGTAAGAGAACGCTTCGGCAGGGTGTTGGCCGAACCTCGCTACATGATCGAGCGAAGAGACTAGGATCAAGTCTAGAAGTAAGGGTCTCACATTAGGGAAGAAGTGGATTGCTTTTTTTGGTTCAATATGTTGAGGTTACAGCTGTTGGCTAAAGATTTCAGGAGATCCGCACGGTGATCATTTTTTAAGAAGACAAGTATTAAAATCTCCTAAAATAAAACGAGTAGTATGACTTTAAGAAGGTATTAAATTTTCTAAAAGAATTTCTAAATTATTGAAATAATCAATGCTGGAGTGAGGGCTATAAAAGACACCAAGAAGAATTTTTGTGTGCGAGAGAGTAACTTCAAGAAAAAGATATTCTGGTTCACGTGACGGGTTGGAAATATTGGAGCTACAAATTATACTATGAGTAATATGTGAACGCAAGTGAATGGCTACACCACCACCACCCATACCGGTGTACGGTCGTGACGAATTAATTGAAAACCCCGAAGAGAGTAAGAAGTTGAAGGAAGACACTTCTTAAATTAAACCAGGTTTCAGAAAGAAGGATAGCATGAATATTTTTGATATCAAATGTCGCTAGCATATCAGCAAAATGAGCAGGAATACTTTGTGCATTTATATGCAGCACATAGAAATTTTTTGGAAAACTTAAATACTCAGTGGTAAGGATTTCATCCAGTGTAGCTGGTATACTATGAAAACTAGTATTAGAAGTTAGTAGTAGAAAACTAGTTTTACAGAGTAAAAAGTGTCATTTTGTTCATGATCAGACATCTCGTGTACAAAAATATAAAAATATTAAAAAAATATATATATATAAAATAATACGAAATACAAAAATATACTTAATAAATTAAAAATTCATTCTAACTACCTGCCAGTAGCCTAGAAGCAAAAATGGAAACACAGATAAAAAATAATAAAAAAATCAAGTCGTAGCCCAATGAACAAAGATAATAATTAAAATAATTATTAAAAAGTGTTGATTCGATACAAAAGTTTTTGGCTGTTTCTGTCACATTTTCTTTGCCGACAATAATACATACGACAGTGACAGACAGATGCATGACAAATGACAATAAAGAAAGTAAACAAAAATATTATTAGGTAACAAAAAATCCTTTGAATTATAAAATATGCCGGTACTCAGTAGCGGCATTAGGGTAGGGCGCGGTTGGGCGACCGCCCAGGGCGCCAGATACAAAGGGGCGACAGGGGTCGTTTTTGGGCAAGGGGGGGTCACAGGTAATAATAAATATATAAATAGCGGCTGGTTAATGGCGGCGGGTGCAAGTACGATATATTTATTATATAAATAATAAATATATCGTACTTGCACCCCTCCCAAAGATTGAAGCCAAAGTCAGAGTCTGAATTGCAGTTCGGGGTGGAGGGAGGGGGGCGGGAAAATCTCGCCCGGGGCGCTAGTAGAGCTAAAACCGGCACTGCCGGTACTAGAGGAAAATACGGTATACCCTCAGCAAGTTGACAAAGAACTAAGTAGATACATAAATTACTACGACTTGAGTGCGTATACAAGAGCTTAAATTACGTGATGCGAGTTGTGCGTCGATAACGATTCCATTCCGTAACATAGAATATATCATGCGATCACTTTTTGGAAGTACCGCGCTTGAGGCGAGCTCCTCGAACATTTTACCACTTTGGAAGTGTCTCTCGCGCAAACTATTCAGTTTAGAAAAAATATATTACAAACCTCAATATAATTTTTGAAGACCTATCCATAGATACCCCACACGTATGAGTTTGATAAAAAAAATAATTTTGAGTTTCAGTTCTAAGTATGGAAATCCCCAAATTTTTGTTTTTTTTTATTTTTGTGTGAAAATCTTAATGCGGTTAACAGAATACATCTACTTACCAAGTTTCAACAGTATAGCTCATATAGTTTCGGAAAAAAGTGACTATGACATACGGACGGACCGACAGACATGACGAATCCATAAGGGTTCTGTTTTTTCCCATTTGGCTACGAAACCCTAACAAATACGGGTCAAATTGATAACCTCCTTTTTTTATTTCGGTTAAAAATCTTTGATTCTGTTGTTACTTTAATACGACCTTCCTTAGAAGTGGTCATTACTTTCTGGTGCTTTCAGATTTTGCTTTTTTCGTTGTCACTGTTGTCAATGTTGTCAGAGATTGTCAAAAGAATAAAATAAATTAGCAAGAGAAAAGAGAAAAGGAAAACAAAACTATAGCTAGAAATATGGTAAGAAATAAACTTATTACCTATGTCGTTTTTCTATTATGTATTTATTTTATCAAAATCGCAAAACCTATAAATGGGAAGACTCCGCTACCAGACGTACCAGCTACTTCCTAGTAATATATAAGTCAATGGCTACTTCTCATCCTGAACAGATAATAAAAGCCGATCGAAGGCATGAGAGAAAATTCGAATATCTATCTGAGAGTGATAAAGATGTGTAGTGTATGTAGTACATACATACTATGTACAGACTTACTTTCATTAATAGCCAATAAAATTGATCCATTGGGAGAAACATCGATGGCAGTGTAATTGAAGTGACTCTCTACTGGCAATGTGTTACTCTTGTTCCTGAAAACATCAAAGATTCAATAGCTACTTTATCTGCTTCTTTACATGCATGATTTAGGGCTTTTAACAGACAAGCGGCAGTATGCTAGCAAAGTTCGTCAGCGACAGTTGTCGACCGTCGCGTCAAACACTAAAGGCGGGCGAAGGGTCTTTTGATTTGCTTAGAGTTTATAACATAGGGTGTCCGGTCTGGACTTTCCATTACTTAAACAAATTTTTCAGTAATTTTTATATATTTCTTGGCAAAATGTAATTTTGATTTGGAATTAAATAGACAGTGGAATAATAGCTACAAACAATACTTAGGCTCAAGCAGTAAGTGGGCGACAGTCGATGACCGTCGCGCAGAAATTCACGACATTGATCGCTGACCGTCACTGACCAGGGCCGAGAGCTGTCACTAGTCTGTGTGAGCCCTTAGGCACTGAATGTGCCTACGATTATTTTCAATCAATTATCAAATCAATCGAAACCTAGTCGGCCTTTTCCAACTGCATACATGATTTAAATTTATTAACTGAAATAAAAATGTTTACTCACTGCTTAAGATTATAAATAGTTATTCTATTTCCAACTGGGCTAATAACACAATTACCATCTTGTGTAAATAAAATATTGCCTTTCTGATAAACTGTGCCCAGTAAATTGCTAAACTGAAACAAATAATTAAATTTAAATTAATGAAAAATTCCGCCCTTTCTTATAATGGTAAATGGCTGAGCCAATTTCATTCACACATTGTAAATTTATTTATTATTATAGCCTTCAATTCGGACACCATTATTCTTCTTTGTTATTCGTATAACGTTCTTTTGTTCCATTTTTGTGTGTCCGTTTGCCAGGTGGCAAAGGCCTCCTCCAATCTTCTCCATTCTGGCCTTTCTTTGGCCACTCTACCCCATGTTGTTCCCGCGACTTGTCTAATGTCGTCATCCCACCTTCTTTGTGGTCTTCCTCTCTTTCCTTTTTTCCTTCTCTTGGATACCATTGTGTGACTATTTTACTCCATTTATCCTTTCCTCTGATCATGTGATCATGAAAATTGTAAATATCACACTCAAATAAATATACTGATATACCTGTATATGTATAATCTTCCAAATAAAAACTAGGTTACATCAATATCACTTAATCTACAATAAATCTACATCAAATTAAAGGGATATATGAATTTTTCGGGGTCCACTGCTGCCCTCATTTAAAATAAATTATTTGAAAGGAAACGGAGATATTATTTAAAATTTTGTCTTTGTTAAGCCCTAGAAAACCCTTCAAACTATTGAACAACTGTTTACAGTTTAAAGTGAGAATGTTAAGCTTTTCTTAGCATTTTTGCCAAAAGTGCTTAACATTCTCACTTTAAACTGTAAACAGTAGTTCATAAAACAATTTGAAGGGTTATCTAGAGCTTCACAAAGACAAAATTTTAAATAATAGGTATCTCCGTTTCGTTTGAAATAATTTATTTCAAATGGGGGCAGCACTGGTCCTCGAAAAATTCATGTATTAAATACTACAGATAGTCATTACTAGGTATACTAGGTACAAGCAGACATGTCAAACTTAACTTTTCACCCTGTATTTTTTTTGTTGCTTTGAGGGTTGAAAGGTTATCTTAAACTCGAATTGCAAGTTTGCAAAAGAAAAATAGACATTTTTTTTAAACAAAAGCTCCGCGTAATTTAATAAATAAAACTAAGAATTTTGAAAGAAAAATATTTTAATAACTTACTTTGTAGTTATACTTCATTTTGAAATATTTATTTAAGTGACATATATCAACTAAATAAGATAGCTAATAACACAAATACTGTTAATTTATAATAAAACCATTGAAAAAATTTAATACCACATTTGCAGCACCGCGTTACACGTGTTTATGTTATGATTTATTTAGAATTTTGTTGTTGACATTGACAGTGACAGATGTAGTAACAGTGACTTGAGTTCTGACAAAAATGGTCAAGGAATCTCGTACCTAAAAGGCAATATTAGCGAACGCGAAAAAAAATATAAATGGACATTCTAGCGCAAACGGTATCAGCGAGTCTCAAAATGGCGGATTTTTTAAATTGCTTGAGATGCATATTTAAATTTATTTATACATATTCTTTTAGCCGGAAATGTTTAAGGCATAGTTCGGCCTAAATGCTTTAGAGACCTATTTGTGAAGGTGGCCGAACTGGCCTATAGTACCGTAGCACCCACAGATGCAATCCTAAAAGTAGGCATGTCGCCAAGTGGAAGGTGTGGTCGTCCAGGAATGTCAAGTAAATTAGATGGGCGGTGCGGTGGGTAAATCCTTAGGTTCCAAGATGACAGGGCTTGCAACCATGCATGAAGAGAGTAATGACTATGAGGATAGATGAAGACAGAGGTCTGTCTGTCAAGTCCATAGTTTACCCAGTGCTGGGCATATTACTTATATGTTTTGATTTAATACATACATACTATCATGCCTGTTTCCCACAGGGGTAGGCAGAGACTATAGACCTCCACTTACTACGATCCTGACCTGACAGTCCGCTTTCGCTTCATCTACACTCATCAGCCTCTTCATACATGCCCTACTGTTGCGGGTACTTCTTACCTCTCCCTTTTCAGAACGTCTGCAATCTGATCGCAGAACGATCGCCGAGGTCGACCCTGTCTTGCTCTTCCTTTCACACTTCCATTATAAATATTTTTTGTTAATCTCTTTTTATCCTTCTTTTTCGTCTAAGCGCATTCCCGGTTGCATCCTTAGCTGTGCTGCTTTGGAGCCCGGGGTGCGCTTTCCCGCTTTTTTTTCTCCAAATATAACATTTGACGGTTGACTTGAAAAGTTGTGACGTAAGAGCGTGTAATTTTCATAGAAACCTCATACCTACAAAATAATCTGATTGGACAAGACAGTACCAAACCCTAATCTATACGACTACTTTTTTTCTCTTTGGGAATGTATTTGTGAGAAAAGTTGTACAACCGAACCTCCTTGGGAATGCAATTGTAGCACGAGATGTTTGTGCTTAGTCCTTTAGTCACCTCTTACGACATCCACAGAAAGAGATGGAGTGGTCTTTTTTTTTTTTAACGCGGAGAAAATCCCTTCGGATACCTTACCGGTTACGGGACACCGGTAAGGTTATGTGGTGTTACCACTAAAAGCTCCGCGGTGTCACCTCTCAGCCGCTATCGGCCGGGGCCGTGTGCTTCTCATGCTCCACAGCCCCGGCGCGGCCGGCCGCTACCTTAGCGGCCCCGGCTCGCCAACGGCCTCACGGCACCCTCTGCTGGATCAGAGGGGCCGGAGAAACCGTCGCGTTGGCCTCTCGGCCCGACAAGAACAGGCGCGCTGACACGCACACGCGCCTGCCTTCCACTCCGGAGAGCTGTTCGTTGGACGATGGAATCCCGTTTCCACCGTCCAACCAGCCCTCATAATTTGGGGCCTGCAGGAGCAGGCCCTGCCCCAGTCCACCTGACGGTGACCGGGGCCCACCAAGTCGGCCGCAGGGGATAGGGAGAGCGGCAATGTAACACCGACACTCCTCCTCCCCTGCGGCCCCACCGTTGCCGTGCCAAGCGCCACGGCCGCGCTTGGTCGCGGAGGATAGGGCGAGCGGCAACGACACTCCTCTTCTCCCACGACCCCTACCACGGCTGTGAGAGTAGGGAGTTAACCCCCTTCTCTCACAGCCAGGCCATTCCCACCAGGAATGGCCTCCACCGGGCCCGGGGAGGCCTAAGCCTCAACCCGGGCAATGGGTTCCTCTTGGCTTCCCCGCGGATGAGGCAGTCCGCAGGTACCCCCCCATCGCGACAAGATGAGAACCCGGGCGGGGGGGAGATAGAGTGGTCCTATTCTAACCCGGAACCACAGAATACATAAGAGTCAAACCGGAACTACACGGGTAGTTAATCTCTTTTCATCCATCCTTGATATAAAAACACAAATTACAAAATACTATCTCGCACGTATTCAAAACATGAAATACAATACCAAATATGTTAAAGTCGTGTATTTGAAATACAAATTACAAAATACAATATTTTAACTATTTTTATTTATAATACAAATTACAAAATACAGACAGGTGTCCGGTTATGTTAATATGTAATCCCACCAAAAACATAAATGTGAAAATGGGAGCCAAGTTCATACAAAAGAATCAAGATCTATGGCTGTTAAGTTCTGTAGAGAATCTGAAATTTATTTATTAGGTCCTTACATATGAAATTGCCGATTTTCAATACTGGCAACTTTAAAATCAAATATCTTGCGTTTCATTAGGAATTCCAAATTCAAATTTATTTCGAAATAAAGCCAGAAAAATATTGTTTTTCGTATTTCATTTGTTTTAACATCATTTGTTTGAGTTTCAACATTGCTATAACAACAACTATGGACAAATTGAACATTAGCGGTATTTACGAATATGAGTTCCACCGTGGCACCAGTGCTGCAGAAACGACTCGAAGAATTAACGACGTGTATGGACCAGGCACCGCTAACGAACGAACGGTGCGTTTTTGGTTTCAACGTTTCCGTTCTGGAAATTTCGATTTACACAATGAGCCTCGTGGACGACCTGATACTCAAGTGAATAACGAAGAATTGAAGGCGATAGTGGAAGCGGATCCATCTCAAACCACTTCTGAATTAGCAGCAGCCTTCGGCGTAAGTGACAAAACGATACTTATCCACTTGCGCCAAATCGGAAAAATTAAAAAACTCGAAAAGTGGGTACCGCACGAATTGACTGAAGCAAACCAACAAACACGCGTTGCTTGCTGCGTTTCTTTGCTTACTCACCACAATAATGAGGGGATTTTGAACCGTATCGTGACTTGTGATGAGAAATGGATCCTGTACGACAATCGGAAGCGATCATCACAATGGCTTGACCCTGGAGAACCGGCAAAACCTTGCCCTAAGCGAAAACTGACCAAAAAGAAGATTCTGGTTAGTGTTTGGTGGACCAGTGCTGGTGTTATCCACTACAGCTTCTTGAGATCAGGCCAAACGATTACTGCAGACTTGTATTGCCAACAATTGCAAACAATGATGGAAAAGCTCGCCATTAAACAACCGAGACTGATGAATTTCTCTAGCCCACTGCTCGTTCAGGATAACGCTAGACCACACACTGTACATCAAACGATCGCCAAGTTAGAGGAGCTGCGACTGGAACCTCTGCGTCACCCACCATACTCTCCAGATCTAGCCCCAACCGATTACCACTTTTTTCAAAATTTGGATAACTTTTTACTAGGAAAAAATTTCAAATCTGATGAGGCAGTTAAAACAGTTCATAGACTCTCGCTCCCAGGATTTTTTTTCCAAAGGTATCAATGATCTGCCTATAAAATGGCGGAAGTGTATCGATAACAACGGCGCATACTTCGATTGATTAAATAATAATTTCATTAAAAAAAACTTGTTTCACTTTTTTGATACTAAACGGCAATTTCATATGTAAGGACCTAATATAAGAATCTCAATATTTAATCTGGCTAGTTTTTTACCAGCAATTCTGATATACAGGGTGCATTTGAAATCATATTGGCATTAATTTAACTTGTTAACATACTCACTTAGAGGCTATTTTTTTAGGTAACACTACTGCAATTAATGCAGTAATTAAAAAATTAAAAAAAATAAACAAACTATTAAAACATCACGCGTCACGCTCGCGAGAGTGCTATGACCCCGGCGCTGGTCGGTACACTCACCAGCTGTGACGCGCGGCCGGCTTACAAAAACAGGCTTTAAGTGTGCGTGGATAAGGTTTAAAGTCGAGTGGGGAAAGGCGATGTCACGCAACCGATTGAGAATAGCTGGTAATTCTGTACTACGAAATCTACGACGATGCGATGAAATTGATAATTAATTGATTTTTCGTGAGTTTTATGACGATTACTTTTTTTTATTTATAAATTGCAATAATGGTGTCTAAAAAGGAGTCTAACGCATATTTAGAGGTTTTCTTTAACATGAAAATGAGGACTTTTGATTGACCTATTATTAGTCTCAAATTACTTTGTATCATGGGTATAGTGGATATTTAAAAGGTTGCTAACGATTTCAAATCCACCCTGTATATTTAGAAGATACCTTACAATGTAAAAATAATAACTTGCGTATAACATAAAGATGATAAGTTTATTAGCCAAATATAAGACTACTATGCTAAAATTGCGCATACTCCGCCGACAAGAGCCACTAAGCTCTTTTAAATAAGAAGAAGAAAAAGAATTCTAAAATTATTCAAATGACAAACTTGGGTCCCATTATCATTTTGGTTTTGGTAATATTTTACTACTTAGGGGCTTCTCCTCCTATACTCCCGTCATCTAAATACCAAACGTTATAATTGAATTTTTGACCGAGCGAGCAAAGCCAGCGAAGGGTACATTTAAAGTAGGATTTGTTTGTATGTATGTTCTGCGATAAGCGATAACTCTGGAACCGTTGAACTAATTTTGATGATATGAAGAATGAGTGTAGTAACTATTCATAGAATTTTTAGGTTCGTTGGGCATCAAAATCGGTTCAGCTGGCTTTGAGATATACGCATTTTGGTAAAAATAAATATTGCTCTATAACTTTCGAACCGTTAATCAGATTTGGATGAAACTTAACATTTCACGTGATAGTATCTTATATGTACTCGTATGAATAATAATCACGAGGTTTAAGTTCGCGGCGAACCACAAGTATTTTTTCAATGATCGGGTGATTTGCCAGGCTGAAGCTGAAAATTACCAGACCCAACTCAAGGGATCGCCTTGCTGACATCCTACTTCTAAGGGTATATTCATTTAGAATTTCAGCTGCAGAATGACCAGAGAAAAATGATAAACGGATGTCAGTATGAGGCCGACCTTTGCCACAATATAAAACGTTTTTTTCTGCATATAATGTGGCCGGCAAAACATCTGGCAAAAAAGAAAGTCGACTTGAAAGTAGATGGGTATAGAGGAAAAGGTAGACCGAGAAAGACGTGGGAAGAATGCATGAGATCAGATATGAGAACGGGGTGTTAGTACAGAGATGGTAAAGGACAGAAAATTATGGACGGAGTTAACATTCAGAGCCAACCCCAAATATGGAAAAGGCGAGGAAATAAGAAGAATGTTGCCGGCCAAAAGCATATATATATATATATATATATATATCAAACAATTAAAAACGCCATTGCGCGCTAAAATCGATGCGTGATTGTGTAAATTTGCTGAATTCGATTGCACCAAAATGCCTTTGCTCGCAGTTCGCTTAAATTCATTTCGCTGAATATATCCGATTCTCAACTCAATATTTTAGAAGAACACCTAATTAATTTACCAATCATTATTCTTACTCAAAAAGTATTTTTTAGCATAAATAATTTAGTTTTAATTTAACGTACTTGTAAAATTGTATTTGATTCGTTTTATCTTATAAAAGTATCTAAAGTTTTACCTGCACATGCGTAGAATAATTTTGCTGGCCAGCGATTCACATCAATGTTGATTGAACGTCATAGCACTGCGGGCATCGAAGCTCAGGATTGGTTGCGCATTTCGGTAGTGACGTCAGAACGCCAATCAGAGCTCGGTTCATATCGAGCACTGCCTTGGACATCAATCGTCATATGACCCACTCTGTAGAGTTTGCAGAGCTTGAGCCATATTAGTCTGCTCTGAAATAGTTTCGTGGAGTGAGCGTGCTTGTGCAGATAGTTCATAGCTATCATTGTTTTGGAATCTGTAAATACTCCAAAAACTTAATCAAAATGTCTAGCGCCTATACACAGCAGCAATTAGGACCGGTGTATTCACCGTTCTTTGGAGTAATGGGGGCGGCGTCAGCTATAATCTTCAGCGGTATGTACATCTATGTTCTATGCTTTGTTCTATCTTACGGTGGTCATCATGACTCTATTGAACCTACAATGAGTTTCCGAGGCAGATTATGATGAAAAACTAGATGTGAATCGATGCAAGCATTATAGACATCTGTCTGAAATGTCAGTTTACCCGTTCTAATTTTAACACCCCGTTTTTTACCTGTTCCATATTTCGAGCTTAGAATATTTCCTTCGTGATAACTGCCTGAATTTATTGCATTTCGTTTAATAGGTCTGGGAAATAGCATTGTATTTTGTGAAGGGCGTAGTACAGTAGATAGGTACTGGTACGTAGGTATTCTTTTTGCGAATTGATAGTCATGTGACCAATTGATAATGTTTCAGTTGGCAGCACTGTTTTATATTATGTAGGTACACAAAATACATTGACAAATACTTGGATTCTATAAGATTGAACTCATTTTCGCACATTGGCAAGAAAACCTTTAAATTCATATGAAATGTGTTTTCTATAAATTACACTGCAACATTTTGTATAATAGATTCAATTATAAGTAAGTACTTGTATCAAAGCCTGTAATGATGAGAAATAACTTTAATACTTATTTGTCATTTTGACTCTAGAAGACAGCTGTCATATGACAATGAAATCACATGATCAATCAGCTGATCAGTCATGCATGTCTATCCTAAAGTTCAGACTTCAGTGAGACTGACTAAATAAACTATTTCCTTACACTGCCCATCAAGAGGGCCATATGCCTTGTTTGCCTCTCATTTATTGCCTATACTTAGATATAAACAGAAACTTAGGAATGGTTGCATATTTTAGATGTTAAACCAAATTATTAATATGTTACAAGTATTGTAACTGGGAGTAATCGGTATACCTACACTATCTGTTCAGAAATTGTCAACTTTTGAATAGGTACAGATTTTTTTACTTTGAACAATACAATTAATGCCACTATTCCCATGCTACCATAAACCGAAATTAATATATGTTGTAGAATGTGTTTATATGTGCCATTGAGAACTGTAGTTTTTACATGACATACACTACAAAATGAGCAAATGACGCTCGTCTATTATACAACCTCACTGGTAGATCATGTGACAATTTTAGATCATGTTCAGTCGATCAAGCCAAAAAGTAGTATGAGTAGGGTATCAGTGACTCATTTGGTGTAGGTAACAACTAGTAACATTTAAGTTTCAAGTAAGAATTAATATGTTATATCATAAGCATTTCTTAAGGTTCAGCCCATGCAGACTTTACACTTATGTTAAGCCTGGATGGGTTCCTTGTACCTATATCTTTGTTGACTTGTTTTATAACTTGCAAATTATCTGGAGCTAGTTCCATTTCATACATATGTATTAGGAATGCATCGATACGCCTTTTTGCCGATACAATACCGATACCGATACTCCTATAAAAATATCGGCGATACCGATGCCGATAACGATACGCATAGTAAATTTCAATGAAGGTAAAATAAATAAATAAAAAATGTTTACTTTTATATTTAAATAATATAAAAAAATACAGACTTAGATGCAAAAATCTAGGAGACCCCGGACGCGTGACGGATTAATTATGATATGTAATGTTATCCTATATTTTATTGAGCAAGGAAAAAGTACTAACGACAACCAACAAATGCATCTAGTGAAATGGGTACTATGCGAGGCCCAAGCGGGCGAAACAATACACTAAATAAACCGTGGGGATTTCCTAAGTATAGTTGGTGCCTCGTTTACAAAGAAATAGACGAATAGCACGCGCGTTTACACAAGCGCAAAATTTAAAAAGTATCGTTGTATCGGCAATAAAATATCGCCGATGCCGATATATCGGGAAACCCGAAGTATCGCCGATATATCGACATCGGTATCGGATGCATCCCCAATATGTATGTATGTACTGCATCTGTTGTTCCATACAAAAGTAAATACTGTGAAAAAATGTATGTGGCAGCTTCGTAATGTATATTCTACAGTTACTTGACTTGCTCATTCAATAATTGATCTGCTACAATTTATTAATTTATCTACTTCAACTAGGGACCCTTTATAATTAAAATATATATTTTTCCAGCCCTGGGAGCTGCCTATGGTACTGCTAAGTCAGGTACGGGTATCGCAGCCATGTCGGTTATGCGGCCCGAGCTGATTATGAAGTCCATCATCCCCGTAGTCATGGCGGGTATTATCGCCATCTACGGGCTGGTCGTAGCTGTCCTTATTGCCGGTTCCCTTGGAGAAGCCCCAACATACAGCCTTTACAAGTTAGTATTTTAATACTTATATGGCATAATTGACAGTCTAGACGGTAATGCAGATTGGCTGATCCTTTCACTATGAAATGGTATAATACGCTATTTTGCAGCAAGTCAAATCAAATACTTTTTTCTTAACATCAAAAACAAACATTTTCTATGGGATTTGTATGAAATATCGATTTATGACATCATAGTTCCTTGCAGTCAAATAGCGCTCTTGTGAGACAATTATAATTGCCAATTAATATCCGTTTTTCTACATTAACAAATCTAAAATCACGTTCAAAGTGGATGTGATCAATGACAAGTGGCATTATTTTCTGTGACGTTTTATTCTATTAACAGTACCAAATAATTTACTTTTGACCCACCAAAATACCCAATTGGAGAAGATAAAAAAAATACCTTGATTTTATATTGTCTAATAAATAAAAACTATTTTAAGAAACTAATTTATTATTGCAGCGTACATCGCTGAAAATTAAATGAAAGTAGTTTCTTACATTTTTGCATTTATTAATTAATTATCAAAAATCTCTTGGGATTTGCATTCTTACTTACTTATCAGCATCTTTAAATCGGCATAAAATAAGATGTATGAATATGAAGTCACCAACACATAAATATTTTATCAAATCTCGTAAATTCTAAAATTGTGATTTTGGAAATATCTAAATATCTCGAAAATCGATTTGGATTCATCTAACCAAAAATCAAATTATTGGCGTTTCTGGCATGCGAACAATTAAGAATATACTCAGCCCAATCGGTATAGTAAAACAACTAAAACCGATTGGGCTGAAATTTTGCAACTTAAATGCGAAACTAATTATTTCATGATGCTGATCAAAAGGCGGCTGTAGTGTTGGGCGTTAATCAATTAGAATTTTAATTAGTTCATTGACTTCAAAAAAATTGCAAATAATTCAATTGCAATTAAAATAAAATGAAAACAATTAACTATTAATTGTACGTTACAATTAATTAACTTTTTCATTGTTTTTTGGGAGCCAATTAATTTTCTTTGCTTCAGAGAAAAACTTTAATTTAAATGAAGATATATTTGTTTAAATAGATTAGAATAGTACGAATAATAAACATAACCAAGTACACGATTTTATTGCTTACAATAATAAATTTAACACTTCAGGTTATTAACCAAACAAAAAACGATAAATAAATTACTTCAAACTCATGATTCGCAACAATTAATTAATTGTCAGTTGTGACTCACGATTTACAATTAATTTCGACTTTTCATTAATTGTTAATTGCAATAAACGTGATTAACAAATAACTAATTTCGACTTTTCATTAATTGTTAATTGCAATAAACGTGATTAACAAATAACTAATTCCGACTAACAAAGTCCAAAAATTTAATTTTGCCCAACACTGGGTGGAGGATCTAAGTTACAAAACGATGCAAAGTACTAATCAAATGAGCCCAAACACCTAACAATTAATTGTTAATTGTGACTCACAATTAACAATTAATTTCGACTTTAGTTATTTGTTAATCACGTTTATTACATTTAATGAAGTCGAAATTAATTGTTAATGGTGAGTCACAATTAACAATTAATTGTTAGGTGTCTAATTTCGACTAACAAAGTTCAACAATTTTACCCAACACTGGGTGGCTGTAGGATCTAAGTAACAAAACGATGCAAAGGACAAATCAAACAAGCCCAAACCCTATTGTGTTTGACTTGCTTGATTTCTCCTGAAGTATTCTCGCTTATATTCAGGGTCTTATATATTCAGGTTTGATGAATCCGGAAGGTACTTAGTACTTAAGTACAATAAAACCTTGTCCAATAATGTATTTCTTTAAAATATGAGACTGACTGCACAATTTAGCTATTTGTTTTTTATTAAATAATTTTACGGCTCTGGATACAAGTCCTTTATAGCCTATCTTTAATTTTGTTCTTTATTCCTAATCCTAACCTAATCCCCAACCGAACCCCTTGACTTCCCGCCAAAAACTCATGACAATGGACACACACACACAATTTAGCCATAGTCCTTCCAATCTGTCAAGTTCTATCACTTTTTGGTTCTTACTCTCTATGTATCCCTAAGGATGTAGAGAACCATCTCATCAGATATCTTGCACCACAGTATCCCGGAAGGTCTGGGACGCGAATATTAAATGCATGATACATGACTGTATACTCACGGAAACATTTGTTTTATTCCAGAGGCTTCATCCACCTGGGAGCTGGTCTCGCCGTAGGTTTCTCTGGCTTGGCGGCCGGATTCGCCATAGGCATCGTGGGAGATGCCGGTGTCCGAGGTACCGCGCAACAGCCCAGGTTGTTCGTCGGAATGATCCTTATCCTCATTTTCGCCGAAGTATTGGGTCTGTACGGCCTGATCGTCGCCATCTATCTATACACGAAGTAAATGTACAAAGCACGCTCATCTCCCGTCGCCCGTGCTCCGAGTTTCTATGCCGCGCCAGAATCTGCTCACGAGTTGCGCACAGGGACGTCGTCGCCGGTAGCGAAGAGACCCGCATAGGGCCTCGGAGCACTATTTGCAAACTTTGTTGACTACTTGCATCATATTTACACGTGGCACCTACTCCGGCCCGGCGCCGTCTAGATGCTGCGACCGCGCCGCGCCTCGAGTCGCGCAACCTGTAAATATAAAGTCTATTTTGTTAAAACAAACCCCCTTTCGAATCCCAATTATGCTACCGCGCGATGACACTTAACTCTATTAATTAATTTATTGCTACAATTGTATTTTGATTTCGGTGACAGGGGGACTTAGCTTCACCTATCGACATATCAACTTTGTTTGCGCGTTCCATCCTCCGCAATACATCAATCTGATATCACTTTTAGATTATTTTAGCGTTAAGGCGAAACTAATGTACAGTTAGAGTAGAGGTTATGTCCGAGAACGTTATATATTAATTTATGAACCGTTAAAACCCCCAGGTACTGTGTACCAGTATTTGTTTGCGAGATAAGGAGAAACCTGGCTTACGTATAACATACAGCTTTCAGTGTTATATTGGGTGGATGTATTCTTATTAAACTGTTATGGCCTGTGAATGTTACCCGTTCTTTCGTGTGACTGCAGTGACGTCACAAACATTGTATTGCCAGGAATCAATGAATAAACATAATTTGTACATTCCATACTTTTTGTTTCTACTTTGATTTGTTTTATTTTCCTTTTTCGATTAATATGCGAACGAAAGTATTAAAATGGTAAAAATAATTATAAGCTTAGCCAGATGCTTACATGACGTATAATATATATATGACAGTGTATCGTTATCACGATAATAGTGATGGTGCATTTCTGACGATTTATAATAATGTAAAATATTTCAAATGTATTTATTCTGTATACCTCATAGTCGAAATGATGTTTGAATGATTATAAATTGGTAAGTAAATACATCTAGGTAAAATTGTATTTTATTTTAGGTTCATGTTAGAGAATGTTATAATCTTTGGTGTTATTGAATGAATTGTGTTAATAAAATATTTTAAAAACAACTTCTGTAAAAATGGACTTGGTTTATTCTATTGAATCCATTATTTTCGGAAGACTTAATTTAATTTATATTGAACATTATTATAGTACAGCTCCTTGATTATGTTATCCATGAACGAATATGTACTTCTATACACAGAGTTTTCCGAAAACTTTAATATAGATGAAAGAAATTTATATACAACTTTTTCACCGCGAGACTTATATCAGTTGTCTTGCTCCCAGCGCGAGGAATAGTTAATATCCATAGTTTTTGGTCGGATTTATACGACGCTAGCGAAATGGGCACGAAAATGTTTTTTGGATTAATTTGACGTTCGCGGTTAAAGGGTTAATAAAATTACTAACGTAAGTTTAACCACGGAGGTTTATCTGATTTAATATAACTATCATATCAGGCACAGGAAGTCCACAGCTAGACAAATGAAATGCATCCAGCGTTTTCCTCTAGCCTTGCTTAGGTCTGTCGTACGTCCAACAACGGGTATGTACGCTGCGCTTGCCGGTACGTGGCTGCCATTCGAGAACCTTTCTGACTTGTCTGCCGCTTACGTTCAGTGCAAAGAAAAAAGTAATAACATCGATACTAATCGTCTTAGAACAAGACTATACATATGTATAAATCTCAACACTTTTAGTGTCCAAAAGTCAGTTTTATTGGTTTTATAAGACACACCCTCAGAAAGAAATGCACATTGTCAAGCTCAAAATTAAAATCCTGTTCTGATGATGATTCTTTCAATGTGTCTAAATAAATAATCATTGTGTGGTGTGTTTCTTTTATAATAATGGCAATTTGTAAAATGGACTCGTCCTCTAATCTATCAACTAATCGTGCAATCAATCCGGGTACTTTCATTGTTAAGGCGAAGTTCACGCGCTTTCTATGGAGTGACACGTCCGCTCTGTCGCACATTCGTGTCATTTATGCACTAGTTGGTAAACAGGGGGGGGGGCATTTTGACACACAGGCAATAAATGACCAATGACGAAAAAAGATTTTATGTATATAGAATACCTATTTCAACTTGTAAGCGTAAGCCAAGTAGTGGGGCAGGCAGATTTAAATTAGACGATCTATATTTACATGTTTAATAAATTTAACTACATCTGGTTTATGGAAAATAGGAAATGCGTAAAATGAATACCTATAATAAACCTATCGTTGAAATTGCTAAAGATACGTAAACTGCATAAAAACATGAGTCCACTTGTCTATTATTTTATTATATTATTGAGTTATGTAACTAGATATCCTGTTTGACAGGAAATTTAAATTTAACAAAAAACTTAAAAAGAATGTAGATTCTATTATAAATTCTTAGTGATATTGAAATATAATAAGCATCACTTACTTTTGGAACCCAGCTGCAGCTCCAGTATAATGGAAAATTCATAAGTATCTTACTTTTCACCGGTAAGTTTTATTTTGTTATTTTTCACATTATTATTTTTAATACAAAATGAAGCAAATAATGCCAAACTTATGACAACATCTTTTGACCTTCTCAGCCTGAAAATCTGCTGTCTCCACAAATTTCTTTTCCCTCATATCATAATAGCCATATTATCCCTCTCAGCTGTTTTCATGCTCACTGCAATTTTATATGATTTGCTAAAATTTAATTTACTCCATGAATAACAGTTGCCATTTAGTTTTACTTGCAATTCCACACACCAACTGATCCCACAAACTTGCTTCCAAACATATTTTTTTAATATTTAGATAGTGTCGTGAAGCAACTTTTTAAGTTGGTTATAATCAACGAGATCTATGTACTTATATTCATGTCAATGGTTATAATAGTTATTTTACAGCATTTGCATTATTTTAATTGTACCTAGATAACTATTAAAGTATGTTACAATGACACCAAAAATTACTTACATCATTGCCAGTTTCACCAGGATTCCAGTATTCCGAAGACACACTTCCTTATAAGCTCAACTCTTAAGGGTGGGGACAAAACTGCAAAAAGCAGTGGTCGTTCCGAAACGCTAGTACCTAGTTTGTAGCCTTTGCACTAAAAATAATGACCTTCAGTAAGTGATATATTTATCCTACATTAAATATTTTTTTTTACTTTGACTGGCATTTCCTGTCTCTTTTTCTAAGCCTGCTGAATGCGAGCCCTCTCATTCTGGGCTTTTTTTGAAGTTTTAGAATGACCAAATATTTTATCAGCATAGGTAATTTTACATGCCGTACATCAATATCATTTGAAAATACATTAAAGTTCAGTTCAAGAAAGAGCTTCAGTCGCTATATATTTTGTAACCACGATGTATTTATTATCCATAGGTATATTATTATTATCCATAGGTATTATACATATATTGACACCTAAATGCCTGATGCCACCACTGCTCCACGGGCTGTTGTTCACACTTGGCCACAGAATACATAATGACTTGGCACTGTTCCATTATTTTTTGGGCACCCAAAGGCATGAAGAGAGTACAAGCAAGTGGGCTTGTATGCTCTTCATCAGCAAACGCTGACAAAGAGCATACGAGTAAATAAATAAATGCAGTTGGACATTCCGTTGTAAACGGGGATTGTGTGTATTAATATGGTATTAATTAATATGCGACGAAAACAACGTAAACAGAACAGTCTACTTACTTCTTATGCGGTAACATTTTTTCGTTGGTAGCCGAAATTATAAACCATAACACAAAACACAGCACAGCCACAAACTTTAAAACGATTTTGAAAGTTTTTCAAGTTTAAATTTCAAAACCTATCACAAACAAAAAACCATCCATAGAGAAAATGTTGAAAATGAATGTCAGAAATTAAACGAATAGAACTCAGAACAATAAAAGAATGAATGATTTTATGCAGCACTATTTTTAGGGTCAGTTCAGACAGAGAGGAAAAATGCTCGCGGAATTTACTAGTTTGATTAAAATTACAACCGTATTACCACTGCTTAAAGTATAAAATTGTATGAATAGACGACGCTTGAAGTCTCCGCCGATATTAGTACAATTTTATACTTTAAGCAATGGTATATTTATATATATTTTATTTTTAAATATATTTGTCGCATACTCCACCGACAAGAGCCACTAAGCTCTTAAATAAGAAGAAGAAGAAAAAGCAATGGTAATACGGTTTTAATTTCAATGGAACTAAAGTCTGATTTTTTATTCCGTAGAATTTTGACAGCTGTAAATCTGACATGTCAGAGATTACAAACCTTTTTCGCCGGGCACATATTTTTATTAAATTCCAGGTTCAATAAACGTCTGAACATGGAAGTCTGTTCATTTTATTTGTTAGTGAATGTAACGATTTCGCACGCTCCAAATCAAAAGGAGATTTACGGCGAGCGATATTTACGTCCCTTTTCATTACGACTATATTTATTTCATATTAGATTTTAAATAAATTCTACTAGCTTGCTACCGCAGCCAATAAAAAAAATACGAATTTAGTTTTATTTAAATTAGTAGTTAATTTTTTTACGAAAAAAATATTTTTAAATGCTTTGAAAAGGTTTATTACACATGAATTAGTAGGGAGTGATGCCGGCTAAAGAAAAATAACCTGCTAACTTAAAATTATAACTTTGATAATTCAGTATTAAAAAATGTCAATACATTTTAAATATACCAGAAAGTTTAAAATTTATCTTTTTCAAGGTAAAACATAAAAAAATATCCCGAATTTAATTTTTTATTGCCTTTAAATGGGTTACCTTTTTAGCTAGAGAGTTTTTTTAGTTGTAACACTTTTGAAATGTCAGAATTCTACGGAATAAAAAATCAGACTTTAGTAAATTCCGCGAGCATTTTTCCTCTCTGTCTGAACTGACCCTTAAGGTTTCGTACCCAAAGGCCCAAAGAGTGCCATGCAAGTGCCATACCGCTTCATACCAGCCATTGCCAACGGGACTATATTTTTGAGACTCCGCTGCTGTCCGTCTGTCACACAGGGGCCAGGGCTCGATCAATTAAATTGAACCATACCATAACGGCTTGGCCACAAATTGGCGCAACAGCGACGGCGGCGGCGGCGGCAGCGGCGGCGACGGCGGCGTGTCACGTGTACTTAGCTTACGATTATGAATTATTGTGTACTTGTGGAATGTAAAACAATAAATTTACACTAAAATGAGAGAAAGTTAAGAATTAAAGGGGGTCGTCCCGTGATCTCGTCATGCAAGAAACGTGTTTATTCAGCGTTTTTTAACTCGATCTTTATAATGGCATTAATCATTAATTAGATACTTGAAATTTCGCAGAATATCCTCCTAAGACCCCTTGTTAAATTTTTTGCAGGGTTACTGGTATCTGATGCAAAACCTTTTTGGTGCAAGTTCAGTCAATGATATTTATTTTTTTGTTTGTAATAACTTTATTGTACTAAAAACATGCATATAAAATACAAAATTCGAAAGAGCAAATATACAATGGCGGACTTATCCCATAAAGAGATCTCTTCCAGTCAACCTGCGATATATTGAGAGGACATTTACTAAATTTTTTTTTATTATTTTCTTTATTTATTTGAAAATTTAAGTTTGGTTTTTATAAAATACTCGCTTTTGCCTGCGGCTTCGCCCGCGTTGATTACGGGTATGAAAAATAGATGTTGGCCGATTCTCAGACCTACTCAACATGCTCACAAAATTTCATGAGAATCGGTCAAGCCGTTTCGGAGGAGTACGGGAACGAACATTGTGACACGAGAATTTTATATATAAGATTTATAAAGAGTAAAATATAAAATATACTACGAAATATAAACATTTACAAAAACCTAACCTAGCTGCCCGCTGGCAGCTGGGCAAGGCCCAAGCTACCGGTGGTTAGGGCCGCAGAGAGAGAAACCCCCTGACAATACGTGACATGTCCAGGAGTACTGCCTTCTGAATCTAACCCTTGACCCAGCCATCTAGCGAGAGAGTCTTAAGATGTTGGTCAAGAGTCAAGAGTGTCAAGACTCTTCGCTATAAGACCGTTTGCCGATACGACTATCGGGACAATGATCGTCGAATCCACATCACACATAGCAGTCACCTCGTAGGCTAGTCAAGGTATTTGCTAAGCTTGTCCTTCTCCGCCTTCACGAGGTTCTCGCCATGCGGGACGGTGATGTCGACGAGCACTGCCTGGCGCATCAATCGATCTGTCAGCACGATATCAGGCTTATTAGCGACAATAGTTCTGTCCGTGATGACAGATCGATCCCAATAGAGCGTGGCACGACCATTTTCGAGAACTGACGCCGGTGAGTACTTATAGTACGATACCTCCGATTCTACAAGCACGTATTGAAGAGCAAGCTGCTGATAAATAATTCTGCAGGTTATGTCTGTGCAAGCACCTACTCGCCGTTAGCCAGATGAGAAATACCGGAAATTATATGCCTGATCGACTCTCTGGGACGTCGAAGTCGAAATGCTCAACAGACGTCAACCGCACCGTCTTTCCCGATGCGAGCTGATCCACATCAGGCCCTATTTAGTTCCGATAGAACCGCCCGTGGAGCTCGGTAGGTACTTAGCACCGTTGGTTTGCGCCAGTTCTCTTTTGCCAAGGAGAGCGGCGTGAGGCCTTTGTCTACTGCTACAACATCACGATGCAACCCACACTCATTGTTAAGGAAATATTCCCTTAGACTGCACACCTCGTGGTTGTGAAGGTTTTTGGCGTTTAAAAAGCCACGACCTCCACATTTTCGCGGGATGTACAGTCTCATAACAGACGAGCGTGGGTGTAGCATACGATGTGTTGTATAATGCAAATAAATGATGATTCTTGATTCTTTGCGAAATGGTAACTAAACGCGGAACCACGTCAGTTCTTGAATTTGACGTATGCGTTGGCACTACTAGCCAGTAGCCAGCTGTCAAATCTAGAAATGTCAAATTTTATTGTGTGGTGAAAAAAGCATCTAGCTAACGGGAAATATTTCGCTATATGCATATAAAAACGTATAATCTCGAATAAATAAATCGTGTCGAAAGAAATGAAACACCTAGCATTATTATGTCTAACGATATTATTAAACTACAATGCAGGAGATGCTCAAGTTCGTACGAAAGGGGTAAGGGTGTTAACTCGATGCGTACCGGTGTTCTAGATTTTTTGATGATTTTTATTGTTAAAGTATAAAAAAATTATGACTTTTAATTTCAGCCGGAAGAAAAAATAGCGCAGTTGACTGACATGACTACGAAGAAGTCTATTATTTCGTTAAACTTGAGTAAATTTAAGGAGTACGTGAAGAACCCACCGAGGGATTACTCCTTTATTGTCATGTTTACGGCCATGGCTCCATCCCGACGCTGCGCTATCTGCCAGCACGTCTACGACGAGTACTTGATCGTGGCCAACTCCTTTAGGTTTTCTCCATCATACACGAATAAGCTTTACTTTGGAATGGTTGATTTTGATGAGGGATCTGATATCTTCCAAATGGTTAGTACTCTTTTTGATTGTGGAATTTACAGATATTCTGTAATTAGAAATTGATTCATAATGGTAAACATGGCCTTTGGGTCTTACAGCCCTAGGCTCTTTCTAACGGGGGTTAGGGATACAGACAGGACTGCATGCTGTATCTGCAGCATTTGATCTTTTTTTCTTTTGATCTTTATTTGTTCATTATCTTAGAATTCTAATAATATGAGATCTTTAGTAAGTTCCTAAGTTTTGTCTTGGAAGGCAAGTGAAGCTGTGGGTCCCGAACGCCATCTAGCGTTTGTTTAAACCTATCCTAGGATTGGTGCTGGGCTACCCTTTGGGTTGCAGAGGTCAGAAGGCAGTCGCTCTGTGTAAAAACCAGTAACCTCATCAGATCATATAGGTTAGGTAGCGGACCCCAGGCTCTGAAGCATTACTGCTGAGGATGCAACTGGGAATTTCCTTGGAGAATGATGTTGATTGTTATGAAGGTATATATATAATAGTTTACACCACTGGCTACAGATATTAATAGTGGGTCTTACTATGTTTCAGCTGCGTCTTAATACTGCACCAGTTATCATGCACTTCCCAGCCAAGGGCAAGCCCAAACCAGCTGACACTATGGACTTCGAGAGAGCTGGCATCCATGCTGAGGCGATAGCAAAATGGATCCAAGACCGTACTGATCATCAGGTTTGATAGTTTATCAGTATTTTATACAATAAGTGGATCATTCTCACTAGTTCTATCGGCAAATACTTCCATGGAACTAGTGAGAATTTTTTTCTACTACTATATAATGGAACTACAGCTACAGGTATGTGCTATACTGTCAAAAAAACTGAAGGCACCAACCAATGTCTTTAGCATAACTAATTAACCCTTAATCAAACTGGCAGCATAGCTCCCACATTAAATTAAACGTTTTGACTTTGACATAAAGAGTTCAAAACAAGTCAAAAAATTGGGTATGTGACTGTGTTTGACTTTGTACAATATTGTTAACGAAACAACAAAAAGCACTAAAAAGAAATCTTTTTCTAAAAACGGCAAGAAAATTGATTATTAACTAAAGGAGTAATTAGAATTTCAAATACCGGTGTGAAGAATAGTGGGGGATATCTCGTTATTTCTTTTGTACGCTCAAAGCCTTATAGCTGTGATGTCATATTTCTTAATATGCATTCCTGCAATGCCAAGTTAAGGGTATGGTATAATTGGGTATTTTGGTGGGTCAAAAATAAATTATTTAATAACAGTATGTTAATAGAATAAAACGTCACGAAATACTGACACTTGTCATTGATCACATTCACGTTGAACTTCGAGAACGTGATTTAAGACTTATTAATGCAGTAAAACGGATATTAAGAGCGATATGACTCCAAGGAACTATGATGTCATAAATCGATATTTCATACAAATCCCATAGAAAATGTTTTTTTTTTGACGTTGAGAAAAAAGTATCTGATTTGACTTGTTGCAAAATAGCGTATTGCTTTTGAGAGCTGTCTGTTTGTCTACTTCCTTCATCTGAATTGAACTGTTGATTGAAGTTCTTAAAGTCTACATGTGTTTTTCTGTCGATAACAAATAGGTGAAAAAAGTTGATAAATTTAGCAGAAAAAAGAAAAGAATTCATAAATTCTGAAATAAGTCAAAATATTGAGATTGGCGAAATATGTTCTTAAAACAGTACGGTCTCATATCTGGTTGGTTCTACTTTTATAATAAGGTATTAATACTAGTGTGTTTTGTTACAAGGGTGTAGCTCGTCACAGTAGCTATAATATATTTTAACTAGCTTTTTGGGCGTTGCCGCGGTATGTCGTGCAGCTGTTAAAGTTGGTTGGAATCTATTTCCAGTTGAGAAAATGGGTAAATAGTACAGTTAGTATATGAAACATTAAAAAATGTGTGGGCGGCCATCTTGAAATCAACATTTCTTTGCAATTTTGAGTTCCGCGGGGTGCTTTACCCTAGCATATAAAATTTCAGACCTCTTCGATGTGCCAGTAGGACGTTATGAACGATGTAAGTTGAAATTCTAAAATCAAACGCCATCTTGGATTCCAAAAAAATTCCAAGATGGCCACCTACAAATTTAATGTTTCATGTACTGACTGTACTTTTTACCCATTTTCTCAACTGGACATAGATTCCAACCAACTTCAACAGCTGCACGTAAAACCGCGGGCTGCTTGCAGCCCGCGCAACGCCCGAAAAGCTAGTTATAATATATAAACCTACATAACCACTCACTGACTGACTGATTGACATAGTTGTATGCCCCGTTCCAGGGTGACAGGGGTTAAGATTGATAAACCTATGTATACGAGTTAGAGGGTGCTCCAGTGAGTACCAGAAAAATCTGACATCTTGAAGATTATCAGATCGCCCTCTCTACGCATCTCGGCCTACGGCCTCGCGGGGCAGCTTAGTCTTCGATTTATATATATATTATAGCTGCGTGTGCGGTCATCAAAAATTTCTATAGAAAATATATTGTAATATGCCTTGCTATGATTCATATAAATATATATTATAGCCACAGATATAAATACAGTGACTATAGCTAAGTCTGTAACGGGCTAAGTTTGTAATATATATGAAAAAACAGGTTTATACTATCAGAATCACAATCACTCTTACTCCATGTACTATGTATAATGTGCTATGTCGATAAAACATAGTTAATTAGTTTTTGATAAGAAACTAATGTGTGTGAAATTAGTACCTATGTTTATACCATCATTACCATCCATCATTTACTGAATGCAAAACATTATAGCCTGTTTAACAAAGTATTTTGTTTTAACAACATGGGAATTGCAAACATGGTAAAGAATTATAGCTTTTGTATAAAACTATATAATCCACTACATTGAAATAATAAAAAAATATACGATATTGTTCGGGATATATGCTACCGAAATAGTGTCCTCAAAACATGATACTATAAATTTGATTCCATAGAAAAAAAAAACACGAATATACCTACCTTAATTTTTTTAATGAGTATGTTGGGAACACTATGTAGTACAATAGTAGTAGGTAGTTCGTGAAAACGTTTATTAAACCTATTTCAGTTAAAATATGTTTTGATTCTCCTGATCTCTTTTTTTAGTATTTGACAATTTTAAAAAAAAAAAATCTTGGAGATTTGAGTGCGTTTGACCTCTATCTAGCCTGATGGGAAGCTAAGATTCAAAAATGCCTATTCACTCTTGCGTTGAAAATCCTTAAATCACAATTGAAGTAGGAGTCTTGACCACAACCTTTTTAGGGTTCCGTAGCCAAAGGCAAAAAACGGAACCCCTATGGATTCGTCATGTCTGTCTGTCCGTCCGTATGTCACAGCCACTTTTTTCCGAAACTATAAAAGCTACACTGTTGAAACTTGGTAAGTAGATGTATTCTGTAAACCGCATTAAGATTTTTACACAAAAATAGAAAGAAAACAATAAATTTTTGGGGTTCCCCATACTTAGAACTGAAACCCAAAAAAATTTTTTTCGTCAAACCCTTACGTGTAGGGTATCTATGGATAGGTATTTAAAAATGATGTTGAGATTTGTAATATATTTTTTTTCTAAACTGAATAGTTTGCGCGAGAGACACTTCCAAAGTGGTAAAATGTGTCTGCCCCACCCCCCCCCCTGTAACTTCTAAAATAAGGGAATGATAAAACTAAAAAAAAATATATGATGTACATTACCATGCAAACTTCCACCATATTGGTTTGAACGAGATCTAGTAAGTAGTTTTTTTTAATACGTCATAAATCGTAAACCGCAATTTACCTTTAGAACTTTTATAATTATGTTACTTGCTGTTACGGAACCCTTCATGGGCGAGTCCGACTCGCACTTGGCCGCTTTTTTTTGAAGACTGGATCCGCGCCTTTGTAAGCCTCTTAATTTTCAGATCCGCGTGTTCCGCCCTCCCAACTATTCCGGCGCCGTGGCATTCGCTATGCTGTTCATCCTCATAGCTGGTTTCCTGTACCTGCGACGCAACAACCTGGAGTTCCTCTACAACAAGCAGATGTGGGCCACCGCTGCAGTGTTCTTCTGCTTCGCCATGGTCTCCGGACAGATGTGGAACCAGATCAGAGGCCCGCCGTTCTATCATAGGACGAAGAATGGCCCGGTGTATATCAATGGCGGTTCGCATGGGCAGTTCGTGTTGGAGAGCTATATTGTAGCTATTTTGAGTATCCTTTTTGAAAGAATCATTTTTTTTAAAGTAAAATCTCGTTTAGGCGCGTTAAGCATTCTTTGAGATGGGAAAAATCCATTAAATTCGTACTTCAATATTTATCTTTGTATCGTACATATGCTTCAAATTGTCTTTTTTTTCAAATTTCGAATTCGCATGCCGCTCGGCGTCGTCCAATAGGCCGCGCGCCGTGCTGATTTTGAAAAAAGTAAAACGGCGGGAAAGCAACAGTGTGCATCACAGTTTTATGGTTGAGTTTATTTAAAATCAAAAATATTAGTTTATTAGGTATTTTTTACTCGCAAGTATGTTGAAAAACGTCGTATGATATACGTGCGTATATTGGTTAAACACACTCAGCTCCTTACGCCCTCGCCTTCGGCTCGGGCTAAAATTCCGCTTCGTGTGTTATAACCACCATAACGCACTTATATCGTAATGTACTATTAATTCATATTTGTTACATTTAAAAAGAAAATCATACGAATTTATCGCAATTAACTTGGTAGTATTGTTCAGGATTCACTAGATGCTTTTACAGAAACATTAGAAATCCATTTTAAATGATACCACCACCATCATCATCATCCGAGTGTATACCTGGTTGCATCCTCAGCGGTAACACTTCGGGGCCCCGTGGTATTTTTTTTGTCAATACCACGAAACCTTACATTTCCACTGGATATAAAGTATCATCATCATCATCAGGTCTTTTTTAGTCTCCACTTCAGGAGCACGAACCTCTCTGTACTACCAGAGCCATATATTAGCCAGAGCAGCCAGGGTAGTTGGCCTACATTCTCCACGCTGGCCAGACGGGTTGGAGAGGTCTCATTGTTTTTTTAGCTTGTTTCCTAAGTCGTCTTCTATGACATCCACAGGAAGACTTGGAGTGGTTCTATTCTACTCCGGGAACCACACGGCTTATATAAAGTATGCTATGTCTTAATCCAGGTAATAAGCTATCTACTTGCTAAATTTCATTCCAATCCGTTCTCCATCAAATCCGAACAAACATCCATACGCTTCTCCAAATTTTGCATTTTATTTAATCTTTTATACAAAACTCCTGAACTAGTCGGTAAGATGGCGCTGTGGTCGTAGGGATGATCTTGATGATAGAAGCGGCGGGCGGAGTGAAGAATACAGAGATAGCGCGCACGCCGGCCGAGGGAAAGAGACGGAGGTTCCAGTCTGTCGTCGGGTTGGTGCTGGTTTGCGTTTTCTTCTCTCTCCTTCTGTCAGTGTTCCGAGCTAAGACGCAAGGATATCCGTACAGGTGAATATCTTCGTTACTTTACCAGCCTATTTTGACGATCTCCGTGGCGTATTGGTTAACATGCTAGCACAGAAGATAGTAAAAAATACATACAGAACGGAATATTCTAAGGAAAGCGCAATATGCGTCCCCGTTCCCCGTCCCCGCACCTCCCCCGCTCTCGCTTTGTCTCAAGGCGAGAGCGGACGAACACACACGCAGTGACGTGTGCACGGCGGCACAAGAACGCGGGAGAGGATCGGGGACGGGGAACGGGGACGCATATTGCGCGTACCTTAGGAGATTCCGTTCTGTATGTAACTCTTACTGTCTTCTGTGACGCTAAATAGTCGCTCGGAGGTTCTGGGTTCGATCCCCAGCCAGCAAGATCGAAAATGGCCTTTAAATCCTGTTTTATTTATCATTTCCAATTCTTTGCTGACCGTAAAAAGAAATCTTGAAAACAGTAAGAAAATTGGTTATTTATTAAAGCATTTGTAATATTGATTGTTGAAATAAGGTTGACTGGAAGAGATTGCTACCTATGCGATAAGTCCGCCTTTGATACAAAGGCGGCAAAAATTTTTAGGGTTCCGTACCCGAAGGAAGGCAAACGGGATCCTATTACTGAGACTCTGCTGTCTGTCTGTCTGTCCGTCTGTCACAGGGCTCTATCACTTGAACCGTAATAGCTAGACACCTGAAATTTTCACCGATTATGTATTACTGTGGCCGCTATAACAACAAATACAATAAATAAAAAAAAGTTGAAAATTAAAGGGGGTAATTAAAGGGGGTCGTCATACAAAAAACGTGTTATTTTCAGCGTTTTTAACTAGATCTTTATAATGGCATTAACTAGATACTTGAAATTTTCACAGATTATGTATTACTATGGCCACTATAACAACAAATACTAAAAATAAAAAAAGTTAAAAATTAAAGGGGGTCGTCATACAAGAAACGTGTTGCTTCAGCGTTTTACATTGTACGGTGGTACGGAACCCTTTATGTACGAGTCCAACTCGCACTTGCCCGTTTATTCTGTTACTTTAAAGTTTCCCTTTCCACCAGATTTGAGAGGCTTATAATTTACTTAATTTTGCTTTCGGTTTCGGATTGTTACCTTTTGATATTATGAATAATAAAATAAACGGGCAAGTGCGAGTCGGACTCCTACATGAAGGGTTCCGTACCTCCATACAATGTTTTAAAACGCTGGAAAAACACGTTTCGTGTATGACGACCCCCTTTAATTTTTTAATGTTTACTTATTTTTAGTATTTTTTGTTATAGCGCCATAGTAATACATAATCGGTGAAAATTTCAAGTGTCTAGCTATTACGGTTTAAGAGATAGAGCCCTGTGACAGACGGATAGACAGCGGACTCTCAGTAATAAGGTTCCGTTTGAACCCTTTGGGTACGGAACTCTAAGAATGAGTCAAATACCGTATTAATTTGTTGGTCTGTTTGTTTCAGCTTTCTGTTCAAGTGAGAAATCGTCCGGTAGTGATTTCTTAGACTACATCGAGTAGGTTTGAAGTGTGCGTAAGATGTGTTAATAATTTTATTTGATGTGGTATATGTGATTCAACTTTTATTAAATTACTTACATATATTAGTTAATCTATTTGGTAACTTCGTCTTTTTTATTTAATTTTATTAATCTTCTCCACAAAAATAGTTCTAGTAAGTAGGTATGTCATCTAGATAAACAAAACATATATAGAAAAATTATTTTATAAACAAGTCCATTTTATAAGAAACAAGATTATTATTATATATTATATTATATAAGATTATTGTTATATTAAGATAATTATTATATACAGGCTGACTTCTTAGGGTTCCGTACCCGAAGGGTGCAAACGGGACCCTATTACTGAGACTCCGCTGTCTGTCCGTCTGTCTGTCTGTCCGTCAGTCACAGGGCTCTATCTCTTGAACCGTAATAGCTAGACACTTGAAATTTTCACCGATTATGTATTACTGTGGCGGATATAACAACAAATACTAAAAATAAAAAATAGTTAAAAATTAAAGGGGGTCGTCATACAAGAAACGTGTTTTTTTCAGGGTTTTTTACTTGATCTTTATAATGGCATTAACTAGATACTTGAAATTTTCATCAACTATGTATTACTATGACCACAATAACAACAAATACTAAAAATAAAATAAAGTTAAAAATTAAAGAGGGTCGTCATACAAGAAACGTGTTTCTTCAGCGTTTTAAAACATTTTACGGTGGTACGGAACCCTTCATGTAGGAGTCCCACTCGCACTTGCCCGTTTATTTGTTAACCACCAGCCAAATTTTAGGAGCAAGTTCAGTCCATGATACTGAACTATTTTCCATAAAAACAATTAACGAAAAACGATAAAAATATTTCGCCTTCCCATACAGATTGGCGCTCAGCCTAACTGATTTTGTATGGGGGGACGAAAAATTTTATCTATTTTCAATACATTTTTTTATAGAAAGTAGTTAAGTATCATGGGCTGAACTTGCTCCAAAAATTTGGCTGGTGGTTAAAAAGTCTCCCTGTATATGTATTTCGAAATATTTTTAAAAACAAGCTTTTATCTAAAACAATAGAAGGTTCTCCTCAAGACGAATCAATTGAGCCCAGACTTGGTGGGGTCGTGTTGTTTTAGAGATGCCGTTGGCCACTTTTTGTCAGTCAAGTTTCAACTCAATCGAATAATGGGAAGTGGGTCTAATTTAGCTTGCAATTTAATTTGATTACAAACACAGACAATAGGACAGGTGAAACTAAATAAAAGGTAATAATGATAATTATTAAAATTTATTTTGACTTGATTACTTTATCTCGTGGGCCCTCCCACTTCTTCGGCGGGCTTTTGTTCTGTACGTTAATACTTTATTAATTCTGTGGTGTAAAAAAAATACCTGATTAGACTGTCTCCGTGGTCCAGAGGCGTTTGCCTTGCGATCCGCAGTTCGTGGGTTCAAATCCCACTGGGAAGCATTTTTTGTGAAAAGTTGTTTCTAGTCTGGTCCGAAAAGAAAGATGATTCCGTACTTTTAAACCTTTCCTAAGATTGGTTCTGGTCTACCCTTTGGGTTGCGGAGGTCAGATGGCAGTCGCTCTGTGTAAAAACCGGTAACCTCGTCAAATCACCTAGGTTTTGGTAGCGGACCCCGGGCTCTGAAGCGTAACCGTTGAAGATGCAACCGGGAATACGCTCGGATGATGATGATGATCTGGGTCCGGGGAAGTTGGAAGAGGTTAAATCTGAGATGGATAGGCTAAAGATTGATATCTAGGTTTGGCTATCTATTCAGAATAATAAAAGGAAAAAAATGGGAGACGAGGACGGGGAAGACGAAGGATGAAGTTTTTCCAACAAATTAAGGAAGGGTTAGGAGTAAGGTTAAAAAGATGGCAGAGAGAAGAGAGGAATGGAGGCATCTCCACTTAACTCCACCGACAAGAGCAAGCTCTTAAAAAAGAATATGATGAGTACTTTACAGTGGTATAAGAACCATACATACGAGGTTGCCTGGAAGAAATTGCTTAGCGATAAGGCCGCCTTTTGCGCATTTCCTAGTTTTTAAGATAAATATGTCTTGTTTTTTACTTTTGTGCAATAAAGGGTATTGTATTGTATTGTATACCTGATTATATACTAAGCACAAATAAATATATGCAGAAGCAAGTCTTCGTGGGAATGAGTACCAGCAGCATTGTGTATAACACAATCCCAAACAGCCTGTGAGGACTTGACACGTGGACGAACAGTCTTTCCTGAGGCACGCCGTGTTCCTGTAAAAATATATTTATAATAAATACAATACAATTTAATACCTACTAAGGGTTGCGACACATCTGTCAGCACGGAACAGCACTTTTCTATTCTGCTATCACCCAGGGAACGCTTCAGCATGGCCGGTGCTGAAGCGTTCCGTCGCTCTCTCTCGCTCTAGCAAATGACTGTTCTGAGTGACAGAAAAGGACAAGAGCAAAAGAGATAGCGATCAAAGTGACATATGGCAAGTCTTGTATATAATATTAAGTATCAGCTGTTATTAGAAGGCAATCAAATATGGTAATTATTCATGTCTTTCCATGCAATGATACCGACAAGAGAATAGAAGGAGTATAATAAGATATACTTACATAAGGAAGATAATATTTTATTTGTAAGTATACTTACCTTAGGAGTACATTCCCAACCAAAAACAAAATAAATGTTTTCTTCTATTTCCATATTCCATGCCTAAGGGGGTAAAATAGGATTTGGCAGTTTGTATGTAACTTCGAAATTTTTAAAGTGAGACACATGAAATTTTTAAGTAATAAAATTTAGAAAATAATAATGCATTTGTTAGAGTTTAAAAATTAAATCCCTAAAGGGGTGAAATAGGGGTTGCAAGTTTACATATGACATATTTTTATTAGTGGTTAGTAAAAATAATGTGTGTAGTCTACGCGGGCGAAGCCGCGGGCAAAAGCTAGTTATAATATTGGGTATTTTCTTTTTTTTCTCCACTGCATAATCACGTCCTTATCTTTACTACCAGAGCCATACTTAGCCAGATAAGCCAGAGGTTTTGGCCTACACTCCACGCTGGCCAGATGGGTTAACGAGGTCTTATTGATGTTTAAGTATAAGCTTTGTTTAACTTGTATTTACGAGTAGTATGAGCATTTCTAAAACCAAACTACACTAATTTTACATCATAAAGTCCACTAGAATCAATTTACTAAAAAAAAAATTAAAGCGAACTAATGAACCCTTCGAATTCCCGTCAAAAACTCGATAGCCGTGATCAGTACGAAGTTGGGGGTATATCAAAAGTTCTCTCTAGGGTTGCGAACCTTAAATGGAACTGGACGGGACATCTGGCTAGTAGGAACGATGGAAGGTGAAGTAAGGCTATATATAAGAGCTATGCTCTAGTCGGTGGAGTATGAATTCTCTTCTTCTTGAAGTAAGGCTGTCACCGAGTGGTATCCCAGGAATGGAAAACGGAGTGTTGGGCGTCCGGCGGCTAGGTGGGTCGGTGATATCAGACGGATTGCTGGAAGGACCTGGATCGCTAAGTCTAGAGATAGGATTCAATGGCGCAGACAAAAGGAGGCTTATGCTCAGCAGTGGGTCGTTGAGAGCTGACGACGACGATGATGATGATATTAAATGTAGGCTGACTCATTAACCTCGTTCACAACTTGCCCGGAATTCCTCTCTTTGCTAAGGTTGGCGAAGATGAGATTAAGTTTAGATAAAACATCTTTATGTTGGCCAACTATAAGAAGGACATATTATTATGTTCTTCTTATAGTTAAACTAGCGGCCCGCCCCGGCTTCGCACGGGTATGTGTTATACATATAAACCTTTCTCATGAATCACTTTATCTATTTAAAAAAACCGCATCAAAATCCGTTGCGTAGTTTTAAAGATCTAAGCATACATAGGGACAGACAGCGGGAATCGACTTTGTTTTATACTATGTAGTGATATTAGAACGATAAAAAGATGGCAGAGAGACGAGAGGATTGGAGGCATCTCCACTTAAATCCACCTACAAGAGCAAGCTCCTAAATTACAAAAGATAGTGCAGTTTATATAGAGGACAAAATTAGGTAGGTACCTATGCTTTTTGTAACTGTGACTGAGACTGATGAAGTAATAAATGCTATAAAACCTCCTACACCTGGCACGGAAGGAATATTATGAATTATTTGTATGAACGCACTCATTACTAACACTAGACTGTAAGCTTGGTTACTAACAATGATATGGTTGTATGTGTGACCGAAATAAACGAATATTATTATTATATTATTAATAAATTTATATGTGTATCTTTACTATGTGTATCTTGAGTCTCGATTATCTTGCAAATTAAATGAGACTGTCTTATATTATTTCAATTGTACCTACTCTTCATCGGTTATTTTAAAAATGCTTAAGGAAGTTCTACGTGCATCAATAAAAATAAATAATAATAAATAAATACATAGGTACGGACAAATCACACAGATTGACCTATACCCAAAGTAAGTTCAAGGCTTGTGTTATGTATGGGATACCAATTCAACGATACTATATTTTGGTCTGGACGCGTTTCGTGCGTCTTTGATTTTTTTATAACAAATACCTACATATACTTATAGATAAACATCCAAAACCCAGGTCAATCTGAACACACTCATCATCGCAGACTAGGAGATATACTTGGAGTATGAAGAATACTTACATATATACTTATATGAAATGTCAAATATTGATGATAGCGGGCGAAGACGTGGGTTACAGCTGGTTTATTATATGAATGTTTAAGATCTATTGAATCTTAACCTTTGACTAGCTGATATTATATGAATGCTGGTCTGAGAGAAAAGAAAAACAGAATGTACCAGCTGCTCCTCTTCCCGCGCAGATCGTAAAAGCCGATCGAGGAAATGGGCGAGAATCTGAATCATATCAATAGGCGATGCTGATAGCAACCCATTACTATTATGATTTCCTTTTTACATATTCATGCCCATTATCATGCTAAAAGTGGTCTGGTCTTATCGCCCTAGGCTCTGTCTGTCCCGTTAGGGGTAATGACGTGATAGTGTATTGTATTGTATCTCGGGAAGAGTAAGAAGAGAGTTCCTGTACTACATACATCCATAAAACTTCTCGTCTAGTCTTATCTCATTTAATTTTGTTTATACCTACTATTTCCTTCAAAGTAACGTATCCTGCAAATAGGAGTTTATAGCGCGGTTCCATGTTTCACAGTTTTCTAAAGGGGCAGACTTCAAATAAATAAAGTAGGTATCCGCTCATATTAAAGCATGTCTGGTCTAATGTTCCAGTACACTTCATCTCGGCTGACGGCACCCTTTCGGACCCGAAGGGATGAAAATTTGAATATTTTTTGCGGTTGGAAATAACATTCCTTTTTACTATAAAATATATCAGTTTCCTAAAATAATTAATTTTGTATTTAAACGTCACTTGTCACCAACATAAAGTATTAGTACGTAAGTTTACCTAATTATAGTTAAATTAAAGATAGGTATTTAAACGGTAGAAAAAATCTACCGTTTAAAATCCGATGAAACTGAAAACGACGAACTAGAAGCCGTGACTATTAATTTAAGTACAAGAACAGTCTTTTTAATAGCCTGATAATTCTTGATTCTTTAAAAATACTCCGTACACTTCCAGTTTCCCAACGCGTGCACGTAAGTCAGGTAGGTATAAGCTTAATATTAACTAAATGGACAAATAACAAATATTCAACAAACTTAAAATAATCTTAAAAAATGTCTATTGGCATCCGAGCAATCAAAGCGTTGAGTAATGTGTCCCACTGCTGGGCAAAGGCTTTCTCTTTCTTCTTCCACTGAAATCAGTTAGATGGAAGAAAAAAAATCTGTGGAAAAGATTTGCCAAGGAAAAGACCTGAAAGCGAAGTTCAACAGAATATTTTGAGCGGTATTTCACTGAAGAACTCCGCGAAACATTTGCTACTGCTATATTTCACAGTATAGCAGTAGCATAAATTAATACTTAACTTAAAAAAAAATCTATAAAACCTAACTTTATAATTAATAATTATAATTTTTATTTTATTTAATACTAGCTGTACCCTGCGCGCGTTGCTACGCCAATTTTTTTTCCTAAACCATCCCTGATAGTCCAAGATCCCAGAGCGAGCAGACATAACTTATTTTCACACGAACGAAACCTCAGGTTCTCAGTAGCGTCTCGTGTGTTTTGTACCTGGGCAGGTACCAGGTGAGAAAGGTTACTAAAAATAAGGGTAACTTAACTTAAATTTGTATGGCTGATTTATATATATATATATATATATTGTAAAATATTATTCTGAAGTAGTATGTGTAAGTGGCAGACACTTTTTATGGGTCAGAACTTTTGGCAGACGTTTTAAAGCTGCACAAAAATAAATGAACTTATTTTTACATGTCTGCCTTTTAATTATGTTATTAAAGTAACTATCACAAAGTTATATTTTATCAGGCAGACATATTGCTCTCGCGCTCGTATTCCCGGGCTGGGAGAACGAGCGCGAGAGCAATATGCATGCGTTTTTTTCAGAGCGAAATATAATATAACTGTGATAGTTACTTTAATAACATATTTAAAAGGCAGACATGTAAAAATAAGTTAAGTTCATTTATTTTTTGTGCAGCTTTAAAGCGTCTGCCAAAAGTTCTGGCCCATGAAAAGTGTCTACCACTTATGATACAGCCATACAAATTTAAGTTAAAAAACATCATATTGCTCGCGCTCGTACTCCCGGGCTGGGAGTACAAGCGCGAGAGCAATATGAATGCGTTTTTTCAGAGCGAGTGGGACGACCATAATAACACGGTTCCCTTCTTAAACTCACAATTTATTTCAATTCAATCTACATAAACATTATCAGTGTTAAAAAATCACTTTGGTACGAAAATACTTGCTTCGAAAAATCCTCAGTACGACCCCGATAAAAGCTACATTTAGTGACATCTAGTATAGGATAGATAAACTACGTAATAATTATTATTACGTAGTTTAGTTTATCTATCCCACACTAGATGTCACTAAATGTAGGTTTTGCATGCATAGGTATTATAGAATAATTTTTGTGTTTAGGCGATGTTTGGTCACTCCAATTTGTCTGCCTGATAAAATATAACTTTGTGATAGTTGCTTTAATAACATATATAAAAGGTAGACATGTAAAAATAAGTTAAGTTCATTTATTTTTTGTGCAGCTTTAAAGCGTCTGCCAAAAGTTCAGGCCCATGAAGTGTCCAGCTGATGCAAAAAGAATTGATTACATTTTGAGCTGTCGATTAAAAATATTAAAACAATGCATGCATATAGGTAGTCTATTGTGATGATGCATGAATATTGAATAAGGCTCAGGCACTCAGGTACGTAATGGGTACCTACGTACGCCTCGCCTGCTGAAAAACCAAGATGGCGCCGTGAAAATTCTGAAAGTTAACGAAAATGGATTATATAGGAAACAGCATGGTATAATGGCATTAGGTCCGCCACTTGTACTTTTATTTTATTGTGCAATAAAGATTAAATAAATAATAAAATATGGTATTCTCTTTCCGCGTTAGATCAAGACTACATCACGAAAAGTGTTACCACTTATTGTTCTTTTCAGTAAAAAGGACTTTCTCAATTGGTTAATAAATATGCAATAAAATACTAACTTAACTATTTCGTATATCTCATTATTCATCTGTTTAATTTTTGAATAAATTTATGTTTAGTTCATAATTGGTTTGCTTATAAAATGCACTTCGCTCGGATAACTCAATCACAGACAGTGGCGACACTCCCAACTGATAACGTATTCTTAGCTAATCACCAGCTGTCACGGGAAGAGAATACTATATTTTAGTATACCATGGGAAACAGTACCTGCAGTGACTTACTTACATTCAGTATTTTCGGCTCGGGTCTGAAAGGGTTACATGTGCCCTGAATCGAAAATCGCGCCGCCACGACGCCTGCTAAAATATTGGATGTAGACGATGAATTAGTTAATTTGAGTCACATATTTATTATTCATATTTCCAATAATATATTTACAAGACCTATTTAGTGGCGGATTTACTTGTAGGCTGAGTTGCCTGGAACCTAGGGCGGAATATTTTAGGGGGAGCGAGAAACAGAGCCGGAATGCGGCCGCATCATCGATTCCGCGGCATACTCGCTCTCTTTCTCGCTCTAGCAAATGACGGTTCTGAGTGACAGAAAGGATAGCAGCATAGGAAAGTGCTGTTTCGTACGGCCAGATGTACCTAGTTACCCTTAGTCTACTGGTGGTAAATGTGTCCATTACTGAATCCCGTCGTTTTGTTAGTTCCGAGTGTTGGCCCACCAAAGCAGCGGTTAAAAACTGCATACCTACTGCAGAAATAAAAGTGTTGATTAAGATGGACGTATGGATTGACGCGAAAGGACAAAATAAGAAATGAGTAAGTATGTACCTAAGAGGAAGTTTGAAAGTGGCACATTGTCTCAATAAGGTGGAGTTAGAAGCAATCGCCCTGGAAGTGGCGCCCTCATTTGAAATAAATTGTTAACTCGTAAATATGGTGATAATTTCCAAATTGCTAATCGTCAGCCACTAGATAGCCCTTTATATTATTTTATGAACTGCCGTTAAAACTATTATAGGTGCTCCGTCTAGCTTTAAAACTCGTCTCCGCCAAAGTGGCCACTTTTGTAGACGGACTAATGTAAAATACTTTCAACGGTGGTTCATAAAATAATTTAAAGGGCTATCTAGTGCCTGACGATTAGCAATACGGAAGTTTTCACCATATTTACGAGTTAAGGCCGTACCTGAATGCCCTTAAAAATGCCCTTAACAATTTATTTCCAATAAGGGGCGCCACTTCAAGGTCAATTGCTTCTAACTTCACCTTAATAGCTGCTGTCAGATTTACAAGTCGCGCATATTGAGGATCGAATTCGTGCCTTACAGACGAGTAAGCAGCCAGTGCCTTAACCACTTGGCTCCCACCGCTCCAAAATTTAAAGTACCTTCCCAGTAGTTTCCGTTCAGCGTTTCAATGGTGTACCCTTTTCTAGGGGGCTATTCCGCGACGTTACCCTTTCTGAAGATCAGTGGATTTGACGTGTTAAACTGTAAACAAACGGATGGAGAATTTAAGTCTAGGAGTTTTCGGTAAGTGTTTACCGCTTTGCTACGCTGTCAAAACTTTAGGACGTAGGTATATGAGGGTAAGTATGAAGTTGTAAAGTTAAGGATGACATATAAGTAGTAAGTAAATAAGTAACACTTTATTGCACCAAAACACATAAATTATTTTAAAAAATTGTACAGTATAGGTATACCTACAATGGGTAGTTTCTATCTATTTATAATTAAAGAACTACGTTCTTGTCGGAGTAGTTTCCATGTCCCCCTCTCTTGTAGTTCCCTGGGTCAAAAATAAATTATTTGGTACTGTTAATCGTCACAAAATAATGTCACTTGTCATTGATCACATTCACTTTGATTGAACGCACAGACCTACCACTACTAGACCTACATAGTGCGTGGCCACTTTAGTGCATCTCTTTCTATCTTTCGATTGTTGCGTCCACCTATATTTTGCACACGTCACAGAACACACTATGGTTACTAACTTATAATAAGCTCAAATAAAACCCTAAATCACCTTTTAAATGATAAAATCACTAAAATTAATAACTTTTTTCGATCGTTTTGTGGTTTGTTTGGCCTAGGTTTTGACAGTAGGCCAGCTTATAGCAGCCACGCCGATAGAGACAAAAAATCATATCAGCGTTTCTTTCACACTCACGTTGTACTGTATTTGACAGTCTCTTTCTAGCAATATCGTCGCAAGTCTAGTAGTGGTAGGTCTGTGATTGAACGTGATTTTTAGATTTATTAATGCAGAAAAACTATTTGACTCCAAGAAACTATGACGTCACAGTCCGATATTTCATACAAATCTCATAGAAAATGTTTGTTACGACGTTAAGAAAAAAATACCTGATTTGACTTATTGGCAACTAGCGGATTGTACTGAAAAATATAAGGTGGTGCGATAAAGAGAGTAATGTGAAACAATAATTTAGTTATATTAAACAGTAAAATACGGAGAAGTAAAAATTTAGAAAATAACATAGGTAAGTAAAGTTAAACCTATCGTCTTCTTCTCTTGGCCTCGCTCTTTCCTGTTACACGGGGTCGGCTTTTTAGTGTTCCGTACCCGAAGGGTGCAAACTATTACCCTATTACTGAGACTCTGCTGTCTGTCCGTCTGTCCTTCTGTCACAGGGCTCTATCTCTTCAACTGTAATAGCTACACACCTGAAATTTTCACCGATTATGTATTACTGTGGCCGCTATAACAACAAACACTAAAAATAAAAAAGTTGAAAATTAAAGGGGGTTTTAACTCGATCTGTCACAGGGCTCTATCTCTTGAACCGTAATAGGACACTTGAAATTTTCACCGATTATGTATTACTATGACCACTATAACAACAAATACTAAAAATAAGATAAAGTTAATAATTAAAGGGGGTCGTCATACAAGAAACGTGTTTCTTCAGCGTTTTAAAACATTGTACGGTGGTACGGAACCCTTCATGTATGAGTCCGACTCGCTCTTGCCCGTTTATTTAATCATGCAGCGCCACTTGCTACGATCACCGGCACTGTCGCTGTTTAGGCCTAGCTGCTTCATATCTTTTCGGACTTTTGCCATTCACGTCGTCGGCGGTCTGCCCCTCCCTCTCTTTTTTGTTGCCATGGAAAAACACTTCTTCACTAGTTACATTTTTTTTAAATGTCTAATTTACGCACCATAAGTAGGTATAACGTACGTACATGAAGGGTTCCGTACCACCGTACAATGTTTTAAAACGCTGAAGAAACACGTTTCTTGTATGACGACCCCCTTTAATTTTTAACTTTATTTTATTTTTAGTATTTTTTGTTATTGTGGTCATAGTAATACATAATTGGTGAAAATTTCAAGTATCTAGTTAATGCCATTATGAAGATCAAGTTAAAAACGCTGAAAAAACACGTTTCTTGTATGACGACCCCCTTTAATTTTTAACTATTTTTTATTTTTAGTATTTGTTGTTATATCCGCCACAGTAATACATAATCGGTGAAATTTCAAGTGTCTAGCTATTACGGTTCAAGAGATAGAGCCCTGTGACTGACGGACAGACAGACAGACAGACGGACAGACAGCGGAATCTCAGTAATAGGGTGCCGTTTGCACCCTTCGGGTGCGGAACCCTAAGAAGTCAGCCTGTATGACGCCTGTACGGAACCCTAAAAAGAGGCTCTTTTTAAGTTATTCTCCTTCCGACTGCTAGAACACGTGATTAGCCCAAGTATAAGCATCAGTTGAGTGTTGGCACCACTGAAAAGTAAAGACATGTTGGCACTGTGCGTGATTAAATTTACTGCGAGCTCAACGAGATCTATGTACTTACGTACACAGTTGTGTTCTGTTCATCATATGCTATCACTGTTAACCTCACATTAGTCACTCGCTAGCAATACGCGCATAAAACACTCCACAATTCATTAAAGAAAACACTGTCAACTTAGTCAAAAATGCCTTGGTGTGTGTTGAGATACTGCACTAGTAATTCAAAGAACAAAGCAAAATATGAAGGAATAACTTTCCATCGTTAAGTAACTATATTTCATTGATTGAAAATTAAATACGGATTGCAAAATTTCGGCTGCCATAATGAATGAAATGAGTGAATGATCTGTCAACCGATGGAATGATTCGTCATAGACTAATAAAACAGAAGTGAAATGTAGACATCATAAATATGCCTACATTTCACTTTCTTCATGGAAGCATCGAAAACTATTTGTTTGCTACTCAGTTATTAATGTAAAACGTTTAAAATGTTTAAGTTTTATAATTTATATCTACATATGCTATAAATGCATTACAAAATTTTCCTAAAATTCTATAAATTCTTTATAAAATTAAGTCATATCTCGTAACGTCTCACTAGGACCTCCGAGGGCTCAAAAATTTTGTATGTGGGGCTGAACCCCTACAAGTGCCCCGCGCAACTTGAAACCGCTATCAGATTTTGGATCCAAGATAGCTGCTTACACATTTTTGATGTTTTATTATGTTTGTCCCTATAATTCTGTTTCCTCGTAACTACTACGCGGCTAAATCGATTTTGATAAATGATTATATAACTATAAGCCGATTACAAATCTTTATATATATAATCTAAATAAACATATCTAATTTAGACCCAATACCTACGTATATGATTATATAATACATTATATAATAATAATTATATAATACATGCAACAAAGAAAAAAAAACAAAAAGGTATATAAGTACAAGAAATCACTTTCTTGTAGTGAAAACATTATGTAATGAAATTAAGTAAAAATAATCAAAGGTTACCAAAGAAACAGATATGTGCAGTTTAACTTTTACCTTTATAAATATGATAGTCGTGAGTCTACAATCTAAAAATCTATACAACCATCCATACATCCATCCGTACATCCAGCCATGCTTACAAAACATTCGCAATTATTAAAATATATGTAGGATTTAATTTGAACCACGTACTTGTAGGTATGTAAAAATATATTGAACTTTCTGTACTACTCTCGTGTTAAGTCTATATTACCAAAAAGGAGGTGGCTACATTTTTAATTTTAAAAACCAATTAGAACTAATAATTCAATAAATTAATTTATTAAAAAATTAAACAGATGTCTCACATTATACCTACCTATAGATACTTACGAAATAGTTAAGTTACGAAGTATTTAATGTATATTCATTAAATAATTGAGAAAATCCTTAAATTTACTGAAAAGAACAAAATTTTTAATTATAAAAACCAGTTATGAACTAATAATTCAATAAATTAATTTATAAAGAATTAAACAGATGTCTCATTATACTTACCTATAGGTACTTACGAAATAGTATTTAATTTATATTCATTAAATAATTGAGAAAATCCTTAAATTTACTGAAAAGAACAATCAGTGGTAACACTTATCGTGACATTCGTGACGTAGTCTTGGGCCATCGCGGGAACAAAATATAACTACTTTGTTTTAATATACCATGCGTATACATAGGTATATACGTTGGTTAGGTACTTATCTTGTTTCATCCTTACCTTAACCTATTTATTGAAGTAGAAAGATCGCATCTGATTATTGTAATCCTAGACAAAACGTTTATGAATATTTATATGATATGTTAAACTCCAGTATATAAAACGTGGGAGTCGACGTCCATCCCACATTCAGGTGAACAATTTGAAGGGAAGAAAGCGAAGGTAAGATAACAAATTATTACTTTGTAAGAAAGCTGGTCAGAAATCAGAAATCTTTATTTGCCAGAATACAGCAGCAGACGTGCAAATATTCATAATCAAGTCAATAATTAGCAAGTTACAAATAACGCTTTTACACAATTAAATAAAATAAAAAATTCAAATCAAAATTAATGTGATAAAAAAATTCTCCACGAGTGACGGGGACGGGGAACGGGGACGCATATTGCGCGTACCTTAGGTGAACCTGGGTCAAAAATAATAATTTGGTAGGTACTGTTAAGAGAATTATTATATAAACTACACGGGGTAGGTATCAGAGGCATCGCTCACGCCTGGTATAAGTCATACTTGCAGAATCGGGAACAATATGTGGAAATAGAACATTATGACCACGACACCGGAACTATATCCACAATAATATGTAGCGTTGTCGGATGTTTGCTATTTTTAATCTACGTAAACGACCTACCACAGACCCTGAATCAGACTTGCGTACTATTTGCGGATGACATTTCATTACTAACCCCTTACACAAATTATGACAATTTAGACCAATTACTAACACAAACTATTGACTCTGTTGTATCGTGGCTATCCGACCATAATCTCGAAGTAAACTTTTCAAAAACTAAATTGATACAATTTAGACCACACCAGAAAAAGCCCTTGACATAAATCTTAACTACGGTGGAATCAAACTCCAAAGTGTCAATACATTCCAACTACTCGGACTAGTTCTAGATACGCATACAAACTGGAAAGCCCACGTTGATAAGATAGCTATAAAATTGACCAACGCGCTTAGAGAATTGAAAAAAACCACTAACGAGAAAACGACAATAGCGGCATATTACGCGTATGCCTTTTCATGGTTAACCTATGGCATCATCCTCTGGAGAAACAGCACTGATGTAGATAGACTACTGACCCTTCAAAAGAAGTGTATAAGAATAATTGTTAATATAAAAGGGACGGAGAGCTGCATGCCTTATTTTAAGGATTTAGAAATATCAACTTTATACGTCTATGTATATTTTGGAGGCCAGTAATTTTGTCCGTAAATATCCCCAATTTTATACAAGGAAGGAAGACTTGCCGTGACGATATCCCACTCGGAAGAAAAATAAATTAGTTACACCCACTTCCAAGCTAGAACTATTTAAGTCTGGCCCGCTAGCTATGACGATAAAAATTTATAATGCCCTACCTGACAGCCTACGAAATGAAGAAAATAATACACTTTTTATAAAAAAATTAAAATCGATTTTAGCAAATAAAACGTATTATAAATTAGAGGAGCACTTTAACGATAAAAAAAATTAATTGAAATTGACATTATAAATAAACTATAGGTAGGTACCAAATAAACATTGACATTCATTGACATTAATTTTTTTTACTTACATTAATTTACTTTAATTAACGATCTTGCTGACAATAAATTAAAAAAAGAACCTATTTGGTAAACACTTAGGTAAGGCTTATATTCATAAATTAACTGCATGTCATTAAACTCGTTTGCCGTTCCAAATTTTGTTTTGCGATACCCGACAGGGTTCATAGTGTGCTATTTTAATACAGTAACTTTAAGTAGTTAGAACTGATGTACATTATGAAATGCAATAAATGAATTGAATTAAATTGAATTGAATAAAAAGTCATAAAATAATGTCACGTGTGATTGATCACATACATTTGAACGTGATTTTAGATTTAAAACGGATATTAAGGCGAAGATATAGGCAAATGGCCTTGAAGTGTGAAATAAATTGTTAACTCGTAAATATGGTGATAATTTCCATATTTCTCTACGTCATGCACTAGATAGCCCTTTAAATTATTTTATGAACTGCCGTTAAAACTATTATTGGTGATCCGTCTAGCTTTAAAACTTGCCGTGGCCACTTTTGGCGGAGGCAAGTTTTAAAGCTAGACGGACTAATGTAAATACTTTCAACGGTGGTTTATAAAATAATTTAAAGGGATATCTAGTGCATGACGAAGAGTAATATGGAAATTATCTCCATATTTACGAGTTAACAATTTATTTCAAATGAGGGCGCCACTTCAAGGTCATTTGCCTATATCTTCACCTTAAGAGCGCTATTTGACTCCAAGAAACTATGACGTCACAGTCCGATATTTCATATATATCTCATAGAAAATGTTTGTTATGACGTTAGAAAAAAGTACCTGATTTGACTTGTTGGAAACTAGCGGATTGTACTGAAAAATATAAGGTGGTGCGATAAAGAGAGTAATGTGAAACAATAATTTAGTTATATTAAACAGTAAAATACGAAGATGTAAATGAAGAAGTAAAATTTAATACAATAACATTCAAGGTTCGAACTCACGCCCCTCTCATTTTTTCTGTGAGTGCACTGCGGCGTGAGTTCGAATCCCAGCGAATAAAATTCTGGCGAAATTTTTGATTATATATTTTTAATTAAGATATTGTTCCCTTATTAATTTAGAGGGGCCATTTTTCTATTCAAACGTAGTCCCCAGTTTCCTCCCTGGATAATTCCGGTAGAGTTATATTTTTTTCCTGTATATCTATAGCCACTATCTATAGATATATGTCCCTATATTTTCTTTTTTTTCATAAATTATTTATTAAAAGAGATATGAAAGTTCTAAAACCTAAAAAAATTATTAGATTTTCCGCTGTGTTCAAACATCCAGAAAACAAATTTGAGTAGATTATATAAAAAATTAAAACATAGGAACACCGACCAAGTCTTTGTTAATTCGTAATGAAAAAAGTACTTATATTGGTTAAGTTTTGGTGAAGAAATCAGGGGACTACGAATCGTTGATTTTCTGTTTTTTTAATAGGTATTTTCAGTCCAAGCTACAGTATGTCTCTATTGCACTTGCTCGGTTGTAGTTTAGGCACAGCGCGACAGCAATAGATTTTAAAAATACCTATTTTTCATTTCTCTAGCCCTTGAGGTTTCCTCTTTACTTCTTGCCACCTCACGTTATCTTCACCCCCCGCCGCCCGCGGGCTGTGGAAGTGTCACAATTTCACAAATGAATTGCCGACCATAAAGCAGATAAAGTGGAAATGGGCGGGACACTTGGCTAGAAGAGAAGACAGTCGGTGGACCAAAGCAGTTACAGAGTGGTGGCCGAGACAGGGGAATCGGCCCGATGGTCAGACGATTTTGTGAGGTCAGCGGGATAACAGTGGATGAGACTGGCACAGGATTTAGAGAATGGCGCTAAATAAGGAAGGCTTATGTCAAACAGTGGGTTGATGTGGGCTGAAAATGATGATGATGAAGTATATATTTTTCCAGATGAAGCACCAGCAGACTTTTTGCGTCATCGCGCTCCTAGGAGTGATATCTGGGTGTGCGGCCCACATCGGCGGCGGTCAGATCGCACTGCAGAACATAGGCCCGCATATGTACTGCGGCCGGACCCTGGCTCGGACTCTAGCGTTGCTCTGCTACGATGAAAAAGATGAAAAGCGCGCCGAAACTGACATCTATTATAGTAAGTTTGTAAGCACGCTACATGTCGCCTTCATGCTGAATCTTGCTATTCATTTCTTCATCGCTTTACGAAACTTCTTGCGAAAATTTGTTTTCACATTTATGGTACATTCTATAAATTGCTAGTTTCCAACAAGTCAAATCAGACACTTTTTTCCAAACGTCAAAACAATAATTTTCTATGAGATTTGTATGAAATATCGGACGGTGACGTCATAGTTTTTGAAGTCAAAAAGCGCTCTTAATATCCGTTTTTCTGCATTTATAAATGTAAAATCACATTCAAAATGGACGTGATCAAGGACAAGTGACATTATTTTGTGACGTTCTATTATCTTATCAGTACCAAATAGTTAATTTATTTTTGACCCAGGAAACTAGGTACCCAATTCGTACGAAAATACACTTATCATCATCAGGTATTTTTTTTATTCTTAACCGTAGGAGAACGACCGCCTCTGTACTATCTGAGCCATACTTGGCCAGAGCAGCCAGTTAATTTGACCTACACACTCCACGCTGGCCAAACGGGTTAGAGAGGTTTTTCTGATGTCTTCTTAGATACAAACAAAGCTACTTAGCTTTGTTTATATTACCAATGCGCTAAACGTGGCTGAAGATGGAAAAAGGGTATTAAAATGGTAATGGGTTGCTAGCTGCATGGCCTATTAACATGATTCAGATTCTCGCCCTTGCATGGAAACGTGGTCCCTTACTATGGGTCTCATAAGAAGGCTCAAGGTAGCTCAACGGGCTATGGAGAGGGCTATGCTAGGTGTTTCTTTACGTGATTGAATCAGAAATGAGGAGATTCGTAGAAGAGCTAAGGTCACAGACATAGCCCAGCGGATTAGCTCATTGAAGTGGCAGTGGGCGGGGCACATAGCGCGAAGAACCGATGGCCGATGGGGCAGAAAGGTTCTCGAATGGCGGCCAAGTACCGGCAGGTGCAGCGTGGGACACCCACCTGCTAGGTGGTCAGACGACCTGAGCAAGGTTGCAGGAAAACGCTGGATGCATGCCGCTTCCGATCGGTCGTTTTGGAAATCCTTGGGGGAGGCCTATGTCCAGCTGTGGACTTCTTGTGGCTGATATGATGATGATGATGAGATTCTCGCCCATTCCCTCAAAGACTTCTACGATCTGCGCGGGAAGAGAAGTAGCTGGTGCATTCTACTCAAAAGGCCCAATCACTCAAATGTTTTTTTTTCCCGCCACCGGCATACCATGGTTGCCAGTACTCAAAATAAGAATAGTTTTTATTTATAGATCGTAATTTTAACCGACTTTGTTGCCACAGTGTATGTTTTTCGTTATTAAAAATTAACTATCAGCAAGTGAAGGTCCATAATCTTTGCCTACCCCTGTGGGAAACAGGCGTGATAGTATGTATTTATTTATTTATTTGTGATCAGGTCTTTTTTAGTCTCCACTGCAGGAGCACGACCCTCTCTGTACTGCCAGAACCATATATTAGCCAGAGCAGTCAGAGGATTTGGCCTACACTCTCACGCTGGCCAGACGGGTTGGAGAGGTCTCACTGATGTTTATAAGCTTTGTTTAGCTTGTGTTTCCTAAGTCGCCTTTTACGACATCCACGGGAAGACTTGGAGTGGTCCTATTCTACTCTGCCGGGAACCACACGGCTTAATTTATTACATTACATTTATTTATTTATTTACACTTTATTGTACACACATACAAATGTAATAGTACAACAGTCGGACTTAATGCTAAAAGCATTCTCTAACAGTCTAACCTTTGGGTTGATTGGGAGAGTTTATGTGGGTGTAACACAAAATAAAAAATAACAATAAAAAACTAAATAAAATTTTAAACTTAAAAATAAAATAAAAAGAAACATACTAAATATAAATATTATAATAATACTATACCTACATATTAAATACATACAAACGAGCAAAAAAAATTTTTATAAGATTATCATGTCATAGAATAATCAATATGTAGGTTACTCAGTATAAAGAATTTTTAATAATAGATTTTCGTTGCACAGAAAATCAATAATTAGAATGTTTGTTATGAATAATATGAAATCATAGAATTTTATTACAAATAACATTTACTTTTGCGATGTTTCTAATATCAGAATATCAAATTAAATATTATTAATAACCTATAAGTTTGCCCTATTCTAGTAAAATGGATAAAACTTTCCTAGCACTCGCCGGCCGCTGCCGCGGCACGCTCGCTTCGCCCGCTCGGCTCGTGCGTGTGTTGGTCGCAGTTCTAACCTAACCTAACCTATAAGTTTTCCCTAACCTATATTGTGGTAGCGATTTATAATGTATTCTAACTTATTATATGGTATTTAATTGCATTAAACAATGTTTTCACTTAATACTTCCTTAAATAATAATTTTCAGTAAAATAAAATTCCATGAAAGATTATACCGAACAAACAATATTCTTTAAAGAAATATTATACTGTTTGATTAGTTTGTTAAATGATAATATGAGATTCTAAAATTCATTGAACTGTGATTCTATAAATTGTGTTTCATTCAAGTAAATAGTCTTTGAAACAATAATATTTGAAATAAAAATATAAGAATTAAATATTCTATGAAAAATTTTATGTGAATCGAAATTCTATGAAATTTGAGTCTGTGAAACAAGGGGCACCCATAAAAACCACATGAATTTAGTTTTTTGTTAAGTTGTTAGTTATGCTTTAAAATTATATTGATCGAGTCAAACCTGAACCCATTTAGACTTATCTTTATTTAGAATTATCTGTGGCAGCTAGCCGTATCCAAAGAGAAAGTTATATAGAGCAGTATCTTTTTGGCGAAATAAAGACACATGTGCTATATGACTTTTATGAAATCATATTATCTCTGTTGTTATATTATTGTTCGTGACCATGTAAAAGACATAAAAGTACAGGAGTATAAAAACGTTTAAAGTTTCAAGACGAATCAATTGAGCCTAAACTCGGTGGGGTTAGGTATCTTGTTTTATCATAGATGCCATGGCCACCTTCCAACTTCATCATGAGATCCAGGTCATTGGTATCACAATATTGCATTGTTACCCAACTTACATACGTATGTGAAGTTTTAACTTAAATAATGGAAAGTGGGTCTAATCAGGCCTGTGTCACTCCCCGTTTAGGTATAGAAAATGTAGCTACATTATTACTATGCGCGCAGGCGGCCCCTCGGGATGGTAAATTCAGTTATACGCATCGTCTGTCCAGAGTCATAAGGATGAAATTGGCTTGCAATGAATGTCTAAGACTCTAGGTATATAAACGAAAAGGTGCTGAGTTCTGACGTGAGCTAAATTAAACCATATCCCTAACCACATTGAGCAGATATTTCTTTGAATTTCTTTGTTGAGTGAGACTTCTGTACTGGTTCTTATTCTGTGGTCTAATTTAGCTTGCAAGATTTGATTACAGACACAACGGGACAGGTGAAACTAAATACTCGTAAAAGCTTGGAAAAATATCTATTTATGGCCGGCAAATTCATTAGTGAGTATTACTATTTTAGTACTCAAATTAAATAATGAAATATGAAAAGGTGAAAAAATACCACGCGGTTGAACACGTGACGGCTCAGTTGGTTAGAGCATGGTCGTATTTAGACTGAGGTCGCGGGTTCAAGTCCTGCTCACGTGGTATTCTTTCACCATTTCTTATTTAATTATTTAATTTGAATACTTTTGTACTGCATCTTGAATGCCTAAAAACCCTATAAAAAATTACTGTTTTAAGTCAAAAACCACACGGAAATAAGTATTGTGTCTTTTTTCTCCCAAACCAGAGAGGGTTATCCAAACAAGTTTTTCTTTTAAAATTAGGTTTCTTTTGCAGATTCAATTATCTCGCCCTTCTACAAGGTTCAAGACATGGGCTGGCCGTGGATGGCTCCTCGTAAAGCCAGGTCTCTGATCCTTACATCGCGGAGCAAGCGGTATCTAGGAGCCGCCAACGAATGCTGTGAAAAACCATGCAAAATAAGCGAACTGCTACAGTATTGCTAGTTTCAACATAATCTTGCTTATTTTTATATATTTTAATGCCTAACTACACTGCGTTTTCTATATGCATAGACGTACCGTGTCCGTAATATTTTAACTATGAAGGGTAGAGGTAAGGACAACCAGCTCATATGGGGAAACAGGGGAGAACTGACATTATGTCCATCCTGACATTAATAATAGTTCAAAATCCCACAAGAATACCGCTATACTGCATCCTTTACCTTAAGCGATTGAACACATCCTTTACTGAAAATTTATATCTACGATGCTACTGATTACTCGTAAATCCCTCAAGACATACCTAAAAAAAAATCGTTTCGATCTCTCCCATCCTGAATTTCATCAGGTGATGACGCACGTATAAATAGAAGAAGTCCCCGCAGTGGACACTATATACTAAATAAAGAATGGCAATATGCTTTTGCTTCCTCATAGATCTATGAGGAAGCCAAAGCGTAAGAGGAGTTTTTTAATATTTTAAGATACCTAGTCAAAATATTAGAAAGTGTAATTAGTGCATAGTACGTATTTATATGCAGGTTAGCATGTATTTGATGAACAATTAGGTAAAACAAGCTGGAGTAGAAAAAAACGGATTCTCTTTCCCATTCTTGCCCTTCTCTTACCCAGATCACTCTCTTTCCCATTCTTCCCCTTTCTCATCCTCTTAATCATCCGCTTCCACTAACTTTAAGCTCAACATTTCCCCTTCCGCATCCTCTTCCTTATAACCAGTTCCTCATCAACCCTACACCATAATAACGAACTAAGTAGATGTCTCATCTCATGTGTTCATGTATCGCGGTGTAAACACCAACACGGTATAGGATCATTGGTCTGAGGGTATATACAAAGTTTCATCTAATTTTTGGTATAATCTCCTCTGGTTTTAGGGTTGACTGGAAGAGATCCCTGACAGGGAGAAGTCCGCCTTTGTACTTTTAACTGTGTCCTTTTATGTACAATAAAGAATTTACTGACTAAACATTGGTGACTGCAAGATATAACACATCAACAAAGTTAAAATCATTATATAATCAGTGTAGCTTGAGCTAAATGGGCCCTGAATCAAGATTTTTAAGGCCTTCTAATGGCAACGGAGTTCAAACACAAATTTTCAAAGGTTTCATAGTATGGTAACAAAGCGCATGCAATTTATAAAATAATTATATGTTAGCGTAGCATGGCATCGGCGACAGCGTTTATCGAGCGCTATCTTCTATCACGATCTAGCTTTACGTAATAATAACGAGCAGGATGGCCTGTCGCGCGATATAAACTTTATCTACGTTTATCAACGGTGCCACGCTACGGGGGCAGGTTACTTCTTATAAATGTTTGTACGATCTTAGATCCTACAAAAAATTATAAGAAGTATTACTTTACATTATTGTTCATGTAAATTCATCCATATATTATGATCTTGTATGATATTATATCATTGTTTATTAGCGTAGTGCCTGAGATTTTGAGTATATACTCGTATTGTGGATATGTTATCTATCTATATTTAAGAGCTATAATCTTGTTAAGTGGATAAATTCTCTTCCATTTGTCTCTCTCATCCGCCAGCTGTTTTACTTCGCTGTACGACACGACGTTCACATTTTCCTTTATCTGTTTCATGTAGCATGTAGCTATGCCACGGCCTTCCTGGGTCTCTTTTCCGTTCTATCTTTCCATCAATGATAGTCTTTATGAAATCGTTGAGTTACGAATATTTATTAAACGTCCTGGGGCCCAGGGGCCCTGAAGCCCGGGGGCCCCGTATCTTTGATACAGCTGATACGGCGGTAGCTATGCCTCTGCTTCTAATGTTATTTATATCATGTCTTTTGTTGCGCGTTTTTTATATGTCTAAAAACTAGTTGGGAATAAACTAGTTTTCTATACTCTTTAATGTTGTAAAGAAATATATCCTTGTTGCAGTAAAAATAATATTTATTTTATTTTAATATACCTACAGAGTCGAACATATACTGAAACTATTTTAAAGGTGATGAATTCATGATACTAAACAATTTTATTTAAGGATCATAGCTAAAATAAAATATAGAACTACATAATGAAATAACGCTAAACCTCTCAGGTTGTAACTTAGTCCATCAACCGGACCAACTTTTGTTCTAAGTACAACATTCCGAAAATGCCAAAAATTAAATTCGGATTTTCATACAAGTTGATCGATCAGCTGATCCGAGTTTCTATGGGAAGTAAAAAAATATTTTTCTAATTTCGATATACGAGTACGTTGAAAAGTTATTCAGTATAATTATGGACTGAACCTACCCATATAATAGTTTCAGTATATTTTTTATATGTAATACTCGTACATCGTGTTAACTAAATAACGCAAAATCTCTCAGATGGTAGCCTCAGCCCATGAAACTGAACAACTATTGTTCTACAACTTTTACGAAACCCAAAAAGAAAATTGAATTTTTATACACCGATCAGCTGATCGAGTCAATTTGTATGAAAATCCAAATTTTATTTTTGGCATTTTCGTAATGTTGTAGAACAAAAGTTGTTCAGTTTCATGGACTGAGTTACAACCTGAGAGGTTTTGCGTTATTTCATTATGTACTGTACTGTACTGTATTAACATAATAGAAGCTAAAATTTAATTTAAACCTAATGGTTAGTTCATACCGAGACGCGACCCAACACAAAAAGATACAGAGTTCAAATTGTCCTCAAATTTGCCACCCCTTTAAATCTGCCGCCCTAGCCTACTCAGCCTGTTACTAAATCCGCCACTGCGAAAATGAATCTTTAGCAATGGTCCATAATGTAAAATTAAAAACTTACAACCCGACTAGGTACAAGATACTGTTAAATAAATAAATAAAATACAAACATAAATATGTACAATACTAATACGAGTATAGTAGGCTCACATAAAATTCTAAATCCTATTCTTTATCTTACTACCAATTTGTGTTCATAATAATCACTCTTCATAATTTTATTTTTTATACTTTTTTTATTCTTACATTTTTATTACTACTAACGGAGCTCATAACAGTGAGTGATCATATTTTTTTATTAATACTGTTACTACTTAGAACAAGATTAAATTTATAATTTGTTTTTCAGAACTTTTTTCTTCATAACATTAATGATCATATTGTTTTAATTAATAATGTTGTTACTAAGAACATAGTTCTACTCATAACGTCGTCGTTCAGAATAGTTTACTATATAATAGACAATTATCATATTTTTTGTATTAATAAAGGCAATACTAAGGAAATAACTGACCTAGCACTCGCCGGCCGCTGCCGCGGTACGATCGCCTCGCTCGTTGGTCTCGTGCGTGTGTTAGTCGCAGTTCTAACATAACCTAACCTATAGGTTTTCCATAACTTGTAAAATATATAGAAAATAATGATTGTTACCTATCCCGTTTTATTTACACTTTTGATTAAAAACTAATGAAAATTAATTTATTAGTTTAAAACAATGTATGATTAAAGACATTATGATATTCAATAATATGGATAAAACACTTATGATTAAGAAATTTATAAAAACAAATATTAGAATAAAACAAATTTATGAATATTATAGTTATTTATTCGAATGATTAGGAGTTTCGATCATTAGTATGAACAAATATATGAAAACAAATATTAGTAAAAACTAAGTGTATTAATAGTGATATAATGAATTTCAATGATTATAATTTTTAAGCATTAGGTTTTCACTTTTTTAAGAAGATAGATAATTATGATTTTAAATGGTATGAGAAATATTTTGGACCTCCGATGATAGAGGTTGAAAAGTTATGTAAGACAATGCGCACCCAGAAAAACAAATAGGTACGTAGGGATGTAATATGAACGTGTAGGTAGATAGAGAAGAAAGCTGAAAGCTCTACATCTGTATACAACGATGTCAGGTATCATAAAGTGAATAGTGAAGTTTGAAGATAAGGCACGTCACGGATAACTCGAGTGAACTCACCTTCAAAAATAAGCCAAAATCACCAGGTTTCATATTTTTTACCCGTCTACGGCAAAGTCAAAAAGAAGTGTTACGATTTTAACCGTCTATGAATCCAAGAATCACAGAATTAAATATTTATTCAGTAATAAGGCCTGTGCAGGCACTTTTACACGACAATAATTTTAGTGTAATGTTTTAAAAAAAGCGACAGATTTCGTAACGACCACTGCTGATAAGAAACGACGAAAGAAATTCATTAACACATTATTTGTCGCCTACGCGCCAGAAGGGCTTTGTCAGTTTATAAAGATATTATACCTAATTCAATGTTATCACAATTCTTCTTCGTCTAAGCGCGTTCCAGGTTGCATCCTCAGCTGTGCTGCTTCAGAACCCAGGGTGCGCTTTTCCACTTTTTCTTCATAAAATAAAACATGCATGTCAATGGTCACCCAAGGATGCCAAAGACCTTGTAAAATAGGGAAGAAATAGCCGAAAATATTATAAATGATTTGGCTATAGTTTTACGACCGGCCGCCTGCCTGACGTCTACCCTCTTTGGAAATGTATTTGAGCGAAAAATTTTACAACCGGCCGCCGCCCGACGTTAACCCTCCTTGGGAATGCAATTGTAGTACGAGGTGTTTGTGCTTTTAATCCTTTAGTCGCCTCTTACGACATCCACAGGAAAAGATTGAGTGGTCCTATTCTGACCCGGAACCACACGGGTAATGTTATCTTATCACAATTTAACTTGTAAAGCAAACGAGTACCAAATCAAATTAACAGAAATTATTCCAAATATCGTAACAAGCTATCGTGCTGGTTTAATTGTGATCTGTAAATTTGTTAAATTATTCGTTATAAACAAGTAAATAATATTAAGGCCGTACCTGAATTTTCCGGGGCCCAGTGCTGCCCCCATTTAAAATAAAGCCAAAAGTGGCCGTTTTTCGCAAATGTGCGTAGTAAAGCTTAACGTTCTCACTTTAAACTGTAAACAGTAGTTCATAAGATATTTTGAAGGCTTACTAGGGCTTAGTAGTAGCAACATTTTAAATGATGTCTCCGTTTTCTTAGAAATGATTTATTTTAAATGGGGGCAGCACTGGACCCCGGAAAATTCAGGTACGGCCTTAATAGTGAATCACTTTATCGTACAACAACAATACCAAGCTTGTAGTGTAACTACTGAAGCAAAGACTAAAGAGTTATCAGGCACGAGAGACAAGTGAGCGACGGCAGCGTGCGACCATGTGGAACAAGATATGACGAATCCATATCTCTGGTCTGGATGTAGAACAAGCCGGAGACTTCCAAAAGCGGCACGACGTTACACCGCAGCGACATGTTTACGTTCCAAATGAATACAGATATTAATACTTTAAACTATCGCGTTGCATTATTTTTAAATTAATGCATACGGGAATAAATGTGAAAAGTGCGTTTTTTATTTATTTTGCTGACGTTTACGAGTTTTACCGAACGTGGTCTCAGCCTGACTGAAACAGTGATGTCGCCTACACTTCCTCCTGCCCGGTGTAATCTTCGTTCACCGTCATATAGTTCATTATCCAACTACCGTCACACACACACTCACTACACTCACAGAGTCCCTATTCCCCTCGGTTTGGTGCACAATCGGTTAACTACCATAATACGGTTGCGTTATGCAATAGGGACATTTCGAACACCTCACTAGCGTCTCATAGTTTGTGTCAGGGCTTGGAATACCGTTAAAAATCTGGTAACGTTAATTCTGTCATACGGCGTTAACGTTATAAGCAAAGATAACGTTATGCTGGGTAACGGTATTTTTCCCACTATTTACCGATAATCATATAACGTTACCAATGATATTAACGGTAAAAGGTATTGTTAACACTGTATTTCTTTTCGATATTTGACAGAATAAATTGATGAGAGTTTGTCTAGTAGGCTACTAGAGCTATTTATATAATATTTTACAAGTATTGAAAAAAAGTATCGTTACTTATATCGTTAATTGATAACGTTATAAACTGAATTATTGATACCCCTTATAACGTTACCACTAAAATAACGTTATTTAACGTTACTATTAGTGTGAATTTGGTATCGTTAACAAGCCCTCTTCTGTGTGTTACTAGCGCCTCTAGCACAGAATACATAAGAGTCAAACAGAATGGTATCTCACAGCGTCTCCCGCAAATTGGCGTCCCCGCACCTCTTCCCCGCACTTTGTGAGCTTTGACGGCTCCAAACCAGGGTTTAATTACTAGCCGCACGCAATACGCGACGTGTGTTGTCTTGAGAACTGTCAACCAATAGTAACCATCATGGTGAGAAGGTGCGCGTATAATAATTGTTTATCCACCCAATACCCTAAAGAACGTATATTTCATACATTTCCAAATGATGAAAACAGGTAAGCAAAGCAACAATATAATTTCACGTTATTACCCAGCAACCATCTTGATATATATACCCTTCTCGCTCTCTCGCATTGGCGGGAGATACACAAGAGCGAGATTGTAACATTACCGGATTGCTAATAAGCAATCCGGTAATATTACAAAGGCTCCTCCCTCACAGGTAATCACATACACGCAGATGCCAACTAGATTTTCGCGGGTTATAGTGCTAAATGCCATTGTTGACAATGACAACTTGACATGCTGTGCGTGTAATAAGCGTGATAAACATGTGATGAAGCGTTTTCGAGGGGTCGAACCTCTGGACGTTATCATCAGCATAAATTAGGTAGACACCTGTTACCACCTTGGTATGACAGGGTCTGAAGGTCCTAATGAGGTAACCTACCGGGAAGGGTGTATTTAAAACTCACTATACCAACAGTAACAATTATTTATTTACAGCACTATTTATCTCAGTTTAACCTAGGCTTAGTCAGCGCTATCTTAAAACTAGGTTCACAGGATACCTATGTACGGATACCTATGCAATCCCAGAGTGACATGGGTATACGGCATGTTACAAATTATCTACGGTCACACAGCTGCCGGCGATACGCGCGAAACGGGAACCACGGGACGCGTGGTCGAAATGCGGAACGGGAGAAGTACCTTCTTCTCCGGGTCTGTCCTGCGGCTGCGGATCACTGGATGCAGAAGGCTGCACCGGTAATGTCACCCTGAGGGGGTGCGGAACGGGATGCACACAGGGGTGCAATACAAAGGGGTGCGCGCAGGCGCGCTGTGTTGGAAAAGGGTGCACGTACACGGGTGCGTGGGCGTCCGGGTACCATCCCTATCGTGTGCTCACGATAGGGTAGTGGCTAGGCGCTCTAGGGCGCGGGGTGCGGAATGCACACTCGCCTATGGTATCGCTGAACGCGCGCTGGCACGTCAGCGTCGGGGCGCCAACCCCCAACGTTGAGGACGAGTAGGGGTTGGTGCGGCGGCGCACGGGGTAATGCGCTCACGGTGTATCTACCCTAAAGGGGTATGCGGGACGCGCAGGAGCACGTCGGCGTCGCAGCGCTCCCTCACACGGGGGTGAGAGGGGGTGGCGCGGACGACCACGAAACGGACGGGACGGAGGGTGGTTGGGACGGATCCTCGACCGTACCGAGATATCTGATCCAGGCGGCCGAGGGGTGAGCGGGAAGGGGAGGTTCGGGAACCCTGACCGTACCGAGATATCTGATCCAGGCGGCCGAGGGGTGCGGGGGAAGGGAAGGTTCGGGAACCCTGACCGTACCGAGATGTCTGATCCAGGCGGCCGAGGGGTGCGGGGGAAGGGAACCCTGACCGTACCGAGATGTCCGATCCAGGCGGCCGAGGGTGGTTGGGAGGAAGGGGGGAAGGGAAACCTGGTCGTACTAAGATATCCGATCCAAGCGACCGAGGCGGGCACCCGAGCGAGTGTCCGCGGCTACTTTTTTTTTATTTTTTTTTTATGATTGACATATATAGGTTGCCTCAGACGGCATATCCTACTCCACCGGACAAGGCCCGCGGCTACTGGGCTCGTATGGCCTTATATAGTCGGCGGCGGTGCGGTCGGCGGGGGAATCTAGTGGGGAAACCAGATCATACTGGTTTTGTATCGAAAGCAAGTTTGTATGTGGCGCGTAACGATTACAGCTGTGTGAGTAGTGGAATATTCCCAAGGCGTATGTGTGCGGCGATGACGGCTGGCCGATCGCTGCATCACAAACATTTGTTTATTTTTATTGAATTTATTCATATAATTACCGTATAGTTTTGCGCCGAATATGCAAATTACTATATTACAATAGTGAATTAGTGAAATTAGTGCGTTACATTATAAATGACTCAATAATAATTAGTAAAGTGAACTAATGGTGAAATGGACAATGGACATAATGAAAAATATTTGTAAAGTTATATTATGTAGCTGTTTCCGACTTTTCTGTAACATTTAATACATATAAAACAGAATATTTTTTACGTCATTGTGTTCGCAAATCTTCCGGTATGGAAAGATATAATCGTAAATATGTCGAACTCGTTGGTAGGTAAGTATTAAAATAATTCTGCGGTGCGACCCTAAGTATAAAACTCACACATCGACATGTGTACAGATAAATTGTTTCGTTTGTAGTAGTAGTAGGTATATATGTTACTCTGAATCAATGGAGAGTCATACCAGTGCCTCTAGTGGCGAATTCACACGCGGTAGCCCTCATTCCAAGCATTGATGCTTGGAACACTTATATATCTCTCGTATTATACAGGGTCTAACTAAATATACTAAAACTATTTTAAAGGTGGATACAGTCCATATGATACTAAACAATTTTCCCCAAGGAACATATATCGAAATACGAAAAATAATGTTTAACCTCCCATACAAGTTGACCGATCAGCTGATCCGACTTTGTATTGAAAGTAAATTTTTTTTTTCTAATTTCGAAATTTCTTGGGGAAAGTTGTTCAGTATCATGGACTGAATTCATCCTTAAAATAGGTTTAGTATATTTTGTTAGACGTTATATACGACTATACGATAGCGCGCCAGTCTCTAAATACATAATTCAATGAAATAATTTTATACAATTAAATAATATATTTCCAAATATAGAACCTGGCACAATGGCACCTGAGTTTGAAGCTCAACGAATGGGGGATTCCTTATCAAGTATCTACTAGGGTTGTCTACGAAAGTCAAATAAATCTAATTGCATCCATTTTTAGGGTTGCGTACAAAAATAAAAAAACGGAACCCTTATAGGATCACTCGTGCATCTCTGTCATCTCTGTCTCACAGAACATGGATCAAGATAGACACAGCCTATGAATGTACTTCGCGTGTCCAACTGAAGTAAAATTCACTTCATTCAAAATTGTCTTCTTTAGTCCGCGTATGACAGCTTACTGCACCTAACCTAGACCGCTCTGCAGAAAAATTCCTGTTTGTGCAGTTTTGAGCTGCAGAAACACGTCAACAAATGTTGGAGGACGTAAATAAAAAGTTTTCTTTCATCGGTAAGCAAATTTATTATTAAATAGATATATTTTAAAATCAATTATTTCGTATTTTGTTTCACTTTTATACTGAAAACTGCTGACTGAGTGAAAAACGCATATTCAAAATCCATTGCTTACATTAGTAACAAAATTTTGATGGCCTAGTATTTATAACACGCAATGAAAATTAAACGATTAGATACTTTCACATTCATTCGTTGTCATACACTTGTCAATGATCGTTCAAATTAAGCGTTATTTTAACGATAGTGTTGTACAGTGTAATGTTATGACTCTAAATCGATTAGGGAAACATTGGTTTGAGAGGTACCTAATGTTTGCTTTGAGATATTTTGTGGCTTAAGTGTGTTTGTAATATATTTGTAGAAACTAACATTTATTGACCGAGCGAGCGAAGCGTTTCAGTTTCGAGATTAGTCGAAAATTTATTTTGTCTGTCTGTTCTCGTCTACAGATTGCATTTTTAAACCGATTTTGACGAAACACGTATTTATTTAATATATTAAGTTAATCGCAATTTTTGATTGGGGGGGAAATAAGTGGGGGAAGTTTGCAATAGCATTATTTATCGACGGATTTCAGTCTTGAGCCTGAGCATTTGCACATACATAAATACAGAGGGGCAGACGGCGAGAAGCTACTTGTAATCGTGATTCGAAATCGTGATAATCAACTGAAAATCGGATTTGCATTCATTTTCATTCACTTGGTCGGTGTCTTTGAATCGATTTAGCGCGAACAGAATGTTCTCATCACTAAATGTCACCACTGCCATTACATTTGACAGTTGAAAATAGGCACGAGCGGTTCTCATACAAATTGAAAGGTTTTATTTATCTAGTATATACAGATCTGTGGTCTGTCTGTCCGTCCGTCTGTCATTTGCTCCGAATCTCCTGGACCGAATCAGGTGAAATTTGGTAGGATGGTGTAATCCTATGACTCAAACACATATGTGCAAAGTCAATAAATATTTTTTTAAAATAAGTGTCATTTTCGGGGGACAAATTAGGAAATCTCTAATTGCATCCATTTTTTAGGGTTCCGTACAAAAAAAAAGGAACCCTTAGTGGATCACTCGTGCGTCTGTCTATCTGTCCGTCCGTCTGTCATAGCCAATTTTCTCCAAATCTCCTGGACCGAATCACGTGAATGGTAGGATGGTGTAATCCTATGACCCAAACACATATATGTGCAAGTAAATAAATATTTTTTAAAAATAAGGGTCATTTTCGGGGGACAAATTAGGAAATTGAAAAATAAAGTTTTGCAAACCTTACTGTGTTATATATCAAATGAAAGAACTCGTTATGAGGATTTCAAATACATTTTTGTTATAATTTTTAAATAAATAGTTTTGATTTTATTCATGAAAGAAGACGAAAATTTACCATTCCCCCCTGATCTCCGAAACTACTGAGCCTAAAATTTTGAAAATATACAAAATATACTTTGTTCATTGCTTGTAGATTACAGGAAAACCTATAAGAATTCAATTAATTGTACGGAACCCTCTCCACGCGAGTTTAACTCGCACTTGGCCGGTTTTATTTATATATAAGTATTTGGCCCTTGTGGCCTTGGGCTCTGTCCACTATGATTATTAGTAAAGTACTTATTGATTTATTATGGTTTATCTAGTTTAGTGTTTCATGATTTACGCATCAGTCATAAGTTATAATAGAGTCAGTGATATCACCTATTACTTTAAACGAAAAAGCAGGGATGCATCGATACGCCTTTTTGCCGATACGATACCGATACTCCTATAAAAAATATCGGCGATACCGATGCCGATACCGATACGTCAAAATAAATAAAAAAAAATGTATTTCATATAAAAAATACAGTATTAAAATTAACATTATTAAAGTTTTTGTTTAAAAACAAAGTATTCTCAAGTTATGCGGGGAAAGGTGATTTGGCAAGACTGTTTGAATGAGACCTGCAGTAGAAAATAGTCTCTCAGATGCGACATTGTGCCATTTTTTGACGTGACAACGTCTTAAATTAGGTTGCGGCTGGGAGTCACTTATGAAAAAGTGTAACGCTCGGTAACGTTACGATGAGTCACCGAACGAGAGAGAGGCCCGCCGAATGCCTTGCGTCTCTCTCCCACTCAACTATGATCGGTCTGCCGCCGTTGTCACGTAAAATCTTCGCCCGTAAAACCGACTTTACAGGCAACCATTTTTTTTTAAGTTTGGTTATAAGACATGATTGCGCCAGAAAACAAACGGATCTCGCATCTCTCGATATATTAGGAGACCTTAGGTATCTTTCGACTTATTCTTTAAGAGAATTACAGCTCAGAGTGGACAGGGGCTCATCTTCCTCGGGCTCTCTAATAACATTTTCATAAATGCTCCAAAAACGGATTCGATTGGATTAGTACAAGTTCTAAGATGAATCCGTATAGGTGTGTCTGAAATATATTCAGAATGCAGAGCCACATCGAGATTAAGTAGCTCTTCAAGACGCTTTTTTGCATTAGAAGTAGTAAATTGTAATTGAAATATTCGTGCTTTGTAACGAGGATTAATCGTTGTAGGTAAGTATTATATTTCTTTATTTTCCAAACTATCAAATAGACGAACAGCAAGCGCGTTTACGTTACCTTATTGAAGCGCAAAATTTAAAAAATATCGTTGTATCGGCAATAAAAATATCGCCGATGCCGATATATCGGGAAATCCGAAGTATCGCCGATATATCGGCATCGGTATCGGTATCGGATGCATCCCTAGAAAAATGTATACCTGTAGAACATCGACCTGTCCCGGCGCAGTCAGGGACTTAGAAGATAGGAGGTGGAGTGAAAAAAAGAGACAACAACACAGATGTATTAAATTGATTGTACTGATACACTTACAACTTGATATCAAAATTATAATTAAACTTGCAGACTATATAATAACTAGCAAATAGGTAGTCCTGAATACTTCCTGAATATGTGGTCAGGATAAGATATGGAAGTGGAATGAGTCAAAATAAAGAGGAATGTGTAAATGATTCGAAAATGGAATGAAATGAAATTTGAAATGAAATAAAGAATGAAAAGCAGACATGAGGTATGAAAACAAGATGCAGCATGCAGGTGGCATGCAACATCCTTACATACCTACCTATATAGTAATGAAAATTGGCATCTAGGGGATTTTTTGAGTGAAAAATCGTTATAACTAATTAAAACTAGGTTTTATTTTCATAGAACCTCTTTTCCCCTCGTTTTTGATCGAGCGTAGCGTAAATATAACTTTGTAATAGTTACATTAATAACATATTTAAAAGTCAGACATGTGAAAATAAGTTAAGTTAATTTATTGTTTGCGCAGCTTTAAAGCGTCTGACAAAAGTTCTGGCCCATGAAAAGTGTCTGACACTTATGGATACTACATCAGACACTCATCAAATATTTTACAAAATATATATAAAAATAAGCCATACAAATTTAAGTTAAGTACCTGCCCAGGTGTTACAAGGCGAGCTTCACAACCACGCAGGTATTACAAAGCACACAAGACGCTACTGAGAACCTGAGGTTTCGTCCGTGTCAAAATAAGTTATGTCTGATCGCTCTGGGATCTTGTCTTGGTCTATAATGTACAATTGTAAGTTAAATTTAAAAGCGGCAGCCCTACTAGAGGCTATTGTGTTGTTTTCCAAACAAATTGTGAAGTACCATTCATTCGCCCTTACAAAACCCAATCTTCAACATATTTTTATAATTGATTTCAGAAAGGAAAGAATATTCCAAAATTGTACAAATAAAAACACAACAGGGAGTTTACAGGTAATATAATAATAATATTTTTTTTTTCATCATCATGGTCTTTTTTTAGTCTCCACTGCAGGGGCACGACGACCCTCTCTGTACTACCAGAGCCATATATTAGCCAGAGCAGTCAGAGGATTTGGCCTACACTCTCCACGCTGGCCAGATGGGTTGGAGAGGTCTCACTGATGTTTATAGGCTTTGTTTAGCTTGTGCTTCCTAAGTCGCCTTCTACGACACCCACAGGAAAACTTGAAGTGGTCCTATTCTACTCTGCCAGGAATCACACGGCTAAAACATTTTTAAAATGTGCTTATTAAGCCCAAACATTTTTAAAATGTGCTTATTAAGCCCTTTAGAACGATCCACGTTTTTTTCTGTTATTAGTTTCCGTTTACTATGGTTTACGTCACGTTTATTAGGGTTCCGTATCCAAAGGGTGCCAACGGGACCCCATTACTTAGACTCCGCTGTCTGTCTGTCCGTCAGTTTGTCACAGGGCTCTATCTCTTGAACCGTAATAGCGAGACACTTAAAATTTTAACCGATACATAATCGGTGAAAACTGTGGCCGCTATAACAACAAATACTATAAGATGATATAAAAATAAGTTAAATTTAAAAATAGGAGGCATGAACAAGACTTAAAGCGAGATGCGATTAAAAAAAACCACCCTCCTCAATACACTACCACTATGTCGGCCGCACCTTGACGTGTCCGTACTGTGCACGTACATTCACCTCAAAAATAGGGTATGGCAGCCACATCAGGGCACATGAACGACGTCAACAATGAATTTTTGTTTGATATAAAACAAAGACAGTCACCATAGCCGAAAATGGCCAGGGAAGATATACAGGGACTAACAAAATATACTGAAACTATTTTAAGGGTGGATACAGTCCATGATACTGAACAACTTTTCCCAAGGAACATATATCGAAATATGAAAAATAATTTTTGGCCTCCCATACATGTTGACCGATCAGCTGATCAGTCTGTATGAAAAGTCAAAAATTATTTTTCATATTTCGGCATATGTTCCTTAGGGAAAGTTGTTCAATATCACAGACTGAATTCACCCTTAAAATAGTTTCAGTATATTTTGTTAGACGTTATATATATATAAATTTAAAAATTCAAAGGGGTCGTCATACGTTACATGAAACGTGTTTTTTTTAGTTTTAAAACATTGTACGGAGGTACGGAACTCTCGTGTACGAATCCCACTCGTATTTGACCGGTTTTTAAAGATGAAACTCTATTTATTTACATGCTTTAATATCACAAGCGGGTAGGTTTCAGTCCTGAAAAATAGTGAGAATTCCAAATCCTGATACATCGCAGATATCAACCGCTTTATGGCAGATACCAATCTTAGGTTTAGACGATTCCCGTTCAATCGGCGGAATCCATCAATGTCTTGGCGGGTTTGTCTGTCAGTCTGTATGCTTTAGAAAATAGATGTACTTTCTCGTACATACGATTTAAAAAAAATTTAAAAGTTTTTTATTTGAAATACCAGTGAATTTGGATTATTGGTCCAAACATTTATGGTGAAGATATAGGCCAAATGGCCTTGAAGTGTGAAATAAATTGTTAACTCGTAAATATGGTGATAATTTCCAAATTGCTCTTCGTCATACACTAGATAGCCCTTTAAATTATTTTATGAACTGCCGTTGACACTATTATTGGTGATCCGTCTAGCTTTAAAACTTGCCGTGGCCACTTTTGGCGGAGGCAAGTTTTAAAGCTAGACGGACTAATGTAAATACTTTCAACGGTGGTTCATAAAATAATTTAAAGGGCTATCTAGTGCATGACAAAGAGCAATATGGAAATTATCTCCATATTTACGAGTTAACAATTTATTTCAAATGAGGGCGCCACTTCAAGGCCATTTGCCTATACCTTCAAATTAACCGTATTATTACTAAGCGAGCTCTTATAACTACATATTTTATATGTTAAACGACACTTTCCCTTTTTCCCTGGCTTAGCAAAGCCATTTCATGGAAATAGCTACAGCAAACTTCCTCACTGTTCTACCCTTCACTCCTCCTTTTGGAAATGTTTTGCTACATCTTGTGTAGAGTGAAGTCCTAGTATGTCTCTCAAATTCGATTGAAATCCGTCAATAAATAACACTACAGCAAAGTTCCCCTTTTTGCCCTGTTTCTCCCTCAGTCAAAAATCGCGATGGACTAAAAATTTAAATAATTCAAGGAACTTGTGTGCCAGTTTGGGTCAAAATCGGTTGAAAAATGCGACCTGTAAGCGAGAACAGACAGACGGACTAAAAGTATTTTTGCCCAATCTCGAAACTGAGACGCTTTGTACGCTCGGCTTCGGTCAATAAAACACGAACTAACTTTTATATATTTTAGTAATTTGCTATGAATAATAAATTCTCTAGAATTGTAACGCTCCTGCATTCACCGCTTCGATTCTGATTCCATTTTCGCAAACAAACTAACAGTAATAACAACGAAACACAACACACACATAGACAAATATGCATGCGATTGGTCGCGACAAGGTCACGCTTCGTCGTCGGGTGGGGGCGGTCACCGCAACGAGCGGTGAGGTACAACGCGTGGCCTAGGTACATTTTGCATAACACTTTCCACAGATGTCAAGTATGGATTATTAAAATGTTTATGAAAGGTGCGTCCTGTATTTTGCATGTCTGTATGGCTTCTACAACACTTCACGGCACATGATGGCATTTTTAATGAATCAATTGTAGCAAAAACACAGCAATATTCTCAAAGGAAACTTTTTGCGGCGCAACCGCACGACTCGAGTGTCACGGTGAACTGTCGCGCCGCGCGGTTCATATTTTAAGCCCCGCCCGCCGCGGTACATATCGCGTGGAATAATTTTTCGGGATTAGTTACGCTTCCAGGGATTATTATTCGTAGGTAATTTGGTAAAAATATTAACGCGAGCCAAATCGAGCAAAGTAAAGGGGTTGCCGAAGTAACGGTGTGCGGGACCAACGGGACCTTATTACTGAGACTCCGCCGTCTGTCCGTCTATCCGTCCGTCTGTCACAGGGCTCATACTTGAAACTTTCACCGATTATGTATTACTGTGGCTACAATAACAAGAAACACTAAAATAAGATAAAGTTAAAAATTAAAGGGGATCTTCATACAAGCAACGTATTTTTTTCAGCGTTTTAAAATATTGTACATAGATACGGAACCCTTCATGGATTTATGAGTCCGACTCGCATTTGACTGATTTTACAAAACAAACAGACTTGGAAATCGCATGACTGCTTCATACTGCACGACATTAGCAGAGATTTTTGCACAGTTTCACTGACAACTCCACCAAGTAAAATAAAAACATGTTTTTAAAGACTGAACAATATAAAGTAAAACTAAAAGGCTTATTACGACACATCCTGTCTCGTGCACGTAAAAAAGCAAGCAAAGCCGCGGAGCGCCGCCTGCCTGCGACTTGTCTCGGTGTGTTTCAACTTCAAGTAATATTTCTGTTCCACATAGCCATTGAGAAGTGTAGTAGACTAACAAACCAAATTTTTCTTTAAGAGTAGGTATCAGTGAAGAGTAATAAATAGTTTAGAAAATCCAAAAGTGCATGCCTCATAATCTCATTTTTCACAATTAAATTGATTTTGATTGTTTTATTGCTAACTTAAAACAAAGAAAAGTATGTGTTGGCTTTAACGCACGACTGGAGATTATTTTTAACTTTTATTTTTAGCTTCCCGCTGAGAAAGATATAGCGGGCACTGTGAAGGAGGACCCATTGCAAACCTCTTTGCCTACACCCCGACGATCTACGCGTGCGCGAAGAGCAGCTCAAGTTCTGTCACCCTGATTTGTTTTTGACAGTAAGATTTTGGTTTGTAACAAAATGGCAAGCTCACGCGCGACGATTTGATTTTTTTTGCTGCTCGCTATAACTAAACTACATTGAATTTGACCGTGATCTTCGAAAGGACTTAGTTTTGGATAATACTGAAGCGTATAAAAAAAAATGGACTTGATCAGATAAGTTTTTCGGGAGTTATCGTGACCACGCCAGTTTCCATACATACAGACACACGGACGTCCACAAAATGATTTTATTAAACATTGTTTTTATTTATTTAAAAGGCAAAATGTCTTTTAAAAATGTCATAAGTGTTGAAACTAGTGTTTTTCCTTGACATTTATGTGTAAATATTATTGTACAAGTGCGATAGAAAATAAATAGAGACACATTTAGTTAAAAAAATCACTTGATTTTTGTAAGGCGAGAGTAGAGCACTACCTCATGCGCTTTGCTTATGAGGCGTGCAATATAAAACACACTGATTGAGCTTATCATCATCCGAGCGTATTCCAACTATCCAGGTCCGCTACCTAACCTAGGTGATTTGACGTGGTAACTAGTTTTTACACATTGCTGAGCGACTGCTGTCTCACCTCCGCAACCCAAAGGGTAGACCAAAACCAATCCTAGGATTGGGGATTGGTTTTGGTCTACCCTTTAATTTTTAACTTTATCTTATTTTAGTGTTTATTGTTATTGTAGCCAAATTAATACATAATCGGTGGAGTTTCAAGTATGAGCCCTGTGACAGACGGACGGATAGACGGACAGACGGCGGAGTCTCGGTAATAAGGTCCCGTTGGTCCCGCAACCGATATTTCGGCAACCCCTTTACTTTGCTCGATTTGGCTCGCGTTCAATATGTTAAAACTTAAATATTTTTTCAACACCCTTGCTCGTAAAGTGGATTTAAGTTCACCGGTTTTAGATATATAAAGCAGCTCATATAACACGCGTGGGTTAGAAACGCAAATAGTGAAGTTATATTTTATAACTCACGATTTGCTATTGCGAAAGAAAGGGACAGAATTAATAGTAAATCCAGTATGAATGAGAGAGTAAGAAAGTTTGACAGTTGTGTGTGAGGGAGATAGTTAGATAACATAAGGTAAAGGTTAGACAAAGAAAAATAATAAATCAGACATCGAACGTCATCGTTGTTTCAATATTTATCTTACATATCCTTCATATTGTTTTTTTTTCAAATTTCGAATTCGCCTGCCGACTGCGTCGCACGGCGCGCTGCGTCCAGTAGACAGCGCGCCGTGCTGATTTTAGAAAGTAAAACGGCGGGAAAGCAACAATGTGCATGACAGTTCTATGGTTGAGTTTATTTAGAATCAAAAATATCAGTTAATTATGTCTTTTTCCTCGCAAGTGTGTTGAAAAACGTCGTACGATATACGTGCGTATATTGGTTAAACACACTCAGCTCCATTACGCCCTCACCTTCGGCTCGGGCTGAAATTCCGTTTCTTGTGAAATAACCACCATAACGCACTTATATCTATCTATTACCAAATTACTGCGAGCTCGGTGGCCCGGTGGGAGTACGCATTGCTAGCGTTTTCACAAGTTAAGCAACCCCGGGCGTGGTCCGTACTTGGATGGATGACCACAAGTGGTACAAAAATTTCTCTAGCTACTCCGTGCTTCGGAAGGCACGTAAAAAAAGCCGTTGGTCCCGGCTGTCATTGTATGGCAGTCGTCAAGCTATGTCAGATGCCTTTAGGCAGCTTGAAAAATCTGACACCAGTGTTGGCCACTTAGACACACGAAAAACAAAAAAAAAACACCAAATTACTAAAATATATAAAAGTTAGTTCGTGTTTTATTGACCGACACCGAGCTTACAAAGCGTCTCAGTTTAGAGTAAAGGGTAGACCAAAACCAATCCTAGGATAGGTTTGAACGACACTAGATGGCGTTTGGGACCCACAGCTTTACGTGCTTTCCGGAGCACGGAATCATCTTTCTTTTCAGATAATCAGGTGATTCAAGCCTGCAATATACTATAACCAGACCAAAAACAAGTTTTCGGTACCGGAAGACCGGTAACCCTTTATAAACGGTTACCGATTGATTCGATTAACCTATAGAATAAGGGTTAACAGTAACCGCAGTTAACCGTTATCTGAAAAGGTAAACCTAGGTTTTCGACGATACACAGCCGATTGGTTGAGTCGTGCAAGCGCCGTTGTAAAGATAGGAACCACGACTGAGTGTCGAGAAATTAAAAACGTGTAGTAACATGCAGAAACCTATATTACTAATAACCTATATAGATATTCCTCAGAGATATAAAAAACCTAAGTAGGTATGTCCTTCTAATATAGTTTGACAGTCAATGAACAGTTCACAAAGTCCCTTGTCTCGATGGATGTTATTGGATTACCTTTCTAGATTTTTGCGCCGGTATTATTCGAGCTAGGGCTGTCACATCTCAGCTTCTATTCAATTTCTCTCGTATACGTTTGCATTCCATTTTGGCGCGCCGCTCTCTGCTCGCCCATTTTTCAGCACAATTTTCACTTTTATTACTTAGTCTATACAAAATGCAGAATTGCTTATCAGCGCTCTGTAAATATATAAACTGATATGCATGTATACGTTTACCTAAGTGTATTTTCACGGTAGCACAATTGGAAGCAGGGCTTGTTAACGATACCAAAATAACACTAAAAGTAACGTTAAATAACGTTATTTTAGTGGTAACGTTATAAAGGGTATCGATAATACAGTTTATAACGTTATTAATTAAAGATATAAGTAACGATACTTTTTTTCAATACTAGTAAAATATTATATAAATAGCTCTAGTAGCCTACTAGGCAAACTCTCATCAATTTATTCTGTCAAATATCGAAAAGAAATACAGTGTTAACAATACCTTTTACCGTTAATATCATTGGTAACGTTATCTGATTATCAGTAAATAGTGGGAAAAATATCATTACCCAGAATAACGATATCTTTGCTGATAACGTTAACGCCGTTTGGCAGAATTAACGGCACCAGATTTTTAACGGTATTTCAAGCCCTGATTGGAAGTGCACTCACAGTATAGATGGGAGTGGCGTAAGTTCGAATCACACAAGTGGCGAAATTTTTCATCACATATTTTTAATTTAGGTACTACATACGAGTACTACCGACATGACGTGCATAAACAGCATGATGGACGAATTATCGTATCGTAGGTAGTAGTAGAATCTTGACTTTACGCGTGCAAGTTTGGAGGCACCTTTTTCAATTAGTAATGAATATAAAAGTAAGTAATATATAAGTATATATTATGAGATTTTCTATGACTAATATTATAATTAAATATAAAATAAATACTAAGTTATCGATTTCGTACATCGTATGATTTATCAATTTAATTTTTAATAAATATATTATATTATATTAAATTATTAGTTCATAAAATGCACTTGGCTCGGGTTATTCAATCACACAAAGTGGCAATAAAATGATGACGTACTCTTGGGCCAATCACGTGAGCAGCGGTCACGGGAAGAGAATACCTTGGTTTATTAGACCATGATTATAAGCATGTCAATGGACACCCAAGGATGCCGAAATTCGTACGGAGCAGAAAAGAAAAAGCTGAGACCATTAAAACAAATTAAGTTATCAAGTAAGTACACATGAAGTACACCGCTGATAAGCCGTGTGGTTTCCGGCAGAATAGGTGGAATATGACCACTCCAAGCCTTCCCGTGGATGTCGTAGAAGGCGACTTAGGAAACACAAGCTAAACAAAGCCTATAAACATTAATGAAACCTCTCCAACCCTTCTGGCCAGCGTGGAGAGTGTAGGCTAAATCCTCTGACTGCTCTGGCTAATATATGGCTCTGGCAGTACAGCGAGGACGTGCACCTGCAGTGAAGATTAAAAAAGACCTGATCATGATGATGATGACACCGCTAATGTCTCATATTTTTAGGGTTCCGTACCCAAAGGGTGCAAACGGGACCCTATTACTGAGACTCCGCTGTCTGTTCGTCTGTCCGCCTGTCTGTCTGTCTGTCGTCTGTCCGTCTGTCTGTCCGTCAGTCACAGGGCTCTATCTCTTGAACAGTAACAGCTAGACACTTGAAATTTTCACCGATTATGTATTACTGTAGCGGATATAACAACAAATACTGAAAATAAAAAATAGTTAAAAATTAAAGGGGGTCGTCATACAAAAAACGAGTTTTTTTCAGCGTTTTTAACTTGATCTTCATAATGGCATTAACTAGATACTTGAAATTTTCACCAATTATGTATTACTATGACCACAATAACAACAAATACTAAAAACAAATACTAAAAATAGTATTTGTTTATAACCCTTTAATTTAACCCCCCTTAATTTTTAACTTTTTTTTATTTAAAAAAAAAGTTAAAAATTAAAGGGGGTCGTCATACAAAAAACGTGTTTCTTCAGCGTTTTAAAACATTGTACGGTGGTACGGAACCCTTCATGTACGAGTCCGACTCGCACTTGCCGTTTATTTAAAAAAAATCGTTATCTGTTACTAAAGTTGTATCGTTTCGTATTTATTATAAGCTTCGTTTGAAAGCGTCTCGCTTAAAAAAACAACTTTGTGAACACACCGTATGCTTAGCAAAATGGAAAACTTAAATTGAATAGGTGTCCAAGAGGGCTGTAAATTATAGTTTTTATTACTTTTATTTGCAAAGCAATCGTATATAAAATTTTAATTTATTAAGTACTTGTCTGGGTTTCTTTTTACTTCATTCAATAACGGTATATCACAGTAGGTAGGTACCTTAGTTCGAAAATTGGGGTCCTCTTTGTTTGCGTCGTTTTATTACAGGGTTACTATAGCTATATGCCTTCCGGCGACATCATCAGATCAGATTCTTCTTATTATAATATTGCATTGTTATCTGATTTACATAAGCATACAAAATTTCATCTCAATCGGAAACCGGGAAAAAGCTCAAATTAAACTTCGTGTGTGTAAGTGGCCAACACTTGTCAGATTTTTCAAGCTGCCTTAAGGCATCTGACATAGCTTGACGACTGCCATGCAATGATAACAACCGGGACCAACGGCTTTACGTGCCTTCCGAAGCACGGAGGAGCTCGAGAAATTTTTGTACCATTTGTGGTGACCCATCTAAGTACGGACCACGCCTGGGGTTGCTTAACTTGTGAAAGCGCTAGCAATGCGTACTCCCACGGGGCCACCGAGCTCCTAGTACTTTGACACTTGAAGTAATTCATCATCAACATCTGCCTCACCTTATCCCATCATCTGGGGTCGGCGCAGTATGTCTTCTCCTTCCACATTCCTCTATTTCCCGTCGTACTAACATCCACTCCTACTATCCCCATATCCTGCTTTACGCATTCCATCCACCTCTTCTTTGGTCTTCCCCTTTCTTTGAAGTAGGTAATAATTTAAAGAAAAACAAGCATTTATCTAACAATAAACTAAAAAGTTTTAATGTCTTGAGGAGCCTCAAGACGAATCAATTAAGCCCAACCTTAGTGAAGTTATGTAGTTTTATCACGGAGATGCCGTGGCCACCTTCAGGCTTCATCACGAGATCAGATCAGGTACCATTACAGTGCATTGTCATCAAACTTATTCAACGTGTAAGGGACATACCCGTAATAAATCGAACTACAGTCTATACTAGATCATTATAGTATAATCAAATTAAAATAACAGCCGACCACCAAAAAAAATTCGGCATTTTCATACAATAGTGTGCGGCCGCCCGGGCGATTTGTATGGGAACGTCGAATTTTTTTTTACTTTCTTGACTGTTATTTTAATTTCATTATAGGTACTTAAGTGATCTAGTATAACCCGTGATTCGATTTATTACGGGTATGTCCTTTCCACGTTGTATAAGTAAAGGTTTCAGCTCAATCTCAGAATACATTAGTGGCTCAATCGAATACCTAATGGGAAGTGGGTCTCATTTAGCTTGCAAGATTTGATTACGGACACAGACAACGGGACAGGTGAAACTAAATAAAAGCTTGTAATAAACAAAATTTAATAATTTTCCATAGTGTCGGCTATCGTGTATATTATTCAAATGTATACAGTCCCTAGCAGTGAACAAGGTGCGCTATCTAATTCTAGATGTAAAATAAGTTGGGCGAAATTCAATATTCCCAAAACAATATCGCAACACCTGTGTTAGCTGATTTCCATTCCATCCCGTGGTAGGTCGAGTTCTGTATAAATTTTCAATTTATACACTACTTGGCTCGTTGAGAAATTATCTAAATAGACAAGCCATTTAATGATGAGTCATAAAAGTCCAATCAAAAGTCACATTTGTTTATTTAGCTTAGATTCATAGATCACTTTTATTGAAAAGAAAATTTTTGATTTTATAGTAATTGTCGACCAAATATTATCGGTGAAACGAAAGCTACTATATAGTAGTATATAACATTACCGTGATACTAGGCTCCGTTGGCACGTAGAAATAATGGGAGAGGATCGGGCGGCGAAGAGAGCTTACTTGGGTCGGCCGACTGGCCGTCGACGCCTCCAGTACAGATGGGCTGATGACACAGACTACTCAAGAGTAGTCTGTGGCTAATGAGGTACAGAAAGACCTGCGGTGCCTCGGAGTCGACGACTGGCAGCAACGCTTCTAAGACTGTAAGAATTGGCGCCATCCAGAGTCGGACGCCAAGCTACACTTTGGGTCGCTGCGCCGCCGTAGTAAGTAATCGTTAACGTCAAATCATTTAATTACAGTTAAGTTTAGCCACATAATTAATATAACTTAAGTACAGAACGGAAACTCACCCCTCCCGCGAGATTGCTCTTCAGTGTCCCCCCGCAAATCGGTATGATTTGAACAGATATGAAAGGTTGAGATGAAGGTTTCTTGCTATGAATGTGACATAGTTTGTCAATTTCTTCTTCTTCTTCTTTCGAGTCGATTGACTAAATTTATTTTTGATTTTTTATAATAAGTTTGACCATTTTGACAACTTCTTATTCTTATTCTTTCAAGTCGATTGGCTTAATATATTTTTTTAAATAATAGATTTGACCTTATTGAAATACAATAATACACACATACATACACTATCATGTCTTTACCCCTAAGGGCAGTAGCGGCGTTAGGGTAGGGCGAGGTTGGGCGACCGCCCAGGGCGCCTGGTACAAAGGGGCGACAGGGGGCGTTTTTGGGCAAGGGGTAGGGTAGGTAATAATAAATATATAAATAGCGGCTGGTTAATAGCGGCAACTCCTAGACTCTTATTTGTATGCACCCCTCTCCCTCCCTTTGTTTTCAATGGGGCGGCAAATTTGAAGAATCCTATATCGTACTTGCACCCCTCCCCCCCCCCCCCTCGTCAGCAGAAATAAATCCTATAAGATTAAAGCCTCAGTCAGAGTGAATTGCAGTTTGGGTGGGGGGGGGGGGGGGGGGGGGATCTCGCCCGGGGCGCTGGTAGAGCTAAAACCGGCACTGCTAAGGGGGTGTAATAATGACAGACAGAATAAGATAGTCGGGTAAAATGTGTCAATCTATGGTAGTTCAAAGTTTTAATAAGATAGTCGGGTAAAATGTGTCAATCTATGGTAGTTCAAAGTTTTATTTACACACGGACGCGTGTGTGCTAAGTTTGTATGAACTATGGTTGTGACTTGTGCCAATTTTGATAGTCAAGAATGGAGCTTCACAGCTATAGTTAATGCCGCTTGATGACGACCAACGACTTAACGTGTCTTCTGCACAAAGGAGCTTGAGAATTTTTGTGCCACATGGGGTCATCCAGCTCAGTGCGGATCACGCCCAGGGTTGCTTATCTTGCAGAAGCGCTGATAATGCATACTCTTACATTAAAAAAACAAGCAGGCCAAAGATCTCCTTAAAAAACAACCAATTTAAAAATAATTTGAACATTTATGTAAATTCTAATTGATGCAAAAAACCGTTTAAGAAAGCCTATATACTCGTAGTATTCAAATATAATTATGTTTGTTTTTTACATAAGTACATCAAAAGAGAATAAAAAATAAAGTAAATATAAAGTTTTTCTTTTTTTGAAGATAATTTATTTTTCATTCATATTTTGTAGTGCAAAGCTACAAACTAGCGTTTCAGAGCGACCACTGCTGGGATTACATATTGTCGATATAAAATGTTGCCTTAATACGGTTTGTCCACAGAATTGATGAACGGTTTCTCGAAATTCAGTTTTGTAGTCAATAAATATTGTAAGCCATCCTTTTATTATCTATTTCTGCTATTGTCTATGTATCGGCTCGTCTTGTTCGACATAAACAGGCTGTCTTAATCTACCAATCACAGGCTGGTACCTTTAAAGGCAGTTGAATGCAAAGTGAGGTCTTTCTTCCTTTGAACATCTTATGTTCTCTCAATGTTTAAATTGTACTCGTAATGCGATAGTACGATAAGCCGGGCTATCTATACAAGACCCGTCAATTTATTCAGTAGATTGTTGCGATGACAGCCGAAGGGGTAACCCTTCGGCTGTCATCGCAACATTCGCAACCAAGTTTCACAACTAGATGCGATGGAAGAATTTCTATTCTTTTAAAAAAAATCTTATTTATTTTTGACAGATTCTTCCTCGATTGCTAATCGCTGGCTGTTACCTACAGCTCTAATCTCTATGGAATCTCCATTGTGTCTAAATTATCTGACTTTAAATCATGGACGAACTGACTGACACGAGTACTACATACATACATGTATCTCCAGAATGACTTTTTATTTACCAGGCATTTTTTGGAGCATATTTAGTTCATAAAATAACTATTTGAAATACAAATAATGAATGAAAAAAATCAGTACTCAGCCGAATGTACTTTCTATGAGTATGGCCAAAAGTGGCCGTTTTTTGCAAATGTGCGAAGAAAAGCTTCTCGTTCTCACTTTAAACTGAAAACAGTGGTTCATAAAATAGTTTGAAGGGTTATCTAGAGCATACTGGAGACAAAATTTTAAATGATATCTCCGTTTCCTTTCAAATAATTTATTTCAGATGGGTGCAGCACTAGACCTCGAAAATATCACGTACCTATAAAGTAAAAAAATGCATTCTTTTGGATAATTCAACCACATACAGTGGCAACACTCCCAGCTGTCTCAGGAAGAGAATACCAGGCGAAGTACACTTGTTCAACCAGTGGTGGATTTTTGCATTTAGCCTCAAAGTCGTCAAAATTAATCATTGAAAACATCAGCAGCTCGCTGTTGTTGTCACAAGTGGGGCGATTGTTGACAAGCTCCGGAGATTAAACTCAGTTCGTTTGTAGCTAAATGAAATGCGAGCATAAAAAGTTATGAATGTCAATTATTTTTTACGTTTTTCACGATGAATGAGTAGGGCCGTAGGGGGTCAGTTTAGTTAGCTAGCTAGACGTTAGATTTTTGTTGTTTGTTTGTTTTCCGTGTTCAGAGTGGTGTAAACATTGGTGACAGGTCTAGGATCGGTAGCCTGATCAGACTATCAGAAGGCGCTCGCGTATACAGTACAGGGTTAATTTTAAAACACCAGCATCATTTATGTAGCAAGTTCAGACTATGATACTAACCTATTTTCTATAAAAACAACTGTCGAAAAACGAAAAAAAAAATGACAAATACAAATCAGACGAAATTTTTTATACATTTTCGATAATTGTTTTTATGGAAAGTTGTTCAGTATCATGGACTGAATTTGCTCCAAAAATGTTGCCGGTGTTTTAAAAGTAACCCTGTATATGTTACGGCCTACGGCTAAAATTGGGTGTGAACATTAACCTAACATTAGCCAGTTAAACTTAGGTTTATCTTTAGGGAGAGGGTAATATTAGTCTTCTTGCTCTAGCGCAGCCCCTTGGCAAAAGTTGTAGAAGCGAACAAAAAATGCAAAAGAGAAACTTTTTAGCTCAGCTTTTTAGGCTTTTAATTAGATTCTACATTATTAGCCAAGTTCAATAAGACAAATATTTTTACTTATGAACATAATTTTTAATATTTTATACTGAAGAAGTTTCATTTTTAATTTTGAATACCTATTTGAGACGGGTATCTTCATAGAGGCTGATTATTTTTTTAATTTATAAAATTTACGTGATAAAAGTATTTTTTTTTGTCTTTTTAAATTACAAGAACACTTGGATTACGAACACATAGACAACGGGACAGGTGAACTAAATCAAAGCTTATAAAAATATATAAGGTGTAAAAAACGATTTTATTTTATCATAATTAAAATTTTAACAAAAAAAACAACCGACTTCAATTTTTTTAAGGAGTTTCTTCCATTTCTCCAAAGTTCTTCATCATATCTTCTCCAAATTAAAATGGAACCAACTTGGTAGTAAAGGCTTTCAAATAAAAAAAGAATCATCAAAATCGGTTCACAATTGGCGAAGATATCGCGTAACAAACATACATAAAAAAAATATAAAAAAAACATACAGTCGAATTGATAATCTCCTCCTTTTTTGAAGTCGGTTTAAAACACTAAAAGAAGTTATTTAGATTATGTTAAGTTTCTTCCGTGGTTTAACGCACGCCCATTTTTATGTAAAACGAGCTTCAAATAATAGCGTTACTTTAAATTATGACCCAAAACAGCCAAAACGAAACAATACATTTCAGATTTTAATAGAATCCATTTGCTCTGACTTCAGCCAACAATAACTTTAAACGAAAATTGAATAACACTAAAAGCTGGTCGTACATGAGTTTGGGTAATTGTAAACAAGTTAGAGGGGGTAAAAGGATTCCCCCGTCGGAAACTTAGTTCCGAATCCAACGTAATAATGTTACGGTCAGTCTCATTTTGTTCGTAAGTAGGTGCTTAGTTTTGTACTCCAATCTTATATAGTAAAATTCAAATTATACATTTCATAACGACTGGATGTTGCCATAATTTAAAACGAACACCATAAGTACATCATTTCTTATCTTACAAAATAATGTTATAATAGTAGTTTATGATACTGTCACATAATGAGGGATATTTTAATAAGTACAAGTGTGTGTTCAAAACCCGTGCCGTAGGCAAGGGTTCGCACATTGAATTATATATCCAGGCCAGCCGTCTTCAAAAACGGCCATGTCTTTTTCGGAAAATTAAAATGGAAAGTTATTCCTTCATATTTTGCTTTGTTCTTTGAATTACTAGCGCAGTATCTCGAGACACACCAAGGCATTTTTGACTAAGTTGACATTGGTTTCTTTAATGAATTGTGAAGTGTAGGTATTACGCGTGTATTGCTAGCGACTAATGTAAAGTGAACAGTGATAGCACTGATAGCATATGATGAACGGGACAAAACTGTGATATGTGGCGTCTTTTCTAGTACGTAAGTACATAGTATCTCAATGGTTCGCATTAGTTTTTTAATTGACCTAGCGAGCGAAGCGTCTCAGTTTCGAAATTGGCCAAAAATGCTTTGCCCGTCTGTCTGTGTCGTTCACTTTTCAACCGATTTTGACGAAAACAGGCACACAAGTTCCATGCTTTTTTTTTCGAACGTGATTTTTAATCGGAGGAAAAATAGGGGGTGACTTTGCGTTAGCGTTGTTTATTGACGACTTTCAATGAAAGGAGAAGACTGATTTTGGGCCTTTACGTTACAAAAATGAAACATATCCTAAAAAACTTGTCTATTATGCCAGATTACATGGTTTAAATCTTGACCGCAATGGCAATGGCTAAACAAAAAAAAACACAACCGGTAAATCTCATAACGAACTGGCTCTGCAAATGTATATTTTTATACTAACAGCGTGGGTGTCACCATAAAAGGAGAGGTTAGAAGTTCCTGTAACCGCCTTCGGTTGCATGCCCCATGCCCTTACATGTATGAGATTAATGAGAGTAGATGAAGTAAAAGAAGTTTGTCTGTCACGATCGTAGCAAGTGGAGATCCATAGTCTCTGCCTTCCGCATTATACACCGAAGCGCCTACGATTGTGTAATAAATGTATTTCTAATCTGACGATCCCTTGATCATCAGATACACATGTACTTATATCAAAAAGCGTAGTGCTAATGAACGCGCTACTCCGCGATTATGACCATGCCATAGATATGTTTGATTTCGACTCAAGAGGTTGTATGCCGGCCGGCCGACATTATAGTTAAGCATAGCATATATCTGTGGTTGTCGCCAATAATGCATAACCTTATTAAAAACCTTAATATTAATACTTTTGAAAAGAATGACATAACCTAATATTTTCATAGTATTATTTAACTGATTTGGCCATTGTAGATAGGCGTGAAAATTGGCCCAATTATATCTCTTTATATATTCTAATTGAAGTCCAATTCTCAGTCCTGTAACGTCAGGCCCAAGCTTGTATGGAAACCGGGCTTCTCCTTTGAGAGACACACTATATTCTATACAAAAGTTGTAAAAAAATCCAAAAGGGGGAGTGGAGGGGGAAAAGAGTGTGGAAGTGCGTGGAAGCTTAGGGGCATACCCGTAATAAATCGAACCACGTTCTATAGTTTCTGCCTTCACCTGTGGGAAACAAGCGTACATCATGAATGCATCATGAAATCTCCATGGAGATTTCATCATAATAATTGTGGGAATCTTTAATGAAATCTCTATTGCGACATTAACCTCTTGGATTTATTCGAAAATAAAACGCGATGAAAATTGGAATGCTCGGTTTTGGCGCCATTTATACGCTTTTATTTAGTAGTTTCAATCCCAATTTATGAGATTCGATAAAGTTGCGTATGAAACTGCACATGGGTAATAAAATACTAGTGTGATATTACCTGCGAATTGGTTTTAAAATTTAAACGTTTATTCAGCTAAAATTAAAAAAGTACTAATTGTCCTCTGCATGTACTTTTTTAATTTTAATTTTTTTTATTAGAGATTTGAGTGCGTTTGACCTCTACGAGTATCTAGCCTGATGGGAAGCTAAGATGAGGTCTAAGGTGTAACACGCAGACTCAAAAAAATGCCTATTCACTCTTGCCTTGAAAATCCATAAATCATATGTATGGGGAAACATCGACGCAGGGAGGGAATTTCACACCTTAGCGGTTCGCACAATGATAAGTTAAGTACATTACTTAATGTTTTTTTTAATATTTAAATTGTCATTTTTTTTAATTTTCTGGTAAATAAACCTGCAGAGGTATATATGTAATTTCTATAATACAAACCAAGGGCATGCAAAAACGAAAAATATGCACTAATATCCTGAAATTGTTCCCCATCTACCGGAACAGTGGGGTAACATGGTAAATAAATGTTGAAATCCATCAAAATCCTAGGCCTATAAATCAATTAACATTTCAATGTCCGGCCGTCGGTTCTCGAGGTGGCGAGATACTAGATCCCTCGGGAGCATCCACCTCACTGTCATAACTCAGGCCGGTTGATTAATTCACCCCCTAAACAAAATACTCCACATAGGGCTCGCGATCCAGTGCGGGAGTTTTATCCGGTCTCTGTACACATTCATAGCGGCTATATAGCGATATAGCCGCTATGAATGTGTTCGAATGATCATCGTCATCATCCGAGCGTATACCCGGTTGCATCGTCAGCGGTTACGCTTCAGAGCCCGGGGTCCGCTACTTAGCCTAGGTGATTTGACGAGGTCACTGGTTTTTACACAGAGCGACTGCCTCCTGACCTCCGCAACCCAAAGGGTGGACCAGAACCAATCCTAGGATAGGTACAAACGCTAGATGGCGTTCGTGACCAACAGCTTTATGTGCCTTCCGAAGCACGGAATCATCTTTCTTTTCGTATAATCAGGTGATGCAAGCCTGCAATATCCTAACCAGACTGGAAACAACTTTTCACAAAGTATGTTTCCCAGTGGGTTGCGAACCCACGACCTCGGAGATCACAAGGCAAACGCTTTGACCACAGGACCATGGAAGCAGTCAGAACAAATGTGTTCGAATGATATTTACATAGGTACATATGTATGTATACTATTACATCTTTCTCCTTAACGGGGTAGACAGATTCAATTGTGTTTTTCAACATCTGCTATATTTATTGCAAATAAAATATTATCTTATCTAGGGCCGTAAGACCCAAAGTTTACTTTTATCGCGATGGTGGAAAAAAGGAATGTTAAAGGGAATCGAAATAGTGATGGATTGCTGGACGCATTGCCTGTTAACATGATTCGAATTATTGCCCATTTTGTCGATTGGCTTTTCGTGCTTCAACTGCTTTCCCAAAGAGAGTTGACGTCAGGCAAGCTGCCGGTCGTAAAACTATAGCCAAATCATTTTAACAGTTCCGGCAATTTTTTCTCCACTTCGCATGGTCTTTGGCATCCTTGGGTGACCATTGACATGAATATTACAATTGGAGAAGAAAAAGCGGGAAAGTGCACCCCGGGCTCCGAAGCAGCACCGCTGAGGATGCAAACGGGAACGTGCTAAGATGAAAAAGATACAACAAGGTTTATCTCTACAAAGTGCTGTACCTAATGAGTTATTACTCATTGACTCAGTGACTGTTTTATTCTATCTGTCATTAGCATTGACTTATATATTTATAAGTCAATGCTAATGACAGATAGAATAAAACAGTCAGGTAAAATGTGTCGATCTACGGTAGCCCTAACATTGTACTATGGTTGTGTTATTAATATTTTTATTTTTTATACAAAAACCTGCTTCTGTACCAGAAAAGCAATAACATATAAGTCAATGCAGAAAAGCTAATTATTCAAACAATTGTATACTTAGACGGAATATTTTTTCTAGTTATTTGCGTTTAACAAAACAAATCACACAACCGTTTTAATGCATTTTTTATGGAAAGTATACCTACATACCCTTTCAAACAAAAAATAATTTACCAAATCGGTCCAGGCGTTTTCGAGTAATCGGGGGACATACAAAAAAATTATAATTATTCCAATGAATTGAAAACCTCCTCCTTTTTTGAATTCGGTTAAAAAAGTGTGAAGCTTTTGTCACAGAAATTAATAAGAATATTTCATACAGAATGGAATCTCCTAAGGACCCTCGCAATGTGCGTTCCCGTTCCCCGTTCCCGCACCTCTCCCCCGTACTCGCCTTATCGAGGATCAAAAGCGGGCGAACACACACGCATTGACGTGTGCACGTATGTATAGTTTTGTTTATAGTACTGAAGGCATGATACTCCGCTTATATGAAGTTTCATACCTGTGCTTTTGTGGTGTAGCGTGGGGTAGCTCGCATTGCACTGTGTGCCAGCTTTAAAACAAACGAAATCTGTCGCATTGTTGAGTAACTACGAGTAAATCTATCATTCAAGTTGTTGAACAGCCGGACGTCTGATCCTCGCTTGCCATTAATTATTTCGAGAGTCTGACATTAAACTTGTCAGTGGATACTTACTGTCGTATTAACAAGGTTTATTTCAGGTTGAGTGAGGTTGTTATGACAAATATAGAACTGGCAAGATTATTGTGCTATTATATTCAAACATAAAACTGCCTGAAAAGATAGAAGAGGCACGCCTTCGATGGTACGGTTCATGGTACAAGAATAGGTATAGATTGTTCTCTTCCTGCGATGATGGTCCAAGACTACGACACGAATGTCACGATAAATGTTTATTTTTATTTTGTAGGACGGCAAACGAATAAGCGGGTCACCTGATGGTAAGAGATCAACGTTGCCCATGGATAACTGCAACACCAGAGGTGTAACAAGAGCGTTACCGGCTTTTCAAGGCACTCTCCTATCTATTTTTTTCAGTAAGTGTCCATTTCAAAATTTGGAAACCCCCTCGTGGTATTTGATTAGACTGAATATCATGTGAATATTTGCATACGAATGTACAAAATTTATATTTGTACGAAATACATTTTATGATCGTAAGAGCGAGATACAAGATCCGATAATTACTTGTGTAAGATGTACACTCGTCTATCGAAGCGAATTACCTCTGAAAGCCAGCCAAATTCACACACAAGCATTAAAGCATTAGACCACGGGTTCTCAAACTGTGGAGCGGGGTATTTTTGAACGCAGGAGTCAAACAGCGAGTGATTTGCGCGAGCGTTTACAAAATTTCGCATTATCGCTCTATCGTGAAGGTTTTGCAAGGAGTGGTCTTGACCACACTCGTTACCATCGTGTTGTTTGTCATGGCTCATCATCATCATCATCATCAGGTTTTTTTAGTCTTTACTGCAGGAGCACGACGCTCTCTGTACTACCAGAGTCATACTTGGCCAGAGCAGCCAGAGGATTTGGTCTACACTCTCCACGCTGGCCAGACGATTTGGAGAGGTCACACTGATGTTTATAAGCTTTGTTTAGCCTGTGTTTCCTAAGTCGCCTTCTACGACATCCACGGAAAGGCTGGGAGTCATCCTATTCTACTCTGCCGGAAATCAAACTGCAATTTGTCATAGATAGTAGTTCCATTTAATTTTCACGCTGTTTTGTTATTGATTTTGTTTTTTTTTAATTTTGTCAATTTTTCTTTTTTGCGTATTTGTGCTAAAACTTTTCGCTGAAGCGACGGTTTAAAAATACGGTGAAATGGGTAGTTTTCGTGTCTTTGCAAACTACACGTTTTGTGTTCCGCAGTAATAAAGTTCCTCATGCCTTTTCTTCAATTCCAAATGTAATTTAATATAAACTTTGCATATTGGCTCACAAATACCACAGAAGACAGTAAGAGTATACAGAACGGAATCTCCTAAGGTCCCGCGCACTATGCGTCCCCGTTCCCCGTCCCCGCACCTCTCCCCCGTTCTCGCGAACACACACTGCACGGCGCATGCGGCCGCACAAGAGCGGGGGACAGGTGCATATTGCGCGTACCTTAGGAGATTCCGTTCTGTATACTCTTACTGTCTTCTGTGCCACTACCACACTAACCACCAACCAAAATGCTCTGTCTGCCCGATTAGGGATAAGGAGGTGTATGTATGTATCTGGAAAAGACTAGAGTAAAAAGTTTGGGAACTTCTGCATTAGACTGTTCTTAGAACATCTCGGTTCGGGTCGTAATTGGCTCTTAAAGCTGAATAACGACGTATATGCTACATGATACACAGGGTACATCACCTGAGACCACGCCCCTTTCGTGTTGAACCCCTAGAACGTACCCTAGGGTGATATGTATTTGATGAAATGTAATTTCGACAATGTTCAGTTGAAATTTTTGCCGATATAAAGTAGAGGTGCTATTTGCCGTATTTTTCTACGTTTACGTTCCTTATGGTTCCCTGATCTGGGGAAAAAAGAATGTACTAGCTGCTTTTTTTCCCGCGCAGATAGTAAGAGCCGATTGAGGGAATGCGTGAAAATCCGAATCATGTTAATAGACGATGCGGCTAGCAACCCATTACTGTTTTGATTCCCCTGTTCCACCATCACGCTAAAATACACAGTGAGTCATTAGGTATCCCGTTAGAGATTACCATTCATTATAAAACTTTTCACCAAATCTTTACCAAATTCCATAATAGACATAACTTGTTTGACAAAAAATTTTTTTGAAATTGTCCTGCAATGGATGTCTAGGTATCTAAACGAAAAGGTGCTGAGTTCTGACTTAAGCTAAATTAAACCACATCGAGTAGATATTTCTTTGAATTTCTTTGCTGAGTGAGACTTCTGTACGTGAGTACTGGTTCTTATTCTGTGTTTATATCCGCTTGGCCTACGTTTCTGTTTCGACAAAAATTCTTTCGTGTGTCCGACGAATTCCAGTTTTCCGGTTGTTCTTGCCTTCTGGTCGCATCTCGAAATTTTGTGAGCAGATTCGATAATTATATATAGATTATTTTTTTCATCTACTTTTTCAAAATTTTTCAATATGGAGTAAATATTTTTCTTTTTAATGAATTTTATAATGTCATATTTTCATTTAACAAACATAATAATGATAAAATTAATCTAACTAAATTAAAACTAATAACAGTAATAACTAAACTAAATATAAAGGTAAATTATTATATTGGAAAACATAAAATAATGTCATATTTCAGCCATTTCGAAAAGTACTCAAAAATGGGATAAAACCTTCGTAACCTTTTTGTCCGAACAACTTTTTCATCCGATCAACTTCAAGAGGTCAGTATGTGAGGGGTTATGCAAACACAGACTCGCGAGGTCTCAGCTCCCAGAGCCACTAGCGACTCATTTTGCTTCTATACCTGAAAGTAATATACGAGTACTCGTATAAGGGAGCACTTATGGGCTTACCCGTGTGGTTCCGGGTTAGAGTAGGACCACTCCATCTCTTCCTGTGGATGTCGTAAGAGGCGACTAAAGGACTAAGCACAAAAATCTCATGCTTCAATTGCATTCCCGAGGAGGGTTAAAGGCGGGCGGCGGCCGGTTGTAAAACTATAGCCAAATCATTAAACTGTTCCGGCTATTTCTTCTCCATTTTGCAAGGTCTTTGGCATCCTTGGGTGACCATAACGCTGATAAGGCAGACCGCTTGCTGCGCTTCTGAATTCGTCTAAATTCGTCTCCAAGGTGCATGTACATTACAGCGCAATGCGTATGTGTAAATAGAAAATATAGATTCGGGTGTTCAATCTAAAATTCCCACGGACGAAGACTGCAGTCTTAAGGGCCCAGTCCTTATTTTTAGTGATTTTGACTGCTTTTTCGGAGCTGATTGAAGCCAAACTATCTTAGTAACAATAGGTTAAGATATGTTAAATTGAAGTTTATTTAAGTATCAAAAAGTGAATGAGACAATTTATTGATTTTCATTGTAATAGTTTGTTTAATTTCAAATAACCTGAGACGTGTTTCAATTGTTTGCAGTGCGCGACGTTTATGTCATTGTTGTTTACACGGAATCACAACGTAATTTAAAACATGAAGTTGTGTAAAAATTACAGAGAAATAAAGACAAAGGAAAATCCTAAAAAGTAAATGATAAGATTTTTGAATTTTTTTTTATTTATTCAAAAACTTAGTTAAAAATGTTAAACTTTGAAGAAAATATAAGCGAATACATCGTCGAATTTCTTGTGCATACGACTGAGTTAAAAAAAAAATGGTTGCCTGTAAAGTCGGTTTTACGGGCGAAGATTTTACGTGACAACGTCAGACCGATCATAGTTGAGTGGGAGAGAGACGCAAGGCATTCGGCGGGCCTCTCTCTCGTTCGGTGACTCATCGTAACGTTACCGAGCGTTACACTTTTTCATAAGTGACTCCCAGCCGCAACCTAATTTAAGACGTTGTCACGTCAAAAAAAAAAAAATACATATATGAAGATTGATTTATGCCAGTAAATAAATAAAAATAATTTGTCTTTTGAAAAAGATAAAAAAAAATATTTTTCTCCGAAATTCTCAAATAAATATGGGGACGAAAACGCTGATAAGGCAGACCGCTCGCTGCGCTTCTAAATTTGTCTCCAGGCTGCATGTACAATACAGCGCAATGCGTATGTGTAGATAGAAAATATAGATTCGGGTGTTCAATCAAAAGTTCCCACAGTCGAAGACTGCAGTCTTAAACGCGAAGAAAATAGGCGGATTCCTGTCAAAACTCTTTGGACTATAACTATAAACTATTTAGTGTTAAAACCCGTGGTTAAAACCACGACCTCGTTCAAATACTTCTATTTCACACTTTTCCAAACAAATATTTGCGGCTACTGTTATGGCGAAGTTCACATCAAAAGCCGTTTTGGGTGCATAAATAATAACTGCGAGTTTGTTCCCTTTGAGGTCTATCAGGCAGGACTCAGGATCGAAGTGGGTCCATAGCCTCTGCCTACCCCTGTGAGAAACAGGTGTGATAATATACTCGTATATATGTATGTTCCCTTTGTAACATTTGTAGCCTTTCTACCTACTATTTTAAGTTTACTTATATTTTTTTTGTTTATTTTCGTTTAGCCGAAACAGTTAAAATGATTTGGCTATAGTTTTACGACCGGCCACCTGCCTGACGTCAATCCTCTTTGGGAATGTATGTGTGCGAAAAGTTTTACAACCCTCCTTGGGAATGCAATTGTAGCACGAGATGTTTGTGCTTAGTCCTTTATTCGAATTTTACGACATCCACAGGAAGAGATGGAGTAGTCCTATTCTAGCCCGGAAGTATGCTTATATTGTGGATATTACCTACTTAATTTCTGCTTAAAAGAGCCAATGGGAACCCAGCTAGATGGAATAATGCCGTAACTTAAACAATACGAGCAAAACTCGAACATCCTAATGAAATATTTGGAAGTTTGACCGCACAGACAGAATCGACTCTCCTAAACTTGTACTTAAATAAATGGAAAACTCTATTCTATTTTAGTAGAAGCTTTTAGAATTTCTGATTTTGCGGTTTTACTTCGACTTTCACAGTGACATTGTTATTAAGGCCGTACCTAAATTTTCCGGGGTCCAGTGCTGCCCCCATTTAAAATAAATCATTTTAAAGAAAACGGAGACATTATTTAAAATTTTGCTACTATCAAATCCTAGATAACCCGTCAAAGTATTTAATGAACTACTGTTTACAGTTTAAAGTGAGAACGTTAACCTTTACTACGCACATTTGCGAAAAACGGCCACTTTTGGCAAATGTGCGTAGTAAAGCTTAACGTTCTCATTATAAACTGTAAACAGTAGTTCATAAAATACTTTGAAGGATTATCTAGGACTTGATAGTTGCAAAATTTTAAATGATGTCTCCGTTTTCTTTGAAATGATTTATTTTAAATGGGGGCAGCACTGGACTTCGGAAAATTCAGGTACGGCCTTAACAACCTTTTTACAACCGACTTAACGACTATAATAGTTTAAAATTATTTTTTGTGTATAAGCTTTTATTATAAGGAGCCGCGACCCACCACTTTACCCACCAGTGGGTCCACGGGAAATTTCTTATGTACCAGTGCACCCACTGCAGCCTTATGCATAAGGCGGGAAAATTATATTCGAAGGCCTAAGAACTTTTCAACACAACTGTAATATGCCCAAACTCGATGGGGTTGCGTCGTTTTATTAAAGGGTTCCTTACCCATCTTCGACTTCAAAGTTATTGGCGGAGCTCACTTGAAAGTCGGGGTTCTTTTGATTTGTCTGGAAAATAAACTTGTTACCATGGTATAATCAAATAAGGTATTCTATTCCCGTGACAGCTGGTCACGTGATTAGCCCAAGAATACGTCATCAGTTACAAGGGGAGCCACTGTGTGTGATTGAATTGCCTGAGCAAAGTGCATTCATGAACTAATTATTCAATATATAAATTTATTAAAAATTAAACATATTTATCACACGATCACTGACCAATGACCATACGAAATAATTATGTTACTAAGTATTTTTTTCATGAATTAGGCTGTGATCCCTCTGCACCGCGCACCGTCGCGGAGCGCGGCGCGGCAGATTTTTAACATTGTATGCAAGTAACTCAGTTTGTATAGAAAACACGCTTACTTCCACCCACTGAAAAACTCGTCACCGCGCTGGGAGCGTCAGTATGTAGAAACCGCGCTCCGCGACGATGCGCGGTGCAGTGCCTCGCCTTAACTAATTGAGAAAGTCCTTAAATGTACTGAAAAGAACAATCAGTGGTAACACTTATCGTGACATTCGTGACGTAGTTCTGGGGCTATTGCGCGAAAAGTTATTTGTTTTATTATGCCATGCTTGTTTCGTAACGTGACCTGAGGCAGGAGCTAGGTATTTAAGGCGGTTCACCCACTCGAAACGCGCCCCGCCGCGGTGCGCGGAATCTGCCGCATTTTTAGTGGGTTGGTTGGACTAGGCGTGTTTTCTATACAAACTGAGATACTTGCATAGACTATTCACACACTGGCAACGCACCCCGCCGCGGTGCGCGGAATCTGCCGCGTTTTTAATGGGTTGGACTAGGCGTGTTTTCTATTCAAACTAAGATCATCATCATATTGGCCACAGGAAGTTCACTGCTGGACATAGGCCTCCCCCAAGGATTTCCAAAACGATCGATCTGAAGCGGCCTGCATCCAGAGTTTTCCTGCAACCTTGCTCAGATAAACAAAATAAGATACTTGCATACAATGTTAACATCTGCCGCCCCGCGCTCTGCGACGGTGCGCGGTGCAGTAGGATCACCGCCTAACACATGTGGAGCGTCGTAACAACTCCCAGGTGTATATAGACAGCAGAACACGTTTTCAGTCAAGTTAATTGTGTTACGAGGAAAAAGGGTGATTTGAGACGGCTGCGCAACTGAGCCCCGACAATGATTTATATCCGTGTAACTTATATACACTATATGTTCACGAGGAGTTCGGTGGCTTGGTGGGAGTTCATATTGCTAGCGCTTTCGCAAGTTAAGCGTCACCGAGTGTTGTCCACACTTGTATGGGTGACCATAACGTAACGTACTACGTAACGTAGGAACATCCCGCTGCTAACTCACGAGTTCCTAAATCTACAACCACCCTTTGCAGTGTCAAACCCTGCGATAGGACGTTAATTTCAACTAGGTACTATGGTAAACAAAAATTCGCACTTTCGGTAAAGAAGTGGCCGGCACGTGCAAGTCCCGTGTTCAGTCTCTATATTTCATTGACATAAGTACATAGATCTCGGTGCTATATTTATTCATATTTAGATAATCAGACTAAAATGTATATAATATAATTTTTCGGACTCACTCCACATCCTTATTATAGCTGGGCTTATTAACGAATTACACGTATAAATTCACCAGGGATGTAGCAAATAACATTTTAACTAATAAATTACATAGAAACTTTGATCTCGCCCAGAATCAGCTGATTGCAGAACTATGATTGCACTGCACTCTGGGAGTTACTTGCGTGTATATTTGCGTTGTTAAGTACTCAGAGGTGAGTTGCGTACAAAGAAATGATAAACAATCTAGAATGCCTACGAAATGGCAAAGCCGTTCCTAAAAAAAGATACCTAAAGTTGTAGGTGTTCCTTTCTATTCTATTGCACTGTCAGTTTACGGGAAAGGGACGCTTACAACTTTAGGTACGATTTTCGAAACGTTAGGTATTTCATTATAAGCGTTATGGAAATATAAACTTTATGTACGTCGCACTAAGTTTAATTTTGAATGTTGTTTTTTTGAGATTATTATTTTTAGTCACTCTAGATTGATTTTAATTCTTCTTCGAAAGAAACTTCTTTTGGGGTTTTCTTCTTAGCACTGGTCGTTCCGAAACGCTATCAGTAGCTTTTCTTAAGGCGAAGATATAGGCAAATGACCTTGAAGTGGCGCCCTCATTTGAAATAAATTGTTAACTCGTAAATATGGAGATAATTTCCATATTATACTCTTCGTCATGCACTAGATAGCCCTTTAAATTATTTTATAAATCACCGTTGAAAGTATTTACATTAGTCCGTCTAGCTTTAAAACTTGCCTCCGCCAAAAGTGGCCACGGCAAGTTTTAAAGCTAGACGGATCACCAATAATAGTTTTAACGGCAGTTCATAAAATAATTTAAAGGGCTATCTAGTGCATGACGTAGAGAAATATGGAAATTATCTCCATATTTACGAGTTAACAATTTATTTCACACTTCAAGGCCATTTGCCTATATCTTCGCCTTAACAAGTAATAAAATTAAAAATTTAAGTAACCCCTGACATAACGAGATAACTGTAGCTAAAAACCATCGTAATCATGTGAGCTTTCCAATAAAAAACCGCGTCATAATCGGTCCATTAGTTTAGGACAATTTAGGACAGTTTTAAGCTGTGAAAATAAATAAATAAATATATAGGGACAAACCACACTGATTGAACTAGCCCCAAAGTAAGTTATAAACATGTGTTATGTGATACTAACTCAACGATACTTTATTTTATGATACATACATATATAACGTCTAAGAAAATATACTGAAACTATTTTAAGGGTGGATTCAGTCCATGATACTGAACAACTTTCCCCAAGGAACATATGTCGTAATATGAAAAATAATTTTTTGATTTCCCTACAAACTCGGATCAGCTGATCGGTCAACTTGTATGGGAGGTCAAAAATTATTTTTCAAATTTCGGTATATGTTTCTTGGGGAAAGTTGTTCAGTATCATGGACTGAATCCACCCTTAAAATAGTTTCAGTATATTTTGTTAGTCCCTGTATAGATAAACACCCAAGACCCAGAACAATTTGAAAAAGGCCATTTTCCAACTTGCCCTGGCTGGGGATCGAACCCAGAACCTCCGGATTAGCGGTCTAACGTGTTAACCATTACGCCACGGAGGTCGTGAAACGACAGACTCACGAGATCTAGAGCTAACAGAGTTTAGTTAGTTTCACTTAGAATCAATTTAGGTATACATCAACCTATTGAAATAGGTATTAATATCAAACTACATCAACTAAAATCGGAGTAGCGAAATCGATTAGCCGCCTCAACGACTCGGGTAACTCGATATCTAAGTTCTCGATTTAAATCGGTAAGCGATCGGCATCGATATAGCGCCTGTGATAATTAATTTCTCGTTAGAATTAACTAACACTAAATTTACGCGAGCTTTCCTCGTGTTTATATTTGGTTGAATCTGCACGTATTTGTTGATTTACCCAACACCCAAACTTTTGGAGCACGTTCTGTCTATGATACAGAATCACTTTCTATAAAAACATTTAAAGGAAAACGAAAAACGACGAAAATAATTCGCTTTGCCATATTTCAGTTTCACTTTTTTATTTGAAATTATCGCCTTTGACGATCTGAGCGGGAGAAGCAATAGCTGACCCATTATCATTCTAACGTTTTCCTTTTCCTCCAGACCTGCATTTTGCACTCTTATGTATTCTGTGCCTGCATGTAAGAAAGAAATTGTCTTACAAATAAACGGTTGAAACTGGTAAGTACCTTAATAGGTACTTACCATTTTTAGTCGTAGTAAGGGTCCCTGAGAGGTTCCATATAAACGCACTCGACGTATGATTGTATATGTCGCAGTTGGAATGGCATAATCCGCTAATTCACTAAATCTCTAGCTATTTGGCATTACAGCTCGGTTTAGTTAAACAGCAGAATCGTTCAGCTGGATTGTCTAAGATTGCGCAACGTGTTACGTTCATTTAAACCGCTAACCACGTTTTCAAACGGCTAGCGGTTTAGTGAAACAGTAGCGGTAATCCGCAGTTTGACGAAACCGTTAAACAATCCAACTGCGACACATGCATGATAAGGATTTAGTGTAGAGTTACCATAATGAAATGTAACTGGGTTTGTATTAGAATACAGATATTTTTGACACCGAATTTCATTTCCCAGACAACTATTCCACGATTTTTATTGCTATAGGTTTGCCCTAACCTAGTAAAATAGAACTTTTCGAGCACTCGTCGGCCGCTGCCGCGGCATGCTCGCTTCGCTCGCTCGGCTCGTACGTGTGTTGATCCCAGCTCTAACCTAACCTATAGGTTTGTGCTAACCTAGTAAAATGGATAGAACATTCCTAGCACTCGCCGACCGCTGCCGCGGCACGCTCGCTTCGCTTGGTCGCCATTGCCACTTCGTAGGCATTCTACATTGTATATAATTTCTTTAGATAGAATTGTTCAACAATTTCTCTAGCCGCATGGATGAATACAAGTCGATTATTTCATTCCGCGTATTAGGGTTCGCTGTTTTACAAAATCGAGCTGTAATGCCAAACAGCTAGAGGTTTAGTGAATTAGCGGATTATACAATTCAACTGCGACATATACATAGCGCGACGAACCGATGGCCGATAGAAGGTTATCGAATGGCGACCACGTACTGGCAAGCGAAGCATTGGACACCCACCCGCAAGGTGGTCAGAGGATCTGACTAAGATCGCTGGAAAGCACTAGATGCAGGCCGCTCTAGTTACGGTCATTTTGGATGAGAGAGAAATCTTTGGGAGAGGCCTGTCCCAGCAGTGGACGTTATGCATTTGAAATGATGTTGAATGAAGTAAGTTTGTTAGCCGTGTGGTTCCCGGCAGAGTAGATAGGACCACTCCAAGTCTTCCCGTGGTTGTCGTAAAAGGCGACTTAGAAACACAAGCTAAACAAACCTTATAAACATCAATGAGACCTCTCCAACTCGTCTTGCTAGCGTGGAGAGTGTAGGCCAAATCCTCTGACTGATCTGGCTAATATTTGGCTCTGGTAGTATAGAGGTGACCTGATGATGATATGCATTAAGCGATAAGTCCGCCTTTGTACCCAGATTTTCTTTCGTTTTTGTTATTTTTGTTTTTTATGTGTTAGTATGGTGCAATAAAGTTAATTTGTATTGTATTGTATTGTATGTTTGTATGGAAAAGTCTAGGGTAAGGATTCTAAGAAAACCTAAATGAGCCGTCGTTATGTCAGCTACGTGACGCCGCACTGCTCAGAGCGGATTAAGTTTTAGTGCCTCCATTAAATACGTTTTTTTACAATTACTGATTTAGTTCGAAAACGTGTGATTTTAAGCTAATAGCTACTTTACTTGATTATTCTCTGAAGATTCTTACCTTGTGAGCAAAGTCACTATCTATATTAAAGAGCTATGTGGTCTTGTTAATGGAGTATGAATTCTCTTCCATTTGTCTCTCATCTGCCAGTTGTTTTACTTCGCTGGACGACACAACGTTCACCTTCTCCTTTATCTGTTTCATGTAGCTATACCTCGGTCTTCCTGGTCCTTTCTCTTCTATCTTTCCTTTAATGACAGTCTTTATGGTATTGTCATGTCATAGCAGATGACCCATCATCTTTTCTCGTCAAAATTGTCACACAAGTAGGTTCCTATTCCTCGTGTCTACTAGTGTAGGCCATTTACACACACGAAAAAGAAATCAAAGGACGACAAACTCACGACAAATTGTCGTTTTCAGTGGAAAATTAGGCAAATTCCAACGTTAACATATATACTGATATTCTTTTTGGTATAAAAATGTATTGAAGTATTCATTAAATAATTTCTATTCACTAGTTAGCTAATAGTCTACGTAGAAAACTAGGTTAATATTAAATTACTTATTAGTCTAAGTTTAGGCTAGATTGTAATATTACGAGTATTAGCGTACTTGTTTATAGTAGGTACGTTAAGAAAGGGGGAAAACTAGTTAGCTAATGGACAGTTGTTTTTCATAAAGAACTCTTTATTTAAAGTAACAATACAACTTAAAACTATAATAATTAACTAAATTAAAACTAACAAAACTTTTAGATTTTTAAACACAGTTTTATTTTTTAATTTAGGTTTTATTTAGTTTTTTAATTTAGATTTTAGTTTAGTTTTAGTTAAATAAATTATATATCTGATTCTAAAAAAAAAAAAACTAACAAAATATATTTTTACTTGATTATTTATGTACATAATGTTTTTAATTTATGGACAGGGAAAAGGTTAAATTGCTTTTAGAAATGTTGTACAGCTAAACAAATAAATATGTAATAAAAAAACATTGTATATGATGCACACATCATTCAAAATTTTATTATGATGAAATAAGTCAACGTTGGGCAGCCATATGGCCTTTCAGGTGAGCAAGGGACAGAACGAACTATATAAAATGTAATCAATTTACTAAAAAGGCTCGGACAAGGATAATTCGGAAAAATGTGGTGAGCTTCGAAATTTTGTTTTAGTAAATAATACGCAGAAAAAAAATCCTAAGGTCCTTACACATTAATTTATTAATTTCTACATTATTTTTGCGCCCCTTCTACCAACTTCTCGACATGCCCAAAGGCAAACTGGTAGATAATTAGTTTGACCTTTTGTAACCAATCAAGTAGGCAATAAACTTAAATAAATAAATAAAAACATTAATTCAGTAAAACCTCGAAACTAACAAATATCATTTTGAGTTTTAAAATTTTCTATTTCATTTCCTTATTTTTGGAAACCTGTGTTCAGTAAATTCGAGGGAAATGTTTCGCAGTCGACTCGGCTCCGTGAAAGGCAAGCATTAGCCAACGAGTCCTCTAACAGAGCTACTAAAATACGACTAGTCGACTAGTTTCTAAAATACGACCAGGAGACTTATTTTTGAATTGGAAAGTCAACGAAACGAACTCTTCTTGAAGCCACGCTCGTCTTTTTTGTAGCTTCTTATTTTTCCAGTGCCATCTTCAGTAAAGATTGGCAACCATCATTGCAATCTGTACATTTCAGATGGTTGGCAGGTTATTTTTATTGTACAGAAAAAAATGTACAAGTGGTGGATGGACCTAATGCTATATGGCAATTATAGTTTCAAGAACAGCCAACTTTATATTTCAACTAGAAGAGTCGTACTTCGAATTAATTTTACGTCCATTTCTATGGTGCAATTGGTGCGTCATTTTTATTTATCCCTCTAGTAGAAGGATTCACAACACAACGTGCGATCTGGAACATTCACTCTACGAATGTCAAGGAAACCTTCGAGTCAGTTGTCATGGGAATTCAGTTCCGTTTCATGCTCGTTTACGCTCGTTTCTTTTAATAAGTATGATCAAGTAAGTAAGAGAAAAACAATCAACGTTTCGGAACGACCATTGTTAAATCTCTATTTCAAAAATAGAGCTCCAGTTCAGTTAGTCGAATTTTAGTGTGACGGACACGACATCGATGGTCCGCCAGCTAAGTATAGATGCATTAGCCGATTAGTTCCCTCATGCGAGTTCCAAGACTTAGTTTTCTGGAAGGGATTTTTGTACAAAATAACAGTTTACACACTATTGTAGGAGAGACTGAGCTGGTCAATATGAAGAACTTTGAGTCGTGCGTCGTGTGTCGTGCGTCGCGTATCGTAGAACGTAACACAAAGCACATTCTTGTGGAATCTCTCCTTACCCTTGTAAGGAATAATAACCGTAATAAACAGAAAGCACATGCAGTTTGCTATTGATCAGTAGGTAGAAAAAAATATAACAAGCCATACATATTTAAAGGGGCGACTAAACTCATCACTATGAACAGCTTTTCCTACTTAAAGTTTAGTTCGGTAAATATATCGTTGGTTTAATACTTCATAACTTAAGGGCAATCATGAATTTTCGGGGTCCAGTGCTGCCCCCAATCGAAATAAATTTATTTGAAAGGAAACGGAGATATCATTTACAATTTTGTCTCTAGCAAGCCCTAGCAAGCTTTGCAAAGCAAGCTTTTCTTCGCCTTCTTCGTTTCCTTGCAAATAATTTATTTCAAATGGAGACAGCACTGGACCCCGAAAAATTCAAGGAATCAATCTACCCGGAATTGCCTGTGATGATTTTGATGTGAGCAATAAAGTTTTAAATAAGAACATAATTTTGAACGTTGCCTCAGAAGTAATTAAAATAATGAATTCTCTTAGTTTTATAACATTAGTTCGATGCAAATATTATATATTTATAAAAAGAGGGCTTGTTAATTTTTAAAATGAAAATAAAATATCAACTAGGTATCGAGAATAATTATAATTCGGTTCATTTGAAATGAAAGCAAGTTGAAGTTTGTCTGATGTATAAATACACAAATTGAAGTTTGTCTGATGTATAAATACAAAAATTGAAGTTTGTCTGATGTATAAATACACGAATTTAGCTTTGCATAAAATTAAATTCGATGCACATCAAACAGAATTATGAGCTTGCAAGACACAAGTTATGGAGAACACACAACTAGGTGCAGAAGTCAAGTGTTCAAGAAGCTCGGCTTTAGACAGAAATATTTTAGTATCGAACCTTACTGCATGACGATGACTACCTGAATTTCAGATAATAAAGACAAAGTCAATTTAAAAAAAATAAAAGGTAAAAATTCAAAAAATATAGGCGTCCTCATTTTTTAAATTTGGAATACACGTCATTAACACCTTTTACAAGGCCAGCATTATTAGGTTCTTTGCTACGGAAAAAATATAAATAAAAATTCGCAATTGTTGACTTTGATTCAAAAGAATTATGGAAGTTTTAGGTTATTTAACATTGGTATATTTGTACCTAAATGTTAATAATTTCTTGAAAGTTTTTAAAGAACAAGTGAACAGCGCCGGCGGCGTAGATAATTGTGCGTTTTGCTTTAAATTGTCTTTAGCTGTCGCCATGAACTCGCTAATAGGGTACGCTTTTGTGGTTTTGGTGGAGGTGAAACTTCTGTTCACTTTGCGTTGCAGGCGATTATTTTGTTATTCCTGAATTTAGAGTGTTCTAAATTAACTAGAAACTTTATTAAACTTGGCAGTGCCTGGTTGTTTTTTAATTAAAACCTACGAACTAATTAGGGTACTAATGGCGTCGAATATTAAAAGGATAGGTACTTGTTTTCGGCGAACTCTATAAATATCATGTTTTTTAATAAGTATTTAATTTCATTCTTTTTTTTCCAGAAAAGGTTTTCAATTCGGGTCTTTTATTTACATTAGTAGGTACTTTTTTGTCAATTTATTTGAAGTTATTCAGTAAGTAGGTTTAATTAAAATTGGTTGAGTAAAAAGTTTGTGTTACATTAAACATGTACATACATAGCTTATTTCTTGGATTAACGCATATGATACCTACTTTTTTATGGAAAATGTGAGATTCCCGCAAAGGCGTCTGATCCAGATGCCAGGCATGGTAAAAAAGAAGCTCTCCGCGCTTTTGAGGCGGACAGCAAATTTTCGAATTTCAAATAGGAGGATTAGTTTTGCGAGGCCCCTCTGGTTTAATATTATTGTAATGTATACATATTATTTTTATACATTTAGGTACGAGATCTACTAAAAATAGCTCACCCGCTTTACGCTTAAGGCCCTAAAATTGCGAAGCCGTGGGCGAGGGCCCACGTTGCCCCCGTCTAGCTACGCCTCTGGATTCCCGTGGGTGTGAGCCGAAACTTAGAGCCTCTTCAAAATACGTGGACAATGCCGCGGATAACAGCTAGTGTAATAAATGCTTCTAGTATTTCTGTATCCACGTTCCTACCCCGCTACTTGCGAAAGGACATGAGGCGCACATGTAACTTACATTTGCATTGACTTGGTTCCATCTGTTCTATTTTAAATCAGAGAGGAACGTACAATAGCTCATAAGTATAGACTTATGAGCTAGATTGTACTTCCTTCTAGACATAAACCTATGTATATTTAGTTACCCGTGTGGTTCCAGGTTAGAATAGGACCACTCCATCTCTTCCTGTGGATGTCGTAAGAGGTGACTAAAGGACAAACATCTCGTGCTACAATTGCATTCCCAAGGAAGGTTAACGTCGGGCGGCGGCCTGTTGTAAAACTATAGCCAAATCATTTAAACTGTTCCGGCTATTTCTTCTCCATTTTGCAAGGTCTTTGGCATCCTTGGGTGACCATTGACATGCATGTTATATTTGGAGAAGAAAAAGTAGGAAAGCGCACCCCGGGATCCGAAGCCGCACAGCTGACGATGCAACCGGGAACGCGCTTAGACGAAGAAGATAAACCTATCTTTAGTGTAGTAAAATATTAATTTCTGGATTAGAAATTAAATTTTTACTTGTAGAAATTAAATGTACATATGTCTATGTCTAGAAATTAAATTTTTACATGTAGAGTGGCAACATCTCGCAATAATAGGTTTAACTAAATAAAAATGCAAAATAAAAAACTGTGTATGCAGTCAGCCTTGGATGTAAGTTATTTTTCCAACGGAAGACAAAACCTGAAAAAAGCCACTTGTTCACTGATATCCGTTATGAGTATTAAATATATGGGATCTGTAAACACGAATCTCTCTCTCTCATCTCGGCGTATTCCCAGTTGCATCCTCAGCTTTAATGCTGCGAAACCCGCTTTCCGAGTTTTTCTTCTCCACCTCGCTCGGTCTTGAGCATCCTTTATTGTAAGTCCATTGAGACTGAAAACACGAATATTTGCTTGATTTTAGCGCCCTCCAAGTTTGAGATTTTTTTAAGAAATTACCCAATGGGTGCAAACGGGACCCTATTACTGAGACTCCGCTGTCTGTCCGTCTGTCCGTCTGTCCGTCTGTCCGTCTGTCCGTCTGTCGTCTATAACAACAAATACTGAAAATAAAAAAAAGTTAAAAGTTAAAGGGGGTCGTCATACAAAAAACGTGTTTTTTTAGCGTTTTAAAACATTGTACGGAGGTACGGAACTCTTCATCTATGAGTCCGACTCGCACTTGCCCGTTTATTTCCAAAACTATAAGAACTATACTATTGAAACTTGGTAAGTATATGTATACTGTGAACCGCATTAAGGCCGTACCTGAATTTTCCGGGGTCCAGTGCTGCCTCCATTTAAAATAAATCATTTCAAAGAATACGGAGACATTATTTAAAATTTTGCTACTACCAAGTCCTAGATAACCTTTCAAAGTATTTTATGAACTACTTTTACACGTTAACGTTTACAGTTTAAAGTACGAACGATTTTACTCATCCAGACGAAACGCAGGTACCTATTTCCAGCGTACAATTTACATGATTCTAAGGCCTTCTAGAGGAGCTCTTGCAAAAATTAAAGATCGCTAATGACAGAGTGACATTCTTAACAGTATTAAAAAACGCGGCATGTGGCCTACTTAGGCTCAGAATACACTTAGGTAACTATCCGGATTTTACCCTATGCTTAGGATATATACTTAGGTTCCTATCCGTATTATAATACCTACTTACAGTAAAGAGGCTATAAAACTAAGATACGGGTCGCGAGGCCACAATTTCCAATCAGACATATACGTGAGTCCATTTAAAGATCGATTTTATCAGGCAAACGACGCCGATGGGACCACTAGGCAGTTAGCTGTAAAATACATGTTACCGCGGTCTGGTAGGCACACTAATACGATGACTCGATATAATACATATGCATATCTAAAGAACACAGATAATGTAACAGTGGAACCTAACGTCATAAAAACTATTGGAGAGGCCTTAAAAAGCAGAACATGTAGGCAAATTTTAGTACCAGCTGCTCACAAAGATGGCAGCTCACAAAATTTACACAAATGTGCCTGCAAACGCTTAATTATAATTACTAAACAAATATATTGTTCTTTGATTGATTTGATTCTTTGATTCACTCACTTTAGCTCTTTTTTCCGCGATTTAAAGTTGGTATTATATAAAAGGTTCTTGTTGGTAAATTGAACAGGGCTTCAAGTAAGGTACATAATTTACCAATCAGCCTGTTTAGTTTAGAAGTCCTGTCTTCCTTACATGAAGAAAAACTCCTGTTAGTCTAATGGAAGTTAGGACGTACTTAGCTTTGGCTCGTCCAGTCGGATAACTTTTAATTGGTATTAGTACTTGAACCAACGACAGGTGTGCGAGCTTAAATCATATTAACAGTTTGAAGCCTTGAGGGTTTAAGTAACCGTAATACGGATACGGAAATCTAGAGGAGAGGCTTTTGCCCAACTATGGGACAGTACAGGCTAAAAAAAAAGCGGCCAAGTGCGTTTAGTTTTATCATTTTTTGACGACCACCGTGGCGTAATGGTTAACACGCTAGACCGCTAATCCGGAGGTTCTGGGTTCGATTCCCAGCCAGGGCAAGTTGGAAAATGGCCTTTTTTGTCCTGGGTCTTGGGTGTTTATCTATATATGTATTTATCATAAAATATAGTATCGTTGAGTTAGTATCCCATAACACAAGTTAAAAACTTACTTTGGGGCTACCTTAATCAGTGCGATTTGTCCGTATATATTATTATTTTAGAAGTTACAGGGGGGGGGGGGGGAACACAATTTTACTACTTTGGAAGTCTCTCGCGCAAACTATTCAGTTTAGAAAAAAAAATATTATAAACCTCAATATCATTTTTAAAGACCTATCCATAGATATGACACGTATGGGTTGGATGAAAAAAAAAATTGAGTATCAGTTTTTTATTGTTTATTTTTTTTCTATTTTTGTGTGAAAATCTTCATGCGGTTCACAGAATACATCTACTTACCAAGTTTCAACAGTATAGTTCTTATTATTAAATTAATGCATACGGGAATTAACGCGAAACGTACCTTTTAAGTCAAGCTGGGACCACGTTCGGTGAAACCCGAATGAAACGTCAGCAAAATAAATAAATAAAAGGTACGTTTCGCGTTAATTCCCGTATGCATTAATTTAATAATAATGCAACGCAATAGTTTAAAAGTATTTATAGTTCTTATTGTTTCGGAAAAAAGTAGCTGTGACATATGGATGGACAGATGGACAGATAGACAGATAGACAGACAGACAGACAGACTGAAAGACTGACAGAAAGACAGACAGACAGACATGACGAATCTATAAGGGTTCCGTTTTTGCCATTTGGCTACGGAACTCTAAAATGGATGTGGACAAAATATATTTTTGAAGTGAAAACTTATTTAGGCGCGTTGGGTATATTTGGAGATGGGAAAAACCATTAAACTCGCGACACTGTTACCGACACCACCTTGTTCAAGTTTTCACTTCTGTTGGCACTCTCGGAGTGCCACTGTTCTTTTTCACGTATTTTTTTCTTTGATTAGCAAATAATGAAGAAGATACAGCACATTTAAATTTCGCATGACGTCACGATCTAGTTCGATTTTTACTAGACAGTGACAGTGTCGTAAATTGCCCACACTCTGAAATTTCGATGCGCTGTATTTTTGTGATTCTTTTTTCTACTTTGATAAACTGAATAATGATAAATAATTAATAATTATACAGTTAGGATTGAAAGAGCGAGCGAATCGAGCAAAGATCTCAAAGTCTAATTAAAAATAAGTAAATTCAATTAATACCAAATTATTTATCGCAAAGCTTTTTATGCAAGTCTACCATTTTGACTCGATAAGAAGAAGAATGTAATAGACCTTAATATTCATGAATATTACAGCAGAGAACAGAAGGTTTAGTAAGCCTGTCTCGCTAATTGAAAGCAAACGTGGACAGTGCGTCACAAAGGCCTGTTGAATAGTTAACTGGTAGCTGCCTTGACTACGCTAGAGCTATGCCGTTTCGTTGCTTTTTGTGTGTGTAAGTGGCCGGGTCTTTTCACCCCGGTCCTTTGGGAGGCGTGGGGATAGTTAAGTTATCATTATGTACAAATATGTATATCTATTTATCATTAGCTACAAAATAATAAGATAAGAGGCTATATCTCTTTCTCTAATCTCAGCGTATTCCCAGTTGCATCATCAGCTGTAATGCCGTAAAGCCCAGGGTCCGCTTTCCGGGTTTTCCTTCTCCACTTAGCTCGGTCTTGAGCATCCTTGGTTCTAAGACCATTGGCACGCATATCATCCTATATGCTAGCCTATATGTCTAAATATTTATTAAAATTGGTCGATCAGATCACTGGTACATGATCCCTGCGTCGATGTTTCCCTATACATATGATTTAGGGATTTTCAAGGCAAGAGTGAATAGGCATTTTTTGAGTCCAATAATAAATAGAGGTCAAACGCACTCAAATCTCTAATAAAAAAACTACTGAGACTGTACTAAACTTGAGAAAGTTCCGGCGATGCCTAAAAAAAGGTCATCTGGGCAGGAATCTGGCTTTTAGGGCTATATCTGTAGTTCTGGCGAGGCCTTATTCTTATTCTTTAGGTACCTACATACGTACCTATGTAAATTTGTAAAATAATATACAAGGACTAATCGCAGACAATATAAATCATCATCATCATCAGGACTTTTTTAATCTCTACTGCAGGAGCACGACCCTCTCTGTACTAGCAAAGCCAGCGCAGGCAGAGGATTTGGTCTACACTCTCCACGCTGACCAGACGAGTTAGAGAGGTCTCACTAATCTTTATAAGCTTTGTGTTGCGAACTCTTTTATATTTATAAAAATCTTTTTTTTTTTTTTTTTGATATTCTTTTGTTAGTGTCATTGTACATATTATTCAACAGAAAAATAAAAGCTTGGAGTCACATAAAGTAGGTATATCATTTTCCCTTCCGCACGAACCCAATTTAGCGCAATAACATCGATTGGTAATACTTTGTTTAGCTTGTGTTTCCTAAGCCAACATAAAAGACAATATAAATGGGTAAATTAATTAACTTAATTGGGTAATTCTGTTACAATTTGAATACCTATTATCTTTTTGTAAACTGGTTTAGTTTACAAAAAGAAAATAGGTATTCAGTTCAATCGTCTAAGAAATAAACATGGTAATTTATTGGATTTGGTGTTGAGCAATCTAGGTGATGAGTAGGTACAAATGTGCTGTGACATCGAACCTGTAGTCCGGGCCGACCCGCATCACCCGGCACTAGGCGTATGGCTCCGCGTACCGCGGACCGGTGTCGGCGCAGAATGCGAGCCGGTACCCACATCTTATTCGCCTCAAAATAATAATTTATTTCGTAAATGGAATTTTAGAAAAGCCAATTTTAACGACTTATATGAATCTGTCAGTCATATAGACTGGCAAGACATATTGTGCTCCACAAATGTAGATGATGCCGTGTGTATTTTATATAAAAAGTTATATTCCTGATTTGAGTATCATGTCCCGGAAAAACGGACTGATAACATCCGAACTAGAAAATATAACTATCTTATTTGGTTTACATATGAGATAATATATAATATAAAACAAAAATATTATCACTTAAAGAAATATAAACAGTGTGGCAAAGAATATAATTGGGAGATGTTTAAATATTATAGATGGTGGGTTAAGGAATTAATCAAATCTGAATATAGTGCTTACCTTGCGCGCATAGAATTTAATATAAGGAAAGATCCTAAAAGTTTTTGGAAATATATTAACGATGAGCGTTCTTCCAAAAACGTATGTAAATCTTTCGAATTCGAAAGTGCTACAGTAAGCGGCCTGCTGGCTGCTAATGCCTTTGCTCAGTATTTTCAATCGGTATTTGTTCCTGACCAGCCTGTCCCTACGGGAGTGCCCCAACCATCATCATCTGGTTCCTTCCGCATAGCCATTGATAATATTACGGCGAAGGACATTAACATCGGCGGTAAAACGTTTGAAAGATCAGTCTTCTATCGGTCCAGACGGTATCCCATCTTATATAGTAAAATATTGTATACATGTATTAAAAGAACCTCTTATACACATTTTTAGTTTAGCTTTGCAAACTGAGTCTTACCCGTCACTGTGGAAAATCTCGAAGTACATTCCGATACCTAAAGAAGGTTCTAAAAGTCGCATTGAGGACCATAGGTCAATTGCTGTACTATCTGCTTTTGACAAGGTATTTGAGTCAATTCTAAACCCAGAAATAACACAACAGGTACAACCACTGTTTAATGACTGTCAACATAGTTTTAGAGCGGGTAGGTCGACAATTACTAATCTAATTAATTTTGTGGATTATGTTGCTATGAATATGGAGGGTGGAAAGCAGGTAGATGTTGCTTATTTTATATTTTAAAAAAGCTTTTGACCGGGTGCTAATTAGTTTACTTTTGTCTAGATTATCGGCTTTAGGATTCACACCAAAACTTCTAAATTTTTTAAAAATTATGTTTCTCTTCGTTTGCAATATGTTCAACTATCTGGAGTTCAGACTGATCATTATTTGACCACTTCTGGTGTAAGGCAAGGTAGCACGCTAGGTCCGACCCAGTTCTTATTAATGGTCAATGATTTGCCCGAAGTTGTAAGTGAGGTACAATGTCTTATGTTTGCTGACGACCTCAAGCTTTTTGTAGGCGTCAGCGGTAGTGAGGATTGTGAGGCACTGCAACGGGATATCGATAGGGTAGTGGAATGGGGTAAACAAAATTCTCTTGAATTTAACATTGATAAGTGCGAAACTATTACATTCACACGATCGCCATCCCCCATAACTTACTCCGACAAGATTGCCGACACTTCTATGCAGCGTGTCACACAAATACGTGACCTGGGCACCTGGGCGTTCTTCTTGATTCTGGTTTGACGATGAATGGCCACACTACTGAGCTTAGCAAGCGTGCATATAAGGCCTTAGGCTTTGTTATGAGGCAGTCTTATCAATTTAGAGATCGGGTTGCCATAATGACCTTATATTTTTCCTTCGTTCGTAGTATTTTGGAGTATAATTCCATAGTGTGGGATCCACATGAGCAAAAGTACAAATTAATGCTTGAACGTGTTCAGCGAAGTTTTGCTCGAGCACTGTATAAAAAAATGTATGGGTATTATCCCTATTTGTATCCTTCATTATTGGTATCCGGAATGGTGAATTTATATACTTTAGAAGTAAGGCGCAAATGTGCCTTACTTATCCATTATTATTTGCTGCTGAATGGCAAGATAAATAACCCACTGGCTTTATCGCGGTGTTGTTTCTATGTGCGGTGTGTGTTCAGGCAGTTGCGTAACAGGCCGCTGCTCGCGCCGGCCGCGGTAAATTCTGACACCGCCAAGTATGCGCCCACTAGCCAAGCCACTACATTACTCAACGTCTTAATTGCTCGGATGCCTATAGACATCTTTTACGACAATTTTAAAAAAATTGTTGATGTATGTATTTTTTATTTGTCCATTTAATTAACTTTAGCCTGTACCTGACTCACGTGCACGCGTTGGGAAACTGTAAGTGCACGGAGTATTTTTAAAAGAATAAAGAATAAATATAAACTTACTTCACACACAGTGCCTCTAAACATGTCTTTTTAATCTTTTGTGAGTACTAGACCCTTGTATTGTATAGGTCAGCTAATGAGGGTGGTTTTCACTGGACCCCAAGGCGTGAGCAAATACAAACATAACTAGATAATTACTGATATTATCTAAACCTTTTTCTATTTCGGTTAAATGAAGTAGTTATTGTGGATCGAAGGAAAGCAAATAAAAAAGTACTACTTTTGAACTAATACACATCACTTCATTCATGGTGACGGAATTTATAGAGACACTTTTTTTCTTTTTTACCCGACTGCGCGGGTTAAGTTTCGCTGTAAACATTTAAAAAAACCAGGGGCTATACTAGATCATTAATAGTATAATAAAATAGTCAAAAAACCAGAAAAAAATCAAAATTCTCATACAAATTGCCCAGGCGGCTGCACACTTGTTTATAGAAATGTTGAAATATTTTAGCAGTCTCCTCGTCCTTCAGACGTCTGCTCACTGCTGAGCGTCGTGATGTGCCCGACCTAGCTTTCAAACGATCTCCTTTCATTTGTTGCGCTCTTAGTAGTAGTGATCTGTGGTTCGTTTATTACGCATATCTCAATTATAAGTTGTATAAACGCCGTGATCACCAACGCATCTGCCCAGTACGCAGAGTGATGATTATAAACAAATCCTATTTCTTTTATGGGAGAGGCCGTCGCTAGACTGAATCAGACTTTCACATAAAAACGTCTATATTTTAATTTGAAACAAATGTCAGATATTAAAAAAAAATATATCTAGGCATTTACATTCAAAGGTTCTTGGCGGGAAATTGATATTAGTGGACTTTATAATATAAAATTGGTGTTGTTTTGTGTTATAAATGCTCATGCTCATGAACAATGTGTAAAATAGTTAAAGTGGGCAGTCATAGACGGCTGTAGTGATATTTGTTTTGCGGACTGTCTTCGGGCGTCGTCCGCTACTCAATCGTCTATGAAAACCAGTGGACTCGTATAGATTTGTCACCAGAAGCTCCCTTGAAGCAGTCAAAGGCCTACACCACCCTTCGATTGTAACTTGTTAGGATTAGTTTAGGTTAGGATTAGGAGTAAAGAACAAAATTAAAGATAGGTTCTAAAGGACTTGTATCCAGAGCCGTAAAATTATTTAAAAAAAAATTGTGGAAGCAGTATGGAAAACTTTATATTTTATTTATTAAGTTTACATTTTGTGTGTCGCAAACTAATTACATGTCTAGATATATGTAATTTCTTTGAAATTACAAAATACTGACGAAATCTGACAAGTCATTTCAAAATAAAAACTAGACTAAGATTGTATGGAAAAGTCCAGGGTTCGTCCAGGGTACCGGACCCTTAAGAGTCGCCTTACCCTAGACAGAATCAGTTTCCCATACAAACGTAGTCTGCGTTTTATTTTGAATCAACATGTCAGATTTCGATAAAAAATTGTAACTTTAAAGAAATTGCATATATCTAGGGTTATAATTGGTTTTCACAGTCAACATATGAACTTGAAAGAGAATATAGTGTAGTATATCATTTTTGACCATTACTATGGAAAACTTTTACACCCTTATATTTTCTTTCAAGTTTATATTTTAACTGTAAAAACCAATTATAACCCTAGATATATGCAATTACTTTTAAGTTTACCATAATCTGACATGTCGTTTCAAAATAAAATGTAGACTACGTTTGTATGGGAAAGTCTAGGGTAAGGGGATTCTTAAGTCCGACAACGAGCTGTAAAGGATAGCCTAACAGAAACCAACCTCCCTTTTTGTATTTACTCATGTGCCATGTAGGTACTTTGAGTATGACACGTCAAAAACATTTTTTGCTATAGGATATTTTGACGGGTCCCGTTCTAAGCTCAAGTTGGGCCTCATCTACTTAATTACCCTTTTTGTGTACCGAACGTTTGTATATTATGAACCTACATATGTTTTCGTAATCAGAGTGAAATAAAATGAGAAATCGTGCAGTGTGGTTCCCAGCAGAGTAGAATAGGACCACTCCACGTTTTCTCGAGGATGTTGTAGAAGGCGACTTTGGTAACACAAGCTTAATAAAGCTTATAAACATCAATGACCAACCTCTGACCTCTCCAACCCGTCTGGCCAGCGTGGAGAGTGTAGGCCAAATCCTCTGACTGCTCTGGCTAATATATGGCTCTGGTAGTACAGAAAGGGTCGTGCAGTGGAGACTAAATAATTAAATTTTAACAAAAAAAACAACCGACTTCTATTTCTTTTAGGAGTTTCTTCCATATCTTCAAAGTTCTTCATCATATCTTCACCAAATTAAAATGGGACCAACTTGGTAGTAAAGGCTTTCAAATAAAAAAGAATTATCAAAATCGGTTCACAATTGGCGAAGATATCGCGTAACAAACATACAGTCGAATTTATAACCTCCTCCTTTTTTGAAGTCGGTTAAAAAATACTTGATGATGTTGAAAATGAGAATAGAGAAACCAACATCGAGATCAACATCGACACGACGTTTGTCCGACAGTACCCCGCCAAGTCACACCAACGTTAATTTACAGTTATTTTGCTGCTTCATCATATTTATTAAGTACTGTGTTTTTTTTACGAGGAGCTCGGTGGCCCCGTGGGAGTAAGCATTGCTAGCGCTTTCACAAGCTAAGCAACCCCGGGCGTGGTCCGTACTTGGATGGGTGACCACAAGTGGTACAAAAATTTCTCGAGCTCCTCCGTGCTTCGGAAGGCACGTAAAGCCGTTGGTCCCGGCTGCCATCATTGTATGGCAGTCGTCAAGCTATGTCAGATGCCTTTAGGCAGCTTGAAAAATCTGACACCAGTGTTGGCCACTTACACACACGAAAAACAAACAAACAATACTGTGCTTTTGTTTCTATTACAAGCTTTTATTTATTTTATTAAAACTAACGTGAGATACATCTATAATTGATTAATTTAAAGCGGTTGACTTAAGTGATATAGTCGGAAAAGGCCGACCAGGTTTCGATTGATTTAGACAATCATCTTTAGGGCGAGTGTCAGCGGCGACCCGACGATGTCGCTGCCGGCTCAGCACTGAGGGCTGCCTCGCGCGTCACCGCCCGCCCTGAAGATGATGGTCTAAATCGATCGAAACCTGGTCGGCCTTTTCCGACTATATCACGTGAGTCAACTGTTTTAAATTAATCAATTAAAGCTTTTATTTAGCTGTTGTTGTTTGGGTCAAAGCTTGCAAGTTAAATTTGAGCCACTTCCCGGTTTTAGATTGAGATGAGATTTTGTATTTGAATGTTAATCGGATAACATTGCTATATTATTATAACAAAAATAAAAAACGGGCAAGTGCGAGTCGGACTCGTACATGAAGGGTTCCGTACCACCGTAAAATGTTTTAAAACGCTGATGAAACACGTTTCTTGTATGATGACTTATCTAATTTAATTATTAAATTTATCTTATTTTTACTTTTTGTTGTTATAGTGGTCATAGTAATACATAATGGGTGAAAATTTTAGGTGTCTAGCTATTACGGTTCAAGAGATAGAGCCCTGTGACAGATCGAGTTAAAAACGCTGAAAAAATAGCGATTTTTCTATGACGACCCCCTTTAATTTTCAAGTTTTTTTATTTTTTGTATTTTATGTTATAGCGGCCACAGTAATACATAATCGGTGAAAATTTCAGGTGTCTAGCTATCAGTGTCGGTTCAAGAGGTAGAGCCCTGTGACAGACGGACAGACGGACAGACAGACGGACAGACGGACAGACAGACGGACAGACAGCGGAGTCTCAGTAATAGGGTGCCGTTTGTACCCTTCGGGTACGGAACCCTAAAAAGATGATGATCTAATGTTGGAGCCGGGAAGGTGGGTATAGAAAACCTTTATTAAAACGACGCAACCCGGCTTTGTTAAGTCGGCTAAGTTTTACCTCACAATAAAAGCTTGTACGAAATTTAATATTTTTGAACATTGAGATATAATGTATTTACGTACGATATATATGTCGATGTTTTTGAATATTTTAGGTAATAAAGATGATACTTATTTTGGTGTTTTTATGTTGGGTCCACAGATAGGGTCTCACCTGTCTCAGCTTTAAGTGAGCCCTACATATGTATAAAGTTGTTAAGATGCTTCGAGGGCAATAAGACAATTTGATAAAATGAAACATACCATAAAATATATACCATAAAATAGTCGTCAATCACTTCATTCAGGTCATAGCAGAAAACCGGTGCTTTACTTACATCCGTGCGTGAGTAAACGTTTACACTGAGCCTATGACCTTTTTGAATTGAACTCACACAGGCTATTATGTTCTTATTTTTCTTTCTTTTATGTATTATAATTTCTGTATTGCACGCCTCATAAGCGAAGCGCATGAGGTAGTGCTCTACTCTCGCCTTACAAAAATCAAGTGATTTTTTAACTAAATGTGTCTCTATTTATTTTCTATCGCACTTGTACAATAATATTTACACATAAATGTCAAGGAAAAACACTAGTTTCAACACTTATGACATTTTTAAAAGACATTTTGCCTTTTAAATAAATAAAAACAATGTTTAATAAAAATCATTTTGTGGACGTCCGTGTGTCTGTATGTATGGAAACTGGCGTGGTCACGACAACTCCCGAAAAACTTATCTGATCAAGTCCATTATTTTTATGTTTTTATTTTTGTTGTATAAGATTGTGTGTGTGTTTCAATTTAAATAAAGTTTAATTCTATTCTATTCATATTATGTATGATTTTAAACCACAGTTGCGCAATAAACAATTTGACTTTGACTTCAGAAGCCAGCAAGACGCATGCGTGCTCTAAACATGCCACCAAAGTTTTAATAGTGTTAAGAGTTTGAACGTCGAAAACTTGGTAAAGGTTTGTTTATATTGCTAACAGTTGGCTACGTTACGAGCATGTCGGCATCATTGAAATTTATGAGAAAATTTTCTTAATAAATAAAAATGTTAACTTCCTAACAAACGCTTTGAGTGTAAGTTTTTATATGAATTTTATTTCTTTGAAAACTCCTTCTTTTCTTCCGCAGTTGAAATAATAGGGCAACAAGTATTATTACCGACAGCATCAGTAGTAAGTTCTGGGAGAATGGAAAAAACGTCAGCTGATGTACCTGTACCAGCTGCTTCTCTTCTAATGATCTAAGAAAATGCAAATAATTTTATTAGGCAATAGATAAATAGATAGGGACAAATCAAACTAATTAGCCGCGTGGTTCCCGGCAGAGTAGAATAGGATCACTCCAAGTCTTCTCGTGGGTGTTGTAGAAGGCGACTTAGGAAACACAAGCTAACCAAAGCTCATAAACATCAATGAGACCTATCCATCTGGCCAGTGTGGAGAGTGTACTTAGGCCAAATCCACTGGCTACTCTGGCTAATATGACTGGTAGTACTACTTGAACTAATATGTATTCTGTGGTAGTACAGAGAGGGTCGTGCTTCTGTAGTGAAGACTAAAAAAGACCTGATGATGACACTAATTAAGCTAGCCCAATTATCCCTAGTGTAGCGCGAGCCTAACTCCTCTCTCTCATCCCAGCGTATTCCCAGTTGCATCCACAGCTGCAACGCTGCGAAGCCAGGGGTTCGCTTTCCGGCTTTTCCTTCTCCAATTCGCACGATCTTGAGCATCCTTGGTTGTAAGACCATTGGCACGCATATCATCCTTGACGACGTCAAGCCAGCATTTCTTGGGTGTACCACTATTGCCGGGCCCCGGCGGAGGCGGCATGGCTATACATTTGTTTCCCACGTAGCTTGCCGGTTTCCGCAAGACATGACCGTACCAGCGTAGGCGACTTTCCTGCAGTTTGTCTGCTATGTCACGGACATGAAGGTTGCCGCGGATGCGGGTGTTTCTCACGCGGTCTCTCCGTGATACTCCGCATATCCAGCGCAACATTTGCATTTCCGTGACACGCAGTTTCTGCTTGTGTCGCTCAAGCAATGGCTACGCTTCACTACCATATAAAAGGACAGGTTTAATGATGGATTTGTAGACCTGTCCCTTTAACCTAACCGGCATTTTGGGGTCACAAATGCGCGAGCCTAACTCCAGCTTCATCAATTTAGGCTATAGGTATGTATGTATGTAGCTTTATATATAAAAATTCTATATCGAACAGGGATTTCACAAGACATAATAACAACTGTAGTATCCGTCGCTTCCGCCCGCGGCCACCAATTAAGAGGACGTCTGAGCTCTCTTATTACAATCTCTCATTTACCAGATACGACTGCCTTCAAGGGGGCTTGGGGCGGACGCAATTAATTGAGTTGTTTGTTGTTCCGGACAAAGACGTCGACACGTATTTGAGCGAAAGATTTAAGTTAGTTTCATCTAAACTTAAAAAAAAAGAAAATAATACGACAATAGTACGATTAGTGACGTCCTATTTATATGTCAAACCAAATTAGACTTTATCATTATGTAATAACGCTCAATGTTGCTTGACACTGAACCGCGGATACGCAGTAACGTACGTCTTGCGTACCGCTTTTGGAGAGTTCACATCGGGCGGAAAAATGCTCGACCACGTTTTAAGTGGTAAATAAATATTAACCTTATTCCATTCAGACATAGCTGTAAATAGTAGGCAAATTAAATTTCATCTATTTTTATATTGCATGCTATTTTCAGTTTTGACGCCAACCATTCGCATTTATATAAAAAAAAAATATATCGTACATTGTAATTGGATGAATGGATGGATGAAGTTTTTCCAACAAATTAAGGAAGGATTAGGAGTAAAGTCCTACCAAGACATTAAAAAGATGGCAGAGAGAAAAGAGGAATGGAGGCATCTCCACTTAACTCCACCGACATGAGCAAGCACTTAAGGCCGTACCTAAATTTTCCGGGGTCCAGTGCTGCCCCCATTTAAAATAAATAATTTCAAAGAAAATGGAGACATCATTTAAAATTTTGCAACTATCAAGTCCTAGATAACCCTTCAAAGTATTTTATGAACTACTGTTTACAGTTTAAAGTGAGAACGTTAAACTTTACTACGCACATTTGCGAAAAACGGCCACTTTTGGCTAATGTGCGTAGTAAAGCTTAACGTTCTCATTATAAAATGTAAACAGTAGTTCATAAAATACTTTGAAGGGTTATCTAGGACTTGATAGTTGCAAAATTTTAAATGATGTCTCCGTTTTCTTTGAAATGATTTATTTTAAATGGGGGCAGCACTGGACCTCGGAAAATTCAGGTACGGCCTTAAGTTAAACAAGAACATTGTAATTGAACTATTTAGTAGGTTCAATCCCAATGTATGATATTAGGCAAAGTACTTAGTATAATACTCGGTGATACTCTTAACGGACGGACGGATGGACGGACGTTGCGATGCGGTTGCGAATGCGGGCTTCTAGTTCACGCCTCACGGTTTAACGACAATTTTTTTTTATATGGACATATCACACTGATTGATTGATTAAATTAGTTTTAAACTTGTGTTATGGGATACTTACTCAACGATACTATAATTTATAATAAACACATATAGATAAACACCCAAGACCCAGGACAATTTGGAAAAGGCCATTTTCCTTGCCCTGGCTGGGGATCGAACCCAGAACCTCCAGATTGGCGGACTAGCGTGTTGACCATTAAACCACGGAGGTCGTCAACAACGAAAAATGTCTAATAAGTTGGTTGATTATGTTATACCTCTTTAGTTTGTAATCCCTACTTAGGTAGCTCTATAGTTTTCCTTTATATTTCTACGGTCGTGATTTTTTTCACGTCACAAGATTTTATTTTACCACTTTGTCGGTGTAATTGATATACATATAAATAAATATAAAAATAAAATAAAAATAAAAAGACTTTATTAGTTTCATATCCCATTTTAGATTTTAATCTCGTACATAGTGTTAGTCTTGTTTGTTAATGTATTTTTTTTTCACTTGCTTGTTTGTTTTATTTTTGATTTTATTAATTTTTCTTAACATTAATTAGGTAGGTTATTTAACAAATTGTAGTAAGTATGTATTCAAATTGATATACATACCCATGCCAAATTACAGCTTAATAATAGTCTCTGAGTAAAACCGCGGACAGAAAGACAGACACACAGATATGGCATACATAACACATTCCTGAATCAGCAACCTGAGTGTGATGTGTTTGTTGATGGAACGAATATGGTTGTAAGGAACCTATTAATATATTGCGAGAATGACGAAAATGAGTCAACTTGTATATTATAATAAGTTTTTACTGTACATTATTAGTAATGACACCCGTCGTACCAACTATGTACCAATACTAAAATATTTTAATTACATTTAGCTATAAGTTCTTCCTATATACTGTAATTGGTGAAAACCGTTGTATTTAGTTTTTACAATAAATAAATAAATCGAAATTCCTTGTTTCGTACAGAACCCTAAAAACCTTTCATAAAGTATACATACCCATGCCAAATTACAGCTTAATAATAGTCTCTGAGTAAAACCACGGGCAGAAAGACAGACACACAGATATGGTCAAATTCCTTGTTTCCTACGGAACCCTAAAAACCTTTCATAAAGTATACATACCCATGCCAAATTACAGCTTAATAATAGTGTCTGAGTAAAACCACGGACAGAAAGACAGACACACAGATATGGCGAAATTCCTTGTTTCGTACAGAACCCTAAAAACCTTTCATAAAGTATACATACCCATGCCAAATTACAGCTTTTTAGAACTAATAGTCCCTGAGTAAAACCACGGACAGACAGACAGATGGGATGGCAAAACTATAAGGGTTCCTTGTTTACTCATTATCCAAGCGTATTCCCGGTTGCATCGTCAGGGTTACGCTTCAGAGCCCGGTCCGCTACCTGACCTAGGTGATTTGACGAGGTTACTGGTTTTTACACAGAGCGACTGCCATCTGACCTCCGCAACCCAAAGGGTAGACCAGAACCAATCCTAGGTTCCTTGTTTACTACAGCACCCTAAAAACTTTTCATAAAGTACTATTATTCCACGCTAGCTTTATTTATCCAATGTAGATATTCTTCAAGCTATTGCACCCGCGTCTCGAAACAGATGGAGTGCAGCCAATGGGGCGGCTAATACAATCGCACGTCTCATCGCCCGTCTCCCTACACGAATACTTAACATTTTAACCTTTTTTATATAGCTTAACTATACGTATCCTCCAGTGAGATTGGAACTCACGCCCCTCACATTTGTACTGTGAGTGCTCCTCCAATTTTGACCCTGAAGAATTTCCTCATTACATATTATACTTTATTTCTTGGGCGTCAGTTCGAATCATACACGAGGAGTAATTTCCCATCACATATTTTTAATTTAAATATTGTTCCAAGCATTTTTAGGGTTCCGTACAAAAAATGAAAAAACGGAACCCTTACCCCTCGTGCGTCTGTCTGTCCGTCCGTCTGTCACAGTCAATTTACTCCGAATCTACTGGACCGAATTAGGTGAAATTTGGTAGGATGGTGTAATCTTATGACCCAAACACACATGTGCAAAGTAAATAAATATTTTTTTAAAATAAGAATCATTTTTGGGGCACAAATTAGGAAAGTGAAAAAAAAGTTTTGTAAACCTTTCATTTGATATATGACACATTATATATCAAATGAAAGGGCTCGTTATGAGGACCTCAAATATATTTTTGTTATAATTCCAAAATAAATAGTTTTGATTTTATTCATGAAAGCAGACGAAAATTGACCATTCCTCCCCTGATCTCTGAAACTACTGAACCTAAAATTTTGAAAAAAATACAAAATGTAGTTCATTGTTTGTAGATTACAGGAAAACCTATAAGAATTCAATCAATTGTACAGAACCCTATCCACACGAGTTTAACTCGCACTTGGCCGGTTTTATTTAATGCTGTATAAATTAATAATTTTATTTATCCTGCCCATTCTTTCCTATGGTGCATTAAGGTGAAGATATAGGCAAATGGCCTTGAAGTGTGAAATAAATTGTTAACTCGTAAATATGGTGATAATTTCCATATTGCTCTTCATCATGCACTAGATAGCCCTTTAAATTATTTTATGAGCTGCCGTTGAAACTATTATTGGTGATTCGTCTAGCTTTAAAACTTGCCGTGGCCACTTTTGGCGGAGGCAAGTTTTAAAGCTAGACGGACTAATGTAAATACTTTCTACGGTGGTTCATAAAATAATTTAAAGGGCTATCTAGTGCATGACGAAGAGCAATATGGAAATTATCTCCATATTTACGAGTTAACGAGTATTTCAAATGAGGGCGCCACTTCAAGGCCATTTGTCTATACTTTCACCTTAAAGTCAAAAGTCCAGACTCAGGGTATGTCAGCGGGCGATAGAGCGTAGCATACTAGGAGTACGAAGAGTGAATAGGGTACGTAATCTACTGGTGCCAATCACATGATCTCATGATGAAGCCGAATGGTGGCTATGGCATCTCTATGATAATACAACAAAAGTAACTACAATTCACGCTCTTTTTGAAGAGTAGTTTCTGGGGAAAACTATAGCTCATTCCACAACTTAAGGCCGTACCTGAATTTTCAAGGGTCCAGTGCTGCCTCCATTTAAAATAAATCATTTCAAAGAAAACGGAGACATCATTTAAAATTTTGCTACTACCAAGTCCTAGATAACCCTTGAAACTATTTTTTGAACCAAAGTAAAGCTTAACGTTTTCATTATAAACTGTAAACAGTAGTTCATAAAATACTTTAAAAGGTTATCTAGGTCTTGGTAGCAGCAAAATTTTAAATGATGTCTCCGTTTTCTTTGAAATGATTTATTTTAAATGGGGGCAGCACTGGACCCCGGAAAATTAAGGTACGGCCTTAAACTGTATACGTGGTAGGGAATTTCCACCTACCTAGGTACTAAATTCATTCATATAAGTTCGAGTAGAGTTTGTCGATATTTTCTCCTCCTGTCACTCTCTTTCATCTCATATCTCATTTCCAGTTGCATTCTCAGCTGTAATGCTGTAAAGCCTGGGGTCCATTAGTTCGGTCAACTGGACTAACCGGACTTCTACTACTAAAAAGTTGCATTAGTTCGGTCAATCGGACTAACAACCGGACTACTGCGACTAAAGGCGCTTTTCGGCTTTCAAATCACCTCTTCGCAACGGTCTTGAGCATATTACTTTTCTCCTTTGTGTACAAAAAATACAATATCAAATTAATAGGTATGCTCTCAAAATTACTTGTAACTTCCTTCATTTCAAAGTTTCGAGGAAATGACACCAGGCTTTAAGGGGCACTACATATAACGCAATACGACGTTAAGGGGCTTTTTATTCGTCTACAGATAATAAAATGGAAGTTTTAATTGCGTTTTTTTAAGAAGCGGAATACGACCGTCAATTCGTGGCTTAACAAGCATTTCGGAAGCTCCAATGGAAATAATTTTGGCAATTTAATTTCTTTCTGTTTTGTGGTAATGGTTTCAAAGTTTCCTGTGTCGTAAAACTGATAAAAGAACGTCTTTTTTCCTGATTGTCCGATTAATGTTTTATGAGCTTCCTTCCACGACTACTTTTGTGTGCAATCTTCGGAAACGTTATGTAAAATATTATATGTCCGACTTACAATATAATATATTTTTCTAGTATAGTTTAATAATTTTGTCCCATTATCCTGACTAGTTTTTAATTTTTAATAAAAAAAGTAACAACTGATTTTATTATTAAATAAGCGTTGGCGAGACGATTTTGACGCATTCCAAAAAGGATGGTCGAGATTAACACCGGACAGGGACAATTAAGGTTACTAAAAAAAAAAAAACTGCTTTCATTTTTTATCAAATCAAAAACTGGTAATGGTAATGGAACAAACTTATTAAACTATTATATTGTCATCGGCCATCGACAGGTGTGCAAAATTTCAAATTAATCTGACGTTTTGAAGGGGGTGAAAATCGCGTTAACAAACACAGAGGTGAAGCTAATAAAAACCTGTTAAAAACATGTGCACTGAATGATGAATTTTCCTGTATCAGAGTTGTTGTTTATAAAAAGCCGACTGTACAAGAGCCAACACCCAAAAATTCATGGAAGCCATGCCACGCATGTAGATTGCGCACAAACATGCACAGGACTGGAGTATTCCACAAACTATATTCCTAGTCACAAATTATTCATCCCACAATACACTGGGTAGAATTTTTAAAACCTAGTCCAAGAGCCTACGTCACCGATGTTTCTGTACGCAAAAAGACCGTTGTATGTTATATGTAAAATATTTATCTGAATAAACATTTGATTTTTTTTTATATGTATTGAATTTGATACAAAATACGACTTTTATCTTACAAAAGCTTTTGAGCTTTTTTAGGCGGAATAAAATTGTTATAAAAGTTCTTCAACTTTTATTTTAGAACGATAAATCGATAAATATATAATTTGAATTGTACTAATCGTCCAAAATTTGCTTTTATCCGCACCACCTGTAGGTTGACTGGTAGAAAAGGCCCTAGGCCTTAAGTCCGCCTGTTACATTTTTTGTAATAAAGTTAAATAAATAAATAATTAAATAAATATCTGATTCGACAACATTTTGTAGGTTAAATAAAGAAAATCTTCATCATCATCAGGTCATTCTAGTCTCCACTGCAGGAGCACGACCCTCTCTGAGTACAGAGTAGTAACCAGAGCCAAATATTAGCCAGAGCAGTCAGAGGATTTGGCCTACACTCTCCAAGCTGGCCAGACGGGTTGGAGAGGTCTCATTGATGCTTATAAGCTTTGTTTAGCTTGTGTTTCCTAAGTCGCCTTTTACGCCATCCACGGGAAAACTTGGAGTTGTCCTATTCTACTCTACCGGGAACCACACGGCTAATTTTATCATTTAAAGAAAACAAAGTGTGCCATTATTGTATGTACCATAGTTACCTGAAATAAATGTATTTTTTTATTTATTTATTAATTCTTACCATCAACATTGAAAACTTTTACACCCCATCATTTTCTTTCAAGTTCATTTTTGACTGTTACAAGTTAAATTCCTAGATATGTGCAATTTCTCTAAAATTACCTATAAATTTTGTTGAAATCTGACATGTCGTTTCAAAATAAAAGTTGAAGAACTTCTTTGACAATTTTACGTATAACCTAACCGTGTTAAGCCCACTGGACAATTTGTATGGGGAAGTTGAAAATTTTAGATTTCTCGGCTTTGGTTCCATAGGAAAAGTTGTTCATAATGATGGGCTGAGCCACCCCTTTATGAATATAAATCACACTGATTGAACTAGCCCTAAACTAAGTTTAAACTTGTTTTATGGGGTAGTAACTTAAAGATATATTTAATAAATACATATAAAGACAACACCCAAGACCAAGGACAATTTGAAAAATATAATTTTTCAACTTGCTCTGGCTGAGGATCGAACCCAGAACCTCCGGATTGACGGACTGGCATGATGACTACTCCACAGAGTTCGTCATATTTCTATCGGGGTTGATTTACCTACACATGGTATAGGGCGTTTTAAGAATAAGATGTCTGTCAGCTCGCCTTCTGAAACGGCATCATGTACGTACATCCGGCATGCTATTTACCCGAACATCGTTTTATTATGAAGGATACCCTTCGTTTCACCAGACAGATCCTCTTGAGGCCTAGGCCTCATCTATTTGAAGGCTTGTTGTCTATCTTTATTTATTTATTTAAAAACTTTATTGCACAAAAATATTGTACAAGTGGTGGACCTAATGCCATATGGCATTCTCTACCGGTCAACCATAAGACCAAGCAGAAAATATGTGTGACTGGCGTGATTAAAATATGTATAATTACATAATTAAAAAAATAAATCTGTATCTTTCGTGTGTGTGAGTAGCCAATACTGGTGTCAGATTTTTTGAGCCTACAGGGATCTGACATAGCTCGTCAACTGCCGTACAATGATTACAGCTTGGACTAATAGCTTAACGTGCCTTCCGAAACACGGAAGACATACTTTCAAGCTCTTACAATTCCCAAAACTAAAACTATTAATAATACTAGCTTTTGCCCGCGGCTTCGCTCGCGTATCCCAAATCCCACGGGAAAATTACTTTTTTCCGGAATGAAAAGTACCCTATGTCCTTTTCAATATTCCTAACTATGTGTATGCGAATTTTTAAGAAGATTGGTTCAGTAGATAAATCGTGAAGAGGTTACAATCAAACAAACAAACAAACCAACAAACAAACAAATATACAAACTCACTTTCGCATTTATAATATTAATTAGGATTAGGATTGATGCCATTCTTGTTCGAAATGGGAGTCAAATCATTGGTAACTTGGAGAACAAATTTTTATCCTATCTTTATGCGTTCCCGGTACAACCGGTAGGTAAAGTCATGATCTCATGACTCATATTGAAGTATAAGAGCAGTCAGGACGGATGGGGTTCAGAGGGGTTCAGACAAGGTAGTCTTGTACAATAGAAAGCATTAAACTTGTTTATAATAAGTAAACGATATTGTGAAACAAAATTGAAAATAATTAGTGATCGCAGTTGATCAGAGGCACAGATACTAGGTAATCAGAGGTTCTTAAATTTATTTCGTCTACTACCCCCTTTGAAAATAAATTATTTTTCAGCATCTTCTCAATTTTTCTACTTTACCAAACCTTTTAAAATCCACAATAACATTAATTAGTTAAATTAATTAGTCTGGTCTGGAGATTAAACTTATATTCTAAACGAGACTTTTTACTAGTAAGAGCAATTTAAACGCAATCTTTTATTCAACTTATTACAAAATAATTAATTTTAATTTTAAAACTTGGGGGCGTTATTGCCCACTTTGAGAACCTCTGTAGTAGACTAATAATGATAAATAAAAATATTTTGTTTAGTAGTTAGAAATTCATCCTGGTACTGCCCATGATTAGAAGCTCGACGGCCGAGCGAGCCGAGATGGCCGTGCCTCGGAAGGCACGTGAAGCGAAAGTCCTGACTATTCTAATTAGGTATATGGCAGTCGACAAGCAAGATGCCTTTATAGGCAACTTGAAAAATCGGACACCAGTGTTGGCCACTTACACATACGTTGACACTAAAAACAAAACAAAGCTTTACCTGTCACGACTCACAACCCCAACGACTATGGATGCACCCTCGGTGGTCAGGGTAAAAAGCGGTCTTGAAATTCTGGCATTTAGGGTTGCTACACACTTATTCGGCATTGTCGGTTCGGCAGTATTTATAAAACAAAAAAGCCGTCCCGTCATTTTACCGCCCGGCTCGAATAAGTGTGTAACAACCCTTTACGGATTACATGGTCCAGGGAAATTTGATGATCCAGATGTATTTGATAAATACAATATGTTTCGGAACGGGTTACGTGTCTTCCTTTCCTAATAGGGGGATGTTAGACAAGGACGGTGGTTGAAATGTATGCGGGTTCGTTAGCACTGTTTCCTAAAGATTTCAGATAGACTTAGTAATAGGTTATCTAGGGGTCCTATAGTGTCTATAGACGATAACTATCCGAGACTTGATATTTGAAACCGTAATTAGTTAACTGTTAGATCTAAACCTGGTCGGCTTTTCAGACTATATTGCGTGAGTCAACCATATTAAATTAATTAAGTATGGAGTATCTCACGTTTCTTCTTCGCTGGTCTGGGAGAAAACAAAAAACATAGAATGTACCAGCTGCTTCTCTTCCCGTGCAGATCGTAAAAGCCGATCGAGGGAATGGGCGAGAATCTGAATCATATGAATAGGCGATGCGGTTAGCAACCCATCACTATTATGATTTCCCTTTTCCACCTTCATGCCCACCATTACGCTAAAAGTGGCCTGGGCTTTGCCGCCCTTGGCTCTGTCTACCCCGTTAGGGATAAAGACGTGATAGTGTACATGTATCTCACGTTAGTTATAATAAACTAATTTTTAACCGTCGTCAAAAACATGGTGGCTAATCAATTTCGATGTACCTATTTTTTTTTTTAAATATTTAATTTTGTTACCTCAGAACTACGTAATTTATTAACCGATACGATTTTATTTTGTTTCAAAGCAGGTTTCAAACGTTATTTTCCGGATTGGTCCCACAGAAAGTATATCAAGCTTATGCCGAAAATTGGCTAAATACAATGCTGAAAAAAAAAATACGTTCGCTCCCCGTTATACATAAAGAGGGGATGATTTTTTTTTCCACATGTACCTCATAGTGAGTGGAGTATCATTAAAATATTGAGGGTTTGCAAAGACAACTTTTTGATTGAAAGATAAGTAAGACAGACAAAGTCGCGGGTAAGTATATTTTATTCATAGAGTTCAGGTGTTTTGATGGCATTGTCTCACCTCTAAGCAGTTTGTTATTTGCTGAATACGTATTCCTGGAAGCTGCTCACTTATTTAAACGGGTTAGGTGGAAATGTATCCAACAGTCATGACTACTACCGAGATAGATTTCTTTTTTTTGACGAAGAGCAAATTTGAGAGCCCGTATAAAAGTACTTAGAGCGATCTTAAATATTATCAATATTAACGAAATACTCACTTTGCATACATCAAAGTTCAGGACTAACTCTATACATTTAATCTGTTTTTAAAAAACACGATTGCTTAAAATTTTCTTAATAGACAAAAATTGCGAAGTTGCCTCTAAAATCACCTTAGAGTTATACTAAAACGGAAGTATTCAAGAAATGCAATTAATTAGCCCTTGCAACTTTGGATTATACATATGGCAGGGATCATGTATCTTATTTTTTAAATGACTCTTAAATATTCTTTGTAAAACGAAACAACCTCAAAAACCAGCCTCATTGACCCGCCGTGACCGTTTCACCCCGCATGGCTCGCTCTCTCGCTTCGGCTAAAGTAAATTCGTGTGCGTGGAAGCAGGTGCAAAATTTAGATTATCAATTACAACGAAACACTCAAACACACACATAGACAAAGATGCATGCAATTGGTCGCGACAAGGTCACGTATGCGTTATATCGGTCAAGCAGCCAGCTCCCCGAAGCCGGCTCCTCGACCGACACGGTCGTGGTCAACGCCACGAGCGGTGAGGTACAATATTAAAATGTTTATTTACTTACAAATGAAAGGTGAGTCCTGTGTTTTTATTTATTTATTTATTGAAACTTTATTGATCCACAATAATAATTGTTGACAATTGGCGGACTTAACGCCTATTAGCGTTAAGTTCTCGCGTTCTCTCCCATTCATTACCATTCATCGTTTTTCATGTCTGTATAGCTTTTACACCACTTCACGGCACATGACAGCATTTTTAATGAATCGATTATCGCAAAAACACAGCAATATTCTCAAAGGAAACTTCTTGCGACGCAACCGCACGACTCGAGTGTCACGGCGAACTGTCGCGCCGCGCTGTTCATATTTTAAGCCCCGCCCGCCGCGGTACATATCGCGTGGAATGATTTTTCGGGATTAGTTACTATTCTAGAGAATTATTGTTCGTACGATTATTCACAAAATCGCCGTCTTAAGGCAAAACGTCACGCTGGCAAGTGCGTCTTGGTGAGTTCTTCTTAGTCACGTTGGCCTGAGTAAGCCTGATGGGATCTATATGGCATAAAGATTATACAGTAATTAAGAGATAGACTTAGTTAAATAAATGAATAAATTCGTAGAAGAACAAAAGTCACTGTCACACTGTCACATAGGCCAACGGATTAACTCGTTGAAGTGTTAGTGGGCGGGACACATAGCATAGCGCGACAAATCGATAGCCAGATGATGGGCAGAAGGGTTCTTGAATGGTGACCACATGGCAAGCGAAGCGTAGGACACCCTGGGACCTGACCAAGGTCGCTGAGAAGCACTGGATGCAGGCCGCTCTAGATTACTCGCCGGTAATTTTGAAAATCCTTATGCAGGAGACCTATGTTCAGCAGTAGAAGTTATGCGGCTGAAATAATGATGATGATGAAAAACCTAGTTCTATAAAATTTTGTGAAAACATAATATTTGCTGACAGAAAAATCAGTGCTCCTAAATCAATTATCTTTGGGTCTTGCGGCCCTGTCCCAAAATTTTCTGTCTGCCCTATTAGGGATAAAGGCATGATAGTATGTAGGTATGTACTTAAAGTTACGTTAAACCACAGAATAAATAATACTAACGTTCAGAAGTCTCACTCAGCAAAGAAATTCAAAGAAATATCTACTCAATATGGCTAGCGATATGGTTTAATTTAGCTCACGTCAGCATTCAGCACCTTTTGGTATAGATAGATCCTAGACATCTTGTCTAGGATCTATCTATACCAAAAGGTGCTGAAACCTAGACATCCATTGCAAGCCAATTTCATTCTTATTACTCTGAACAAACGATTCGTACAACTGAATTTACCACCCGGAGGGGCCTATACTTTTAAGTAATAAATTTTCGATACCTAAACGGGCAGTGACACAGGTCTTGTTAAACTAATTTTATGGTACTACATACAGGCTTCACTTTTGATATCGACCGTCCACTGCTAGACTAAAGGCCAATTATTGTGTGTAGTGCCCAGTCCATCTTTTCGCAAGTCTATTCCGAGGTAAAATGTATTCAAGACAAGAGTAAGGTAGCCTAAAATGCCATCCGCTTTTCGATAGAATGAAATATTTCGCGAACCCTTTTTTCGATAGCACGAACTAAAGTGGCAATTTTTTTTATTTATTTCTATTTACCTCTAACCCTTTTTTTATTCTTTTTACGTTATTTATGTTTGTTCGCTCGTTGACACGCATGACATGTTATAATGTGTTAACATTTTACTATATTATATGTTTATACAGATGACAAAGCCGTTCTGGCAAATAATATAATATACACTACGCGAAAAGAAACGACACTTAAGCATGTGTGCACGTAAAATCGCTTGCGGCTATGTGTGGGTGGCTGGATGTGCGAGGAAGCCTTGAAAGGCGCGCGGGGCGTGGAACGAGCAATCGCTGACTGCTTTGGCCGAGGGCCTAGTTCGCGTCTCTCTCACGCACCACACGCTACTCTATTTCGGTTCGGTATCAACCCTAGCGTTACGAGCTCCGAGCTCGAGGTCACCGGCATTCGTACTTTCACGTACAGGGAGTGTGAGACCAAAGAGCTAGTCAAGACAAGTCAAATGAGCCCAAACACGATAGATTTTCGTCGTTTCATTACCGAGTTTCTTTGGCTACCTCCCGGCTCCACCATCAGTTTACCAATATGATATCGTTATATTGTACTGTCATCCTGACATGACACAGCTGCATGATTATCTGACGCGATCGAGTAAATCCAAAAATCCCCCTCTTGGGCTCCCCTACTACAGAATACATAAGAGTACAAATAGAATGGAATCTCACAGCGTCTCCCGCAATTTGGCATCTCTGCACCTCTCCCCCGTTCTATGTGCCCCTTATTGCGCTCTAAACCAGGGTTAGTTGCTAGCCGCACGCAGTTCGCGCTGTGTCTTGTCTTGAGAACTGTTAACCAATAGTAACCATCATGGTGAGAAGATGCGCATATAATAATTGTTTATCCACCGAATACAACAGAGAACGTATATTTCATAGATTTCCGAGTGATAAAAACAGGTAAGCAAAGCAACAATATATGTAATTTCACGTTATTACCCAGCAACCATCTTGAACACCGATTGATATATATACCCTTCTCGCTTACTCGCATTGGCAGGAGAATACACAAAAATATTTGTGAAGTGATATTATTACGTAGCTGTTTACAACTTTTCTGTAACATTTAATACATACTCGTATAAAAAAGAATATTTTTACGTCATATTGTTCGCAAATCTCCCGGTATGGAAAGATATAATCGTAAATATGTCGAACTCGTTAGTAGGTAAGTATTAAATTAATCCTGCGGTGCGACCCTGAGTATAAAACTCACACATCGACGTGTGTACAGATAAATTGTTTCGTTTGTAGTAGTAGTAGGTATATATGTTACTCTGAATCTATGAAGTATCATACCTGTGCTCTAGTTTAAAATATAAAAATATTTTCAATTAATTATTAAAAATGGTCCTTATATTACAACACAATAAAACATCAAATATGTTTTTACTCCTACTAAAACTTAAAACTTAATAAAGCTTTAAACTTGTAATACTAAATCAAACCTAAACCCAGATCTTAGTTGCTACTATTTATTACTACAGTTAGGTAAGACTTAAATAGCTTTGTACATTACAGCTGATATAAAAGGACGTCAAGCCATTGCGGGATGGTCAAAATGGGTAAATGACTACAGAAATGGTTTTTTATATTCTTTGTCTGTTTGTGTCATTGATTATTAGGTTAGGGCTGTAAAGACAATACGGATGAGGGCCTAAACAAGATATAGTTTTAAAAACTTTAACTCGACTACGAAATAATTTTAATATAGCCTATGACACTCTAGTGGTTAAAACAAATCTATAATTTATTATTAAGTAGTTACGAGCCAAACATATAACCCTCGTTTTGGGCTTTGCCGCAGTCGGGTAGAAAATATTTTTAACCTATCAGATAGATTATTAAAAGTATTGTATGTATGTATACCTACGTATTTTTTTTCTGATTAGCAAATAATTACAAAGATACAGCGCATTCAAATTCTGCATGACGTCATGATCAAGTACTATTTTCACTTGACGGTGACGTCAATCACCCCTATTCCGAAACTTCAACGCGCTGCATCTTTGTGAATTTTTACTACTTCGATAAACCAAACAATATGGATTATTTTTGGATATACTAACATCGTAGTCAACATCCCTATCCCTTGAATATATGTGGCTTCTCTCCACAAACGCTGGCATCCAAATACCTGCATTTTGGAGGACATACGGCAGCCAATGAAAACCTCTTGAGATTGCCTTTTACTGGAGCAACCAAATATAAGTACCATCGACACGCTAAGAAGGAGGGCGTGTAGAGTCTTAACTCTACGTACTGTAAAAAAGTTATCAGATCTCATGACTTTCTAACAGCTCTGATAACTTTTTTACAGCGCAAGCAATATGTACCTACTGCCTACTCGTTTTGGCATTACTTTGAAAAATGCTATCATTTCTTTTTGTAAGTTACATTGGACATTTTAGCCTCAAATTTAGCCTATACTAACTTTCAACCCTTTGTATAAGGGTTGAGTTGAGGGTGATTCTATAAATGTGGCGAAGAACGTATTTTTTATTTGTAACGAATATTCTAAATACAAATTTTTATGTTCTTAGTTTGAAAATTGACGAAGTGTCATACAAACTTTCACAACTTTATTTTCAGGGATGGGGGCAAAAGTACAGATCACAGAAAAAAAAATACTTACTTACTTTAATAAATATAGACTGTAAAATAAATAACTTTGAAATATACGCTATGTAATAGTTTAGCAATGATAATATACGATAAAACTTGCGAAAGGAAATATAAAAATGTTTTTAAATAATACATAATAATAAATAAATAAATATATAATGACATATCACACTGATCAAGCTAGCCCCAAATTAAGTTAAATTTAAATAAAAATAAATGATACTTTATTTTGACACTATGTACTTTTTTTCTTACCTTTAATCACCAATGTACAATAAGATATGTAGTAAGTTGTGGTAGAGCCACGCTATCGGCAAAGCTCAGTTTTGCTAGTAGCATGAATGGGCCGGCTCGTCCGAGGAAGTACCACTCTCTCACAGAAAATCGACGCCTGAGTAGTAGCTTCACCGCTTCTATGCTTCGTTCGGTGAGTGAGAGAGCCGGAGCCCGTCCCCCATAACTTATTATACACTAATCCCCCATAACTAAATATTTTCGGAATGTGCTGATAAAGCCCTTTTATTTGATACCCTACACAGTACGACTCGATGTTTGCTTTCATTACTACATTGCCTCCAGCACCACATCTCGAATGCTTCTGTTCTTTCTCTGTCCTTCTTCCTCATTGTCTACGTTTCACATCCATATAAAGCTATCCAAATAAATGTCTTTATAAATTATGTGGTGCTGGAGGAGAATTGAGAAAATAAGCTGGATGGATAGAATAAGCAATGAGAATGTGATAGAAAGAGTGGGAGAGGGAAGAAATATTATAAAAACTATTGAAATTGAAGAGGGAAGATGATTGGACATCTAATAAGACATGAGAATCTATTCAGAATAATAGTAGAAGGAAAAATAAAAGGGAGACGAGGAAGGGAAAGACCAAGGATGAAGTTTTTCCAACAAATTAAGGAAGAGTTAGAAGTAAGGTCCTACCAAGACATTAAAAAGATGGCAGAGAGAAGAAAGGAATGGAGGCATCTCCACTTAACTCCACCGACAAGAGCAAGCTCTTAAGTTAAAGAGACTACATTGCCTTTTGCACGCCATACTGAATTTACTGTAACGTCTTATAGCCTATATAACCTGCGGACGGCTAAGACGCTTTCAACGATACCTTATTTGTTAAGGTACCATAGAAGATATAAGGAAACAGATAGTGGTGACACACATAACTAAAGTAAACACATAAAGTACTATGTTTTCCTTATTTTTTTATGTGTATGTTTGTTAATTTTCCAAGTGTACTTAAATAAATAAAATAAAATAAAATAACCCTCCTTTTGGCCGTAGTCGGTTAAAATAAACGGGAAAGTGCGAGTCGGACTCGTACATGAAGCGTTCCGTACCTCCGTACAATGTTTTAAAACGCTAAAAAAACACGTTTTTTGTCTGACGACCCCCTTTACTTTTTAACTTTTTTTTTAATTTTTAGTATTTGTTGTTATAGCGGCCATAGTAATACATAATCTGTGAAAATTTCAAGTATCTAGTTAATGCCATTATAAAGATTTAGTTAAACACGCTGAAAAAACACGTTTTTTGTATGGCGACCCCCTTTAATTTTTAACTTTTTTTTATTTTCAGTATTTGTTGTTATAGCGGCCACAGTAATACATAATCGGTGAAAATTTCAAGTGTCTAGCTATTACGGTTCAAGAGATAGAGCCCTGTGACAGACGGACAGACAGCGGAGTCTCAGTAATAGGGTCCCGATTGTACCCTTCGGGTACGGAACCCTAAAAAGATGGCAACCCTAGCCACGACTAACATATATCTCGTACTAATTAATCCGTGCAAACAAAAGGTATCCAGGTCAGCTGTTTACATTCGATTACACGAGTCGCGGCGCCTCGTCGTGCATAATTTAAATAGCAATTCCGTTGTAACGTGGCTGGAGTCTGGACCATTTTTAGATGTTATTCTTATCACAGAATGGGTTTACATTATTTAAGGCCCAGCCAAACGAGCGGTTTGAGTTGTGAGTCGCAAAATATGAGATGCACAATTTCTGCTGTATCGCGTTTTCCAGGGTCCAGTCCTGCCCCCATTTGAAATAAATCATTTCAAAGGAAACGGAGATACGAGTATCATTTAAAATTTTGTCTTTGTAAAGCCCTAGATAACCCTTCAAACTATTTTATGAACTACCTGTTTACAGTTTAAGGCCGTACCTGAATTTTCCGGAGTCCAGTGCTGCCCCCATTTAAAATAAATAATTTGAAAGAAAACGGAGGTATCATTTAAAATTTTGCTACTACCAAGTCCTAGATAACCCTTCAAAGTATTTTATGAACTACTGTTTACAGTTTAAAGTGGGAACGTTAGGTTAACGTTTACTACGCACATTTGCGAAAAACATTTTTGGCAAATGTGCGTAGTAAAGCTTAACGTTCTCATTCCCGGAAAATTCAGGTACGTCTTTAAAATGAAAACGTTAAGCTTTTCTACGCATTTTCGCCAAAAGTGGCCGTTTTCCGCAGTTCTTAAAATAGTTTGAAGGGTTATCTAGGGCTTATTAAATAATTTATTTGAAAACTGGACCTCGGAAAATTCATGTATGGCCAGGTTGTCACATCAGGCGGAAAATGCTCGAGCACTTTTCTAGTAGTAATTAAATATCAACTTAGTTATGGAATTAAGTTGATATTTAATTTCTCGGAATGGCCCTACAAAGCTTAAAACAGTATGCAACATTAAATTGAATAAGCTTTTAATGATGCAAACTATGTTTAGCATTGTTCGAATGGAATAAGGTTTATATTTAATTACCACTTAGAAAGTGCTCAAGATTTTTTCTTCTGATGTGATTTGACCCTAATGAGGCAGACAGAGCATTTTGCGTCTGACGGCTCTAAGCGGCCACTTTTAGCGTTATGGTGAGCAAGAAGGTGAAAACAGAAATCAAAATAGTGATGGGTTGCTAGCTGCATAGCCTCTTAGGTAAAATCAGCGTTTTGATATGTACGGGAAGAGAAGCAGCTGGAGCTGGTACATTCTAAGTCTTTTCTTTACTCCCAGACCAGCATGGCAGATGTTTTTTTAGAGTTCCGTACCCAAAGGGTGCAAACGGGATCCTACTGCTGTGACTCCGCTGTCTGTCCGTTTGTCCGTCTGTCCGTCTGTCCGTCTGTCTGTTCGTCTGTCTGTCCGTCTGTCTGTCCGTCTGTCTGTCCGTCTGTCTATCCGTCTGTCTGTCCGTCTGTCTGTCCGTCTGTCTGTCCGTCTGTCTGTCCGTCTGTCTGTCCGTCTGTCTGTCCGTCTGTCTGTCCGTCTGTCTGTCCGTCTGTCTGTCCGTCTGTCTGTCCGTCTGTCACAGGGCTCTATCTCTTGAACCGTAATAGCTAGACACTTGACATTTTCACCGATTATGTATTACTGTGGCCGCTATAACAACAAATACTAAAAATAAAATAAGTTAAAAATTCAAGGGGGTCATCATACAAGAAACGTGTTTCTTCAGCGTTTTAAAACATTGTACAGTGGTACGGAACCCTTCATGTACGAGTCCGACTCGCACTTGCCCGTTTATTTTTTATATTTTTATATAACGTTTAACAAAATATACTGAAACTATTTTAAGGGTGCATTCAGTACATGATACTGAACAACTTTCCCCAAGGGACGTATATCTAAACTAGCTGTGCCCGCGACTTCGTTCGCGTGGTTGTCGGAACGTAATGTTATATAGCCTAAAGCCTTCCTCTATAAATGGACTACCCAACAAAAAAAGAATTTTTCAAATCAGACCATTAGTTCCTGAGATTAGCGCGTTTAAACAAACAAACAAACAAACAAACTCTTCCGCTTTATAATATTAGTATAGATATGAAAAATAAATTTTGGCCTCCCATACAAGTTAACCGAGTTTGTATGGAAAGCAAAAAAAAAAAATTTCCATATTTCGATATATGTCCCTTGGGGAAAGATGTTCAGTATTATGGACTGAATTCACCCTTTTAAAATAGTTTCAGTATGTTTTGTTGGGCGTTATATAAAATAAGGGCGTTAACGAATGTGTAAGGCGAGTGTTTCCAAAGAGAATCATTCGCGTTAATCATTCGTTGTGTTGTGTGACACCCGCTTTTAAATATAGGTCCCCTCTATCAATTCTGTGGTTCAGGGACAACAAGTAAAATTCACCTTAACAGGTAATTAGGAGATCAAACGCTCTGCCGCTGAGTAAGTGGTGTCTTTGAACTAGTTCAGCTTCATTGAACTGTCTTTGATATCACTGAGTTAATCACTGTTCAGTGTTTATTTTAGTTATTTGTCTACACATGCCGTGTGGTTCCCGGCAGTGTAGAATAGGATTACTCCAAGTCTTTCTGTGGATGTCGTAGAAGGCGATTTAGGAAACACAAGCTTATAAACATCAATGAGACCTCTCCAACCCGTCTGGCCAGCGTGGAGAGTGTAGGCCAAATCCTCTGACTGCTCTGGCTAATATATGGGTCTGGTAGTACAGAGAGGGCCGTGCTCCTGCAGTAGATCCTAAAAGAGATCTAATGATGATGATGTTCTGGGTTCGATCCCCAGCCAGGGCAAGTTGGAAAATGGCCTTTTTCAAATTGTCCTGGGTCTTGGGTGTTTATCTAGGTATATATGTATTTATCGTAAAATATAGTATTGTTGAGTTAGTATCCCATAACAGAAGTTTAAACTTACTTTGGGGCTAGCTCAATCAGTGTGATTTGTCCTTATAAATTTAAATTTAATTTATTATACACATTCTATACGCGAATCTAAATCGATCTCTTTGTATAAAAGACGAGTAAGAGATTATTATTTATCGGAATCATCACATTATATATTAAGTATATTTATTTCTAAATAGACATATGTAACATAATTATGTATATGTAGGTTCATCTATAGTTTCATGGTATAATGGATTCTACCTTTATTAAATGAACACGCCTGTATGCCTTTCGTATATAAACATCTCCTCTCACGGGCCTACTGGAAGAGATCTCTTTTGAGATAAGTAGTGCCTTGTTACAACTTTTATTTTATGTATTCTCTGTACATAAATTGGTAAATAAATAAATATTTAAAGTTACAACTAAATCCAGCGCACTCGACTGTGGTTTCCTGCGGCCTCAGATCTAGATAAATCTAACGGGACAATAATGTACGAGACAACACAGCACGTTTCTGGAATCTCGGTAAGCGATACGTATTTTTTTTGGCGTGTGGCCACGGAATAGTGTGTTCGCATTGTAACCATTTTTCGTGACCTAATATACTTTGGAGATTCGGTTAAGAACTAAGATCACAGATATGTCCCAGCGAATTAGCTCATTGAAGTTGCAGTTGGTGGGGCATATACCGCGAAGAACCGATGGCCAATGGCGCAGAAAGGTTCTCGAATGGCTGACACGTACTGGCAAGCGCAGCGAAGGACCTGCTAGGTGGTCGGACGACCTGAGCAAGGTTGCAGAAAAACGCTAATTGCAGGCCGTAAATCCTTGGCGGACGCCTTTGTCTAGCAGTGGACTTCCTGCGGCTGATATGATGATCTATTTGGTGGTTTAAGAGCGCAACCTTTAACCAAAAGGTCCCTGGTTTGATCCCCGATGGCCCCGACATGTACCTCTAAGGGCTTTTACAGACGAGCGACAGTATGCCGACAGTAGGTCAGCCAGACTCATGTACGTTCATTTTTATCAACCTCTACTTTCTTTCGGCGAAGGAAAACATCTTGAAGAAACCTGTTAACTAGATCAATAGTTATTTTACTAAAACTCACGTGAGATAAATCTAAACGGTTGACTCTAGCAATATAGACGGAAAAGGCCGACTCGATTTAGACGATCATCTTCAGGGCGAGTGTCAGGAATGGCAAAAAAAGCATCATTCAAAATATTCATTAAACTTAAACAAATGTTTGTGAGATCTCTAGGTATGTTGTGTTAGATTTCATAATTGGAATTATTTTTAGTAGGTATTAATTGTCACATTCAAGCCACGTCCAATCTCTTAGTAAACGGTAGTATGGATGCGTTTTCGTTTAGTGAAAGTCGCAGAGGGAAGCCTTCTCGACATAACGCGTCTTTTGGTTCTCATGGAAGGAGCGGAAGCGAAGACTATTTTGGCAACAAAAATGTATTTTTCTGGTCAGGAAACTTGGGAATATCTACTTTATTTAAACTATTGTGTAGGTAATATTTTTATACAAGAAGAGAAGTTTTCACCGCCTAAACCAATTCAGATTTTTACAATTTTTTAATTGTTATAAATATTATAAAAATTAGGTAGATTTTAATTTTTTTAAATTGTATACACCTTGATTTATATCTAAACATTACCTCTAATTATTATTTTCGCAAAAACTTCTTTTTCTTACCTTTTTTTATTTCTATGGAAACTAAATTTAAAAAAAAAAGAAAAATATATTGTTGGTACATACGAAAATAGTTTACTGTGTGTGGAATAATGCTAAAATTAGCTTATTTACCGAAGTTATTATCTAGTTAATGCCATTATAAAGATCGAGTTAAAAACGCTGAAAAACACGTTTTCGTATGACGACCCCCTTTAATTTTCAACTTTTTTTTATTTTCAAGAGATAGAGCCCTGTGACAGACGGACAGACAAACGTACAGACAGACAGACAGCGGAGCCTCAGTAATAGGGTCCCGTTTGCACCCTTCGGGTACGGAACCCTAACAATATAGACGTCAAATTCTCGAAATGGCAGTTGTCACACTCTGTCAGATGTTTTAGGCAGCTTGAAAAATCTGACACCAGTATATTCATCTTCATCATCATCATATCAGCCACAGGAAGTCCACAGCTGGACATAGGCCTCCCCCAAGGATTTCCAAAATGACCGATCGGAAGCGGCCTGCATCCAGCGTTTTCCTGCAACCTTGCTTAGGTCGTCTGACCACCTAGCAGGTGGGTGTCCTACTGGGTTATTTGGCCACTTAAATAAACTTAATAAGACAAACAAACCGTTTTCAGAACCCAGCGGCACCAGCAGCACCACCGCTGTCATTAATCGCGGCTTGCCGTGACGTCACGACGTGTTGCGCAATTTGTCAGTGGTGATGACATCCCACTTCTGATTTATCGGATGCACACGGTGACTGGGATACTTCCCGTTTGTACAACTTTCCGTTTCGTAACCACCGATTATACGATACCTTAAATTGCGCAAAAAAAATGTTATAGTGCGGCAAACGGACAAGCGGGTCACCCGATGGTAAGTGATCACCGCTGCCCATGGACAACTGCAACACCAGGGGTGTAAAAAGAGCGTTACCGGCCTTCTAGGAAGATATTGACTTGTTTTTTGAAGGTTTCAATGTTGTATCGGTTAGGAAACACCGCTGCAGGAAGTAAAATAGCGAACATAATTATCTTTGAAACTAGGCAATGCCTTACAGACAGGCGGCCTTCCATTAGGCAATCTCGCTTGTATGGGGTATTTGGTGGAGGGTGGTTAATGTAATAGGTATTAAACATTATAATAAATGCCCGCGCAGTTTGGAAAATGCCTAAAATGAGAGGGCAGTGTGATAAAAAGCTGCCAAGTGCGAGTCGGACTCGTCGGGTTCCGTAGCAGCAAGTAACATAATATAAATGTTCTAAAGGTAAATTGCGGTTTATGACGTATTAAAAAATAAATATCCATGATACCGAGACCGCTATAGTTTTAATTGAAAGTACATACTTTTAGGTATATACCACATTTTTTAGAATTATTTTAGTTATATTTCAAAAGTTACGGTACACCTCAAATTTTAACTTTGTATTAGATTATCTCAAGACTGAGGGGTTTGATCTACATAGTTTAAAAGCAGTTTTTGTTGCATTTTAAAAGACCTTTTCAACGATATCCCACACGTTGGGGTTAGTCCAATTTAATTTTTTAAATTCACTTTTGGTTGTATGGCTGAAAAAAAATCATTTTTTCATAATTTTAAAAACCAACTTTTGGAACTTCAATATCTATCTCTTCACCAATTTTCGTAACAATCGGTGCAGTAGCGGCGGAGTACGAGCCCGGACGGACAGACGGACGGACGGACGGACATGACGAAACTATAAGGGTTCCTTGTAGACTACGGAACCCAAAAAACTAATAAAATAATTAAAGCGCACGGGTATTATTATAATGCTTATCACGAGCAGTAGTAGTTGGGGCACAATAGCCACCAACAGTGTTCTTGCAGATGCAGAGTCATGTAGACCACCTAAGTCATGTAGTATTATGGTGCGGCGAAGGTAGTCCTTAGGCCACCCCCTAGTCGCCAACAGTATTCTTGCAGAGTCATGTAGACCACCCAGGTCATTTATAAGTCATGGTGGTCAAGTGCATACACAACCAGGGCCTGATCTAGCTATTTAGCCGCTCCGGGCAAAGATAATTTTCGCCGCCCTTTACATACAGAAAACCATATAACGGACCTTTGGGCCGGGTACGAACCGTGGGGGTCTTTTAGACTAATTCGAAATATGTACTTATATATAGTTATTTGTTTTGACGAAGCATGTTGCTGATATACATTTGTTTTTTTTTGAAGAAGCATGTTGCTGATGAATATTTGTAACATTTGGTAAATAAAATACATAAGTACAAAAAAAAAACATTTTGCCGCCCCTAATTTTTTGCCGCTCTGTGCAAATGCCCGGCTTGCCCCCCTTAGATCGGACCCTGCATACAACTTACACAAAAAAAAACCGTTATATTAAGAAACTTAGGGAAAATAAGGGGAGGAGATTTAGATTTCATAAAGACAGAAAACGGGATTGTACTTGGGGTTTGAAGCTGGCATTTGGGCGCGTCGGAAAGTAAGTGGTGTTCTTCTTCCTGTGTCGAAAGATCAAAATGTAATCGACATTTTTCCCTCCAGAAGGTTGCCAATTTCACAGCGTTGTCAGTAGCCTCAATGTAAGTGGTAATGAGTTCCATATTTATGTACGTACAGCTCAAACAGAGAAAGAATGCTAGAAAAAGTCGATGAGTGAGCAGGAGTTCTTAACACCTTGACTGACAGCAATGCAACTCAATAGATTTTTAATTGTTTGTCGGTCAGCAGGTGACCGCCATGGCGATTATTTTTTTTTTAAATAATTTCACGGCACGGCGGCCTATCTTTTATTTTGTTCTTTATTCCTAATCCTAACCTAACCTAATCCTAACAAGTTACAATCAAAGGGTGGTGTAGGCCTTTGGCTGCTTCAGGGGACCTTCTGGCGACAAATCTGTACTAGTCCACTGGTTTTCATAGACGATTGAGTGGCGGACGACGCCCGAAGCCCACACAGTCCGCAAAACTAATATCACTACAGCCGTACTATGACTGTCCACTTTAACTATTTCACACATGGTTCATGAGCATGAGCATTTATAACATCAAACAACACCAATTATATATTATTAAGTCCACTAAAATCAATTTGCAAAATAATTTAAAGCAAACCCCAACCGAACACCTTGACTTCCCGCTAAAAACCCCCATGGCTATTAAGGGTTGGGACACACCTGTCAACACGGAATATCACTTTCCTAAAGGAACAGCACCCTAAGGAGATCGTCAGCACTGCGCAGTAGGCTCTGAGACTCATAAAAAGGAACATGGCAAGGTTATGTCAGTCACTGGGATTGAGTAATAAATATGAAAACCTAACAAATTTTCATAAGTATAACATTAGTTAGTAGGAAAAGTAGGTTTTCCAAACATCCGAACCGTATCAAATATAAATTGTTTACGAAACGTCACTGTGCGGGTATTTGACGAGGGTTACGAGATGGGAAGTTGTACAAACGGGAAGTAGCCACTGGTGACTGCGTCTGGACTGTGCTCGTATTGCTATTGATTGCAGCCGATGTGTTTGCTAGGGAGAGGCTTCATATGAGCATAGGTACATTATATGTATATATTGTAGCTGGAAACTATTTCTTTTAAGGCCGTACCTGAATTTTCCGAGGTCCAGTGCACGGATATTATTTAAAATTTTGCTACTATCTACCAAGTCCTAGATAACCCTTCAAAGAATTTTATGAACTAATGTTTACAGTTTAAAGTGAGAACGTGAGTTTTACAACGCACATTTGCGAAAAACGGCTACTTTTGGTAAATGTGCGTAGTAAAGCTTAAGCGCCCAGTCCTTATTTCTAATGATTTTGACTGCATTTTCGGAGCTAATTGGAGCCAAACTATCTTAGTAACGTTACGTTTAGTTATATGTTTAGATATGTTAAATTAAAGTTTATTTAAGTATTAAAAAAGTGAATGACACAATTTATTGAATTTCATTGTAATAGTTTGTTTAATTCCAAATAACCTAGACGTGTTTCGATTTTATGCGGTGTGCGACGTTCATGTCATTGTTGTTTACATGGAATTTAAAACATGAAGTTGTGTATAAATTACACATAGGAAAATCCTAAAAAGTGAATGAGAAGATTTTAATAAAAAAAATTAATTAATTCATAAACTTAGTTAAAAAGGTTAAACTTTGAAGTAGTGAATAAGCGAATACGTCGTCGGATTTCTTGCGCTGAGTTACTGAGTTAAAAAATTAAAAATACACGTATATGAAGATTGGTTCATGCTTAAACACGTACAATAAATAAATAAAAATAATTTGTCTTTTGTAAAAAGATAGAAAAATTTAAAGTTCTCCGAAATTCTCAAATAAATATGGGGACGAAAACGCTGATAAGGCAGACCGCTCGCTGCGCTTCTGAATTCGTCTAAATTCGTCTTCATGGTGCATGTACAATAAAGCGCAATGCGTATGTGTAGATAGAAAATATAGATTCGGGTGTTCAATCAAAAAATCCCACGGTCGAAGACTGCAGTCTTAACGTTCTCATTAATAACTGTAAACAGTAGTTCATAAAATATTTTGAAGGGTTATCTAGGACTTGGTAGTAGCACAATTTTAAATGATGTCTCCGTTTTCTTTAAAATTATTTTAAATGGGGGCAGCACTGGACCCCGGAAAATTCAGGTACGGCCTTAATTTGGGGTTCGATAGTCCAGTGCGCGCTTTTCCAGCGCTTTCCAGTGCTTTTTTAAGTTAAGCAGCCTTGGGCGTGGTCCGCACTTCGATTAAACGACACATGTGGCATAAAAATGTCTTTAGTTATTCCGTTGCTTCGGAAGGCACGCTAAGCAGTTCCCGGTTGTCCACATGAGGTTCTGCCTAGTCAACAAGGTATGTCAGATGCCTTTAGGCAGCTTTAAAATCTGACGTGAGACCAAAATAACGTTTCAGCGTCTTGCAAATAATATTTCACAGTATGTTTCTTTAGGAGAGTTTTTGAGAGAGTGCTGTGAAGGATAAAAGAAAAAAATTACGTTAATAATATAAAAGATTAACCCCAGCTTACTGCGCTCGGAGGGTGAGGTATTCAAGAGGCTGGCGGCATTTCCTCGTTGCATGGCTAAGTTCAGCCACTGGACGAAATGCGCGCCAGCTCTTGGATCCCCTGACACGTCATAAGGTATGCGGAAATCTCTTTGTAAAGCTGACTGGCTTGCGCACCCTAGGGCCCCAAGGTCTCCATGGCGAAAGGCGCAAATATGTAAGGCTCTCCAAGGACGGCATATATCAGCTCAGTACTTTTATCAAAGATATTAGAGGTATATAAATTCTGCGATAAAGTCTAAAAAGTGTCACCTGTTTTGAAACGTAATGGCTTATTTTTTTACGCCAGATTTTTATGGCCCTGCTAAATAAAAAAAACCGGCCAAGTGCGAGTTAAACTCGCGTGGAGAGGGTTCCGTACAATTGATCGTATTCTTATAGATTTTCCTGTAATCTACAAGCAATACACTATATTTCGTATTTTTTTCAAAATTTTAGGCTCAGTAGTTTCGGAGATCAGAGGAGGGAATGGTCAACTTTCGTCTTCTTTCATGAATAAAATCTTAACTATTTATTTTATAATTATACAAAAATATATTTGAGATCTTCATAAGGAGCCCTTACATTGGATATATGACACAGTAAGGTTTGCAAAACTTTTTTTTAATTTCCAAATTTGCCCTCCAAAAATGACCCTTATTTAAAAAAAATATATATTTACTTTGCACATTTGTGTTTGGGTTATAGGATTACAACATTCTACCAAATTACACCTGATTCGGTTTAGTAGATTCGGAGCAAATTGGCTATGACAGACGGACGGACAGACAGACGCACGAATGATCCTATAAGGGTTCCGTTTTTTAATTTTTTGTACGGAACCCTAAAAAGTCACGAAACACGTTGATTTCAAGACAATGTGACTTTGATTTCGTCGTATTAAACATGGCCATAGGGATAGAAAATATCGATACCTGAAAATAACTGTAAGTACTTACTAAACAGCGCATAGTGATATAAATTTATAATATTATATATTATTATTATATATTATATATATAATACAATACAATACCCCTTATTGCATCAAAGTAAAAACAGGACATAATTATCTTAAAAACTAGGAAATGCGCAAAAGGCGGCCTTATCGCTAAGCAATTTCTTCCAGGCAACCTCGTTGTGTGTTGTGTGTGTTTGAAAAATTTAAGTGTGAGATGGAAAGAAATTCAATTCAATTCAAAATATATTTATTATAATAGGATATTTATAATATCTCTTAATAATAGTCACTTTGTTTTGTTTTGCACAAATGTTGACGTCAAATCGTTACTTAAAGCTAAGTTTACGTGCTAAATTATGACATGTCTAAGTATACAAACCTTTAAGAGGGACCCGCGCCAAGCTCAAGCCAGACCTTTTTCTCTTGAAGATAGTCATCGGTCCTATAATAAGCCTTCTCACAAAGTACTTTCTTTACATAAGTTTTGAATTTTCTGTCTGGCATATCAAGGACCGATTCTGACAATTTATTATAAAAAAGTATACACTTCCCCATAAAAGACTTACTGACTGTATTCAGCCTGTAATACGGGCTAACTAAGTCATTCTTATTATTATAAAGGATTAGAGGTTGGTTTCCTCTTCAGTCTTCACACCTACACCCACCACTTATAACAGCTATAGCATTATTATTCTTAAGCAAAAATGTTGTACCTTCTTCTCATTCTCAGACTTCCAGCCATAGATACTTATTAAGAGCCCATACTACCCTAAAGTTCTTAGAGCGATCTTAAATATTATCAACTAGCTGTGCCCGCGACTTCGTTCGCGTGGTTGTCGGAACGTAATGTTATATAGCCTAAAGCCTTCCTCTATAAATGGACTACCCAACAAAAAAATAATTTTTCAAATCGGACCATTAGTTCCTGAGATAAGCGCGTTTTAACAAACAAACAAACAAACTCTTCCGCTTTATAATATTAGTATAGATGTTAACTAAATACCAACTTTGAAATAAAAACACAGCCAAGATCAGGATTAACTCTATACATAATTTGTTCCAAAAACAGGATTGCTTAAAATTTTCTCGATAGAAAAAAAATTGCGAAGTTGCCTCTTAATCACCTCAGAATTATACTAAAACGGAAAGTATTTAAGAAATACAATAAAGCCCTGTAACTTTGGATTATAATTGTATTAAACATAAGGCATTGCAGTCTTACTTTTTAAACAACTCCTAAATATTCTTTGTAAAACGTAAAAAAAACTCAAACACCAGAAACGCGTAAACCAGCCTCATTAATCCGCTGCGATTCCCTACGCCCCGCATGGCTCGCTGTCTCGTTTCGGCTAGAGTAAATTTGTCTGCGTGGAAGCGGGAGCAAAATTTAGATTATCAACATCAGGCGCCCTCTTAATAGGGAAATGTTGCCTGTTATGCGTATAGCTGAATTTTACGCGCACGAAGTCGCTGGCATTAGCTACTTAGCATTAATACCAAAAGGCATACCAATATATGTAGATAATCCATTAAAATCAGTCGCCATAATCGGTCATTACTCATTCTTATCGATTCATCATTAAGCACTACTCGAAGTTATTGTCATCTCATAAATTGTACTCTTTAATAACTGTAAGTACAACAGATAATAATTTTCAATTTTGTGTTATAACTGCCGATGTAAAATCGTGGAATTAGCTCCTGCAAAAAGGAACTAAAGCCAACTTTTTATGGGTTTTTTCACAAATATCTTATAAAATACATATCACGCCTGTTTGGTTAGGTTAGGTTAGGTTCCCGTGTGGTTCCGGGTTAAAATAGGACCACTCCATCTCTACATGTGGATGTCGTAAGAGGCGACTAAAGGACTTAGCATAAACATCTAGTGCTACAATTGCATTCCCAAGGACTAACGTCGGGCGGCGGCCGGTCGTAAAACTATAGCGAAATCATTTAAAATTAAAATTTTGCCCTTGCACAAGTCTTCTTTGGCATCCTCGGGTGACCATTGCAATGCATGTTATATTTGGAGAAGAAAAAGCAGGCAAGCGCACCTGCAGAAGATACATACCACACCTGTTTTCCACAGGGGCAGGTAGGGACTATGGACCTCCACTTGCTACGATTCTAGTAGACAGAGAATATTATCATGACAATATTTTGGAAGATAAAAACAATTTTGTGGACTGGGTCAGATATATATTATTCTATTTAGTCAGTCAGTTAGATTATACAAAAAAGGACACCTATTTTTCGGTTTATCAAATTAGTAAATAGTATAAATAGTATGTTTTTTTTTTAAGAATCTGCCTGATGGGTCAAAAATATTTTTTACAGTTATGCAGGCATTTAAGGCAAGTATTGTGTATTAAAAGTTTTCCAACGAATCTTTTACTGAATAGTAATGTCACTTATATCAGTACATTATTAAAGAGACCAACAACAGCAGTCAAAACAGGAAAGCAGAGGACGTCAGCAGGAGAGGCTGCAGTAAGTAAGTAATTTAAACTCTATTATAACATTTGTTCGCAGTGTGGTTCCCGGCGGAATAGAATAGGACCACTCCAGTCTTCCCGTGGATATTGTAGAAGGCGACTTAGGAAACATATGCTAAACAAAGCTTATAAACATCAGGGAGACCTCTCCAACCCGTCTGGCCAGCGTGGAGAGTGTAGGCCAAATCCTCTGACTGCTTTGGCTAATATATGGCTCTGGTAGTACAGAGAGGTTCGTGCTCCTGCAGTGGAGACTAAAAAAGACCTCATGATGATGATAACACTTGTTATTGATGTTTATATTTCTATCTTATAGCCCTTGACATGTGTATTGACTTTATTTATCAAAGTAATTTGGCTGTCAGCAGAAAAAGGAATGTATACATAATGAAGTAGGCACTTAGTGTCTACTCGACGTAGATTACAACAACCGCCACTCCATTCCATCTCGAACCACGAAGGAGTTCACGGAGCCGAAATGAATTTAAGTATATTTTGCGTCATTTTAATAACAACAGCTTTTGAATGCATTCAAGCTAATAAATTACTGATTAGCAATGAAATTACAAACTCAGATTGTTTCATAAATTTTGCGAGAAGAATCTTCATTTATCGGCAAGTTTTTATTTGTAATGGAATGGGAAACGCTACTGGATCAACGGATGAGACTAACGAATACATTCACAGATCAATTGCGAGTTCATCACATTTTGCCGTTCGAAATTGGAGGAGAGGGAGAGGGAAATGTGATTCCAAGGATTTTCTATCACACCACCAGTACTTGATATATGCGGACAGCGCGCAGCTTCTTAATACCATCCTGAAAGTTTGGCTTTGTTCCGGCTGGTCTTCAGACACCCGATTTATTGTAATCACGAGCGAAGCTGCCAACACCCTCGAAATAATTCGCCTCTTGAGAGCTCACAGTATTTATAAGGCGCTAATTGTGTTAAAGATTAAAAACAATCAGATTTATTACTACTCTAATCTACCAAGATGTGAAGCTATTATAACTCCGAAAGATATAAATCAGTACAACTGCTCGTCAAAATATACAAATGCATTACGCTTTGATTCTAGTGAACTTTTGTCATGTAAATACGTGAATGGGTTTAGATTTGCCCCTCCTTACACGCTTGAGGGCAATTCAAGTCAAAATAAATTATTAAATGACTTTGACATTTATTACGGCATCGAAACGAAAATTTCCAGTATTATTTTCGGTTTACCAAAAGTAGCATTATCAAATTTTTCGCACACGCATACATTTGGTGAATTTGATACAAAAAATATCGATTCCTTAACTCCCGGTTTGATAAGTGAACTATTCCATGGAGATATTGATATCTTGTATGGTGGTATGAATCTAGGTCATCATTCCGTTTTATCTGATACTAGCTACCCTCTCCTTTTCAACAAAGTCGTTAGTATTGTGAAAGAAAAAAATCACATACATTTTCGTAGTATACTAAGTGTATTCTCAAACGATGTTTGGCTCTTTATAGTTCTAATCAATATTATATTCATATATTTCATGTACAGTATAATGATTCAAAAACGTGAGTTAGAAATAAGTTTTACTAAAATTCTGTTATGTCTGTTTGGGATTTTAGTTGGAAGAAACATGATTTTGGAAAGAAAGTCTCTGAGACTTGTAATTTTAGTTTGGGTGTTAATGGCATTCTTTCTAAGAGTTTGTTTCGAGACGCAGCTGGTGCGGTTTCTAATGAAAGATGACGATGATTACAACGTGAATGATCTTCGAGTTTTCTGCGAAAACAATTATACAATATACATGTCGGATGTTAATTATTACTATATTGAAAATGGTCTGCAACTAACAGGATGTTTCCTATCAAATGATAGCTTTTATTTATCCGATGATCCTCTTAAGGCACTGGCTGATAGTGAATCGGATAATGTGGCTGTTTTCATGTATTACAGTAATTTTATTTACGAATTACACAAATATATTCAAGAAGATGAGAAGGGAATGTTTCACATTATGAAAGAACCTGTCGTTAATGTGCCTATGACGTATTACTTCCGTCGAGGCGATCCGGTGCGGAATTTATTTCAGGAAAGAGGACTCAAATTGTTTGACTCTGGTATTGTGCAGATTTTCGAGAAGTCTGTGGACTATTTCATGACGCGCAAAATTCTTATGCAGACTATGAATTCAGAAGACTCTACATACCTGTCAATGAAACACTGTAGCATAATCTTTGTACTGTATTTGTGGGGAGTTCTTGTAGCATCAGTAGTTTTTGTTATAGAAATTGTAACTTACAAATTTATATATAAACAGAAACGCCATTAAAAGTAGAGAGGAGCTGCATGCTGAAAACTCACAAATGGAAGATCTTACCAGGGAACCGTCACTCTGGCTAGTAGTTTGTAGCTTTTGCAATAAAAAAAATTAAAAAAATGACCTTCAATAAGTGATATATTCTGATATTTTTTCTTTGACTTCTTTACAGAAATATGACTATGTGTTTCTTAAAAATAAATAAAGTGTGCTTTGCTCATTAGGCTTTTATTTATATTATGCCAAACGTTTTAGGGCGGATGACTCGCGCTTGACACCCCTTGTGTGTTGCAACTTGTACCTCAACAGCACAGTACCTTAAGGGTTTGATTTATTTATTTATTTAAAAAACTTTATTGTTTCACAATAAAAAAAATGGTACAATTGTTTGATCTCATCTAACAGCACGGAACAGCACTTTCCTATGCTGCTATCCTTTTCTGTCGCTGAGAACAGTAATTTGCTAGAGCGAGAGAGAGCGACGGCAGCAGATAGCAGCATAGGAAAGTGCTGTTCCGTGCTGATAGCTGAGATTCAACCTAAGGGTTGGCTTACGTAAGCGTAAGCTATGTCTATTGCTTAGATACATCGTCTTAGATAGAAGAGAGTGATCAAAATATTTTTATTTTAAGTAACATATATCCAATACGTTTGAACCATACCAACGTGGCGCCCAACGTGGGGCCGCTGTACCGTTTCGGGTAGTAAAGCCTAGATCTAGGATTTAGAAAGATAGATGAGATAAAAGAAAGACCAGATATCGGCAAATGAGATAGGTGTAATGAACAACTATTACATTACATTAGTTACAAAGATTCACAAGAACACTAGGTACAGATTAGGTAGTCAGGGTCGTGAGTTATAGGCACTAGATCAGTTGAGTAGCCCTTCTAGGTAGAAGAACTACTTAGCTTCAGATGCTGCCGAAGACGAAGAGGACGAGCGCCGGCCGCCGCGCCTTATATATGGGCATGGGCCCCCCCGCTGCGCCTAAGAGGGGCGGAGAAGTGCTGGAGCCCGCGCGATGTCACAAACATACATACCCTGGTTATCGATATAATCCTTCATAAAAATATAGTTTTTTTTTGCTTTCTTGATAACTGTGTTTACTTTCTTTATATAATAGTATCTAACTCTATACTTAACAAACTGAACTAATCGTGATCGTGATCGCGTAGGTTATACATATAAATATAGTGTGTATGAAGTAGTATTTTTTGATATACTATTGCCTTTGCGGCGCACAATTTTCTCTGCTTATCCTAATGGTTGACTGGGAGACAAATAGATATGAATTTTTAGGTACCACTTTCATTTTGTCTATGGGGCCAAATCTCAATTCCTAACCGTTTAGCCAGGCTGTACCCCTTTCACATTAGGTTTCTGCAAATGTCCAACTTTTAGGTTTTTCTGGTACCTACTCGACACCCCAAACCCCTATTGTTCCACTAAAAGTCATTCGCCCTGTCATCCGTCAACAGGACAAACAACTATGTCAATATGTCAATTAGTAAGTGAGTCAGTCAGTGGTATGGTTTTGGGTTTTATTGTTCTGAGGTATGGTTAGTCTAGCTTTTGTGTTGTTTTGTTTATTGTATTACAGTTTTAAAATAGTATTTATATCGATATCATTTTCCCGCCATAAGTAGGTATACAGAAATTCCCCGTGGACCCACTGGTGGGTGAAGCTGGGGGTAAATGGGTTGCGGCTCAAGAAGAGAAGAGAAAATGATCTTAGAATTAAGTCCGCCATTTGTCAAAAGTGTATTTTATATTTGAAACAATAAAGTTTGATAAATAAATCCTAACACCACCGGCCCAGAGTCTGTTAAGAGACTTCCAGACTTGTGACAGTGGGAGTCACTCTCGAACTAAGATAGAAAGAATAAAATCACACTGGCCAGGAGGAGGCCTAACATTCAGTCAGGCTGAGACCACGTTCAGTGAAATGCAACCCGTACGAAATGTCAGTGAAAATAAATAAAAAAATTATCTTTCACGTTATATCCCGTATGCATTAAATTTAGTAATGATGCAACGCGATAGTTTATAATTATTGATATTTTGTAGGGTAAAACCCGGATAGTTGCCCCACTTTTTGAAATTAATTTATATATCTCTGTACAAAAAGCAAGATAGTTCATTTGTCAAACGGGTAGGTACTTTGGTTTATTATCTTCAAATTTATAAAAGGAATAAACATTATCTTTGATATTTCCTGAGTATTGGCGATTTTTGGGGACCTCTAAATTTTGGAACAACTATCCCATATACGGGATAGTTGCCTATTCTATGTAAATTACGTTTAGGATAGATGCCCTGTTGAGAAAGAGGACATTTATCCCGCAAAAACTTTGATCGCACCTAGCCGTCCCATGCAATCTCACAGAGTCATGCAACACGGTCAACTTAGTTGTAGATGCAGTCTCTCGATAGATAAATTTAATAACATGTGTATCATTTGCGAAACTAGAGTAATTGCAATCAAGGCAACTATACCCCCGGGGCGACTATCCGGGTTTTACCCTAGAATAAAAAACCTACTTCCATATCAGAAAAGCTAAATATTTACATAGACGACATATTTTTCCAAGTTATTTTCGTTTAAAAAACAAACCATACAACCGATTTTAATAAAATTTCTATGTGACCATCTGGAAAGTATACACTTTCAAACAAATAACTTTTCAAATCGATCCATGCATCTTTGAGTATACAATAATAACAATACAATAATAGTAAACAATACTATAATAACAAACACTAAAAATAAAAAAAGTAAAAAAATAGAGGGGGTCGTCATACAAGAAACGTGTTTTTTTCAGCGTTTTTAACTCGATCTTTATAATGACATTAACTAGATATTTGAAATTTTCACCTTTTATATATTACTATGACCACTATAACAACAAATACTAAAAATAAGATAAAGTTAAAACTAAAGGGGTCGTCATACAAGAAACGTGTTTCTTCAGCGTTTTAAAACATTGTACGGTGGTACGGAACCCTTAATGTACGAATCCGACTCGCACTTGCCCGTTTATTTTTAAGTCGGTTAAAAAGGAGTTATAGGAATAAGGAATACCTACGAAAGAAATAAAGAAATTTTTGACAAATGGAGTAACTTAAATAATATGCTTCTTCATCTGGATTACAAGCTCTGGGGCTCAGGAAAAGCAGTAAAAATAGATGCATGTACGAGTATGCTTAAAAACACTGCTTCATTACGAAAACCAAGAATATTTACCTGTAACTTTCTCTCATAAATACTGTTCCACCCAAGGACGGATCCAAGATGTCATGACCCCTCCTGAGCTTTTAGAAACTCCCATGTGAAAAAAACTAGGTATATCCGAGTAGTTATCATATCTTTATATGGTTTCTTAGGCATTCAAGATGCAGTACTAAAGCTCTTAAATTAAATAATGAAATAAGAAATGGTGAAAAAATACCACGTGAGCAGGTCTTGAACCCGCGACCTTAGTCTCAATACGACTATGCTCTTACCATCTGAGCCGTCACGTGTTGAACTCCGCACGTCGAATTTCGCCACCATTTGATTTAGTTATCATATCAATAAAACTACATAATTTATCTTTATAGTTAAATATAATGTACGTTTTATTTTATTTTGTTATGCTAAGCCGTGATTCAGGCCTAGAAAAAGTAAACCCACTCCATCTCTTTCTGTGGATATCGTAAGAGGCGACTAAAGGACTAAGCAAAAACATCTCGTGCTGCAACTGCATTCCCAAGGGTTGACGTCAGGTAGGCGGCCGGTCGTAAAAATATAGCCAACTCGTTTAAACTGTTCCGGATATTTCTTCTCCACTTCGCCAGGTCTTTGGCATCAATTGAAATGCATTTTATATTTGAAGAAAATAAAACCCTAAAATTTTCTTTTGAAATAGTAGCACCTAAGTACTATGTTTTTCTTATTTTTTACATATATAGTTTGTAAAACTTCAAGTGTACTTGAATAAATAAAATAAAACCCAGGGCTCCAAAGCAGCACAGTTGAGGATGCAACCGGGAACACAATAAGATGAAGGAATTTAAGGCTCGATAACTCCGGTCTTCCGGAGTACGGACGGAGCTCAAGTTTTGTACTTTTATTTCATTTACGGCCCATATGTGGTTATACTTTACTTACTTACCACTTAAACTATTTGGCTGTACGAGTAGTTTTCCTGTGCCTGTGTGCCTGACGTCAATCCTCCTTAAAATCATATACGTCTATATTCACCATCATCATCATCAGGTCTTTTTTAGTTTCCACTGTAGGAGCACGACCCTCTTTGTACTACCAGAGCCATATATTAGCCAGAGCAGACAAAAAAATTTGGCTTACACTCTCCACGCTAGCCAGACGGGTTGGAGAGGTCTCATTGATGTCTAAGCTTTGTTAAGCTTGTCTATATTACAAGGATAAATTAATAGGTAAAAAATATGATCTCCCCCTGAATTGGAGACTAGGCCCGCCTCTAGCTACGGCTCTATTATATTACACAAGTAAGCAATACAAACCTCTCGGAGCTCTGACGGTTAACAAATGCCATTGTATGCACTTGAGATATTGTGCAGTTAGGGCTGGTGTACACGCTTTGAATAAAAACTGAATTTACATGCATACTTATCACTACTTTTTTCCTCAAGAGTTTGATATATCCAACGGTATATTTCGTTGTAATCTCTAATTGAACGAAAAAACATACGATGTACCTAAATCTTATTACCCTTTGGATTGAGGAGGTCAGACGGCAGTCGCTCTGTGTAAAAACCGGCAACCGGCTCTGAAGCGTTACCGCTGAGGATACAACCAAACGCTTGGATGATCATTAGACCTAAATTTTATCACTACACGGGGACAATGTCAGTGGGAATTGGATCCAAAGGTACAAGTTTCCAAGGACGGCACATCGCTATGTACAACGGCCTTAGTGCCCGCGGTAAACAGCACAGGTGCTGCGTCAGTTGTACCTGATAAAGATGGAGCGATCAGCTAGCATCCACACCGTTTGTTACCATACTTATACCAGGGTGTAAAAGATTGTTTGTTTTTTGATTTTCATGTGCGTATTTTCGACCTCGGCGAACATTCTGGGATCAGATTACAGATGTTCTAAGAAAAGGAGAGTTAAGATGTACCCGTAACCGAAGGGCATGTATAAAGAGGTTGATGAGTGTAGATGAAGCGAAAGAGGTCTGTCAAGATCGTAGTAAGTGGAGGTCCATAGTCTCTGTCTACCCCTGCGGGAAACAGGCGTGATAGTATTTATGTATGTGTGCGTAAATGGTGGTGTCAGATCTTTTAAGCTGCCTAAAGGCATCTGACATAGCTAGACGACTGCCATACAATCAAATGATGACAAGGACCAACGGTTTCACGTACCTTCCAAAGCACTACTTGCCCAGGGTTTCTTAATTTGCGTAAGCACCATTAATATGTCACCTAACTCATATAGTATAAATAGAATAGGGGTGTAAATAGTTGTTTGGTCAGTTGGATTTTTGATCACGCACGTGGTCCTAAAAAGGATAATGTTACAGTTTGAGTTTGTGGTGTTAAAGTTAATAGTACAAATAATAAGCAAAAATAAAATTAGGTATAAGTACAATGAAGTTGAAAAACGAAAAAATTATTTGAGTAAAAAGAAACACGTAAATTTTGTCTGAGGGCCCATCCAAACGAGCGTATTTATTAGCATTGTGAGTAGCAGAGAATGAGTTGTAGAATTTACGCTGCATTCGGTTCCATACAAAAGTTTTGTTTATGTCACACGGCGAAAGAGACAGTAAACAAAATCTTATTTTTGTAGAACAGAGAAATACTGCAACTCATTTTCTGCGACTTACAACTCAAAAGATTACGCTCGTTTGGCTTGGCCCAATTGTGTGGTTTATGTTGATCATTTTACTTCTGCCGTATAACAAATCTGCTAAAAACAGAATCTGCCGTAACGTAACAAAAATCTGCTAAAAACAGAATCTGCCGTAACGTAACAAAAATCTGCTAAAAACAGAATCTGCCGTAACGTAACAAAAATCCAGAATCTGTCCTTAACCAAAGCGGTCGTTTTGTAAAAGTACAGATTGTGTTTTAACTTCACACCAATTCCTTGAGGCATACAAAGGCAATACAAAGCTAGATGAAGAACAAAGAAGTACAGTAAACTCTGGGGCGCGTTCAAAATCTCTACTTTTACTTAAAACAATTCCCGCTATGAAACTTGCGACTAGTTTTTATTTGTTCGCGTCACGTTCGTCCCTAGAGCTGTTTGTTAGTGACGCCATAAGCGAATTTGCTGAGTTTATGCGCCGCTAAAATTGCGCTGGCACAAAATAAATAGTCTTAGTTTTGTATGTATGTTGGACACTAACTCCTCTTTGATTGAAATTTTACGAAACTTGGTAGACAAAGATGAAAGCAACTACATATTTAGGTGTTAATATTGGCTGCTCTGGCCAAGTAAGGCTCTGGTAGTAAAGAGGTCGTGCTCCTGCAGTGGAGACTAAACAAGACCTACAGATGATGGTGACACCGACAAATCTATCAAGGAATTGAAAGAAAGAAAAATTATTTAACTTGTGCAATATTTTACAATCGTTATAAATTACCTAAACTAGATTTACACCAAAATGGGACTACTTAGCTTAAGGCAATGATTTGAGTTAGGTACTGGTCTTCCGTGGTACTAAGAGTTTTGGCGAGCCATCCGGTTGTAGAGGTGTCGTGAGTTCTCACTTCAAATGAATTACTAGATATACCTCAGTCACCTTTTACGACACCACAGAATTGATAGAAGTAGTAACATACAGAACGGAAACTCGCAGCGTCCCTCGCAATATGGCGTCCCCGCACCTCTCCCCCGTTCTCGGCGGCGTTTGATGGTTTTGAACACTGAAACTCACACATTGACGTGCGCACAGATGTGCACGGATGTATAGTTTTATTTGTAGTTGTAGTAGTAATAGGCATAAATGTTATGCCGCTTGTATGAAGCGTCATACCTGTGACGACACCCATGAGAGACGAGAGGGGTGGTGACAAATCGTATTCTACTCAACTGTCACCACACGCTACCGCCTACCCTACCTCCCTAGTCATGTTGCATCCGCCGGGCCTTGGCAGACGTGGTAGACCCAAGAAATGCTGGCCTGAAGTCGTTAAGGATGATATGCGTGCCAATGGTCTAACATCCAAGGATGATCAAGACCGTGCGAAGTGGAGAAGAAAAAGTCAGAAAGCGGATCCCAGACTTCTCAGCAATACAGCTGAGAATACAATTGGGAATATGCTGAGGTGAGAGAAATCTCACGTCATTCATTCGTGTATGAGGCAAATAGTAATAACAAGGAGATACTATATCTAGGACGTCTTATTGGCTCGGCCCAAGAGAGCGTCTTGCGAGATCACGTACCGACTTCAACAGACTATGTTTATTGTTGCAACATAGGCGTAGATAGGGTACAGTTTATAGAATCTTAGATATAAATATCCGAACGTGCAACAAAATTATTTCACTAAGGCGGTACCTAAATTTTCCGGAGTCCAGTGCTGCCCCCATTGAAAATAAATCATTTCAAAGAAAAAAAAAGTTTATAATGAGAACGTTAAGCTTTGCTACGCACATTTGCCAAAAGTGGCCGTTTTTCGCAAATGTGCGTGGTAAAGCTTAACGTTCTCATTATAAACTGTAAACAGTAGTTCATAAAATACTTTGAAAGGTTATATAGGATTTAATAGTAGCAAAATTTTAAATTATGTCTCCGTTTTCTTTGAAATGATTTATTTTAAATGGGGGCAGCACTGGACCCCGGAAAATTCAGGTACGGCCTTAACTCGTAAATGTGGTGAAAATTTTTATATTTCTTAATGTTAGGCACTAGATAGCCCTTTAAATTATTTTATGAACCCCAGTTGAAAGTATTTACATTAGTCTGTCTAGTTTTAAAGTTAGATGGATCACCAATAATAGTTCCAACGGCAGTTCATAAAATAATTTAAAGGCTATCTAGTGCCTAACATTGAGAAATATGGAATCCAAATTTATTTCAAATGAGGGCGCCTCTTCTGCTTGGTATTCACCTTAAACGAAAAAGAACTTGTGTACTCCAAATTTTTGGCAATGTCTAATATCCACAAAACTGTTCTTTTGCACATCCAGTACCACTTGAAGAAGTCGATTTCATAGAAATTTTGGAACCAGTTTGGTCGTGCGTGGTCTTGTTATACGATTCTCGCGTGTTGTTCATTATGAAAATCGACTTTAACAAATTCAAAGTTTAATATATCCTCTGCCATGTTGAATGCGATCTGTTTGATTTTGAAAAAAGCTTTGAATTTAAAAGCCACTTTATTACAAAACTTAAAAAACTGCTTGAACTAACTAAATCAAAACCAAAACACCATATTTTGTAACACAAATGATCCACAGATTACAAAAATACACAACTTAAGTATTGCCTAAACTCAGGCGCTTCCTAATCGGGCTCATAAAGTTAAGAGTTTTCTAAGTGGACTTAGGAATGGCTTAGGGTTAGTGCAATCAAATTTTTTGCTAGGAGTAGCCTAAACAATTTAGGAAAGAACTTGAGGCGATTCTTATGTTTAGTGCAAACAGGCATTAGTGTTACATAAACATTACAAATTCATTAATATCTAATTAAACTAAATACAAGACAACGTTCAGCCATCTGGTTAAACGTTGCACTTAATGACTTGGCTAGTTAACCATTTAATGAAATGCCGGCGTTTAATGAACCGCCTAGGCGTCCAACTCCGCGACATATACATTTAAAAGTCGACACGTATGACACTCACGGTTCAGTCCATGATACTGAACAACTTTTCCCAAGGAACATATATCACCCCTGAATTCACCCTTATATATACTCGTATCTAGAAGTAACATAGGACTTGTAGTTGTGTGGTTTCGCATATTGATGGCAGCTATCGGAAAATGCTCACGTTCCTGGAAATTTGATTTTCAATGTCTCATGTCATATTATACTTTGTCGTATAAGTAATTTGGATATTTTTAATCATATTGCTAAATAAAGTATTTGTAGCTAAAAATATGAGTAATCCGAAATTTTTTTAAAAGCAAATAGAGTGCAATAATCGTAATTATTTTAAATAATAAGTTAATGTAACTCTACATAAAAGGACCAAACTTATCCCTGTCAGGGATTTCTTCCAATCAACCTTAAAACCAGAGATCATGCCGAAATTTGGGTGTATATTTATACAATACTTACAAGCTAAAACACAGGATGATAATAATAAATTACACAAACAGTTCTAGTTTGAGACCCTAGCCAATTTGGAACCCTGAGACATTTACCTTCTACCTCCTTATATTAAGACGATACTCGGAGTCCAGTGCTGCCCCCATTTGAAATACATTATTTGTAAGGAAACGGAGATATCATTTAAAATTTTGAGCTAGTAAAACCTAGATAACCTTTCAGAATATATATGAACCACTGTTTACAGTTTGAAGTGAGAACGTTAAGCTTTAGTTTGCATTTTTGTTAAAAACGGCCACTTTTGACAAAAATGCAAACTATAGCTTAACGTTCTTATTTTAAACTGTAAACAGTGGTTCATATATTAGTTTAAAGGGTTATCTAGGTTTTACTAGCTCAAAATTTTAAATGATATCTCCGTTTCCTTACAAATAATTTATTTCAAATGGGGGCAGCACTGAACACCGTTTATCGTCTTAAAGCGTTATTCCTACAATCTATCTTCAAAATATATACTAGTTTTATACAGCTTAAAAGCGGACGAAGTTCGCGCTACATTTTAAGCATTATTACAGTAGCGGGAACCTAAGTAGAGATAAGTTAAATTGAAAAAGCGATCATCTTCTAGATGCGACACTTGGGCAAATAATAAACGACCAATAAGAAGCCACGTCTCGTCAGGACTTTGAGAATAATATTCTATTGTCTTTTTTAACCCCCAACTAAAAAGAGGGGTGTTATAAGTTTGAAGCTAATGTCTGTCTGACTATCTGTCTGTGGCATCGTAGCGCTCGAACGTTGGACCGATAAAATGGACCAAAACTTCAGATTAGACTCTTCCACTGTATTGGGGCTGCGCCTGATGTGGATAATCTAAATTTTGCTCCCGCGTCTCCGCACACAAAGTTACTCTAGCCGAAGCGAGACAGTAAACCAGGTGGGGTGAAATGATCACGGGAGGTCAATGAGGCTGGATTAAGCGTTTCTGGTTTTTGAGGGTTTTTCGTTTTACAAAGAATATTTAAGAGTTATTTAAAAAATAAGACATATGATCTCTGCCTTATGTTTAATACAATTATTTATTGTATTAATTATTATTTTTTGTATTTCTTGAATACTTTCCGTTTGAGTATAATTCTGAGTTGATTTAGAGGCAACTTCGCAATTTTTTTCTATCGAAAAAATTTTAAACAGTCGTATTTTCGAAACATTTTATGTATAGAGTTAGTCCTGAACTTTGCTGTGTTTTTATTTCAAAGTGAGTATTTCGTTAAGATTGATAATATTTAAGATCGCTCTAAGTACTATCAGGGTCATACTGGGCTCTTAAGCAGCAGTAGCAAACCAACATATCATTTTAAAAATGTAATTTTAGTTTTATGATTTTTGTACAAGCTTTTGTTTAGCTTGCTGTTTTTGTTTATTTGTTTGGGTCAAATCTTGCGAGTTAAATTCGATCCGCTTTCCGGTTTCCGATTGAGATGAGATTGTGTATTGTAATTATAATTTTTTTTCTGGTCCCTGTTCGGGCGCCATGTAATTGTAATTTTTTTTTAATGGGATGGTCCCTATTCGGGCGCCATGTAATTATATTTTTTTTAATGTATATATGTCTACCTCGGAGAAGGAGAAAAGAAAAGACACGCAACTCGTTGCAAGGTTTAATCCAAGTCGGCTTCACAAAAATATCACTTAGTTTAAGCATAAAACACAAATAAAAATAAAGGTGAGGGTTGTTGGCTCGTTTGGCTGGTCCGAGTACTATACAACAAAATGCACAAAATTCAATTGCAGATACAGGGCAGCTTCTTGAACACCATCAATTCAAACAAAAATAAAAACTAAATTTAAGTTAATTTATCTAGCCTTACAAAACAATTTTTAGTAATTTAAGCGGCAGTATGGTATGAAAAGAACGTAGAAAACCCACTGGCCGTAGTACAACACGGAAATAAGCACCTTAAGTAAGTTTAAGAAAAGTAATTAGTTTTGAGTTTTGTAATTAGATTTACAAAAGGACCAAATTGGGTTTGGCTCACTCATAGTGATGCTAAACAGTGTTAATGCTGCAAGGCTGCTCCTTTTTAAAGGTTTTTAAATTGAATAATGTAAATCAGATGACAATGCAATATTATTATAACAAGAAGCTGATCCGATGATGGAGCTGAAAGGTGGTATGATTATAGCTTCACAATATTGCTTGTAGGAAAATATGAAATTTTTTCGTAAAATAATAAGGTTTAATTTTTTCGTAAACCTTATTATTTACACAATATGTTATTACAAAATAACAAATCCCCTGAAATAATTTTAACGCTTCCTCATTCGTACTATAACCGATCGCAAAATGCAACCCACATTATTAAACCGCTATACGTATTCAGTCTACACCCTCAAATGTTTTTGTTCACACTGGAGATGAAGGTGCTAGAAAGAGTGGGAGACAGAAGATAAATTTTAAATACTATTGAAAATAGAAGAGGGAAGATGATTGGACATCAATTCAGAATAATAGTAGAAGGAAAAATAAAAGGGAGACGAGGTAGGGGAAGACCAAGGATAAAGTTTAACCAACAAATTAAGAAAGGGTTAGGAGTAAGGTCCTAGCAAGACATTAAAAAGATGGCAGAGAGAAGTGAGGAATGGAGGCTGGTAGGGAACAATCAAGCATCCATGCCACCGTTTAAAAAAAGAAGAAATAAATCACACAGAATCACAATGACAGATGACATTCTGCGTCATTACTCTCTTTAACCGGTCTGCCACGTTATGAAAAACGCTGCGTGTGTGAATTAATAAAATTATCAAAATACGTTCAAAAAAAAGGAATTAAACTCAAAATAAGAAGAGAATCCAGTCACGGGGGCCCCCGGAACCATCGTCAACGCACAACAAGAAAACCACAAGAAGCAAAAGGTACGAGGGCACGTGGCATTGTAAGCATTTTATTTTCTTTGGGTTTCATAATTTCTTTAGTTATTCAACATAGGCATCTCCACTTAACTCCACCGACAAGAGCAAGCTTTTAAGTTAAAGAAGAAGGAGATGAAGAGTTTCTATGCAGTCCCTAAACTTCCAGGCCCTTTGAATTCTACATCTAACTAGCGGTACCTATCTAAAATATTCACAAAAACTAACTCAATCTGGATTCCTTAGTTGAAGGCAAGACCCATCTGCTTATAAATAAGGGCGTCCACAATCCACAAAGGAGGCACGTCAGCATATCTGCGTAATTTACACCGCGCGCGGCAACTCTATTTAACTCGCGAAGTTGCTGATTAGGCGCGTGCCTGGAGTCTTGGACTACGCGCGACACTGATGACAGTAGGAAAGAGATGTGTTTTGAGTAGATAAAGCCACGTCAGAAGGTCTGTGTAATTTAGACCGCGCGCGGCAATTCTATTTAACTCGCGAAGTTGCTGATTAGGCGCGTGCCTGGAGTCTTGGACTACGCGCGACACTGATGACAGTAGGAAAGAGATGTGTTTTGAGTAGATAAAGCCACGTCAGAAGGTCTATATAATTGAGACCGCGCGCGGCAACTCTATTTAACTCGTGTAGTTGTTGATTAGGCGTGTGCCCGGAGTCTTGGACTATGCGATACACTGACGACAGTAGGAAAGTGATGTGTTTTGGGTAGTTAAAGCCACGCACGTTAATTTACTTTGTGTAAATAACACTGTGCGTGGCAACTTTATTCACCGCCTAGTTAGTTAGCTAACTAATCTCTTCTCATAGTACAATGCAGAGAATCATTTCAACAAATTAACGTAAGATATTTAATTGTCTCTTACACCTGTTACTTGCAACAGAAAAAAAGCTGGTTTCAACATTCTTATGGTCTCTTGTACAGCTAAGTAATCGTAATTTTTTTGCGAAAAATTGTAGAGATAGCCTAAAGCATCTCCTCTTTGGGTAATCTGCGTCCCAAGCTAATTATTTGCGCGCCGCCTTCCTTTGGCCTCGGAGGAGTTTTATTTGTGTTACTAGTTATAGTGCCTCAAGTCCAGCTTTACAACTCAAACGTTCTGTTTTTATTGTACATTTGGTGTGAGCTACAACGAACTTTGATAAAAGACGCTGGGAAAGCTGCTAAAATATTAGAGCGAGTGATAGAAGTGACCAAAGTTGTCCGAGTCTTGGACTAAACGCTTATATAACCAAAGATAACTGGGGCCATCATCATCATCCGAGCGTATTCCCGGTTGCATCCTCAGCGGTAACGCTTCAGAGCCCGGGTTCCACTACCTTAGGTGATTTGACGAGGTTACTGGTTTTTACACAGAGCGACTGCCATCTGATCTCCGCAACTTAAACCAGTAGGTAGATCGGAACCAATCCTAGGATAGGTTTTATAAACGCTAGATGGCGTTCGGGACCCACAGCTTTACGTGCCTTTCCAAGCACGGAATTATCTTTCTTCTCGGATAATCAGGTGATTCAAGCCTGCGATATTCAAAGCAGATTGGAAACAACTTTTCACAAAGTGGGAACCATCAGCAAATAAAATGGTTGCCCATCCGGCAACGTCGTAATTTACATATACTTACCACTCTCTTTTCTATACTCTTCGACCCTAAAACTCCGCGGTACTTAAAATGTCAATTTTCTTTCTTTAAGGATTCTCACGTCAGAATACTTCGCTCTTCTAACAATCTTCTACTTGCTATGCCGCATCATCGGAGTGGGTTCTTCGAGCATTCCTTTACCGTACAGGCCGTGAAGCTCTGGAACGCCCTTCCCGACCAAATTCGTAAAGCCCCTAGTCGACTTGCCTTTAAAAAAGCAGTGCGCGGTTACTTTCTTCATGGACTGTCAGATAATAAATAAATTATGGATATTTATGTATTAATATGTATATATATATGTATATATATTTATTAGGTAGTAGGTAATTTAAATTAATATACTATATTTAAGTATTATGTTTTGTAGTTTATGTAATTTATTCATAGCCATGCAATATATATATATAAGTTTAAAGTTCAAATACTATTTAGAAAGTAATGATAAATTTTGCTCCTACTTTAGCCTCACTTGTCTCTGCACCACCTGTCGGTTGACTGGTAGATAAAGCCTAAGGCTTTAAGTCCACCGTTAACAATTTTTGTAATAAAGTTAAATAAATAAATAAAATCCCAGTGGGATTTGAACCCACGACCTCTGGATCACAAGGCAAACGCCTAGTGATCCATCCATCATTTATTAACATAATTGAGATTCAGACTCAGGATTCAAAAAGACCACGACGCTGTAATAGTCTCTATCGAAGATTGATTGTACTAAAATATGGCAGAAATCTCTTAACATTCAATGTGTGAGCGGATTATGGAAGTAAATTAACAGAATGTGTTAAATACAGCGACAGAGTTAGCTCTTAATTAAATTTTGTTAAGGGACGTGTCATAATTCCTTAAATAACTTGAGACAGGAATGTTGGTAGTTTTCTTGTAATAATATGTTTGTTAAATAGACTGGTGACTTACTTAAATCGGCTTACTGCTCCACAATGCCTGAAGACCCACTTATAACAACCAGTGTGTCCTGCCCTCGAAAGAGGCTGTGCATAAACTGAAAGTCCCATAGCCATGGAGCGTGCTATACTTGGCATCAGGTTGCAGGATTGCGTTCCCAACACCATAATCCGACAGCGTGCTAAAGTTTGAGATGTTGGTACAACTGGGCAGGGCACCTGCCCGATAGAGTGATGGCAGGTGGAGCAGGCACTGATGGAATGGTGGCTCAGAATAAGTGAGAGAAGCGTCGGGCGTCCGCCTATGCGGTTGGGTTGATAATATATTCAAAGTCACGGGTTGCAACTTACACCTGGATGAGAGCAGTACAGGACCGAGATGGGTGGCGTGGATGAAGAAAGGCCTAGCTAGCAGCGTTCAGCTAGCAGCGGGCTGCGATGAATAAGTTTGTAAATGAAAATAAATAATTAAGAATGACATTGAAAGAGGATGTCCATATACTACTTACTAGTTACTATCGGACAAACAACGTGTTATTTTATGGTGTAAAATAAAGACGACCTCCGTGGTGTAATGGTCAACACGCTAGTCCACCAATCCGGAGGTTCTGGGTTCAATCCCCAGCCAGGGCAAGTTGGAGAATGGCCTTTTTCAAATTTGTCCTGGGTCTTGGGTATTCATTTATATATGTATTTATTATAAAATATAGTATCTTTGAGTCAGTATATATAGTAATACCTATAACACAAGTTTAATACTTACTTTGGGGCTAGCTCAATCAGTGTGATTTGTTTGTTTGTTTTATATCTTTATTGTACAAGAAATAGTTACAGTTAAATAAGTAATAATAGACCAAAATATTTTGTACAATGGTGGACTTATCCCATAGTGGGATCTCTTCCAGTCAACCAAGTATCAGCGAAAGAATACAATCAATGGACATAACGGGCAAAAATCAACGTACAATCGCAATAAAATTCATTTAAAGTTTTAAATCTAAAATAAATTATATATTATATATCTATAACACATAAACTAATACATAAAAAAATAAAGTATCTATAAATATTACCAATTTAAATAAATAAAATACATACACTACAATATTATTAGCTCAAAATGTCTGAGGAACCTTCGTAATATCTTCTGAGTCTGGCTTTGAAGGAATCGAGAGAGGGCGCATTTTTTAAGTCCACAGGAAGCGCATTCCATAACCGGGCAGCCAGAACTGAAAATGAGTTTCCGTATGACTGCGAGACATGAGCAGGAATTAGCAGCTGAGGGATACCACTAGAACGCAAGCGACTGTCAATCTCTCTGAATGAAAATTTCTCGGAAAGGTAACTTGGGGATTGGGATTTAAAAAGGACATTAAAAAGTAGAGAAATAATATGGGTGTTCCTACGAAGTCTTATAGGGAGCTATTTAAGCTGAGAGCGAAATTCAGAAATTGTCCTTATAAAAAATTGGTTGCCTGTAAAGTCGGTATACGGGCGAAAGTTTTACGTGACAACGACTTCACTCCACTTCACTCCAAACTTGACTTCCACTCGGGCATGGTTAGCCCGCCTAAGAGCGAGAGAGACAGACATAAAAAGTGAAAGGCACGCGTGCCTCTCACTCGCTCTCATTGTGAGCGCATAACGTGAGCGGAGCGTAACGCAGTTTCTTGAAGTGTCACCCGGCTAACAATACAATACAATACAATACAATACAAAAATCTTTATTGCACCAAATAAAAAACAATAAAAAAAATTACAAAGTTTACGGAACTTATAAATAAATAAGGTACAAGAGGCGGCCTTATCGCCGAAGCAATCTCTTACAGGCAACCATAAAGAGAAGGAGTGCGAAGTATATAAGTAAGATAACAGGTGGCGCAGTTAAATTTAAAATATAAATTATAAATAACCAATAGATATTAAAATACTTATACAAAATATATATTATAAAAAAAAAGATATATTTATACAAATAAATGAATATATATATATATATATAATAATAAGTAATTTATTACATACATACAAATAAATAAATATCTATACCTAACCTAACCTAACCAATTTATAAGACGTTGTCACGTCAAAAAAAGTCCTGGTGTTGCCAGCGTCCATAGGCTACGATTACCATTTACCATTAGGTGAGCCGTCCCCGTATTTGCCAACTAAATAACAACAAATATTAAAAATCGGTCGATTACTTAATCCAGAGTTTTGGAAACCAATTTTTAAAACCATATTATGTATATATAACTCATACCATGGATACGCTTTAATAAAAATATTCGTGCAGTGTTCTGTCTCAGAAGAGAAAATACAGATATTTTAGTTTAAGGGTTATAAGGATTGTTACACTGAAAGATATAATATATTTCTAAATTAAAAATATGTGATAAAAAATTTCGCCACGAGTTTTTTGTTTTTTCGTGTGTGTAAGTGGCCAACACTGGTGTCAGATTTTTCAAGCCACGAGTGAGATTCGAACTCGAACGCCCCTCTCATCTGTACCGTGAGTGCACTTACAATTGTGCTACCGGGATTGTGTTAATTTAGATAATATTCCTAGCATTGTAATGCTGTATAAATAAATAATGTAATATATTATTCTAGAAAACATGGGTGTTGCAGCACCCTAAAATTTCTCCCTAGGGGTTCCCCCTTAAAAGCTCTTAAGAGTTTATAAATATGGCCAACCAAGTCATCCAACTTTATGTGGTAGTGTAGGTGTATGTATCCGTATGTATTGTATATATATGTATTGTCTATGTATGACAAAAGTGAGCTGTAAATGGCTTTTAAAGTCGGAACTCTCAAAAATATATTTAGTTGTGGAACACCAGCTTTCTATAAAAAATACAAAAAGTAGCACTGTCACAGCTGTATTGTCAGAAGGAGATAAGGTTTTGTTCTCTTTGCAGGCCGAATCGCTAGCCTGATGTATGTTAAAATACTCTATTTTATTACTACGCGAATAAATGTTTTATTTTTACCAGACTATTGCAAGGCTAAAATACAGAGTTGTGATTTTAACAGCCTACCTATGTCTGCATGAGGGTATTATGTGTGTTCCACGGTGGCATCTGAACCGCTCATCCAATTTTATCAAATGATTTGTGAATTGAAACGGTCCACGTGACTTGGAGGCTTCATATTGTATGCATAAAATAAGTATGACGAATGCTACATACAAAAAGTGCGGACTGTTTTCTATATCGAGTGGAGTATCAAATAAACATGTTTAAAAATATATACTTAACTTATTTATTAGTCAACCCTTTACTATTTTGAGTCCTTTTTCCACCTTCTCGCCTACTATAACAGGTCTTGTAGCCCTGAGCTCTGTCTGCTTAGAGCCGCAAAGCCCAAAATGCTCTGTCTGCCCCGTTAGGGATAACTACGTGATAGTGTGTGTATGTATATGTAGTGAAGAGTTTTGTCTGTTTGTTGTTGTTTTTTGATTTTTGGGTCAAATTTTCCAAGTTGAATTTGAGCGTGGTATGACAATGCAATATTATTATAACAAGAATGATCTGATGATGGAGCCGGAAGGTAGCTGCAGTAACCTGTAGTATAATGACGCAACCCCATCGAGTTTGGGCTTATTACAATTGTTTTAATTACTACTTACTTAGGTCTTACAATAAAAGCTAGAAATAAAAAACGATTTTTTTACGAAAAATTATTTGGTCAATATGTTAAGACCTAAAAACTCTGGTGATAAAAAAGCAAGATCAAAGCTATTTAAAATCCCTACTTTAGCCCTTTCCGAAGGTTATTATCCTATATCATGATCAACAAAATGGGGAGTAGTCAAAATTTTATAAGACTGTCTACCCTAATCAGAAGTCCTTTGTTAAAACTGCTCGACATTAAATATTTAACAAATTAGTCATTAAAATAACGGGTCTAAAAGCTAATTTAATTTATTGCAGACTAGAGATTTGATTTTAGCTGGGATTAACTTTAATACAATTGTTGTAATTCTTTGCGCAATTTTTGACTTAAGAGTCCTCTTACCGTAGACAGAAACAGACTTTTCCCATAAAAACGTAGTCTAGCTCTAAAATTTTGAAACGACATGTCAGATATCGAAAAAAATTGCATATATGGGTATATAACTGGTTTTCACAGCAAATTATGAACTTGAAAGAGAATATAGTGTATCATATCATGTATGGAAAATGTCTACACTCTTATATTTTCTTTTAAGTTCATATTTTGAATGTAAAAAACTAGTTATTGATGCAATTTCTTTGAAATTACAAAATAATGCTGAAATCTGACAGATCATTTCAAAATAAAAGCTGGACTACGTTTGTATGAAAAGTCTAGGGTACCCTTAACCTTAAGGGGACTCTTAAATATAAAAGCACGGTTTTTGGTAATCAAAAATAGGTATAAGTACAAAGGGTGACTTTATAACCAACCAGCAAAATTTCTAAAGAAAGTTTCATCCATGATACTGCTGAGCTACTAAAAAAACTTCGGCTTCAAATCTTCTAAGATTTTCATCCAGAGGCTAACTAGATTAGGAACTAAAGGCTTTTAAATAAAAAAAATAATTTTCCAAATCGGGGTAAGTAACAAAAGTAATCGGGGTATATAAAAATAAACGGGCAAGTGCGAGTCGGACTCGTACACGAAGGGTTCCGTACCACCGTACAATGTTTTAAAACGTTTCTTGTATGGCGACCCCCTTCAATTTTTTACTTTTTTTTGAAGTGAAAACTTCTTTAGCGGCGTTGTGCACTTTTTTTGTAATAGGTAAAAAATGTCAAACTCGCGTCAGGACACGTGTTCTGATCGAAAATTCGTAAGACGGATGGAGAGTAGACAGCCGGCGCGGCGTAGGAGAGGAAGTATCCCCCTCTCTTTCTACGGCGCGGCGAAAATGTATGCCTGCGCCTGCTGTTTCGTTTATCTGAGCGATAAACTTTTTAATGTAATATAAATGGGTGCCTCTTGTTTCACAGACTGAAATTTCAAAGAATTTCGATTCACAGAAAATTTTTCATAGAATATTTAATTCTTATATTTTTATTTCAAATATTATTGTTTCAAAGACTATTTACTTGAATGAAACACAATTTATAGAAACACAGTTCAATGAATTTTAGAATCTCATATTTTTATTTAACAAACTAATCAAACAGTAGAATATTTCTTTAAAGAATATTGTTTGTTCGGTATAATCTTTCATGGAATTTTATTTTACAGAAAATTATTATTTAACGAAGTATTAATAAGTGAAAACATTTTTCAATCAAATTAAATACCATATAATAAGTTAGAATACATTATAAATGGCTACCACAATATAGGTTAGGGCAATCTTATAGGTTAGGTTAGGTTAGAACTGCGACTTGCTGGGCAAGTTTTATCCATTTTACTAGAATAGGGCAAACTTATAGGTTAGGTTAGAACTGTGACCAACACACGCACGAGCCGAGCGAGCGAAGCGAGCGTGCCACGACAGCGGGCGGCGAGTGCTGGGCAAGTTTTATCCATTTTACTAGAATAGGGCAAACTTATAGGTTAGAACTGCGACCAACACACGCATGAGCCGAGCGAGCGAAGCGAGCGTGCCGCGGCAGCGGCCGGCGAGTGCTGGGCAAGTTTTATCCATTTTACTAGAATAGGGCAAACTTATAGGTTAGGTTAGGTTAGAACTGTGACCAACTGGGAAAGTTTTATCCATTTTACTAGAATAGGGCAAACTTATAAGTTATAAATATTAAATTAACTAAACTTATTAAAAATAATAATATTTAATTTGATATTCTGATATTAGAAACATCGCAAAAGTAAATGTTATTTGTAATAAAATTCTATGATTTCAAATTATTCATAACAAACATTCTAATTATTGATTTTCTGTGCAACGAAAATCTATTATTAAAAATTCTTTATACTGAGTAACCTACATATTGATTATTCTGTGACATGATATCCTTATAAACATTTTCTAAATAACGAAAATCTGTTAAACTTTTGTCTGTATAAGAAAGTACACCCAATATAAATTGTCATGTTTGTGTACGAAAGCGCAATAAATAAATATTGTATTCTACTACATAAATGATAGTACTTTTATACTGATAATTGAAGCAATTCTTGCAAAATTATTCCCTAACCATTCCGAAATATCAAAAATGCACAACGTTAATATTCAAGTTTTCACTTCTGCCGGCACTCCCGGAGTGCAACCCGTCGTTTTTCATTTTTAGTACCTATTTGTTGTTACAGCGGCCATAGTAATACATAATCGGTGAAATTTTCAAGTGCCTAGCTATTACGGTTCAAGAGATAGAGCCATTGTGACAGAACGACAGACAGACAGACAGACGGACAGACAGACGGACAGACGGACAGACAGCAGAGTCTCAGTAATAGGATCCCGTTTGCACCCTTTGGGTACGGAACCCTAAAAAGATTCCAACGAATTGAGAACCTCTTCCATTTTTAAAGACGATAAAAAATTGCACTTATTTGTAATTGAAAAGACCCTTGTATTTAATCGGTGATAGATTTTTGATTAAATGCGTAAGTAAACAAGGATTCAGCCAAATCGAAAAAGAAACCCTTGAGATTCTTAGAATATTATCAAAGAGCTGAAATATTAGTTTTACTGCAACTTCGCGGGTAGCAAATCGGGAGTTTGGCCGCCTGCCCATTGTTCCCCTTGCTCATAACTCGCCTTGTTTTTCCCTATACATTATCCACTGTCACATGTTATTTGTTAGGTTGTATTTCGATAAAAGCGTTATAATTCTATCAGATGATTGTGTTTTATCAAGCTATAAGACTTGTTCTTAAATTTTCATGTTGGTCTCGCTGACTTCTCTGCTGACGGGACTTCGATATCTGGCTGGGACTTCGATATGATTAAAGGGCTGGGAGCAAAGAAAAAACTTAGAACTTACCAGCTGCGTCTCTTCGATCGTAAAAGCTGATCGAGGAAATAGGCGTAAATGCGAATCATTTTAATAGGCAATATACTCGTAACAACACACCCTTCACTTTTTTGATTCCTTTTTCCATCTTCTTGCCCATCATCATCATCATCGGGTTTTTTTTAGTCTCCACTGCAGGAGCACGACCCTCTCTGTACTGCCAGAGCCATATATTAGCCAGAGCAGTTAGATGATTTGGCCTACACTCTCCACGCTGACCAGACGTGTTGGAGAGGCCTCATTGATATTTATAAGCTTTGTTTAGCTTGTAGTCGCCATCTACGACATCCACGAAAAGGCTTGGGGTGGCACTATGCTGCTCTGGCCGGATCCAAACGGCCATTTGGCATTCTTCACGCCCACCATAACGCTAAAAGTGGCCTTTGGGTATTACGGCCTGTTTGGGCGCAGATAGCTAAGATTACGTTCTGATACCAAGAGATTTTGTGACTACGCTCTTGGTACGAGTCCGGCAATCTCACCGGCAACAAACAAACACACAAACAACCTACGCAGTCTGCTACTACCCTGTATGAGGTACAGGGACCTATTCTAACCTAATTTAACCTAATTATGAGTTGAACTTAATTCTAATTAAAAGTAGTTACACTAATTATAAACTTACCGCGTCCACGCAGTCTTCAGGCAGCCTCGCCTGGTCTTCGCGTCGATCTTGAGGTCCTCCTTAGGGCTGGCGACGGCCTCAGGTCTCTCCATGGATCCCGAGTCAGTGGTGCGGAGAATTGGGTCCCTACAATAACCTCCCCATGAGCTCATGTACGTCGCCCCAAAATGAATACGTCGTATTTATTACACCACTTCTATAGCACAATAATTTTCTTGTTCTTCTTTGGACACTTCAAGATTATTCACTTAACTATTTTATAAGGCCGCATGGCACGCGCTTCACATTTGACACAAATCACTGTTCTTTACGTAATACATACAATTTCGGCTTCACGCCGTTCCAAACAATTTTGGCACAAACAATTAACGACAATTCTCCCCCAAACATTCACTATATATATATCAAAAATTACAAAATTAATGCTGCCATAGCACGCGAGGGGCCACACCCCAATCAAGACATTTTTCACAATTTTTACAATCGAGACTTTGACATAAAGACAATGATTATTTTTTTGGTCGGGCAAAGACAATCCGCGCACGGGATATCGATGAATCGATAATCTTGCCCGTGTTTGTGGAGATCACACGCAGATGGCGCTAGTCTCCTAACAAAACACTTTTATTCAAAACACGGCCTTAGTCAAAATGCTCAGTCTATAGTTTAGTATTTAAAATTTGTAGACGGTACCAGTTCATTTTGATAATACTATGTCTATGACGATACAGTTCGTTCGTTCAATTGGTTTACAGACTGTCAACGTGCCAATAAAGGTAACATAGACTTTTTCAATGACGCAGCCCTTGTGCTACGCCGACAGTGTGCAAACCGTTCAGGCGAATAAACTGTACTTATCATTAAAATCCATTTGTAATAACCAACCAGCGATTTGTCTTCTCTTTATGATGGAAATTCTGCCTTACGTAAATACGTAAGGCAGAATTTTCATCATAAAGAGACAGCAGCAGTGGACACATTCCTTTTAAATAAAAGGAATGTGTACACTGCTGGAGCTATAATTAAAAGAGAGAGAGCAGCAAGTGAAGTCTTCAGAGTGTACAAAATAAAGATATCATCAAAATTAGAACGACAAAGCTCAGAACCCTACTCTATGTCTTTAAGATTATTTAATAAATAGGTGGTCAGACGACTTGAGCAAGGTTGCAGAAAAACGCTGGATGCAGGCCGCTTCCGATCGGTCGTTTTGGAAATCCTTGGAGGAGGATGTCCAGCAGTGGACTTCCTGTGGCTGATATGATGATGATGTTTAAATTGCCCAAGGACATAAATAAAGAAAAAAATACAAATCTTTTTAGCGGATCACATTACAGCTGTGGCGGAAGATGCTAAACAATTGGAGAAGATGGTTCAGTGAATGGATGAAATTTTCATGATTTTGCTTCAAAAATTAATACCGCACCTGCCGGCTAGAATTGAAATACGCTACAACATGGGGAAAAAAAACCCGGCTTCATCATGAGATCAGGTCATTGGTACCATAATATTGCATTGTCAGCCAACTTAATAAGTACGAGTAGATTGTGACGTTTCAACTCGATCGAATAATGGAAAGTTTGTCTAATTTAGCTTACAAGATTTGGTTACGATCACACAGACAAAGGGTCAGGCGAAACTAAACAAAAGCTTGTAAAAACATGCATTATTTTTTTACAAGCTTTTGTTTTATTCTTATTCTCTCTATTTATTCACTTTTAGTTTGTACACGCCTTATTGCAATGTCGGCTAGTTTAATTTACGCCCACAGATCTCTTTGAGAGAGTTTTTCTTTCAAAAAGTATTTGCGACGTAGATCAGCTGCAACTTTACTTCGTTCACCCACCTGGCGTTTTATAGAACTTTGAGGTTTTTAAAAACAGTTTCTCAAGAGGTATGTACCAACTGGTTTATGGTTGACCGGATATTACGTAGCCCATCTTCCATGCTGGTGTGTAAGAGTCATATTATTCTATTTAGTCATCATCATCAAAATTTAAGAGCGACGCCCTTGTTTTTTTCTATCTTCCGCCAACCTCTTGACATCTTGATACGACATTGCTATCACCTTTTCCTTGACTTGCTTCATATAGCTGTGCCTTGGGTTTCCTCTTCCCCCACTTCCTTCTATTTTGCCTTCTATTATATTTCGCATAAAATTATCATGCCGTATCAAGTCTTCTTCTTCTTCGTCTAAGCGCGTTCCGAGTGGAATCCTCAGCTATGCTACTTCAGAGCCCGGGGTGCGCTTACCCACTTTTTCTTCTCCAAATATAACATCAATGGTCACAGGGATGCCAAAGACCTTGCGGAATGGAAAAGAAATAGCCGGAACAGTTTAAATGATTTGGGAACCCTCCTTGGGAATGCAATTGTAGCACGAGATGTTAGTGCTTAGTCCTTTAGTCGCCTCTTACGACATCCATAGGAAGAGATGGAGTGGTCGTATTCTAACCCGGAACCACACAGGGGTGCCGTATCAAGTGTCCCAATATAGTGCCTCGCCTATTTCCAATTACCTCGAGTATGTGCCTCTTTTCACCTACTCTATTTAAGACCTCTACGTTTGTTACCATGTCCTTCTAATTTTTTATTTTTTTATTTTATAGGGCGGCAAACGAACAAGCGGGAAATGAAATGAAATTAATCCAACCTTCTCCAGCACCACATCTCAAATGCTTCCAACCTTTTCATTTTCTTCTTCGTTAGTCTCCACGTCTCACAGCCGTATAGAGCAATGCTCCAGATGTATTTATTCTTTTTCGGATCGGTTTTGCAATGTGTGATGTAAGTAAACTTTCTATTTAGTATATTCTTCCAATTACTAAGATACAGAGCGTTTATGTGGATTGTTGTGAATGGGGATTTTTGACGTCACTTCTCAGTAAAAATTGCACCAAGGCGTAACGTAGAACTTAAAATGCGTTGTATCTTCGTATTTGTTAATCAGGAAATGAAACATACATGCATGTACAATATTTTTGAATAATCTATCTGCTGGGCCAAATAGAGAAATAGCTTATTATGTGCCCTTGGTCTAAAAAAAAATTCAAGTCCTTTTATGCAGCCAAACAAAGCCGCGTAAGGGTCAGTTTTCACCGAGACGCGACGCGAAGCGAGGTGGCGCCCACTTGTGAAAAAATATAGAGCTTGTTTTCTACACAAAAAATATAGTAAAATCAGTTACTGCTTAGTTCGCCGCGCTGCACAGCGGGCTCTAACTGAAATTAGTGTCTTTTTGTGTAGTAAACAAGTTCTATATTTCTTTAAAACGACGTCTCGTTGCGCCGCGTCTCGGTGTGAGCCGACTCTATAGGTACATAACACACCGGCATTGAGCTCCGCACTAACATTTTTGCGGCGCGACCCCTTCCAACTTTTAATTAGATCAACCGTCTACTACCTACGTTCATTCAATTCATTAAATTCCTCGGAACTCAAGACAAATGAAGAATCAGATAATTAGTTTTTAGTTATTTAATAGGAGGAAATTGCTTGGGAAAATACCGGCACTCTTCATAAATAAAAACGTTTAGTGGGCGGAATTTTCTATAATAAGTCCGTTGCAAAAGAAAATTTGGTATAGCTAGATTTAGATACGGCGTGCCAAGAAGCCGGTTTGTGTAAAAAGCTAAGAATTGTAATTGCAAAAGTTTGGAAAGTCTTTAATTCATTATAGAGTAACCCATTCCAACTATAAGCAGAAACTTTAATTTAAACGAAGATATTTCATTAAAAAATCTAAATAGTTTGGAAAATCCAAAAGTGCACGCCTCATAATCTCATTTTTTTTCACAATTAAATTGATTTTGATTGTTTTTCGACGACGTTACGATTAAACTACATTGAATTAGACCGTGATCTTCGAAAGGACTTAGTTTTGGATAATACTGAAGCGTATAAAAAAAAATGGACTTGATCAGATAAGTTTTTCGGGAGTTATCGTGACCACGCCAGTTTCCATACATACAGACACACGGACGTCCACAAAATGATTTTATTAAACATTGTTTTTATTTATTTAAAAGGCAAAATGTCTTTTAAAAATGTCATAAGTGTTGAAACTAGTGTTTTTTCTTGACATTTATGTGTAAATATTATTGTACAAGTGCGATAGAAAATAAATAGAGACACATTTAGTTAAAAAAATGACTTGATTTTTGTAAGGCGAGAGTAAAGCACTACCTCATGCGCTTCGCTTGTGAGGCGTGCGTCCCACCAAAACGCAATATGCGTTTTGGTGGGAACACCACATAACATCAACTGCTCCAAAGGGCCTGTACTTGTTCGATCTGTATCCTCACGCAAGCCTCCCGAAGGATCAGAGTGTATAAACGTGGGCCGAAAGGAGATACAATATTTCTTCTAGAAAGTTTATAGTCGTGTTTCAATCGTTTGTATGTTGCCGGAATACTTTTATATATCATTACCGTGACATTATACCTGTAACCACTAATTAACAGGAGCTGTCTCAGGGCACCAATAGATGAAGCTTAAAAAGCTATTGGGACCAAAACAAAGCACTCTTTTACAAAATCATCAAAAGCTTGACAAATCTCTAGAAATATTCCGTCATACGCCGGCCAAAGTCACTTTTATGAACACATAAATCCAGTTTTCCGACTGTAGTTTGCAACATCAATGTAGCCCTAAATCACTGCGAATAGAGACCAGTTTTGTGTGCTTTTTTGTCGCGAAATCGGTGCGATTGATCACACTTCATTGAAATTTATTGTCGTAGAGATATTTTTTCGATGTTTCAAATTGTTGTGATGGATGCAGCTGTTTTTTAAAGGAGTCTTTGATTTTGTATTTTTCTGGTATGTAATTTTTTTTGGCGCATAATAGGCTGTAGCTCAGAATCACTTTTGATATGTTTTGACCCTAAAATGGCGAAATAGTCAGGAACGAATAAACGCCATAAGGAGATCGACTTTTTTCGATGTTAGAAAAGGCCTTGATCGATGAGTCGAACCAGATTTAATAAATCTTTTGAACAAGTCTTTAGTGATAGTTACGTTAAACACTAAAGATTTATTTTAAAAGTATTCAGAACAAAACAAAAATAAGGAAACATTACTCTCCTTTTTTGGCAGTCACATAAACAGTCCACGTTTTATTTTATTTTGACTACTGAAATTTTAAATATTTATGGAATTGCAACTCTAGCTCGAAATAAGGCATTCCGAAACCGCGGTGTTATCAAACTACTAAATATGAATAAATGGAGAATAAAATTTTCAAGACCCTGTTGGGATTTACTTTAAGTGGTTCCGTATTATTCATATTTTGGCAATGTCAGATGGCTTTAATCAGCTAGAAAAAATAGACAATTAGCTTCACTAGCTGTACAGTACAACGTTAAGCTTTACTACGCACATTTGCGAAAAACGGCCACTTTTGGCCAATGTGCGTGGTAAAGCTTAACGTTCTAATTATAAACTGTAAATAGTAGTTTATAAAATACTTTGAAGGGTTATCTAGGACTTGGTCGTAGCAAAATTTTTATATAAGTCTCCGTTTTCTTTGAAATGATTTATTTTAAATGGGGGCAGCACTGGACCCCGGAAAATTCAGGTACGGCCTTAAGTGGTAACTCCGCCTTTTCATATTTCGATATGTGTTCCTTGGGGAAAGTTGTTCAGTATCATGGACTGAATTTACCCTTAAAATAGTTTCAGTATATTTAGTTAAACCCTGTATAACACGTCACTAAATCTTTTTTTAATAATGAAATCTTCTTCTTCTTCTTCTTTGTCTAATCGCATTCCCGGTTACATCCTCAGCTGTGCTGCTTTGGAGCCCGAGGTGCGCTTTCCCACTTTTTCTTCTCCAAATATAATATGCATGTCAATGGTCACCCAAGGATGTCACCCAAGGATGCCAAAGACCTTGTAAAATGGAGAAGAAATAGCTGGAACACTTTCAATGATGGCTATAGTTTTACAACCGGCCGCCTGCCTGACGTCAACCCTCTTTGGGAATGTATTTGTGCGAAAAGTTTTACAACTCGCCGCCGCCCGACGTTAACCCTCCTTGGGAATGCAATTGTAGCACGAGATGTTTGTGCTTAGTCCTTTAGTCGCCTCTTATGACATCCACAGGAAGAGATGGAGTGGTTCTATTCTAACCCGGAACCACACAGGTAGATTTTTATAATTTTTTTATTATGAAGTGTTTAGAAAATTTAGATTTTATATTGACCTAAACACACAACTATAAAATTCTGCTACAGTATTCAATACCTTAACGCAATATAAAATACGATTATTACTATAACAGTTGTTTTATAGCAACTTTAATCATCGATGATATGGAATATCAGCATTTCGGACGCTCGACCTAATGACTTCAAGGAATTAGCAATCGGGTTCATGGCATTCGAAATCAAGTAGGAAACCCAATCAATGTAAACTATTACCAGGCCTGTGTCACTCCCCGTTTAGGTATCGAAAATGTACCTACATAATTACTATGCGCGCAGGCGGCCCCTCCGGGTGGTAAATTCAGTTATACGAATCGTTTGTCCAGAGTAATAAGAATGAAATTGGATTGCAATGGATGTCTTACCTAGACATTTATTTATACAATAGTCGAACAATAGTCGGAACCCTTTATGTGCGAGTCGGACTCGTACATGAAGGGTTCCGTACCTCCGTACAATGTTTTAAAACGCTAAAAAAACTCATTTTTTTTTTATGACGACCCCCTTTAATTTTTAACTTCTTTTTTTTTAGGATTTGTTGTTATAGCGGCCATAGTTATACATAATCTGTGAAAAATTCAAGTATCTAGTTAATGCCATTATAAATATCTAGTTAAAAACGCTGAAAAAACACGTTTTTTGTATGGCGACCCCCTTTAATACTATAATAACTACTAATACTACGTAGGCGTAGGCTAAAAATTTTGCTTAACTAAAGAATAATGTTAACTGAAGGTTTTATTACTGACACTCTAATAACGTTCATACTCTTTTACTTTTGCAGAACTCTAAAAGCCTGTAACAGTATTCGTTTGCATAAACATTGTCCCTCGAATCTATATTTCATTCAGTGAACAGGCGATAAGGTTTGCCCCTGTGTGCCTTTGTGTCGAATCACCCGTTTGATACCATATTTTGGCCGTTTTTGTTATAAAATGAATTTTATCAAAAGTTTTATTTAGTTACACAATACATGACTGGATATGGTGAAGTATCTTTACTCGTATGTTAGTGTGGGAGGAGTCAATACTCCAACAACAACAACAAGTGTACACATTGGACAATATATCAATATATATATTGTCCAATGTGTACACTTGTACAGATCCGTAAGACCTTTACTGTACAAAAATAAACGAAATAGATTGACCCTAAAGCAACTTTTTGAGCAGAATGCAATTAAGACGATACACGGTGTCCAGTGCTGCCCCCATTCGAAATATTTTTTTTTTAAAGAAACGGAGATATCATTTAAAATTCTAAGCTACTAAAACCTAGATAACCATTCAAACTATTTTATGAACCACTGTTTACAGTTTAAAGTGAGAACGTTAAGCTCTAGTTTGCGTTTTTGACAAAAGAGGCCGTTTTTCGCAAAAATGCAAACTAAAGCTTTAACGTTCTCACTCAGTGGTTCATAAAATAGTTTGAAGGGTTATCTAGGTTTTAGTAGCTTACAATTTTACATGATATCTCCGTTTCCTTAAGAAATATTTTATTTCAAATGGGGGCAGCACTGGACTCCGTGTATCGTCTTAAGATGATACATGGAGTCCAGTGCTGCCCCCATTTGAAATAAATTATTTAAAAGAAAACGGAGATACCATTAAACATTTTGTCCTAGTAAGCCCTAAATAACCCTTCAAACTTTTTTATGAACTACTGTTTTCAGTTTAAAATGAGAACGTTAAAAGCTTTAGTTTGCAGTTTTGCGGAAAACGGCCACTTTTGGCAAAAATGGCAACTAAAGCTTAACGTTGAGAACGTTAAGCTTTAGTTTTAGAACAAAATAGTTTGAAGGGTTATCTAGGACTTGGTAGTAGCAAAATTTTAAATGATGTCTCCATTTTCTTTGGAATGATTTATTTTAAAAGGGGGCAGCACTGGATCCCGAAAAATTCAGGTACGGCCTTAAACTGTAAACAGTAGTTCATAAAATAGTTTGAAGAGTTATCTAGGGCTTACTAGAACAACATTTTAAATGATATCTTCGTTTCTTTTCAAATAATTTATTTTAAATGGTTTTAAATGAGTCCAGTGCTGCCCGCACTGGACTCCATGTATCATCTTAATGAGCCTCTGAAGGACTTTCGGTAAAGTCATTTCGCCCGCTTTTAGACAGAAGCTCTGCTGTGATTCCATCCTCGCCTGTCGCCTTGTTGTTTTTAAGCTGTTTAAGGGGCAACCCTAATCTCGTACTGATGTCCGGGATATCTTCGGTATAGTGTCGGGTTAGCTTGGCTCTTGGGTCTCGAGCCAATTGACCGCTGGGTTTGGCAACTGAGGTGTATCTATCCATAAAACCTCTCGATCTCTGCCAGGACCCAGACCCTGTATAGTTTTATTTTATCCAGACTTCATGCAAACCGGACACGTGACCCCACAATATTGGCCACCATTTTGTTTGTCACTTTGAAAGTCACCTTTGATCGGTTTCAAAATTTCAGAGTTAATTCAATTCAATTCAATTCAAAATATCTTTATTACCATAGGATATTTATAAAATCTCTTAATAATAGTCACTTTGTTTTGTTTTGCACAAAGTTGACGTCAAATCGTTACTTAAAGCTAAGTTTACGCCGCTACCTAGGCGCAAGTGCAGAAGAAGCGGCAACAAACTGCACTGCACGTTTTCTCCAAAGACGTCAACTAACAAACTAAAATCTTAAAATTAGTTATATAGATGGACAGAGATTACATTGTTTATTATGTCATAATTAAATTGAATTATAAGAATTACGAAATTTAAAATAATGTCAATTTGTAAATTTAGTATGTACCAATGTACCTAAATTATGACATGTCTAAGTATACAAACCTTTAAGAGGGACCCGCGCCAAGCTCAAGCCAGACCTTTTTGCGTATATAGTGAGATAATTAGCTTTGTTTTGATTTCGGGTTCACATAAGGAGGTTTATATTGTGAACAAAGGAAACTTTGGGGCAGGTAGGTAAATAGGTTTTATGATATACGTAAAAAACCTAAGGGCTCTCTAGTCAAGTCCTTAAACTTTAGTATCACAATTAAACCTTGTATGTATTTTTTTTACTTATTTATAGTTTCGTTCTATTTTATAGTTCCTAAGACCTAAGGTTGGTTCGACCCTAAGTGGCCTAAGTTGTCGAAAAGGTAGGTAAATTTTTTAATAAATATTTGAGAGCTATTTCGACTTGAAAATTGTAATATTTCTGCCAAAAGGCAAAACTCAAGCGGTATTAATACACAAAATGTATGTCAAACAAAGATAGAAAGACTTAAAGCAAAATATATTCGTAAAAGTGGACGGCGCAAAGGCGAAACACTGAATTGCAAATATCTACCGTTTGGCCTTCTTAGAAATGCAATGGCGATGCGCTATTTCGGCATAAGATGCACTTACAGTCGTGCCCGGTAAATAAATATTTAAAAATCTTTAATCTGTTTAGCGTACTAAGGAAACTCATTTGTTGTATAAAAGAAAATCTCCGAGAATGTGTAGTTTCGTTGCCTCCACGGGTGAGAATATCGCGCGCAACGAAAACGCTCTCCTTCTTTATCTTACCGTCTTTCCGGTTGCATCCTCAGCTGTGCTGATTCCGAGCCCGGGGTGCACTTCCCGCTTATTCTTCTCCAATTTCAATTCACCCAAGGATGCGGAATACCATGCTAAATCGAGAAGATATAGCCGGAACAGTTTAAACGATTTGGCTATATTTTTACGACTTCAACCCTCTTTAGGAATACATTTGTGCGAAAAGTTTTACAATAGGCTGCCGCCCGATGTCAACCCTCCTTCAGAATGAAATTGTAGCATGAGAGAGATTTAGAAATGGGCTAAGGAGAATAATATCAACAAAAAATCTGTAAAATGTATCGCTTTATCATCTATTATTATTTGTTTTTGTTTGACTCCTTGGATGTTCTGTTTTCCAAATTGTATCACTAGGTATATTCTTTGGAATCCTTTTTGTAGTCTCTGTAACGTACACTGCTCAAAATATTATGAGTTAGTTATAAGTGGAAACTTTACTGATGTATGTTTAAGTTAATAAGTGAAATCTAACTGTACAAGGCTATTGTTTGTTTCCCAAATAAATTAAAATAAAATAAAATAAATAAGATGTTTTTTGCTTAGTTCTTCACGTTAGTTTAATAAAAAAAATTACAAATATGGTGAACGAAAAGCAGTGGTAATGTCGTGCTTTGACTGTGTCTGTCACAGACTAAGTAGAATGATTGTTTATTTAAAGGAAGCCTATTTTAACAAACTAGGGTGGCATTGTCTTAAGTTTTATTTTTATTAGATCGTGCTTTCGGGGTTCAAAAGGAAATGGCATCCAAATCTTTTTTCTTTTGTTCGCTGTTAACCACCTCGTTTGTGTGTTTGAGAGAGGGATGGTATGCCAATCTGAAGTGTGTAGGTTCGAACTTTCATTTATTAAGGGTACGAGATTTATTAAGGGAACAGATACGAGACAAGGATTTTATTCTACAAGAGAGTCTTACATATACATCCGTATTTACACTATCACGTCTTTATCCCTAACGGGGCAGAAAGCGCGTTTCAGGTCTTGCGGCTCCAAGCAGACAAGAGCCTAGGGCAGCATACCCAAAAGCCACTTTTAGGGTGATGGTGGGAAGGGAATCAAAATAGTGATAGGTTGCTAGCCTCACCGTCTATTATCATGATTCAGATTTTCGCCCATTCCCTAGATTAGCTTTTACGATCTGCGCCGGGAAGAGAAGCATCTAGTATTTTCAAAGTTTTCCCATTTTTCCCAGACCAGTATGAAAGAAACATTTCAAAACACTTACCTTTGAAAACTTTTCTACTTTCATGTAACAAAATCTGTCATGCTGGCAAAGACTGAGCCAAGAAATTGTTCATTCGTCACAAATTGTAGAAGGCATTAACAACATTTACATTTTGAGTGAGCGAACAACGACACGGTCACAATTTAGACTCTATGGAAAGGAATTATGCAGAGGCATAATTCCTTAATTTTCTACGTGAAGGGGATTTGCTTGCGCTGCATTATTTTACGTGATTGGGATTCTTTGGGTATGGTATATGTCGCAGCCATCTGGATTTTATTCTACAAGAGAGACTTCAAAGTACAAGCCCAGGGCCGCATACCCAAAAGCCACTTTTAGCATCATAGCAGGCCTTAAGATGGAAATAGAGAATCAAAACAGTGATAAGTTGCTAGCCGCATCGCCTTGTAACATGATACAGATTCTTGGATTGTACGATCTGCGCCGGGAAGAGAAGCATCTGGTAAATTCAAAGTATTTTCTTTTCTCAGAGGTCAGTATGAAAGAAACAGTCCCTAACACTTACAACCTTTGAAAACTTTTTCGTAACTAAAAGTAAGTACTTAAATGTAACAAAATCTGTCATGCTGGCAAAGTCAGAGCCAAGAAATTGTTTATCACAAATTGGAGGAGGCATTAACAACATTTTCATTTTGAGTGAGCGAACAACGACACAGTCACAATTTAGACTCTCTGCATAATTCCTTAATTTCCTACGTGCAGGAGATTTGCTTGCGCTGCATTATTTTACGTGATTGGGATTCTTTGAGTATCTATGTATGTGTTGCAGCAAAATGTACCTATAGTTCTCTCGTTCACAACAAGCATTACATGTTATAATGTGTCAGCATTGTATTATAATATAATTAATTGTAAATAGTAAGTGCACAAGTGCCGTGTGGGCCTGTGGTTCCCAGCGGAGTAGAATAGGACCACTCCAAATCTTCTCGTGGATGTCGTAGAAGGCGACTTAGGAAACACAAGCTAAACAAAGCTTATCATCATCAGTGAGACCTCTCCGACCCGTATGGCCATAGTGGAAAGTGTATTTCAAATCCTCTGACTGCTCTGGCTAATATATGGCTCTGGTAGTACAGAGCCATGTATTAGCCAGATCGTGCTCCTGCAGTGGAGACTAAAAAAAGCCCAGATGATGAGTGATTAAGTTAGTGTGCAAGTTTTCTTACAATGTTTTTATTAAGTAATGGTCGATAAAAATGACCATAAATGTGTCTGATGATTAAAATACAATACAATACAATACAAAAATCTTTATTGCACCAAATAACATTTAAAATTACAAAATTTACAGAACTGTATATAATTAATAAAGGTACAGATTGTATTCAAAACACAGGTATTTCGGGCTAGGTGGGGGGGATCGACCCTAAGACCTTTGGATTATAGGTTGCAATCTTAAACCACACCACTTCCGCTTCCCAAAAAATAAAGAAAATACGAAAGTTTTTATGGACGTATGTATGTATGTATATAATTTCTGTTTTGCTTTCGCATCAAAATAGCTGAACACATTGGTATGAAATTAGGCATATAGATAACTTATGACCTGGACACAAAGGATGCTATTTATCTCGGAAAAAGTAAGGTTTCTGTTAGCGCCTTACTTGCGCTAACACTTGGTAGCACCATGCCGCGGCTGAAAACACCGCAATGCAGCCGGCAACCCTATCGGAGGAGGGTAATGTTGCGCATACGGCTACTCGCGAAGTCGCGACACTCGCGACGCGCGGTCACGTTCTTCTTGGTTCGACGCTCGCCACGTACGGTTTACCATTATTCCATACCAAACTGTAAATCGTAACTTAACTATTTCCGAGGTCAAACAACCTTAAAACACGTAGGCGATGCCGCAGTAAAAAGCTAGTTAAAATATTTCAGCATTGAAATTCAATATTTTATGAGATATAGCCAAGAGCCCGCGGTATTTTATATAGGCTGAAAGTCTCTCAATTAACTACTTCTTATCTATAAATATATATCTATAATATAATATCTTAAAAAGCCAACATGACCCAACTTTCATATTGCACGCCTCATTAGCGAAGCGCATATGAGGTAGTGCTCTACTCTCACCTTACAATAATCAAGTGATTTTTTTAACTAAATGTGTCTCTATTTATTTTCTATCGCACTTGTACAATAATATTTACACATAAATGTCAAGGAAAAACACTAGTTTCAACACTTATGACATTTTTAAAAGACATTTTGCCTTTTAAATAAATAAAAACAATGTTTAATAAAATCATTTTGTGGACGTCCGTGTGTCGGGACGTATGGAAACTGGCGTGGTCACGATAACTCCCGAAAAACTTATCTGATCAAGTCCATTTTTTTTATAGGCTTCAGTATTATCCAAAACTAAGTCCTTTCGAAGATCACGGTCTAATTCAATGTAGTTAAATCGTAATTTCAATTTAATTGTGAAATTTTAGTTTTTTGCCTCAATCAAAGCGCGGCAAGCGGCATTCTCCACAATGTTAAAATTGACAATTGACATTTCACAGCTTGGCCGGTGTTGCACTTGCAAATTATTTTACATTAAAACACATTTTGGGACTGCCAGTATAAATAAAAATGAGATTATGAGGAGCACTTTTGGATTTTCCAAACTTATTTAGGGATTGTACTTACATATACCAGGGCTATTTATAGATAAACTTTCAGACTTTATAAAATACCGGCAGTCTACCACTCGCTTACTCTTGCTCTATTAATTGACGAAGTAGTTACTTGAATTGAAACGCAATTACTTAATGGGCTTAGAACTAAAATTAGATACTAATAACAGTAAAACATCTTACTCAGAAATCGATTCAATAAGAGCTGATTACTTGAGATTAATTACTAAATTGCAATAATTTCATCCCGATGCCATAGTACGCGTAATATTGCAAACAGTAGCCTAACTACAGTTATAGATATTATGTAATAGAGGCCCCTAAGTGTAGGAAGGTAATCGATGGAAGAAGTCCCCAGATTTTGACATTGGAAAGTCTTTTCATTCGCTCCAGTGTAGCCTCCGATTTCACGAAAAAGTGCGATCACCTTAAATCTCGGAGAGTGGAGATATGACATTCAAAAAAAGCTCAAAAGACGCGTATTCACAAGAGCTGTAAGGTGCAAACATAATTATTCGAGGTAGTAAAAAACGAAAAAATTATAGGCGAAAAAGTAAAAAAAAAAAGACGGCACTCCGGGAGTGCCGGCAGAAGTGGAAACTTGAATATTAACGTTGTGCATTTTTGATATTTTGGAATGGTTAGGGAATAATTTTGCACGAATTGCTTTAATTATCAGTATAAAAGTACTTTCATTTATGTGGTAGAATACAATATTTATTTATTGTGCTATCGTACACAAACATGAAAATTTATATTACATTAAAAAGTGTCCTGACGCGAGTTTAATATTTTTTACCCATTACAAAAAAAGTGCACAACGCCGCTAAAGAAGTTTTCACTTCAAAAAGGTTTGGGCTTGTCCGTAAATCATACCCTTAGACCAACGAGCCGGATGACAGCTTAGTCAAAATTATAGTATAAATACTTCCTCTCCTACGCCGCGCCGGCTGTCATTTCGTCTTACGAATTTTTGATCAGGACACGTGTCCTGACGCGAGTTTGACATTTTTTACCCATTACAAAAAAAGTGCACAACGCCGCTAAAGAAGTTTTCACTTCAAAATAATTTTGATTTTGGCGCTCGATATTTTGGAAACGAAAAATGATATCAAAAATTTGAGAAAAATTCCTCTGAAAAATTTAGTCAGCTGCAATTTGAGCCTAAAACAAAGACGATCAGGTTAAGGGTTTGCCCTGTAGCCTAACCTAACCTTTCTGAAAAAAGGCAAAAAGTCAGAACGACATTTTTAGGGTTCCGTACCCGAAGGGTGCAAACGGGACCCTATTACTGAAACTCCGTTGTCTGTCCGTCTGTCCGTCTGTCCGTCTGTCCGTCTGTCCGTTTGTCCGTCTGTCCGTCTGTCCGTCTGTCCGTCTGTCCGTCTGTCCATCTGTCCGTCTGTCCATCTGTCTGTCCGTCTGTCACAGGGCTTTATCTCTTGAACCGTAATAGCTAGACACTTGAAATTTTCACCGATTATGTATTACTGTTGCCGCTATAACAAAAAATACTAAAAATAATAAAAAGATGAAAATTAAAGGGGGTAGTCATACAAAAAAATGTGGTTTTTCAGCGTTTTAAACTAGATCTTAATAGTTGCATTAACTTGATACTTAAAATTTTCACAGATTATGTATAACTATAGCCGCTGTAATAACGAACACTTCAAATAAGATAATGTATAAAATAAAAGGAGGTCGTCATACAAAAAACGTGTTTCTTCAGCGTTTTAAAACATTGTACGGTGGTACGGAACTGGAATTGCCACTTCGAGAATGCGTAATTCTCCTTCAACAGTTATTCATAAATTAATTTACGAACAACATATCTAATCCATAATGGTTAAAATAATTATATTTCTTTGTTTACGATTTAGGTTCAAAGATATTTATTGACTCATAAAGAATACATTCACTTACAATGAGTCTTAAACTTAATATACTTTCAAATTAGGTTTCCACTGGACCCCTTATCTTAGCCTTAAATAAAATAAAAACAGTCTGATGTGCGTCTTAGCGATTTTGCGTTTATTTTATAAAGTAGTACTAGAATCATATATTTACTTATACATATTTATAATAGTATGTCAACTCCATAACGCTTTAAATTTTAAAGATCAATTTCAGGTGTCATGTCCAGATCTTTCTTAGGCTGATTTCAATTGACTTGTTATAAAATTCATATTACTAGTCATATTTAGGCCGGCTATCACGTAAACTACAGATTTCTGCATTAAACACTTAACAAATGAATAGTAAAAGGAAATACATTCTTTATACTTTCTACATTAACATATACATTTTAATGCATAAGTATACATTCTTAAATAATTTGTTTGAAATTTTATCAGTAAAAAATCTGAAAGACTATAATAACAGGCATTAATAAGAAATTATATTTCACCCGGACACTATTAAGAACCCCGCCCGGACATTCCCCGGAAGCCCTACAAACTGGGAAAAATCCGGGGAAACATGGACGGATGACAGGTCTAGTCATACTTTTTTCAAAGTCTCTTATTTCAATAGATGTTCTTCTGTCTTCGGCCTTCATTGTGCTGTGGCAATAGGGTTGGAGGTAATTCATCAACATTATTTTAGTATTGGATTACGAAGTTCACCAAATATTATGTCAATCAAACACTTGGGACCCAATGGGTTTGGATCAAGCAATTAGTAAATTACTTTTTCCTTCCATCATATAGAGTTTCCTGTAAAAGTTGATCAGTTTTTATATAGTTATTGATTGTGATCTTTCTGGAATCACGGAAAATATGCGGTTCTATTTAAAAATAATTGTGCGGAAATAGTAATATTAAATTTTTAGTTTTTTCTTAGCGTGCATGGGCATGGAATGAGCACCTATTAATTACTAGATGACTGGGTCAAAAATAAATTATTTCGTACTGATAAAAGAATAAAAAGTCACAAAATAGTGTCACTCGTCATTGATCATATCCATTTTCAACACGATTTTAGACTTTTTACCTAATGCAGAAAAACCAATATTAAGAGCGCTATTTGACTCGCAAAATCTATTACGTCACGGTTTTGTATTTCATACGAATCCCATAGAAAATGTTTGTTTTGAAGTTTAGAAAAAGTGTCTGATTTGACTTGTTGTCACCTAGCGGATTACAGTGAAATATCACGACTTCCTAAATGCGTTAGTGCTAAAAATAAAGTTTTATTTTTAAATAATAAACGGGCAAGTGCGATTCGGACTCATACATGAAGGGTTCTGTACCACCGTACAATGTTTAAAAACGCTGAAGAAACACATTTCTTGTATGACGACCCCCTTTAATTTTCAACTTTTTTATGTTTAGTATTTCTTGTTATGAATATGGCTCAACTCACATTAGCGCAGAGTCGAAGCGACGACGCGATGCGTCATGTTTTGCAACTACAACGCGCAGTAAAATGCATCGTCACGTGACTGACTACGCGCATCGACGCTCACATAAGTAAGCGCGCCCGGATCACAATGCTGGATCAGTCCAGTAATTTCTGAACATTTGTGAATGGCGCTCGTACTCAGTATACAATGGTTGTTATCGATCTTATTATGATTGCTCTAATATCAGAAACTGAATGGAGAAAAAGAAAATGACGATTTCTCAAATGGTCTGTCGAGTAATTCCTCGGGTAACGCGCGAAGACGCGCGAAACCGCTCGACTCCAGCCAAACATCGACACGTGTCGTCGCGCGATTCCATATTTAATAGAGATGAATATACTTTAGGCTAAAAACTTGATCCGACGCGACGCTTCGACTCTGCGCCAGTGCGAATTAAGCCTTAAACACAAACATGATAAAAAAGCGACCAAGTGTGAGTCGGACTCGCCCATCAAGGGTTCCGTAGCAGCAAGTAACATAATATAAAAATTCTATAGGTAAATTGCAGTTTACGATTTATGACGTATTAAAAAATAACTGTTAATGATACCGAGACCGCTATAGTTTTAAATTGAAAGTACATACTTTGAGGTATACGAGTATACCACATTTTTTCAGAATTATTTTAGTAATATTTCAAAAGTTACGGTGGGGGACACCTCAAATTTTAACTTTGTATGAGATTATCTCAAGACTGGGGGGTTTGATCTACATAGTTTCAAAGCAGTTTTTATTTCATTTTAAAAGACCTTTTCAACGATATCCCACACGTTGGGGTTAGACCAATTTAATTTTTTAAATTCACTTTTGGTTGTATGGCTGAAAAAAAATCATTTTTTCATAATTTTAAAAACCAAGTTTTGGAACTTCAATAACTATCTCCTCACCAATTTTCGTGACAATCGGTGCAGTAGCCCGGACGGACAGACGGACGGACGGACGGACATGACGAAACTATAAAGGTTCCTTGTGGACTACGGAACCCTAAAAAGGAGACTAAGTATTCCAAATGCAAGTCAAGTTTCACGACTAAGACGAAACTCAGTACGAGCCCGGACGGACAGACGGACGGACGGACGGACATGACGAAACTATAAAGGTTCCTTGTGGACTACGGAACCCTAAAAAGGAGACTAAGTATTCCAAATGCAAGTCAAGTTTCACGACTAAGACGAAACTCGTTGCACTAACTCTCGAATCCTCCGTTTTCATGGTAGGTACCCACGTCTGACGAAAACATTACACTCATTGTTGAGTCGCGGAGACGTCTACAAAGTGTAACTTTAATTTTAAGACCGGGCTAACCTATTTAGTCTACCCGCGGGAGAGCGTTAAGGCACTTTTACAACAATAAGTCATTTTAATTTATTGTTCCTGTGAGTATTTCGTTGCCTTTTCAGTTAGGGTCCTACTATTGGTATTTTAAAAATGTGTCGATTTTTTTTATGCATGAGCCTCGTTGTAAGAAACGAGGACTATATGTAAATTTAGTTTTTAAGTCAGGTTGCGGTTTTCAACCTCTCTTTTGGGGAAATAAATTTGGGCATAAGTCAAAACAACTGTAAGGATACGACTTCATATGTACTGATTGTTATTTTATAGAAATATGTAAGTATAAGACTAACTCCCTTTTTATAAAAAAAAAATACAAACCTTTTTTAGTTAAAATATGTTTTGTCTCTATCCCTGTTCCCTACATTTGATATTGCTAGAATAAGACAAAACAAATTTTAACATACGTTACAATTTTTTAATATTAAAGAGGTAATGTTTATCCTCTCAAAAATGTTAGATCCCCGAGTCCGTTCAATAGAATTTAAAATAAACATAAGAATCTCGTAATAATGACCACCTCCGTGGCGTAATGGTTAACACGCTAGACCGTTAATCCAGAGATTCTGGGTTCGATCCCCAGCCAGGGCAAGTTGGAAAATGGCCTTTTTCAAATTGTCCTGGGTCTTGGATGTTTATCTATATATGTATTTATCATAAAATATAGTATCGTTGAGTTAGTATCCCATAACACAAATTCAAAACTCACTTTGGGGCTAGCTTAATCAGTGTGATTTGTCCCTATATATTTATTTATAATTACGCAAAAGCAAAAAACTAAATTTTCCTTCTATTTACAAGCAAAAGCGTTTCTGTGTTCCGAAAGTAGATACCCAGAATATGCAATGCAATACGTTTGCATTAGGTACTTATATTGTGACAATTTATTATGAATATAACCGTCTATCTCGCCTGCTCTTTTGTATGAGTAGTGGAGTGGAGGCAGTGAAGGCTTTTAAATATTGTCAAAATGTCACCGGAATATGCTTTTAGAACTTAATAGTTATCCATAAGCATTACAAAATTTGTCTGAATCGATTACCTATTTCTTATAGATTATATTTTACCTAAAATTGTAAGCTGTTTTTTAATTAATTAATTTATTAAATCTTTATTGAACACAAAGGTACAAAAGGTGGACTTAACGCTAATGCATTCTCTACCAGTCAACCTGTAGGAAAAACAGAAAAATCAATTTTATTGCGATAGGCGCTACAGAAAGAACTTATACACACATATAAATACTACAATACATACACAAATACATAGCTAATATATAATCCTATTTATACATATAATATATATTAACATTTACACAAATACATATTACCAATCAGTAGCGGCGTTAGGGTAGGGCGCGGTTGGGCGACCGCCCAGGGCGCCAGATACAAAGGGGCGACAGGGGGTGTTTTTGGGCAAGGGGGGTCACAGGTAATAATAAATATATAAATAGCGGCTGGTTAATGACGGCAACTCCTAGACTCTTATTTGTATGCATATTGTAAACGAAGGGAGGAAGGGGGGGGGGGGGGCTTTCTCCCTTCGTTTACAATGGGGTGGCAAATTTTAAGAATTCTATATCGTACTTGCACCCCTCCCCCCCGGCGGCAGAAATAAATCCTAGACGCGTAACTTGAAGAGTAAAAGAGTTGTGCATAAAATTTGACCGAAAAAGGAATATGAAGAAGAAGAGTATGACTGGAACGAAGCTCACGGTCATGACTTTCAGACTGATAGGTAAATTTGCTTTTCATATATTGGGGAAAGAAAGGATTTTTAAGTATAGAGAAAAGAGTACAAAGCTTTCTCTCCTGTCGGCGCTGACGAACAGGAAGCCAGTTAAGCTTAGATCGGAAAGAAGATATGTGATCGAATTTAAGAAGAGAGAAGATAAAGCGTATGCAATTATTGATGAGCCGATCTAGCTTATTGAGAAGATCTGCATTTAGATCACGATAATGGGAAGGACAAGAGATTGAATCAAGGTTATTTTGGTTTTAATAGGGAGGAAGTTTCTAAAACGATTCAGATATTGTAGATAATAAGTTACTTTTCTGCTGATCTTAGTTACCTGATCCCTACAGCTAAATGTTGAGTCCATTAGAAGGCCAAGATTTCTGACGAAAATGCAATTTCATATGAACACGTGATTACGTAGCAAGATTGGGGAATACTTCGTATTCGTACTGCTTTAATGTCAGTTGTGTTTAAATAAATCTTTACATTTATGTTTTATTTATTTTTATTTCTTATTTATATTTATTTACATAATTGAACGGACAATATTCAATGTCGGGGCACCTAGGCAATGCTGCAGACCCCCAGGGTCATACCAACCATGTTGAGAAGGGTCCAACGCTCAAATTTTTTTTTTTGACAATTCACACAGATTGAGCTAGCCCCAAAGTAAGTCCGAGACTTGGGTTATGGGATACTAACTCAACGATACTATATTTTATAACAAATACATAGATATAGATAAACATCCAAGATCCAGGTCGATCTAAAAAAATCATTTATTATTTTGGTCTGACCGGTTATTTGTTTTTAAATAAACTGGCCAAGTGCGAGTTAAACTCACGTGGAGAGGGATCCGTACAGTTGATTGAATTCTTATAGTTTTCCTGTAATCTACAAGCAATGAACTAAATTTTGTATTTTTTTTTCAAAATTTTAGGTCAGTATTTTCGGAGATCAGGGGGGGAATGGTCAATTTTCATCTTCTTTCATGAATAAAATCAAAACTATTCATTTCACAATAATAACAAAAATATATTTGAGATCCTCATAATGAGCCCTTTTATTTGCACATATGTGTTTAGGTCATAGGATTACAACATTCTACCAAATTTCACCTGATTCGGTCCAGTAGATTCGAGCAAATTGGCTGTGACAGACGGACGGACAGACAGACGCACGAGTGATCCCATAAGGGTTCCGTTTTTTAATTTTTTGTACGGAACCCTTAAAATATCAAAAATTATTGCAATATGAATTCTCAAAACGCCAACATTAGCAAAATCATATTTATTTTACAATTTTCTTGGAAAACTACTAACATTAAATATACTTAAATAAATATTCATGCGACTAAAATGTGATATACTTATTTTCAACTGAATTTCCGCGAAACGAGAAGCTCGCTTAATGCATGTAAAACTCGAATAAGCTTGTGATTCGCTAAAAATGTAAAGCAAATTCCGAGTTCCGTCTTTGCAGCGCACCTTCAACTTCCTCTTGATATTTGATTATCTATTTTAAAACTTAGAACGTTAAGAACCTTGTACATTTTGCTTGTACTTTTTTTTTTATTAAACGCGATAAATTGGTACTTATTAAAACAAATTAATATTAACAAAACACTTTCGTTTGTCACTGCGGCGTAGCCCTACTGTTGTGTACTGAGTCACGGACCAAGTGCGTGCCGAACTCAGAGACAGAATACTGTTAGATAACATGCCATACCAAAGGTTTGCCGTCGTCGTCGCGTCTTTGTAAAAGCCAATGCCAACTTTGAAGCGCGCCCCGCCAGCTTACCATTGGACGAATAGACTACCGTCTTATTAAAAAACAGGACTAACTTTGGTACTAGGTTTAAACATTATCCGCCCAAATCAAGTTAACATCTAGTAATATCACACTATCCCACTTGTCAATGTCAACTTGATTTGGGTGGATAATGGTTTAAACCTAGTAACAAAGTTAGTTCTGTTTTTATAATAAGACGGGTCGGGCCGGCCGGATGGTTACCTACCATCCGGTGGGATAGTGTGATATTACTAGATGTTAACTTGATTTGGGCGGATAATGTTTAAACCTAGTACCAAAGTTAGTCCTGTTTTTTAATAAGACGGTAGTCTATTCGTCCAATGGTAAGCTGGCGGGGCGCGCTTCAAAGTTGGCATTGGCTTTTACAAAGACGCGACGACGACGGCAAACCTTTGGTATGGCATGTTATCTAACAGTATTCTGTCTCTGAGTTCGGCACGCACTTGGTCCGTGACTCAGTACACAACAGTAGGGCTACGCCGCAGTGACAAACGAAAGTGTTTTGTTAATATTAATTTGTTTTAATAAGTACCAATTTATCGCGTTTAATAAAAAAAAAAGTACAAGCAAAATGTACAAGGTTCTTAACGTTCTAAGTTTTAAAATAGATAATCAAATATCAAGAGGAAGTTGAAGGTGCGCTGCAAAGACGGAACTCGGAATTTGCTTTACATTTTTAGCGAATCACAAGCTTATTCGAGTTTTACATGCATTAAGCGAGCTTCTCGTTTCGCGGAAATTCAGTTGGAAATAAGTATATCACATTTTAGTCGCATGAATATTTATTTAAGTATATTTAATGTTAGTAGTTTTCCAAGAAAATTGTAAAATAAATATGATTTTGCTAATGTTGGCGTTTTGAGAATTCATATTGCAATAATTTTTGATATTTTAAGGGTTCCGTACAAAAAATTAAAAAACGGAACCCTTATGGGATCACTCGTGCGTCTGTCTGTCCGTCCGTCTGTCACAGCCAATTTGCTCGAATCTACTGGACCGAATCAGGTGAAATTTGGTAGAATGTTGTAATCCTATGACCTAAACACATATGTGCAAATAAAAGGGCTCATTATGAGGATCTCAAATATATTTTTGTTATTATTGTGAAATGAATAGTTTTGATTTTATTCATGAAAGAAGATGAAAATTGACCATTCCCCCCCTGATCTCCGAAAATACTGACCTAAAATTTTGAAAAAAAAATACAAAATTTAGTTCATTGCTTGTAGATTACAGGAAAACTATAAGAATTCAATCAACTGTACGGATCCCTCTCCACGTGAGTTTAACTCGCACTTGGCCAGTTTATTTAAAAACAAATAACCGGTCAGACCAAAATAATAAATGATTTTTTTAGATCGACCTGGATCTTGGATGTTTATCTATATCTATGTATTTGTTATAAAATATAGTATCGTTGAGTTAGTATCCCATAACCCAAGTCTCGGACTTACTTTGGGGCTAGCTCAATCTGTGTGAATTGTCAAAAAAAAAAATTTGAGCGTTGGACCCTTCTCAACATGGTTGGTATGACCCTGGGGGTCTGCAGCATTGCCTAGGTGCCCCGACATTGAATATTGTCCGTTCAATTATGTAAATAAATATAAATAAGAAATAAAAATAAATAAAACATAAATGTAAAGATTTATTTAAACACAACTGACATTAAAGCAGTACGAATACGAAGTATTCCCCAATCTTGCTACGTAATCACGTGTTCATATGAAATTGCATTTTCGTCGAAACGCACGCTTTTATCACCGTTTTTATCGTGGCCTAATGAATGGCCTTCTACGGAACCACGTTTTAAAAGTTTAATAATACCCTCGTACGGCTATATTTTAGGGATCCACATTTACGCTGCTGAGTTAAATTAAATAAAAAAATATGTCTTGAATATAAAGTCCTAGGTGAATATTGTTGTGTGTTATTATATTTTTTGCTGTTGGTCTGGGAGAAAATAATAAACTAGGAATGTACCAGCTGTTTCTTTTCCCGCGCAGATCGTAGAAGCCGATTGAGGGACCAGGTGAAAAGGCTATATGGCTAGCAACTCATCACTATTTTGATTTCTTTTTCCACCTTCTCACCCACCATCATGATAAAAGTGGCCTTTAGGTCTTGCAGACCTGGGCTCTGTTTGTTTAGAGTCGCATGACCCCAATTGCCCTATCTGCCCCATTAGAGATAAAGAGGTGATAGTGTATAGTTTCCTCTCGCAGGTCTACTGGAAAATTCTTTAAAAATAAGTAGCACCTTAGTATATTTTTTTTTAAATTAAAATTTAATTAAGTAAATGACAACAATGGGACAATTAAGGTTATATAAAAATAAAAAAAAATTAAGTAAATTTTCAAGTGTACTTGAACATGACTTGAACCAATAAAATTATAACTATATAACCGACGAGTTAAACAACTTTTGGGGGTTATCTTATTAGATTTTGTATACTTAAGTCAGTACAATAATATACATAGGTTTACAGGATGATTTTGAACCTCGTGCTATTATGTATATGTTCAATATTTTTTTATATGAAAGTAGTTAAGTATCATGGAGTGAATTTCAAAAAGACTGGTGGTTAGAGCGGTGATCACACTGCGCGGGGGGGGGGGGGGCAGATTTGAACATTGTATGCAAGTATCTCAGTTTGTATAGAAAACACGCCTAGTCCAACTTACTAAAAACGCGGCGGATTCCGTAAAAATGCGGCAGATTCCGCGCACCGCGGTGGGGCGCGTTGCCAAGTGGGTAAATCGCCTAAAAAGTCAGCCTGTATAAATGATATAAAATATATAGAGGTACTTAAACCACTGAGTATAAAACCATTAATAAACACGTCCAAACTTTAAACCTGCTTTGTCACGTCATTGTGATACTCAGTATCCACACGTTTCAGACAAAAAGTCAACTCACGCTTGACCATTTTATTCCCTGTCATAAAATAAAATTAAGTTTAAAATATTAACAGTCGGCTGCGAAAGCTCGAGGGCCGTGCTGGGGCTTTACATGTCACGATCACGTTTGAATTGTGAACGTCTTTATCCCTAACTAGCTGTGCCCGCGACTCCGTTCGCGTGATTGTCGGAACATAATGTTATATAGCCTAAAGCCTTCCTCTATAAATGGACTACCCAACAAAAAAAGAATTTTTCAAATAGGACCGTTACTTCCTGAGATTAGCGCGTTTAAACAAACAAACAGACAAACTCTTCCGCTTTATAATATTAAGTATAGATGGGGCAGAAAGAGCATTATGAGTCTTGTGACTCTAACCAGATGGAGCCCAGGGCCGCAAGATTCAAGGGCCACTTAGCATGATGGAAGCCGAAATGATGAAAGTGGTCAGTAGCTCTCTGAAAATAGATTTTTCAAATTTAAATTCAACTGAATTATTTACACGTCAATAAGTTACGTTGTAAAATAATTTAAAAATTCAATTAAAAGAACAGCTACTGAGCTAGCTTTTCGCAAGGACTTCTGCTGAGGCGAAACGCCAAACTCACTTACACAGTATTAGTCGCCTACATACCATAAAAGCTGTCTGTCAATTTACATATACTAATTATAAAATACAATGTTGATTCATTATAGCATGTAATGCTCGCAAACAAGCGAACAAACATAAATAACGTAATAATAAATACTAATTAGTCACAAAGCGAAGCCAAGCTGATCAGTCCTTTCTAACAGTGCTGTTAGAAAGGACTGATCAGCTCATTCATAGAATAAATAAATAAATAGATAAGGACAAATAACACTGATTGAGTAAGCCCCAAAGTAAGTTGAAACTTGTAGTATTATGGGATACTATATTTGATAATAATAGCGTATATAGATAAACATCCAAGACCCAGGACAATTTAAAAAAGGCCATTTTCCAACTTGCCCTGGCTGGGCATCGAACCCAGAACCTCCGGATTAGCGGTCTAGCGTATTGACCATATGATACACGGAGGTCGTCAAATAATAGGTGACGAACTCTTCGTTCAAAACATCGTTTGTTGTAAACAAGGCTGAGTCAGGCGCGCTGCGTTGGGGATCCCCGGCCAATTTGTATGAATTGTACCCGTAAATGATTGTCACCGAACGGGTCCAGCCGTACCCGCGATAAGACACGCACTGCCCAGTTAATTTGTTTGGTGTGCAAACGTGCCGCTGGAAATTAATGGCCGACTATGCATTATTGAAAGGCGGGGGATGTTGATTGATCAGAATGTGAGCAATATTCTGTACTACGACTAAGTAAAAGTTTTTATAAACTTACCTATATTTAGCATGCCCTGTTAGTTGTTTATTTGTAGGGTAAGTAGACTATTTAAATCAGTACTGTTTGCCCAACGGATGATGCCATAGGTTCACCATGAAAATTCATACCCGTAATACGAATATGATGCTATTGTAATTTTTAGGGTTCCGTACATAAAGGGTGCAAACGGGACCCTATTACTGAGACTCCGCTGTCTGTCCGTCTGTCTGTCTGTCTGTCCGTCTGTCACAAGGCTCTATCTCTCGAACCGTAATAGCTAGACACTTGAAATTTTCACCGATTATGTATTACTGTGGCCGCTATAACAACAAATACTAAAAATAAAAAAAAGCTAAAAATTTAAGGGGGTCGTCATACAAGAAACGTTTTTCTTCAGCGTTTTAAAAAATTGTACGGTGGTACGGTACCCTTCATGTACGAGTCCGACTCGCACTTGCCCGTTTATTATTTACAAGCTACTGTTTGTTGGTATTTGTTTTTTTGATCAATTCTTGCAAGTTTTTGAGCATGTTTTCCGGTTTCCGATTAAGATAAAATTTTGTATGCTATTGCAAATCAGATGACGATGCAATATTATTATATAAGCTGATCTGATGATGGAGCCGGAAGGTGGCTATGGAAAAAAAATGACGCAAACCCATTGACTTTGGGCTTAGTACATTTGTCTTGATAAGCCTTACAATAAAAGCTTATATGAAAAAATGTTTTTTTTTAATAAAACTATTATCATATAAAACTAATAAAATAAAAATGACATTAAAGTGCCATATCAATTTTCCTTATGAATAAGAAATTTTAAACGTTCAGAATTTTTAAAAATAAGCGAGATATAGAAATTGGTTTTGTGTAAGTAAAACTATAAATTTACTAACGCTTAATAAATACTGTTGCTGAGAAGAAACGCCAAAAGAAACTCATGATAATACTCGTTGCGTAAAATACATCCTTAACATCTAGAGAGTAGATAAATCAAATTAAAAATAAATAATATGAGAGTTATTTCATCCCTAAAAAGATTGTCAGAAATATAACAATGGAGATGGCCCTAGAAAGGGAGAGGTCATTTATTTTTTAGCTTATTTCTCGGGCCGGGAATAAAAATAAGAGAAATAAGGAGTGAATCGCATGTTTATTTTAACCCAATTTCATCAGAGTTCTTTGGAATGGTTTTAAGGTGTAAAATGTTCAATGCGCAAAATGTACAATAATTATGAATACATAATAAAAAATATGAGGTTCTTAGTAAAATTACATTATGAAACTAAAATTAAACTGAATATAACTACATATGTATATAAAAATGAACTAGATATAAATAAATACAATATATAAACATTAAATAATATTAAAAACCCCATGGACCACAAATCGCTGCGCTCGCAGGGTAGGATACTAAGAAGCTGGCAGCATTCCCACGTTGAATGGCCAGGCTTAGCTGGCGCTTCAACATTCAAGTTCAATTCAAGGGCTGGCGTGCATATTGGCCAAAGGCCAATATGCGCGCCAGCCCTTGGATCCCCTGAAATTCTTCAAAAAGGACGTAACTTGTTTTTTCTTCAGCATGCATAAAATAAATGATGATAAATAAACACTTACTCGTATCATCAGGTATAAAAAAAAAATGACCAAAAAACTACGAAATATCTAATTTCTAAACGTCTTTTACATTCATTGTGTGTAGTCAAATCAATATTTAATTGGTATAATCGGAAGAAGACGTTAAAAAAATACGACCTATCTGATTTTATGTGGAATTTATTTCTTACTCTGAAGCCAGGATATCATTATGCAATGTGTTCAGAACTTTGTGATTTGAATCGTTTATTTCACTCATCAGATATTGAAGCGGTAGTGACCAAGTGGTTTAGGCACTGGCTGTGCTTCTGTGAGGCTCTAGTTCGTTCCTCACCAGGCGCTACTTGTACTTTGAGTATGTTTGTACTTACGTACCACCATTTGCTTCCGGCGAAGGAAAACATCGTAAGAAAATCTGTAAACTAGTTCACTAGCATGTTATAGATGTAGTTCACTAGATGACAATTACTAAAGCTATGTCCACCGGGCCCCCTATGCATAAGGTTTCATAATGTGTGAAACTGTATATAAAATTATTTGTTAGTATTACAGTAACTTAAAACAGGTAAGTGTATAGCTTTAAGAACTAACACCAGTTTTAAGTTACTGTTAGGTTTGATGCTACGTTACGCGGACGCCCACGCGGTTCCATACAAAAGTACCCCGCGTGGGCGTTCATCGCGTGCCCCCGCGCGTAAGCCCGTCGCGTGGAGGCGGGCTTGTTCAGCATAGACTATAGAGCAGATAATTATGATCAGACGACTGACTGCCATACATAGTATTATATTAAAATCTACATCGACACGACTGTGAATGTACGCTGTAAAAATTGAACTAACTGACACTGACGTCGGGCAGCCTCGACGGGGCCCGTCGCGGGCGTCCGCGTAACGTAGCGTCAAGGCTAATAGTAACAAGTTGGATCTAAGTTATCTGAAATAAACAATTAAATTGATTTGAGTTACGTCTCATAAGACACCAGTATTAGGTATTAAAACACTCGATAAGAAGATCAGACATTTTGCGAATCAGGCCTTCCGCTCTTAAAAAGGGGACAGAAGGGAAACAAGGATCAGACAATCAAATATTTAAAAATTGTTAGGGTTTATTTCCTTAGGGAGATAGATTTCCTTGAGTTTCAGTTGAGTATATTAAATCTTATAGGGCTACCTTTGCATATATAAGGGTTAGAATAAATTGTAGAAATATCAAATGGTTTTTTTCACATTTAAGATATAATAAGTTAAGAAAATTATTGATTTACCTATTTAACTTTATTCACAAATACAAAAGCGGACTTAAGGCCTAATGTTTTATCTACCAATAAACCAACTGGATGATGTGAGACTAAAGAGGAAGTGCGAAATTCGAATATAAATATGGTGAAGAAAGAACTAAGTACGAGTATACTGTAATAATAAGGAATAGGTAATAAACAATAAACTAATTTCTTACAAACAAATAATACACACTATAAAGTATTATACTAAGATAACATCCAATATATCCATTATGTCAGTCTGGCAGTATAAATCTAAAATGGATTTACATAACAGTAGTAATGAAATTAGTAGTAAATTACATCATATTTCCTAGATAAAATGAGGTTACAAAGGCGTCGTAAGTTCCGGGCGTACTACTAATTTTCTACAGCCATCAAAGACTAACTTGGTATAATTAGCAGCTCAGATATTGCCGCTTCATCAAATACTAAGCGTACGTGCGATAGCGCGCTGTGATCAAAACTGCTTGCTCAGCGTCTACCTAATGCATACGGTTATGAGGCATCGGACGTTACCATTGGTGTATTTGTCATTATACGAGTACTAAGTTCTTTTTTGTTATTCTTCTTATTATTATTAAAGAACTAGGCTCTTTTCTGTGGAGCAACCATCTCTTCCATCTCTCTCTGTCCCAAGCCCACTCCTTTACAACTTTGTAAATTGAAACATGGATTTATTTTTCAGTTGTTTTATTAAACTATCTTCCTTTGTTTCTTCCTTCTCATTTTTCACTCCAATATTATTTTGAAAAACTCTTCAAAACTTTTAATGTCTAACATTTTCCCTCACGTATATTTTGGGTGATTTGTGTTTCTCTCCAACAAGTGCTAACACCTCCTCATCTATCTATCTATATATATGAAAGCGAAAATCACTCACTCATCACGAAATCTCGAAAACTACTTAGCCAATGGAGATGAAATTTGGCTGGAAGGTAGATTGTGACTAGGATACGTCCGTTAATAAAGGATATTTGGAAATTCCATCCCTAAGGGGGTGAAATAGGGGTTGGAAGGTTGTATGAAACTTCTTAATTTTGAAAATAAGACACATGACTTTTAATGTATTTTAGTAGTAAGTAGAAAATAATAATGCATTTATTAGATTTTGAAAACTACATCCCTAAAGGGGTGAAATAGGGGTTGCAAGTTTGTATGAATCTTCGTCATTTTTGAAGCGACACATGAAGAAGACACATGACATTTTTTAATTAGTGGTTAGTAAAAATAATAATCCATTAATTGGATTTTAATAAATTGAATTCCAGTTTAAAAAAAAACAATTTAATTTACGTAGACTACACGGGCGAAGTCGCGGGCAATAAATAAATAGATATATAAATACAAATCACACTGATTGAGCTAGCCCTAAAGTAAGTTTAAACTTGTGTTATGGGATACTAACTCAACGATACTATTTTATGATAAATACATATATAGATAAACACCCAAGACCCAGGACAATTTGAAAAAGGCTATTTTCTAACTTGCCCTGGCTGGGGATCGAACCCAGAACCTCCGGATTAGCGGTCTAGCGTGTTAACCATTACGCCACGGAGGTCGTTCAAATAGCTAGTTAGTTATATATTTTGTCTAGTATTCGCACGCGATGATGGGATGGGAGGTCTATTATTTCTCATTGTCCATGATTAGCAACTGTAGATGCAACTACAGATGTAGTGTGTGTCTTTTTAATTAAGTGCAAATATTCTAAGAGGTGATTCAGTCCATAATTTTAAACAACTTTTCCTAATTTGTATAAGAACCTAAAATTAGTTTTAAATATTTCTAAATACATTCATAAGAAAAAGTTGTTCAAAATGAAGGCCATGCAGGCCTTTAGGACTTAAAATAGTTGTACTTAATTAAAAATCACCTTGTATATTTATAACTATCTATCGCGACACGCGTATTCACTATTTAAAAAATAATAAAATTTTGATATCTTGTCAACCTGTTTTTCGACTAACTTATTTTAACTTCTTTAATTGATTCTTACATGCTGGTCTGGGAAAAAAGAAAAATCATAGAGCGTACCATCTGCTACTATTCCCGCAGATGGTAAAAGCAGATTCAGGAAATTCCCTTTGGGTCTTGCCTGAGGCTCTGTTTGCCAGACGTGATAGAGTGTGTAATTTTCTCATAAAACTTTTCCATATTCACTGATTCCAGAAAGCATAAAATTCGATTTTGATGACTCCTGTATTTATTGAATAGATAAACTTGTAAGTAAAATAATATCACTAAATTATTGTTTTTATATTACTCACATGCCTTGTTTATAAGGCCGTCTATTGTATACATACATACATACATACTATCACGCCTGTTTCCCACAGGGGTAGGCAGATTCTATGAGCCTCCACTTGCTTCGATCCTGACAGACTTCTTCCGCTTCATCTACACTCATCAACCTCTTCATACATGACCTTCGGTTACGGGTACTATTGTATATTTATTTATTAAATCTTTATTGAAGACAAAGGAACAAAAGGTGGACTTAACGCTAATGCATTCTCTACCAGTCAACCTTTAGGAAAAACAGAAAATGTATACCTATACTATACTGTACATATTTTTGAATATTATTTTTATGTGTTTTTGGTGCAATTAAGTGTAACATATTTGGGACCTCGACCTGTCCCGGCGCTCTAGGCGAGTTCCCACATAGAAGGTAGTAGAAGAGGTAGAGAATAGAGTCTCGATAACGATGGATTATATTAAATTTGTTATCTGATACTGATAACTGTTACATATAAAAGAATAATATTTAATTTATGAAGGTACAGCAGATAGGATCAAGCAAGTGATCAGCTTAAGAGATGATGGTGGAATGAGTCAAAAGGGATCAGTAAATGATTCGAAAATGGAATGAAAGGGAATTTGAAATGAAATGAAGAATAAAAAACGAAAAGGATGAGATGTAGAAAGGAGGTTTGAACATGATGCAAGCAGCATCGTTACACATACCTACTTACTTATTCGATTGACCAATTGATCTTTCGTTAAATCAATTTTTAATTTTTTTTTTAAATGTTGGGATTACAAGTTTCAATAGTACGGGCGATGACACTCCACTTCTCGTCCAAATATTTGCGTATACCTGACCAGAACATCCTTGTTAGTGTTGTTAATATTAGGTATATTAAGGTTGTACTCGTTTTATAATTATGATATGATAAGTAGCTATTTTTTGACACTTATTAGGCTCTTTGCGCAAATAACCGTATGAAAAAGTTTTTTTCGGGATCTGAGTAATAGGCACGAGACTATTACTATACTGAGACCATTTTGTACTGATAATAGAATAAAACGTCACAAAACAATGTCACTTATTATGATAGTGATTTTAGATTTCTTAAAGCAGAAAAACTGTCATAAGAGCGCTATTTGACTCCAAGAAACTATGACGTCACGGCAGGCATCTGACGTAACTTAATGACTGTTACTTCATCTAGTGACAACAGTCATTATTACACAATAGCAGAGCGGCGACACTCCCTATACGTGAGAGTTTGAGCGCCGGTGACCTTGAGCTTGGAGCTCGTAATGCTAGGGTTGATGTCGAACCGAAATGAAGTATCGTGCAGTGCATGAGAGAAACGCGAACTAGGTACCAGCCCTCGGCCAAAGCAGTCAACGCATACATGCTTAAGTGTCGTTTTTTTCGCGTAGTGTATATATTTTTTGACAATAGTGAACTTGTGTGCAGGTTTCCTCACGATGTTTTTTCACCGGAAGCATGTAGTAGTATGGTAGTGGTACATCACCGTACATGACTAGATACAAAGTCAGATGTACAAGTAGCGCCTAGTGAGGATTGAACTAGGTCCTACAGACTCATCTCACCACCGCTTATTTTTCTGAGTCACTCATGTTATACTCGATGGTGCCGTCTGGTTCCCGTCAGAGTAGATATGACCACTCCAAGTCTACCCGTGGATGTCGTTGAAGGCGAATAAGTAAACACGAGCTAAACAAAGCTTATAAACATCAGTAAGTCCTTTCAAACCCGTCTGGCCAGCGTGGAGAGTGTAGGCCAAATCCTTTGACTGCGCTGGCAAAGTATGGCTCTGGTAGTACAGAGAGGGTCGTGCTCTTGCAGTGAAGACTAAAAAAGACCTGATGATGATGATGATGACTTAAGTATTTGTCCTTCGACTGTATGATACATTAAAAAAGCAATAAATTATTTGATTTGATTTGTAAATTTTCACCCGGTATAAGTTAAATTTCATGAAAAGTCCATGCATAATTTTCGTGTCAATCAAACAACAATTTTCGAGACATAAAATCATCATTTGGTAGAGATTGATTTGATAAAAATGGGGATATCGTTTCATGTTTTAAAATAGTATACCATTTGGACCTAGACTGCAAAATTGTCACGCGTGTCATAAATCAACGTGACATGTTAAAAATAATGTTTTAGAGTGTGAACAGACGAGCAACGTCGCGACGCTATGCCTTAACAGACGAGTGACGCTATGCTTTAACAGACGAGCGACGCTATGCCTTAACAGACGAGCGACGCTATGCCTTAACATACGAGCGACGCTATGCCTTAACATACGAGCGACGCTATGCCTTAACAGACGAGCGACGCTATGCCCGCAACATCTGTCAGCGACCGTGAGATGGCTCTTCATGGCTGGTCGCCGACTGTCGCGCAACACAGCGTTGCGGCTGAAAATGTCTAGTCTCCTACAATGTCTAATGTGCTAAAGAGTCCAGTGTCTATTACGTCCAGTTCCAATGTCAAGTGTTAGGACACTGGACTTTTAGCACATTGAACATTGTAGGAGACTAGACATTGTCAGCCACAACGCGACACAGATCGCCGACCAGAGTCGCGGATATACGAGCACTGTCTGTTAGAGCCCTTAGTCTGGCAGCATGTCAATTAATAAATAAATATAATTAGTAAATAGCAAAGAGCAGATTTTGTCTATTCTGGGAATTTATATTTGCAGTTATGAAAGTATTCCATATCTAATCGTCATTTCAATCATCGTATGGTGACGACTGACGACAGAGCAGCATACAATTTGTTACCATTCCATTCCTCTCCCGCGGTCGTCCTAAAAAGGAACTAAGGGGGGACAGGTAAAGGGCGGCAGTGTTGTTTCTGCAATAACTTTACACCATCAATATCCGAGTGTATTCCCGGTTGCATCCTCAGCGGTAACGCTTCAGAGCCCGGGGTCCGCTACCTAACATAGGTGATTTAACGAGGTTACTGATTTACACAGAGCGACTGCTGTCTGACTTCCACAACCCAAAGGAAAGACCAGAACCAATCCTAGGATAGGTTTAAACAAACGCTAGACGGCGTTCGGGACCCACAGCTTTACATGCCTTCCGAAACACGGAATACAGACGAGTTTGTGTTTGCGTGGTCCAGTCGTCAAGGCGTTTGCCTTGTGATGCGAAAGGAGGATGTCGAATATTTCAAGCTTGAATCACCTGATTATCTAAAAAGAAAGATGATTCCGTGTTATTTATTATTTGTTTAATTACAAATAAATAACACGCAATCTGAACGGAACAAAATATCTGAAAAGAAAGATGATTCCTTGTTATTTATTTGTTGTTTAATAATAAATAAATAACACGGAATCATCTTTCTTTTCAGATAATCAGGTGATTCAATCTTGCAATATTCGACAAGTACCTATTTGTTTGTTGGGTCCAATCTTGCAAGTTAAATTTTGAGCCACTTCTCGGTTTCAGATTGAGATTTTGTATGCTAATGTAAATCAGGTGACAATGCAATACTGCTCTGATGATGGACCCGAAAGGTGGCTATAGGAACCCTGTAATAAAACGATGCAACCCCATCGAGTTTGGGCTTATTACATAGTCTTGATTAGTACTTACTTACTTAGATATAGGTTACACGCTCACTCTGGTATCAGTCCAGTCCATCAGTCTGGATTGACGTGACTGATGCCAGAATAATGAATGATTTTCATGGTCATTTCAAAGTTTACATGGTCAATCCAGAATGACAGCAGACTGATAAAAAGTACGTGTACGGCAAAGAGCTATAATGAACCTTATGTACCTTGGTGTACGGTGTATAGTAAAGTATGGTGACTAACGCGAGAATTATACGAATGGGTTACGCGATCATTCTCCCATCAGTATTTCATTATTCAAAACAATTTTAGTTTTCATTAGTCTGAACTATCAGTGTGTCATTCCGACCGACTGATGGACTGGAATGATGCCAAACTGAGCGTGTAACCTTGCTCTTTGGTTTTACAATAAAAGCTTGTACGAATATATTTTTTAAAGAACTTATTTGATTGAAACTTTTTACTGTACTGCAGTAAAATAGCCCCTTACGAGATTTCAGTCACGCTGTCATATCAAAAAGCGCAGTCATCATTTGTCACTGATCCCATAAATCATCGTCACGTCGTGCCAAGCTCGGGCGTGACCAGCCACTATTGCTAAAGGTTTTATACACGAGTATTTTTAATAATTTTTGACTTTATTTATTTTGTTTCACCTGTCCCGTTCTTTGTGTGTTCGTAATAAAATCTTGCAAGCTAAAATAGACCCACTTCTTATTATTCAATCGAGTTGAAACTTAACACACCTACTTATGTAAGTTAAGGTTGCCTGGAAGAGATGTCTGTGCGAAAAGGCCGCCTTTTGTATGCTAATAATTATCTATATCATTTGTATCTCATAAATAAATCCTAATCCTAACTAATATTATAAATGCGATAGTGAGTTTGTATATTTGTTTGTTTGTTTATTTGTTTGATTGTTTGTTACCTCTTCACGCTTTATCTACTGAACTAATCTTCTTGAAAATTCGCATACACATAGTTAGGAGTACTGAGAAGGACATAGGTTACCTTTCATCCTGGAAAAAAACAATGTTCCCGTGGGATACGCGAGCGAAGCCGCGGGCAAAAGCTAGTAAAAAATAAATAAGTTGAGTGACAATGCAATATTATGGTACCAATGACCTGATCTCATGACGAAGCCGGAAGGTGGCCAGCATCTTTGTAATAAAACAACATAACCCCACCGAATTTGGGCTCAATTGTTTTGTCTTGCTTGAGGAGCACTTTATACCTTTTTGTTCAAAAGTTTGTTTTTAAAAATGTTTTTCAAAATCATTTCAGTTCCACTCCAAACACACTTTCTGAATGCAAATGCTTGATTCATTGACAAAAACATCAAAATCTCTTTAAGTGTGAATATTTGAGGAGTTCTCTCGATTTCTCGAGGATTCCATCATAGGATCTTTACCTGATGACAATGGGATTAGCATGACCCTTTAAAATAAAAAATATTTATTTCCAAATCAGTTAAAAAACGGAGAAGTTATTCAGAAACATACATAAAAAACATATATACATCCGAATTGAGATTCTGTGCCTAAATTCTAGCAAATAAAAGGAGACAAATCCCTGAAATTAAATCGCACGTGATTTAGGAAATGAAATCAGCGATTTGATCCGAGATATAATGATTCGTATCGATTACGGCGATTCCTCGCTGATGAAATCTCCGCTTGACGGATTTGACCTGCCACAGATGTAGGAAATTACGAGGTGCTAGTATCTTAAAGAGGCCCAGATGCTGTTGTGTGAAATGGAGTCGAAGGCTTTTTTGTAATCAATGAAGCCTATGTTTGCACTCAAAATATAGACCAAAAATATATAAACATATTAAAAAATGTGTATTCTCACAGCACAAGCAGAGTAAGGCTAGATAGAACAGGCAAAAGCATAAATATAAAACGTGGAGTTAGACAAGGTGACCCTATCTCACCCAAGCTGTTTATAGCCGTATTAGAGAATATCATGAAAGATCTACCATGGACAAATCGAGGTATATATATAGATGGAAAATATTTGAACCACCTAAGGTTTGCAGACGACATTATCTTACTGGCAGAAAACCCTAAAGATCTTCAAAACATGATGCAAGAACTACAACTTGTCAGTAGAAACGTGGGGCTTGAAATGAACCTAGAAAAAACTAAAGTCATGACAAACAACAGAGAAATGCCTATTTTAGTAGACAACATGCCACTTGAATATGTTCAGGAGTATGTGTACCTTGGAAAAAAAAATTCATTCAAGGCAGAAAGAAATATAGAAGAAATTAATAGAAGAATAGGAACTACATGGAAAAAATTTTGGGCACACAAAGAGATACTAAAATCCCAACTTTCTTCAAAGACCAAGAAAATAGTGATGGACTCTGCTATTCTACCTTGCCTCACATATGGGTGTCAAACCTGGGTATTTGACCATAAATCCAATAGCAAAATTCTGACTACACAAAGAGCCATGGAGAGAAGTTGCTTGGGTATCAGATTAAAAGACAGAATCAAAAGCACAGAGATACGCAAAAGAACAGATGTGACGGATGCCCTACTTTATGCACAGAAAATGAAATGGAAATGGGCTGGACATATCGCTAGGTACTCTGACAATAGATGGACACTGAAAGTCACGAGGTGGAAGGGGCCCCAAGGATGGAGACGCAGAGGCCGACCAAATGCCAGATGGGGAGATGAAATAGCAGCCCGCGCAGGAAAAAACTGGATGAAAGTAGCTGAAAACAGGGACAAATGGTTAGCTTTGGAGGAGGCTTTTACCCGAGAGGGGTCCATACAATAGTTTTTTCAATATCAATAATTATCTGGACATTGCAATACATTGACATTTCTTTATTATATTTTACTATTAATTATTATGACAAAAATATAAAAATAACTAATGCTTATAAATTATTAAAATTCTTTTGAAATACATTTGAAGGCTAACAGTGTAAATATAAATGTAAAATTGTATGGAATAAATAAAGCTTTATTATTATTATTATTATTATTATATAGTATCTTAAAATATAATCAATCAAATATAAGGGGTAAGTTGTTAATAGACCTAGTGAAAACAATAATGGTGGTTAAAATTGCCGGAAAGCGCAACATAATCTTCCGCTCTGGTCTGGGAAAAAGGAAAAGAATGTACTAGCTGCTTTTCTTCCCATGCAGATCGTAAAAAGTGAATGAGAAAATGGGAGAAAATCTTAATAATTTTAGTAGGCGATGCGGCTAGCAACAAATAACTATTAAGAGGAAACCTCAAGGGCTAGAGTAAAGAAAAATAGGTATTTTTAAAATCTATTGCTGTCGCGCTTTGCCCGAACTACAACCGAGCAAGTGCGATAGATACATACTACAGCTTGGACTGAAAATACCTATTAAAAGAACAGAAAATCAACGATTCGTAGTCCCCTGATTTCTTTTCCAAAACTTAACCAATATAAGTACTTTTTTCATTACGAATTAACAAAGACTTGATCGGTGTCCCTATGTTTAAATTTTTTTATATAATCTTTTCAAATTTGTTTTCTGGATGTTTGAACACAGCGGAAAATCTTGCTATTTTTTTAGGTTTTGAACGTTCATATCTCTTTTAATAAATAATTTATGAAAAAAAAAGAATTCATAAGGACATGCTAATAGTGGCTATAGATATTCAGAAAAAAAAATATAACTCTACCGGCATTATCCAGGGAGGAAACAGGGGACTACGTTTGTATAGAAAAACGGCCCCTCTATTTCGTCTTAATTGTGTTCTCCTCCCGTGAAATTTTGTGAGCAGGTTCGATATTTTTTTTTGTAATTTTTTTTTAAAATGGCGTGGCCAGTGGATTTTTAGTGTGTGCAGTACTAAGACAGACGCGAGATCTATAGAGCCACCAGTAAACTTGTCTTTGAAGCTGAGTAAATACAATACAAAAATCTTTATTGCACCAAATGACATTTCCAGTTACGATATTTAAAGTAAAGACAACAAGGTACAAAAGGCGGCCTTATCGCCAAAGCATTCTCTCAACAGGCATCAAGAGGAATGCGAAATAAATAAGTGTGATAACTGGTGGCGCAGTTCAAATTTTATACACTAATTATATATATATAGTATATTAATAAAATATATAGTAGCCTACAGATATTCTTAATATACATAATATAATATAGCAAAATAAAATAATAATAAGTACAATTTTATTATATACAGGCTAACTTTTTATCCACCTGCAAATTTTTTGGAGCAAGTTCAGTCCATAGTACTGAACTACTTTCTATAAAAAAAATTATTAAGAATCGATAAAAAATTTTCCTTCTCCCATACTAATCAGCGCTCAGCCAAACGGATTTTGTATGGGAGGACGAAAAATTGTTATCGATTTTTAATAACTTTTTTATAGAAAGTAGTTCAGAATCATGGAGTGAACTTGCTCCAAAACTTTTGCAGGTGGCTAAAAAGTCAGCCTGTATAGGTAAAGGTAATTAATTACCTACACATATAAATAAATATCACATTGATGTAAAATAAACCTGTACATGATGCTTAGGCAGGAAGAGGAAAGATACAGTAAATTTTGGACAATATAACATTCAATATAGCACATTCTAATTAACTATAAAATTATATATTTATATTAATCAATCAATATTTACATTACTCTATGATGATATGTGAAGATAATGTAACATTTCTATCAAATTATACCTATTTAAAAAACGAGAAAATGGATGCGTATAAGCAAAACACCCTTCTTAGCTGAATGTAAGCACTGAGTGAACATTGATTTGGTTTTATTAAAGCGACATCTGGCGCTCGCAAAGTTTAAGGACTTACAAATTAACGTACCTACACTTCGCACGATCCTCTGTATGCTTGAGCAGTCTACGACCTTTGACTTTGTTTACTCTTCTTCATCCTAGCGCGTTCCCGGTTGCATCCTCAGCTGTGCTGCTTCGGAGCCCGGGGTGCGCTCTCCCGCTTTTTCTTCTCCAAATGTTACATACATGTCAATAGTTACCCTAGGATACCAAAGACCTTGCGTTGGAAAAGAAATAGCCTAGAGTTTTAATAATTTGGCTATAGTTTTATGACCGGCCGCCTGCCTAACGTTAACCATCCTTGAGAATGCAATTGTAGCAGATGTTTGTGCTTAATCCTTTAGTCCCCTCTTACGACATCCATAGGAAGAGATGGAGTGGTCCTATTAGATAAATACGTGACAGTATGTATGTATGTAACCGCTGATCGTAAAACTGTAATTGTGTATACCTAGTGTTTGTGTAAGTGGCCAAAACTACTTTCAGATTTTTCAAGCTGACTAAATACATGTAATGAAGCTTGATGACTGCCATTAAATAAGGACATTCAGGAATGAAGGCTTTACGTACTTTCTAAAACACAGAGGAGCTCAAGTAATTTATGTGCCACCTATGGTCTCCCATCCAAGTGCAAAGCACTATCGGAGTTGCTTAACTTACAACAAGTACCGTGTAAATAACCTATAATACCAATTTAAACTTACTTTGGGCACAGAATACAGTAAGAGTAAACAGAAGGGACTCTTCTAAGGTACGCGCAATATACGTCCCCGTTCCCCGCACCCGCACCTCTCCCCCGGTTCTTGACGGCCAACGTGAGAAATCGAGGCGAAAACGGGGGAGAGGTGCGGGGACGGGGAACGGGGACGCCTGGGTGACGCATATTGCGCGTACCTTAGGAGTTTCCGGCCTGTGCTTTGGGGCAAGCCAATCAGTGTGATTTGTCCTTTTATATTTATTTATAAGCTTTTAAGTGCCTGCTCATTTTTGAAGCGTACTCAACACTAGCTTGAAAAAAAAATAGTATTTAAAAAGTCCGTTTCTGTCTAGGGTTAGCACTCTTAAGTTACATAAATAGTAATAGTATTCTAACTTATTAGATTGAATCTTAGAAATCTTGAAATTTTCCGTACAAAACACCAAAAAGACATGAAAAAGATATTACTTGTTTTTTTTTTGTTATTAATGGCTTGACGCTACTGCGTATTTAGCCAGGAACAAGTTAATAAAACGTGGGCAATTATTTTTTCCTAACAAGTTACAATCAGAGGTTGGTGTAGGCCTTTGATTGCTTTCCCCCCCGCTCGGGTTCTCATCTTGTCGCGATGGGGGGGCTCAGTACCTGCGGACTGCCTCATCCGCAGGGAAGCCAAGAGGAACCCATTGTCCGGGTTGAGGCTTAGGCCTCCCCGGGCCCGGAGGAGGCCATTCCTGGTGGGAATGGCCTGGCTGTGAGAGAAGGGGGTTTACTCCCTACTCTCACAGCCGTGGTAGGGGTCGCGGGGGAAGAGGAGTGTCGGTGTGTCGTTGCCGCTCGCCCTATCCTCCGCGACCAAGCGCGGCCGTGGCGCTTGGCACGGCAACGGTGGGGCCGCAGGGGAAGAGGAGTGTCGGTGTTACGTTGCCGCTCTCCCTATCCCCTGCGGCCGGCTTGGTGGGCCCCGGTCACCGTCAGGTGGACTGGGGCAGGGCCTGCTTCTGCAGGCCCCAAATTATGAAGGCTGGTTGGACGGTGGAAACGGGATTCCATCGTCCAACGGACAGCCCTCCGGAGTGGAAGGCAGGCGCGTGTGCGTGTCAGCGCGCCTGTTCTTGTCGGGCCGAGAGGCCAACACGACGGTTTCTCCGGTCCCTCTGATTCAGCAGAGGGTGCCGTGAGGCCGTTGGCGAGCCGGGGCCGCTGAGATAGCGGCCGGCCGCGCCGGGGCTGTGGAGCAAGAGAAGCACACGGCCTCGGCCGATAGCGGCTGAGAGGTGACACCGCGGAGTTTTTAGTGGTAACACCACATAACCTTACCGGTGTCCCGTAACTGGTAAGGTATCCGAAGGGATTTTCTCCGCGTCAAAAAAAAAAAGGCCTTTGATTGCTTTAAGGGAGCTTCTGGCGACAAATCTATACGAGTCCACTGGTTTTCATAGCCGATTGAGTGGCGGACGACGCCCTAAGACGACGCCCACACAGTCCGCGAAACAAATATCACTACACTACAGCCGTACTATGACTGTCCACTTTAACTATTTAACATATTGTTCATGAGCATGAGCATTAATAACACCAAACAACACCAATTTCATATTAAAAAGTCCACTTAAATTTGGAAAATAATTTAAAGAAAACCTCAACCAAACACCTTGACTTCCCGCCAAAAAAAAACTCTATTACTTGTTTAATTACCAACCGAGGAAGCGGCTGCGTAAAGGCAAAACACCTTCTGAGCTAAGGCTGAGTAAGCACAGAACAAACATTGATTTGGTTTTATTAAAGCGACATCTGGCGCTCGCAGACTTTAACGACTCCATACAAATTAAATACGTGGATCCCAGTTTATCGTACGATCTCAGAATTTGCTCAGTATTCTGAGCGTGCGATTAAAGGTAAGCGCTCACAGGAGTTGATGTAACTTCGAAGACATGTTTGTCTTGATGTCTTGTGGACCTCGCTAAGGCCGTTGGTCCTAGCTGTTATCATTGTATCACATGTCCTTAAGCTATGTCAAATAGAGGTACCTTGAATTTCCAGCTAGTCAGTCCGAAAAATCTGATAAGTGTTGGTTGATAAATTAATATTTTAACTTATTGACATACAAAAAATAATCCCACTTATTTTTTGATAAATTTATTAAATTGTTTCCAGAGCACGAAGGAGTTCAATAAATTTTCACCAGATCTCAGTAAAGAATTCATTAAGGACATTGGCCCAAACTGATAGACTGAACTGTCCTTCAGCATATTTATAAAACGTCAAACAAAACATACTGAAAGTATTTTAAGGGTGAATTCAGTACATGATACAACTTTCCCCAAGAAATCATCGAAATATAAAAAATAATTTTTGACATCCCCTGCGAACTCAGATCAGCTGATCGGCCAACTTGTATGGGAGGCCAAAAAATATTTTTCATATTTCGATGTTTCTTGGGGAAAGTTGCTCAGTATCATTGACTGAATCTGCCCTTAAAATAGTTTAGATATATTTTGTTAGACCCTGTATAAAGGGTCTAACAAAATATACTGAACATAACATATATCGAAATATGAAAAATATATTTTGGCCTCCAATACAAGTAGAACGATCAGCTGATCCGAGTTTGTATGGTAAGCCAGAAATGTTTCATATTTCGATATATATTCCTTTGGGTTTAGTGGTAGTTTGGAGGTAGTGGTTCAGTATCATAGACTGAATTCACCCTTAAAATTGTTTCAGTATATTTTGTTAGACGTTATAACGCTGAAAAGAAAAAAATATTATACAAATATTCAATAAAAAAAATTTTTATCTTAATTTATGTCCCATATTCCGCATGGATGCCTTTTAATCTTATTGAAAAGATATGGAAAATTCATTCATTGAATTATTTAGCACATTCAGTAGTGACCCAAATAACGTGTCGAAATCACCTTATTTGTTTGGCAAATCCTGTTGAAAATACATGAGCGATGAATACAAGAGTAGACTGCGGGAGACTGTTCACAAACATAATTGTGGAACGCGTAATTTCATTAAGCATAAACTGATTATCACATTTTATAATTCGATTAAGAAATTTTACGTCAAATATTAAATTTAACTTTAACTTGAATTTCATTTTGTATCTATGGCTTTGTATGAGTCGTAAAAATAGGTAAATACATTATATTAACCCCCGTCAAAAAGAGGGGTGTTATAAGTTTGACGCTTATGTCTGTCGGTCTGTCTGTCTGTGGCATAGTAGCACTCGAACGGATGGACCGATTTGGATGGGGCTTTTTACGAGAAAGCAAGTTCTCTTGCGGTGGTTCTTAGCTATATCTATTTGATGAAAATCGGTTCAGCCGTTTAACAGTTATTGGGGGTTAACACTTGAAAATCAGGGCTTTCTCTAGCCTCTCTTTTAAATTCACGTCGTATCCGCCATTTTTGTTCGATATTTGTATTGCAAAAATAAATAATTCTATTATTACCTATACATAGTTTGTACTTACCATGACTTTACATAGAGTTCTTACAACACTGTACAACAACCTATGGTTTCAGAACTTTTTATAGATGATTCATATAATAGGTGTAGATAAAGTCTTGTGTGCAACTGTACATGCTTAGGTATTAAAACAATCATGTATTGTGATACTATTATCACCTATAAACCCACATTCATGTTTTAATACCCCAAACTTGCATAAATAACTATTAATAAAGCTTATTTCAACGCTCTCATTTTTCAAAAGAGTAGGCGAATTATAGAGGTAGCAGGTTCTTGTAAAAAGAAGACTCCTAGAGCATATACCTAATTTACATCATCATCATCATGATGATGATGATGATGTAAATGATCATCATCATCATGATGATGATAATGATGTAAATAATATTAAAGTATAACGTCAAACAAAATATACAAGATACGTTTATAGATATATGATGTATCTTAGAAATTCTGAACGTTTTCTAGCATGAGGGTTCAACATGGAGTTTATGGACTCATTTTTGAAACGCGCAGTCACTAAATAAACGGTTTATTGTATGGAAATATCACTTGTATAAACAAGTATAAACAAGTGATATTTCCAGGCGACTTAGAAAACACAAGCTAAACCAGGCTTAGAAACATCAGTAAGACCTCTTCAACCAGTCTGGCCAGCGTGGAGAGTGTAGGCCAAGTTCTCTGACTGCTCTGGCTAATATATGGCTCTGGTATCACGGTCGTGCTCCTGCAGAGGAGACTGCAAAAGACCTGGTGATCTGGTGATGATGAAGATAACTTGTTTAGTGACTCAGCGTTTCAAATTAGCACTCCTGGATTCGAGTTTGCTGCGAACCAACGCAATGTATAAATGAACCGGTGTGCATATAAGCCGTGAATATTTAAATATAGTTAAAGTAAACCTGATGTTTTAATTGAGAATTGTGGGAAACATACGTTTCAGAGAATAAATTATGACGTTGAACGTTGAAATGATTATTTATCTGTGTGTTCATTATATACCTAGATAATTTCAATTGTGGTGAATATATGGTAAAATCATTTTGAAACATAGGTTTGTTAAAATAATTTAAGTATGTAAGTACCTACTCCAGAAGTCAAAGTTACATGTTAATTGATTTACTTTGTGTGTCACCTTTTCCAGGTTCTTGCAACCATTGTATGCATTGCAATGCCATCTCCAAAAATTATTAATGCCCGACTCGGAAAAGTTCTTGCGATGCCTAAATAAATCGTAAAAAAGCCGGTCCAAGGGAAAAGCCAAACATGTCCTGATGACTATCGTTTTTCTTCCTATTGGTGGCATAAGCATAAAACGTAATTTAGATAACAAATAAATGTATTTTTTAAAGTAGATATATTCTGAACAAACAGGAACCGATTAAATGAACGAGGAATTGTACAAAGTTAGCAAATAGTAATGTCACAGGTAATGTTATAGTTAAGCGCAAATGCGAATGTTACTTGTACAAGTTCTTTGTCCTAGGTTTGACGACGAGTTAGTTCTTCATTGCATATTTCTACTCTCCTCACAATTTTTTATGTATGCAGAAAAAAGGAGACGTTTATTAAGTCAACTCGCATGTTTTTTGAAGTGAAAGCTTCTTTTTTTATGTCATAGGACGGCGAACAAACAAGCGGGTCACCTGATGGTAAGTGATCACCGCTGCCCAAGCACAACTGCTATACCAGGGGTGTAACAAAAGCGTTACCGGCCTTTCAGGGTCCGGCTCTCTCACTCACCGAACGAAGCATAGAAGCGGTGAAGCTACTACTCAGACGTTGATTTTCTGTGAGAGTGTGGTACTTCCCCGGACGAGCCGCTCCATTCATGCTACTAGCAAAACTGAGTTTTGCCGGTAGCGTGGCTCTACCACAACTATTCTTTAAATATTCTTTACAAATATTATACATATTATAAATATTATTTAGACGCGTTGGGCATTTTTGAGATGGGAAAGAACCGCTAAACTCGCGACACTGTTACCGCGTAACCGACACCACTTTGTTCATGTTATCACTTCTGTCAGCACTCCCGGAGTACCACTGTTTTTTTTGTATGTACGAGTATGTAATGCGATATCTTTGCCAATTGTGAATCGATTTTGATGATTATTTTTTATTTTAAAGCCTTTACTACTAAGTAGGTCCCGTATAAATTTGGTGAGGACATAGTGATTGGAGATATGGAATAAACTCCTCAAGAGGTCCTGACTAGGTCAAAAAACCACACTATCTTTTATCTGTCTCCCACATTCGGGCTATAGTCCCCCAATCAAACTATTTTATTATATAAAAAAATCTAATAAGTTATACAATACAAAACAATACAATACCCTTTATTGCACAAAAGTAAAAAACAGAACATAATTATCTTAAAAATTATAACCTGTGTTTGGGAGGGAAAATTCAATTTATTAAACTCAGTAAGAGTTTCAAAAATTGAATTTTTCGTCCACATCTTTCTAACTAAACGTACAACAAGCCAACTGATAATAAAACATTTAGTGAGAGATCGTAAACTTTCTTATACATTGTATCACAAGCAATGATGAAAAGGAAATAACCAAAAAGTCACAAAACTTCCATTTAAACAGCTGTAATCTCACCAAAATTAAAAGCTTAAACACCAGCAATAAAATAAACGTTAACCCAAAACAACAGACGTCACAAGATTGCAAAGAACATCATTAAAATGTGAGTCGAGTAAATATCCGTTTCCTTAGGCCAGATCTAATTCTTTAATTATAAAATGCAAATGTGACGCGCAATCAATGCCTCCGCCGGGACGTTTATGGGGTGGAAAGTTGATGGAACCACTAAAATCGGCGAATGAAGTGCGCACAGAATTAGGATTTTTAAGGAGAAAAGGAATTTCTGCGAGTTACTTTTTTGCGACGTTATGGAATAGTCTTTCTTATGGAGGAAGGATGAAATGTTGTGCTTTGCACCTTTGGTTATGAGGTGGAAGTTTGATGGGAGTAAAAATTTGTTGTGTGTAGAAATAGGATTTTTAAGGTGCGAAGGGTTACATTTTTGTTATTGAATAGATCCAAAGAGATTTCATAATTCAAATATGTTCTTGGTTTATATTTTAGGTATTTTAAAATGGCAGTTACAATGAAGTTTACTGAAACTATTTTAACGATGTTTTCAGCCCAAGACAATGAACAACTTTCCCCAAGGAACGTATACCGAAATATGACAAATAGTACTTGGCTACCCATTAAAGTAATTAAATTAAAGTTTAATTATCAGCTAATCCAAATTTGTATGGAAAGTCGAAAAAAAATATCGTTGTGAGAAGAAAATACGGATTCCGTATTGTATTCTCTGAATCAATATAGGTACAGGTTTTGTACCCTTTAGCTTTATTGAAATCTTAGAATCAGAATCACTAAGTAATAGAACCCACAACCATGAGAAAATAGAATTATTTTGATAAACAAAAAAAATCGGCATTTCCATACAAAAGTGTAGAGCCGCCCGGGAGAATGGGAATATCGATATTTTTGTTTTTTTTTGTTTGCTTTTTCTAACTCATATTTTGAATATTATTAAGCATTTATATTCAAAGTAATACATAACATTGCAAACAATACGACAGCAAAGGGAGCATAAAAAGAAACACGGTAAAAATACAATAACAATTTCACAACGGGGCACGACATCCCATAACGATTTTCCGTCACATAAACTCCAAACTGTACAGAAAGAACAAGGAAATAAAAAAATAAACGTTTTAAACATGATCGCAGATGTTAAAGGTGCTAAGTAGTACAGCCAGATAGCGGGATACCTACACAAGGTTCTCTATCTGCTTCACGAATTTTCTTTTATTCCTTAAATAATGAAAGTGCTCTTAGCATTAAGGCCGTACCTGAATTTTCCGGGGTCCAGTGCTGCCCCCATTTTAAATAAATCATTTCAAAGAAAACGGAGACAGTTTTTAAAATTTTGCTACTACCAAGTCCTAGATAACCCTTCAAAGTATTGTATGAACTACTGTTTACAGTTTATAATGAGAACGTTAAGCTTTACTACGCACATTAGTATTATATTTTCACAAGATTTTTTGCCCAAAAATTATTAGACGTTTTTAGTTATTAAGGAGTGAGGCGGGAACTGAACCCTACACTGCGCGTGGCCCGACACGCACTTGGCCGAATATTTGTAATCATAAATACCTACATAAATAATCAAACCACGTCAAAAAAAAATATATATTTTATTATATTATATTATTATAACTGCCATTTTGACGCCAACTCTTGTATCTGTTTTTCTTTTCCTAAAGGTTAGAGAGGCAAGGTCAAAGAGAATGCTTTAGCATTAAGTCTACCTATTGTAGCTTTTGTCTCAAGAAAAGTTTAAATAAATAAAAAATGTCTTCAGAACAAACTACTTCAAATCTTAACATATCCATAATCCTTGCGAATCTCGATATAAAAAATTCAAGTAAGAGAATTTATCACTAGCTGTATGAAATGTCTCATACAATATTAAGGAGCTACCAGCCTGTACGTCTCAGTATTGGGGCGAACGGGCCCCCAGGGGCGCCAGGAACTATTCATATGCGTTCGTTTTAAATAATAAATTTTGATGTACGGCCGGCGGTAGATAGGGAGCGATAGCATTAAATTGTCGCCTTAAATGTGATGAGGGAGGTTTTTGAGAGACATGCTGTGTGGAAGAAAATGACTTCTTATCATAAGTTGGTGTACACTTCTGAACAGAATTCATTTTCTTCAAACGATCATATTAGATATATTACTTGACTTCATAAGATATGTAACTTTAAACTGATAACCGAAACTAGTTCGTTCCAAATCCAGTTTTATCATAGAACCCTCCAAGAGCAGGAATCGATGAAGGGAAAGGGCGTAAAACTGTAACTCCTAATATCTATACCTGTACAATTCACAAATTAGAAAGATATTACCTGAGTACCATTATGATACCCGTTGCTAACTATCTTGCTTGCTAAGCGTAGTGACCAGTGACGTAGCTTGCCCTAGAACTGCCCTGTATCAAAATATATTTGCCCTTGTACATATACATATCATTATTCATAGACATACATAAATAAATAAATAAAAACTAGATAGGGACATATTATACAGATTGAGCTAGTCCTAAAAGTTTAGACATGTGTTTCGGGATACTGACTCAACGATACTATGTTTTTTAATAAATTTATATATAAGTAGACACCCAACAATCAGGAGACTTTGAAAAAGGCCAATTTACAACTTGCACTGGCTGGGGATCAAACCCAGGATTTATTCCAATCCAATACCACAAACGAATACCACTGGTATTACTTTGAATTTTAATTAATTTCTGTTCCGAACGGATACCACTGTTTAAACCAATACCAAAACAAGTTTAAAGGTACAGTCAGTGAAAATGCTTTGTATGTAATTACAACATTTTTATTTGCAAAAAAAACTGTTACTTCAAAATAAACAAATTTAGTTAGCACACGTCTAGTTCAATTATATAATAACTAGCTTTCGCCCGCGGATTCGCTCGCGTATCCCACGGGAACATTACATTTTTCCGGGATGAAAGGTACCCTATGTCCTTCTCTGTACTCCTAACTATGTGTATGCGAATTTTCAAGAAGATTGGTTCAGTAGATACAGCGTGAAGAGGTAACAAACAAACAAACATATATACAACTCACTTTCGCATTTATAATATTAGTTGGGATAATAATTTTAATAACAATTTCAATTCCTGCAAAATGATCACATAAGAACAATTATACCTTGGAAATGAAGTGAATTCGGAAAGTTTTAACTTATATTTCGATGTCATAAAAATATTAGAGAACTAATTTAATTTGATGACTGAGCTGACTGTACCAAATTAAGTCTTGGTATTCGTTTGGACATAAAATTAAATAATTTAAAGAGTGGTATTTGTTTGGAATAGAAAATAATTAAAAATTCTAAGTAATACCAGTGGTATTCGTTCGTGGTATTGGATCGGAATAAATCAAACCCAGAACCTCCGAGTGACGGACTAGAGTGGTAACTAATACGCCACGGAGGTCGTCATATAATACAAGGGACAGGGAACCGGTTAACAATGGCCAAGCAAGAGCTTACAAACAGGAATGCTTTTCCATACAAATGTAGTTTAGCTTTTATTTTTAAATGACATATCAGAATTTGGCAGTGAAAGTATGAACTATAGAATCAAATACAAAGTGGAAGGGACATACCCGTAATAAATCAAACCACGGGATATACTAGAGCACTAAAGTATAATGAAATTAAAATAACAATCAAAAAACCAAAAAAAATTCGACATTCCCATACAAATCGCCCGGGCGGCCACACACTTTTGTATGGAAATGCCGAAAATTATTCTTGTTTTTTGGCTGTTATTTTAATTTCATTATACTATAATGGTCTAGTATAGACCCTGGTTCAATTTATTACGGGTATGTCCCTTCCATGTTGTATAAAGGTGTAGAAGTTTTCCAAACTGATAGTCAAATATGATAAGATATTTTCTTTCAAGTAAGTTTTGATAAATATCATACTTTTAAGTGTCCCCTTCTTAGAGTAACGGACTCTTAAGCAGAATATTTCCTTCCTTTTAAATAGAATTTGCCTGAATAGAACAAGAATGCCCTTCCCTTAGGAAGGTAGAATAGAGGCTTAAGATTTTTTAGAGTAGAAATGTTTCTACTCTTAAAAATCTTAACACACAGACATAAATAAATTGTGACTTTAATTGTACTCACCAAAGTGTCCAAAAAATGTTAAATATACATTTACTTGATTGATACTTGTATGTACATAGGTACATAGTATACATATATTAGGTACACTTTCTTTTGAAAGTCGAGTAAGAAAAGTAAAGGCGGAATAAAGAACCCCTTTGGATATATAACATCGGTAAGAACATTATAGAGATAACAGGCTTATGTGGGTTTTTCACTAGCGTATAAATTATGGGGCGTTACACGACAAAAGGGTCTCTATTGATTTTGCATATAAAAATTCAGATAAAAAACTCTATGCTTTCTGCAAGAAGCTCAGGACACAATAGAGTTTAACAAAAGAATATCTATGACTTGTAAGTAATATTGAGTACCTATATTATTTTTTATTGGTATAAGTACCTACCTACTAAAAAATAAACATTTACTTTATCCGACTAACCCAGAAGGAGGGTAATGTTTCATTACCCTGTCTGTATAAATGTAGGATGATGATAAGTCATCATCATCATCCGAGCGTGTTCCCGGTTGCATCGTCAGCGGTTACGCTTCAGAGCCCGGGGTCCGCTACCTAACTTAGGCGATTTGACGAGGTTACTGGTTTTTACACAGAGCGACTGCCGTCTGACCTCCGCAACCCAAAGGGTAGACCAGAACCAATCCTAGGATAGGTAAAAACGCTAGATGGCGTTCGGTACCAACGGCTTTACGTGCCTTCCGAAGCACGTTACATCTTTCTTTTGGGATAATCAGGTTATTCAAGCCTGCAATATCCTAAGCAGACTGGAAACAACTTTCCACAAAGTATGCTTCCCAGTGGGATTTGAACCCATGACCTAAGTCACAAGGCAAACGCCTTGACCACTGGACCGCGCAGGCAGTCAGGATAATGATAAGTATGATGTGTGTGTAATCAGTACCTGGTAACAAATTTGCTATAAACATTTGCATACTAAAACACCGTCTTTCTGTACAACCGACTTTCATAACAATCTTCAATATTTTTTTAAAATAATTTTAGGCATAGTTGAAAATAGTTTGGAAAATCCAAAAGTGCACGCCTCATTCTTCTTTTATTACTCCTAACGACAAGATAATAAAAAATGAAAATAAAAAAAAAAATATATATATAGATATACAGTATACAGTGGTATATTAGTTTTTTATAAATTATAATTAAACGACAGTACTTAGAACGCTAATATTAACTAGGAATCAACACAGTGTAATACTTTATATATTAAAAACAAAAGTATTCCGGTAAGATGAATTTTTCGACCAATTTCTCTGCCACATACATGGTCACATAAACACAGACTCACGGACGTCCAAGAATGATTAGTTTTAATGTTATTATTTATTATATTAAACAAATTAATTGTTTATAAAATGTACCATATATGCTAGACAGATTATTTAACTTCATATTAGTGCACTCATATTATCCTGTGTTATATTAAAAAAAAAAAGTCATTTAAGTTTCGAAAGACTGGGTTTTTTGACATGTCGAGAGTAGAGCACTACTACCTCAACGCTCCGCTTATGAGGCGTGCAAAATCTTTTCAGTGATAAGTCCTCATTTGTGCCTATTATTTGTCTCGGATGTTTATTTATATAATGCATTGACGACCTCCGGGGCGTAATGGTTAACACGATAGACCGCTAATCCGGAGGTTCTGGGTTCGATCCCCTGCCAAGGCAAGTTGGAAAATGGCCTTTTTCAAATTGTCCTGGGTCTTGGGTGTTTATCTATATATGTATTGACGTGACAACGTCTTATAAATTGGTTAGCCGGGTGACACTTCAAGAAACTGCGTTACGCTCCGCTCACGTTATGCGCTCACAATGAGAGCGAGTGAGAGGCACGCGTCCCTTCCACTCGGGCATGGTTAGCCCGCCTAAGAGCGAGAGAGACAGACATAAAAAGACTTGTCACGTAAAACTTTCGCCCGTATACCGACTTTACAGGCAACCAATTTTTTTATCATAAAATATAGTATCGTTGAGTTAGTATTCCATAACACAATTTTATAACTTACTTTGGGGCGAGCTTAATCAGTGTGATTTGTCCTGTTGGAGCTGATGCTCTTTTGTTGTGTGTGGGTGGACTGTATTATATATAGGGATATAGGCGCTTTTATTAGTAATTATTATTTATTACTGAAATTTACAAGACAACAATGTCGACACAAAGATGGTCGTCGATGGATAGATGTGTAGTTGATGTTTTCGGTCCGCTCCGCACCGCGTCGCCTCGTCCGGTGTTGCCAGTGGCCGCAACGGTCCTTACCTCTTTATATTCTAAGTTGTGCTTATAATTGGTGAAATAAAAAAATTATAAAGTTTTATCTTATCCTCGCTTACTCTATTTATTATAAGCTCCGTGACTTTACACCAAAGACCCCAAAGCAATTTAATGAGGTGACGACTTTAGGGGAAAAAGTATGGGGTCATAATGATACCCGTAGGGGATTTATGTACCATGAGGTGCCCTTGAATCGGGGGATTATGCGGATTGAATACAAATAGGGTCGGTGGCGTCATGTTTTGATTTAATTCATTGCTGTAGTTATATTTGAAAATATAATTATCTGGTTTTTTATTGTTTTAATAATAATATTAATAAAAGTGTTTAGAGGCTTAAAAGTTTTCTTCGTAATATTTTTTTAACCAAGATTAATTCCTTTAGACAAAAAACTTTTTTTGACTTTATATTAAATAAATTTCGGTTTCATATATTTCTAGTAATTTAGATATTGTATTTATTTTAAAAGTTGATGTTAACAATAATTGACGTATTTAATCACCTTTTATGTCTTCTGCTTGATTATCCCTTTTGACTAAACAGAGTGGTTTTTAGTAGGCATTTTTTAAAGTCCATCGAATTGATTTGCAAAATTTTTAAAAAAAAACTTTAGAAATGTAGACAATAGAGGCTTATCTACCTCAGTAATGATCGGCCAAATGTAAAAAAAAAACATTTACAAAATTAAGAAAAGTTAAATAAAAATCTTTTAAAACTCGCAAAGTAAGTACCTATTGACTTTAAAATTGTAGAACATTGCAAAGTAATGGTTATTACGACTAATCTGCGTTTTACAGTACGGTACAATCAAATATCAACTTCAGAATGTTCTCTAAACTTTGTTAAAAAGATTCGTGGACTGCGGTACACACCGCAATTGACGCTTATTACCCCGCCATAAACGTCAAATTCGTCCGTTTGACAAGGTCACAGTTGGTTGATTGTGGAATCTCGAGGGTAGTTGCACAGCGCATGCGCTCTTTCCAATGCAGTCCAGTTCCTAGCACGCCGTGTTGACTGTCAGTTACGCTCGGTCAGTCGATAGGCGACTGCGAAGCGGGACGGTCGCGCGCCGCTCGCTCCCGAATCGTATTACGAAAATAAATCGTGAAAAAATATTTTTAAATTTTCTGAGTGACAATATATATTCTTTTATTTATTTTCTAGTTCAAGACTATAAATGTGGTTTTATTCACACGTATGAAGGTAGCTTGAAAAGAAGATAGAGCAGGTAAGATAATTAGAGAGTTTTCGTTTTGTAATTGACAGCTATTCTTGGATGATTTACTAGTCGTGGAAATTTCAAATTATTAGAAGGGATTTTGAGGCGTCTCGTGAAAGGGAAAATTCCGTTTTCCGAGTTTAATCTGCGTCGTGAAATTTGATTTTCATTATAAACACCGGGTCACAGAAATTTTCCTCAACGTTTATTTCTGTTTGTAAATATAATTTCTTTTTAGTGTTGTCACCTTATGTAATATTTTAAATCAATTATTGAGGGTCACAGAAATTATCATCAACGTTTATTTCTGTATTGTAAATTTAATTTTCTTTCGGTGTGTGTCACCTTATTTAATGTTTTGAGTCAATGTGGAGTTATCATGTAAATTATTATATCAATTGTAAATATTATGACAGCGACACAGGTTTTTTTTTTTTTAGAATATGTTTGCATATATATCTATGTAAGTACTTGTAATTCAATTATTATATTAATGCATACGGGAATTAACGCGAAACGTACCTTTTATTTATTTATTTTGCTGACGTTTCATTCGGGTTTCACCGAACGTGGTCCCAGCTTGACTCAAACCGAAACCCGAATTCGGTGAAACCCGAATGAAACGTCAGCAAAATAAATAAATAAAAGGTACGTTTCGCGTTAATTCCCGTATGCATTAATATAATAATAATGCAACGCGATAGTTTAAAAGTATTTGTAATTCAATGTAGTTATAATAAAATATTAAATTTAAACTTAAAGACAAACTACGGATTAAAATTGTTACCATATATTCGAATTTATTTCATGAATTTCTTTTAAAAACTTTATGGAAAACTATACGTATAAAATCGATGATTAAAAGTTTTACACAATGCTTCTCTTCAACTTCTCACAATCAGTCTTTTGAAATTATTATAATATATATTTAATCTCTTGGTTAAAAAACTTGGTTTCTCAAAATATTGAAACTCTTAACATGCAAATTATCATCATCATCACATCTTTTTTAGTCTCCAATACACGAACCTCTCTGTACTACCAGAGCCATATATTAGCCAGAGCAGTCAGAGGATTTGGCCTACACTCTCCACGCTGGCCAGACGGGTTGGAGAGGTCTCACTGATGTTTATAAGCTTTGTTTAGCTTGTGTATTTTTAAGTCGCCTTCAGAAACATACAAATATTTAAATCATAATAATAAATTATATTTCGTCACTTTGTTCGAAGATATAAATAAGTAAATATATGTATGTATTTAAATACAAATATTAGTGTATACGTGCGGTAAGGATAATAAACCTTTATACAAGCTTTTATTTACTTGTCCCGTTGTTTGTATGATAACCCCACCAAATTTCGGCTCAAATGTTTCGTCTTGAGGAGCTCTTTAAACTTTTAAGTTGTTTTTTGTTTTTAAAATATAATAAAACGTTGAATAAAAAAGCTACTTGTTTCGTTGTAGGTATACAGATACATTATCATGTCTTTTCCCCTGACGGGGTGGACAGGGCCCAGGGCTATAAGACCCAAAGGCCACTTTTAGCGTGATGGTAGGCGTTAAGATGAAAAAATGGAATCAAAATAGTGATGGGTTCCTTTCCGCATCGCCTATTAACATGATTCAGATTCTCGCCCATTCCCTTGATTGGATTTTACGATTTGCGTAGGAAGAGAATCAGCTGGTACATTCTTAAGTTTTTTCTTTTCTTCCAGACCAGCATGAATATGAACAGCATTATAAATTAAGTATAAACCTTTATTCGAACTTCATCCCTATTAGGCAGTACATTATTTTGTTTTCAAAAAGCTATATAAGATTGATATATCATTAATATAAACAAAGTCACTTCCCGAGTATGTTTGTTCGCTTAGATCTTTTAAACTTTTACGGATTTTAAAGCTGTTTGCATTAATAGATAGAGCCACTTAAGAGGAAGGTTTACATGTGTAATATATGTACCTGAGCGACCGAGCTTTTTTTTATTTTTTTATTTAAAAACTTTATTGCACAAAACTATTGTACAAGTGGTGGACCTAATGCCATATGGCATTCACTACCGGTCAACCATAAGACCAAGCAGAAAATATGTGTGGCTGGCGTGATTAAAATATGTATAAAACTACATAATAAAAATAAATAAATCTGAGCTTTGCTCGATGATAACGCCAAAAAAGAGGTTCTCGAAAAATTAAACTTAACTAGATCAATTTTTTGGATTTTGTATGGGAGGACGAAAAATTTTGGTCGATTTTTTTTTTTACATTTAAAATTGTATGTGTGTTTTGTGTATTTTATTGTATTAATTTTCGAGCGACTGACATTTTTATTATTTAAATTGTATTATGGGTCAAATAGTTACCTGAAATAAATGTATTTTATTTTTATTTATAGAAAGTAGTTCAGTAATCATGGACTAAACTTGCTCCAAAAATTTGACTGGTGTTTAAATGTCACATATGTGGAAAATATAGTGTATTATAATATTTTCTCAGTTCTTGACCTTCTATATTTGGCGATATTAAAATTAGTTCAAAGTAAATAAAATTTTGGGACAACTAATTTTCATGTTTAACCCCCAATGAAAAAGAGGGGTGTTTTGAGTTTGACGTGTCTGTGTATATGTATGTCTGTCTATCGCATCGTAGCTGCTTAACGAATCGACCAATTTTAATGCGGTTTTTTGTATTCGAAAGCCTTGTCTGTTAAGATGGTTCTTAGACACAGAAAATCGACGTCTGAGTAGTAGCTTCACCGCTACTATGCTTCGTTCGGTGAGTGAGAGAGGCGGAGCCCTCGCCCCTCTGGGGAGAGCCCTGAAAGGCCGGTAACGCTCTTGTTACACCCCTGGTGTTGCAGTTGTCCATGGGCAGCGGTGATCACTTACCATCAGGTGACCCGTTTACTCGTTTGCCGTCCTAAAACATAAAAAAAAACCAAAAAGATAATTTTGATAAAAATATATTCAGCCGTTAAAAAGTTATTTAGGGTGAACGTTTGAAAGTTGGAGCTTTTTTAAACTTGTGTATAAAGCTTTTATGATCTGCGAGAAAGAGAAGCAGCTGGTATATTCTATGTTTTCAGACGAAATGTTTTTTTGTTAAGTCCGCAAATTATTAACAGTTGTAGGAACATTAAAGTGCTAATAAATTAGAGCGTTATATTATAAACAAGGCCGCTAAACCGATAAATTTATATACAACCTGGTATAACCCGCGCCGATACGCGTAGTAAACGTTATATCGAAACTGGGAATTTTAAAATTATTTTACGGTTCCCATAAAACCGGTTTACGGCCGTGTTCGTTATATTCCAAAGACTTACCGTTCGAGAAATGTTATTTCGCGTTTTATAGGTTCCAATGGATCCGGCAATTGTTTGTTGACAACTTAAAAAAGGGCAAATTTAGGGCTACCTTTGAACGTTTCCAGGAAGAGCATAATAAATATATAAATATAAATACTCAAATAATCATATAAGACCCAAGACCCAGGACAGTTTAATATAATTTATTATTATTGACGTCAATATTTTGAAAATGAAAAATAAGAATTTACTTAATTCTATTCAATAGTTTAGTTTTTAGGGTTCCGTAGCCAAATGGCAAAAAACGGAACCCTTAAGGATTCGTCATGTCTGTCTGTCTGTCCGTCCGTATGCCACAGCCCCTTTTTTCTGAAACTATAAGAACTATACTGTTGAAGCTTGGTTGCGGTTCACAGAATACATCTACTTAGATGTATTCTGTGAGCCGCATTAAGATTTTCACACAAAAATAGAAAAAAAACAAAATATTTTGGGGGTTCCCCATACTTACAACTGAAACTCAATTTCTTTTTTCATGAAGCTCATACGTATCTATGGATAGGTCTTCAGAAATGATATTGAGGTTTCTAATATATTTTTTTTCTAAACTGAATAGTTAGCGCGAGAGACACTTCCAAAGTGGCAAAATGTGTGTGTCCCCCCCTGTAACTTCTAAAATAAGAGAATGTTAAAACTAAAAAATATATATATCATGTACAATACCATGCAAACTTCCACCGAAAATTGGTTTGAACGAGATCTAGTAAGTTGTTTTTTTTTAATACGTCATAAATCTTAAACCGCAATTTACCTTTAGAACTTTTATATTATGTAACTTGCTGCTACGGAACCCTTCATGGGCGAGTCCGACTGGCACTTGGCCGCTTTTTTAATTTAAAGATTAGTTTTATAAATATAGTAGAGTAAACATAATAGGTAACTACTAACTAACCTACTATATTTATTCTGGAGAAGACAAAGCCGGAAAGAGGAGCCCAGGATTCTAGTCCAGTCTAATTTTCAGATAGCTAGTTGCGATGGAATAATTTTATTCCATATGAATATAGAAATTCTTCCATCGAGTGAGCAGAATAAAATAATTGGATTTTACTTGATCCGTTTGAGGTAGGTAAATACGGTTCATGAAGGATATGTCGATTCACTGTAGATTATACCAATATTAGGAAAACGCAGGGGAAAAGTTGGAATCATCAAGTACTTATTAAAAAAACAAAAACCAATGCATGATACAACAGAAGTATGCCTAGGACGCAACCGGGAATACGCTTGGTGAAGTGATGTGCTATGTGTTTTTAAGCATTTCTTATTCCATATTTTGTGTATACATATAAGTAAGTTGTATATATTTTTGTAATCCTTGTAGAAAATTCTTTAATATGATACCCCATTTATTAGGTTTTAAATAAAAAAAAAATTGAAGGTAATAATTTTGCGCCCAAAACCGCAATTTTTGTTTTTATGTAAAATTAAATTAAATTTTTATGGAATGGTATAAATTTTAATTATCTCTCGATAAAACTTATACTTATACACGTAAATAAGCTTTTAAAACCTTTTTTAACATAGATACTTTCGAGAAGAGTGCACATTCGCTTGGAATCAAAGCGCTTCATTAGCGGAAGGATATGTCTTTGTGGATTATAAAAATACTCGGAAAGGAAAAAGAGCGAACAGTTCGAGAATATGGCTTTAAAATTTATAACGAATTATAAAGGTTCGGTTCTCCGTACATCGTTAAGCTTTCTCCTTATTTTCATAAGCTTTATTTAAATCTCGTACGTACTATCACGTCTTTATTCCTAATGAGGGAGACAGTGCCTAGTGGGGTAGATTTTATCCATCATGGGGTAAACCGTGTGGTTCCCGGCAGATTATAATAGAACCACTCCGAGTCTTCCCGTGGATGTCATAAAAGGCGACTTAGGAAACACAAGCTAAAAAAAGCTTTTAAAAATCATTGACCTCTTTAATCCATCTGGCCAGCGTAGATAGCGTAAGCCAAATCCTCTGACTGTTCTGGCTAATATATGGCTCCGGTAGTACGAGTACAGAGATTGTCGTGCTCCTGCAGTGGAGACAAAAAAGACCTGATGATGATTGGGTAGACAGTGCATTTAGGGTCTTGTGGCTCTAAGCAGGGAGAGCCAACGGGCCAACCCAAGGATGCTTTCGATAATGCGGAAACGAGAAATATAGCAGGAATAGCCGTCTCCTGATGTCAACCCTCTTTGGAAATGCATCTGTGCGAAAAGTTTACTACCGACCGCGGCCCGACGTCAACCCTCCTTTGGAATGTATTTGTAGCACGAGATATTTGTACTTACTCTTTTGGTCGCCAGTTAGATCCCCAGGACGAGATAGAGTGGTCTTAATCTGATCGGAAGCCAAACGACCGTCGGAAGCCACATGGCTGACTTTAGATTTTTTTTTTTTTTTAATTTATGGCTTGACGCTACTGCGTATTTAGCCAGGAACAAATTCTATATTGTGCTGTGGCGACCTCTACGCCACTTTGAGGAACTACAACATAGTTTACAAGAAGCATTTGAGATGGCGCTAACAGTATCCTACATCTCGATATAGGAGTTCTGGTTACAACTTGACATATACACATCCTCCGACAATAGGGTTAGGGAGCCGCGGTTCCCCGCGTAACTCCATGCCTGAAGGTAGCGCAGAGCGGGCCCGTAGAACTGTAGCTACTGAGGATCCCTACTGCCGCTAGTGATTTTAACTATTGTTGAACTTGAATGGACTGTATTTAAATAGTGAAATAGGTTTACAAAGGTCGCCCGACAGTATAAACGGATCGCGCGCACAGCTGATCGTACGGAGCGCAGAAGTTGAATGTGTTGACCGCGCGATCTTTCACTAATCGATGTGAATCTATGGATGTGAAGTGTGCCGCCCGCGCCGCCTGTCCGCTCTTGGTCCGAGAGCTGGCACGAATTTTTGGGTAGGTATTTGAGGCAAGTTGAAAACTTGTCACATACCTCTTCTATTATATCCCAACACGGAACTGCAGACCTGGCTAGTAAGTAGCGGGGCTAAGGAACCTATATTTTTTTAATTTTTTTTAAAGGTATTTTAGGCAGTATGCATTTTTTTATATGTTGTAGTTTAATCTTTAAAGAATAAAAAAATCAATAAGCTAGATGATTTAGTCGGGGCTTTGATATTGCCAGGCGCGTGCAAAAGTATTCTTCAAAAAAATATAAAAAAGGTATTTGAGGCAACTTGAAATTTTTATAGGGTATTTACTTATAACTAAAAAATAAGATTCTCAAAAAGACAGGTCATTTTGATGGGACTTTCTACCTGCCAGGTCAATCTAAATAAATCAAAATGGTTTTAGCCCCGCTACTCACCAGCCAGATCTGCAGTTCCGTGTTGGGGTATAATAGGAGAGGAATGAGACAAGTTTTCAGCTTGCCTCAAATACCTACCCAAAAATTGGTGCCAGCTCTCGATCTACCTGACATTTGTACGGGCGGCACCGCGGCGGCGCCATCTAGTTGTTAATGGCGTGCTGTGTTGCCAGCAGCAGAAGATCTTTCCTTCGTGGCGGTCGAACATCTCACCTCGCTCCCGCTACAGTTCCACAATTAAAGCAAATTAATTTTCTGATTCCGATTTTCCAAAACCTTATACATAGTACTAGAAACTTGCTGAGTTCAGCAGCAGTGAAGCTCAAAGCGTTTCGTTCATAAGTTTCCAGGTCTGAGCCCCGCTAAGGCGGATGCAATAAATCTGTCTATAAACTAATCAAGTTCAACATTACCTAGCAATATAACCCTTATCTAAGAGTAGCAGAAGTATGGCGCTTCATACAAACGGAGTTTACGAACTTATCATGTCTAATACATCAACATGTCTAATGCCATGCATTAACAAATACAAGAAGTTTGATATACTTTGAAGCGTAATTCAGTTTAAATGTAGTAGCTAGATGGAGCTACTAGTTCGTAGTGGTGCCGCTTAATTTCCCTTCATGTGCGAGTCCGACTCACAGCTTCCCGTTTATTACTATCTGCGCAGCAATTATCCTTGGTCTTCCCCTTACTCGTCTCCCTTTTATTTTTCCTTCTACTATTATTCTAAATAGATTGTCATGTCTGAAATTAAGGAAGGATTAGGAGTATGGTCCTACCAAGACATTAAAAAGATGGCAGAGAGAAGAAAGGAATGGAGGCATCTCCACTTAACTCCACCGACAAGAGCAAGCTCTTAAGTTAAATAAGAAGAGCAGCATAGATCCTACATTAAATCAAACCATAAATATTTGTGGCTATATTAAAATCTGTCAAGCTATTTACGCCTTACTACATTTTTTATACATTGGTTGTCTACCAATGTATAAAAAAATTGTACATACGATAAACACATTTCCAGTAGTCGGGCAATAAATAAAGAAAAGACAGATTTCCTTTCTCGTAAAAATGGTGTACATCCGTTTTCCTGTTCTTAGCCGGAACTAAAGAATTAAGGGGCTGTTAGCGGAATGGCAAGGATCGAGCAAGATCTCGCTAATTCTCGCTAATCCGGCTAAACCTGTATCCGTGCTCTCAATTTGTTTGGCTCATTATTTGAGCAATCGAACGGCATCTTAAGTGTTCCTTTTATCAGCCTTGAAGATATAGGTACGAGATGAACCTAATTAAAGATTTCCATGATGGTCTGGGGGAAACGAATTAACTTAGAATGTACCAGCTGCTTTTTTCCCCGCGCAGATCGTATAAGCTTTTCTATAGAGAATTTGAATCATGTTATTAGGCGATGCGGCCAGCAACCCATCACTATTTTGATTCCGTTTTTCCATCTTAACACCCACCATCACGCTAAAAGTGGCCTTTAGGTCTTACAGCCCTGGTCTCTGTATACGCCGTCAGGAATAAAGACGTGATAATGTATGTATCTAAAGACTTACTTTGTTGCGTCAATATTAAGGAGCTTTCGGACTTGGAGAAAACAGCCGCACCGAGTTTTTGTTTAAGAACTTATAACTAATTTAAAAAAATTCAATAAAAAAACCAAAACAATTAAATTGTACCAAATATTTAAGGGGTTTCAAGGCTGAAAACAAAAACGATCTACCTTGGTTTCATCTTTAGAGAACCTTGTTTCTCGGTGTTTTTGCAAGCTTTTATTTAGCTTGCCCTGTTATTTTTTGTTTCTTTTTCAAATTCTTGCAAGTTAAATTTAAGCCAATTACCGGTTTCCGATTGATATGAAATTTTGTATGCTAATGTAAATCAGATGACAACGCAAATATAATATGACTTAAGAAGTTGATCTGATGAATGATGGTGGAGCCCGAAGGTAGCTTTAGGAACTCTATAATAAAACGACAGAACCCCATCGGGTTTTGGGGTTAATTTGTCTTGATAAGTTCTGACGCAAAATATTTTTGAAGTGTAAACTTCTTTACGCGCGTTGGGCAGCTTTTGAGATGGGTAAAAAACATTGAACTTTTACTGACACCACTAGTGGTGTTCAATATTTTCAGATTAGCTGTCCAGTGGTGCTCAATATTTTCAGATTGGCTGTTTGCCGAACCGTGGCACGGTTTTTTCCATTTAGACTAGAATTATCTAGAAACTTCTTTTAAAACTTCAAAAAAACTTTACGTGACTGTGATTTGAATCTGGAGTCTGTTAATTCACAGCCTAAAGCTTAGATTGTTAGGCCAATTATTGTTCTGACGTAAGTGATTTTTTTTTTCAAAAACTCATTTATTGACCAAAGTTTGGTCGCCCATACTTTCACTTATTTGTGAAATAATTCACAGAAATGCAAAACACGCAACATTTATGTTTACTTGGATGACATATTTTTCCAGTTTTCTTGGTTTAAACTACCTAAGGCCATAACTGAATTTTCCGGGGTCCAGTGCTGCCCCCATTTAAAATAAATAATTTCAAAGAAAACGGAGACACCATTAAAAATTTTGCTACTACCGATTCCTAGATAACCCTTCAAAGTATTTTATGACACGCACATTTGCCAAAAGTGGCAGTTTTTCGCAAATGTGCTTAGTAAAACTTAACGAAAATACTTTGAAGGGTTATCTTGGAATTGGTAGTAGCAAAATTATAAATAATATCTCCGTTTTCTTTGAAATTATTAATTTTAAATGGGGGCAGCACTCGACCCCGGAAAATTCTTAAAGCTAGCCTTTCAAATAAAAAGAGAATTTACCAAAGTAATTTTTAAATGACGGAGTTCTGGGGTAACAAACACAACTGAATCAATAAATACTTTATTCTGAAGTCGGTTAAAAAATAACCAAAAAATACGAGTTTAATCTAACGTTCAAATATTTAGGCACTAGCCTAGAGAGAAAAATATTCGTTACAAAAAAATATTCGTTACATCAAAGCAAACAGGAGATCCGTCGGAAATATTTGTGTTCCGCGCGCTACAAAAACATTGTCACTAGAGTTTAGTCGCGGGCTCCCGGACTATGCGGAAAAACAGCGCCCACCGCTTTTTATTTACCGCCTGTTGTTTTTAAATTATTTTAAGGGTTTGCAAACGTGGCGCTGCTTGCATTGAGTATACATACGTATTATTTTACTCGTTAAATGTGAACTAACTTTAGTACTTGGTACATAGGGCGCACAGTAAGTTTCCGGAACTGGCCACTTACATAAACAATATTTAAAAATTTATTGCAACATTTGAAAATAGAACTCTTTGGCTGTAGAATGCAGTTTGTTTCATCTGACTGTCTTTTGTTTTTACCTTGTGGCGCCATTCAAAAAATTGTGTGTCTGCATCAACATGGATTTAACTCGGGAAAATTTTCGTAGTATGATTTTCTACGATTTTAAGTGTAATTTGACAGCTCAACAGAGCATCGCTTGGCTTGAAACAGCTTTTGGCAATGAAGCACCATGCAAGACAACTGTTTATAGCTGGTTTGCAGAATTCAAGCGTGGTCGTATCAATCTCAGTGACGAATCTCGCGATGGTCGGCCGTCCACCGCTGTGACCAACAAAAACATCAATGCTGTGCGCCGTATGATTGAAACAGACAGGCATGTGACCTACCATGAAATTCGCGCATCCTTAGAAATAGGCATGAGTCAAATACAATTAATCCTACACAAACATTTGGGTGTGAGAAAGCTGTGCTCGCAGTGGATCCCACACAACTTGACCGAGGCTCAAAAAACGGACCGCGTCACTTGGTGCAGTGCCATGCTTACCAGATTCAACGAAGGTGCGTCAAATTTGGTGTGGGACATAGTAACAGGTGACTAAACATGGATTTATTGCTACGATCTCAAAACAAAGCAGCAATCGAGCGTATGGGTCTTTCAAGATGAGCCGAAACCAACCAAAGTGGCGCGCGTGAAAAGTGCATCTAAGCGGATGATTGCTTCTTTTTTTAATAAAACTGGACACGTGGCTACTGTTGCTTTAGAGAATCGTCGTACAGTGAATAGTGACTGGTACACGACCATTTGTTTGCCGGAAGTTATTGACGAACTCCGTAAAAATAACCGTAAACGCCGTATCATCTTGCACCACGACAATGCTAGTTCTCACACGGCCAGACAGACAAACGACTTTTTGAAGGCGAAAAATGTAGAACTCATGAGTCATCCTGCATACATTCCCGACCTGGCACCTTGTGACTTTTTTCTGTTCCCAAAAATTAAAAACCAATTACGCGGTCAACGATTTTCATCACCAGAAGAGGCTGTCGAGGAGTATGAAAAACACGTTTCAGAGGTCACCACAGAGGAGTGGCACAAAAGTTTTCAAAACTGGTTTCATCGAATGAAAAAGTGCATAGACGCCAAAGGAGATTATTTTGAAAAACAATAAATTAATTTTGTACCTTTAATAGTATTTTTTCATATTCTTTCCGGAAACTTATAGTGCTAACAATTATCCGCCCGTAATACGTGTCTTTCTCGACATCACCCGGTTGGTTGACTGGTAGATAAGGCCTTAGGTTTTAAGTCCGCCATTACACTTGTATTTGTGTATAAAGTTAAATAAATAAAAAATACAGGATGATTTTAAAACTCGTAGCTATTTTCAAGGAAAATAAAAATTGTGTCTTGTTTTATAATAAAAATCAAAGATATCAGCCCGTAATGCCATGATCCTTAAGTCACTATTGAAGTTAAGGAGACACAACTTCGCACCCGGGGCACAGAAGACAGTAAAAGTATTACATACAGAACGAAAACCCCTAGGATCCCGCGCAATATGCGTCCCCGTTCCCCGTCCCCGCACCTATCCCTCGTTCTCGCCTTGTCGAGGGGCGAGAGCGGGCGAACACACACCCATTGACGTGTGCACGGCGACACATGGCGGCACAAGAACGGGGGAGAGGTGCTGGGACGGGGAACGGAGACGCATATTGCGCTTGCCTTAGGAGATTCCGTTCTGTATGTAATACTCTTACTGTCTTCTGTGTCCGGGGCTCTAAAGCATCACAGCTAAAGATGCAACCAGGAATGAGCTAAAATGAAGAAGACAGCCTTAACCATTCCACTGCTGGACAAAAGGCCTATTCCAATAATGAGAGAATTTGCCAATAATATTTTAAAAGGAAACTCCATGCCCACCTTTTGAACTCCCTTTCTTCATAAAGTCATCATCATTCAGGTCTACTCTTCATAAGCTAGTTATATGTTTGCATATTTATATTTATAATGGTATGTAGGTATGTAGTGTGTAAGTAGATATTCAGTTTGATATTATGTAGTAGATATGTATGGTAGGTATATTATATAGTAATGTTTTATTATGTATATTAAATTACTTTTTTGCGACGCATATTTTTTCTATTTATCCCTCTGGTTGACTGGGAGAAAATGCTCTTAGCATTAAGTCCGCAATACTTTGCAACAATAAAGTTTGATAAATAAATAAATAAAATAATCACCACAGAGGACGCTGCTGCCTGTTTCGTGTTACCCATACCTCTAGCCACACGGCCAATAATTTACTGCAGAGTTATTAATTAACATGCAATTTATTTCGGTTGGTTTAGCGCAACGGATACCTATAGTGTCTAGACGAGCTGGATTTTCATGAATAATATCATGTTGAAGTGTTAATGACATAAAATCTGTGAATTGCATTCGTAATAGGCTGTTGGACATAATTTAAAATAAATCATAATTTGTTGTCTTCCTATCTGATAAGCGTATAGAAACATTATCTCATTTGAAATAAATTGTTAACGCGTAAATATGAATTACTAGCTGTGCCCGCGACTTCGTTTGCGTGGTTGTCGGAACGTAATGTTATAAAGCCTAAAGCCTTCCTCTATAAATGGACTAGCCGACAAAAAAAGAATTTTTCAAATCGGACCATTAGTTCCTGAGATTAGCGCGTTTAAACAAACAAACAAACTCTTCCGCTTTATAATATTAGTATAGATAAGAGTAGAAAATCAACCTGTAATGTATAGCGACAATCGAGATCTGAATATAATTTCGCCTTTAAAATCTAAACATAAAGACTAATTTTACAACAATTAAGCAAAACCCATTTCATAATGGAAAGCCGTAATTAATTTCGCTAAAACATCTCGGAAATATTCCATGATACTGAGAAAAAGTTTCCCTTGACAAATTACTGGAGTAATAAACTATAGTAATATCATTAACTGTAGGAGAAAATCTGGTGTAAGCGCACACGATAATCCGATAGACGCGGTGCAAGCCATAAGCGACATTTGTTTTATTTCTTCTTCTTCTTATTTAAGAGCTTAGTGGCGCTTGTCGGTGGAGTATGCGCCAAACTTCTCGGTTCTCTGCCTTACTTTTTAGTGCTTAATACGACATAACCCCTGCTTTTTCTTTCAGTTGGTCTACATAGCTCTTTCTTGGTCGTCCTGGACCTCTTCTACCTTTTATCTTTCTGTTTTATTTACTGATGTTATTGAGCCATCACGCTAAAAGTGGCTCTATCCGCTTAGAGCCGCAAGATCCAAACTGCTCTATCTGCCCCATAGGGATAAAGAAGTGATAGTTTATGTATTAATTGAGCCAAAAAGGTAAATTGACTTTGTTTGTTTATAATAACTTTATTGTAGGTATCAAAACACAAAAATAAACACAAAATTCGAAAGAGAAAATATACAATGGCGGACTTATCCCATATAGGGAACTCTTAATTCTAAAGCATTTTCTCCCTGTCAATCTTAAGGAAAATTAAACAGACAGAAAAGTCGGCGTCTAGATATAAAAAGCATATAAGTTAATATTTAATATTAAAATATATCTAATACAAATAAGTTATTTTGAATGAATACCAAATATTTATTTATAAAAAATGTTTAAACAACAATAACTTAAATTATACGTTAATTGATAATTCATTACAAATAAAATCAGTCTAATAACATGAATACTTAACTAGTTATTTAATTTTTTAACAACTTTCCGGCTTTTTATTCTCTTCTTCGCACGGTCTTGCTTGAGCATCCCTGATTGTAAGACCATTAGCACGCATATTATCCTTGATCGTCAAGGATAAGCCAAAACTTCTTAGGTCTACCATGTCTGCTGGATTTCGGTGGAGGCGGCATAGCTATACATTTGTTTTCTACGAAACTTGCTGGTTTCCGCAAGACATTACCGTACCAGCGCAAGAAGACGACTTCATTGAAATTTGTCTGCAATGTCAAGGACATGAAGGCTAGAAGATTCAGATGTTCCTCACGCAGTCTCTTCTGGAGACCACAGATTAATAAATAGTTGCTTCGAGACTCTGTACATCTGGATGTGCAGAGAAAGATAGCGCTGGCGCTATGTGAATGACATGAAGGCTGCCGCGAATGCAAGGGTTCCTCACACGGTCCCTCTGCAAGACTCTGCACATCCAGCGTCAAAATTAATAGCAACGGGTGCCAACTGCATTGGAACGCTTTTCCACCCTTCATCCGATGTGCTTAAATATTGTCAAGTTTTAAGAATCAGGTAAATTCGCATTAGTTTGCCTATTGTATACCCATACTGTACACATTTATGAATAATTATTATGTGTGTTTTTGGTGCAATAAAGTGATACTTGCCTATGATTTCTCGGACAAAAAATGATCTTTGGCATGGCACATTGGCATATACTACCTGAATGGGAGGAAAACTGTTACATTCTACTATTTCTTTAGTTTCACATGTAATAAATACCCGAGTGAAGCTACTTATTACAAAAAAAACCGGCCAAGTGCGAGTCGGACTCGCGCACCGAGGGTTCCGTACAAACCTGCAAGGTTTAGTATTTGGTATGAATTTCAATTTAATACCTCTACGCGTTTATGAGGAAATGGGTAGTAAGTTTAAAATTATTAAAAAAAAATATATTATGTGATGTAACTAAAAATTTATGGTTTTCGTAATTTTTCCTTTATCTATGCTATAAGACGTTGCTTCATACCAAATTTCAAGATTCTGAGTTCACGGGAAGCACCCTGTAGGTTTTGATTCCCTTGCAAGTGTCGAAAATTTGCGGCATAAAAAAGAAGTTTGATTTTTTCACAGCTTCAAGGGACAGTAGACCTGAGTAATTGATATAAATTTCAGCTTCATACCTCCACGCGTTCCTGAGAAAAAGGGTCTTGACAGACGGACGGACGGACGGACAGACGGACAACAAAGTGATCCTATAAGGGTTCCGTTTTTTCCTTTTGAGGTACGGAACCCTAAAAACTATCAAGGGACCGCAAAATTTTTGATTAATATGAACTTATTCGTAAAATCATTAACATTTTGACACATAACACAATGTAGGACACACTACGTCTATAGACGTAAATCAATTGTTAGTTCTATTGTGTCTGGCTTAGTGTCCAGCAATGTGTTAATAGCAGTAACAGGGAAATAATCTAAGTTACAAATATCAACCCGAACCCATTAAAGTAAATCAAAACAATTAAAACAAACAGTTAAATTAATTCAAACAAAACAAAACACATTTGGACCCCATTTGAACGCCATAACGCTATCGTATCAACCCTTGCGCCGATTTCACTCATCATTTGTAGCGGGCTTGCGAAATATAAGGAGTAGAAAAGTTAAGTTCACTAATAAGTATAAATTAACTTCACTTTATATAAGCTTATTTTAGATTAAATACAAATATTTTATGGGGTGATTCACTCCATCATTTTGAACAACTTTTCTCAATAAATATATATCGAAATACGAAAAAAAAATAACCATACATATCGAAGTAGTCACGTGATCTTGTTACTATGGGAAGTGTTTTTTTTTATTGTATACATTTATTACCCTTAAAATATTTGTAGATAAGTAGCTGCTGATAATAACAATGTATGCAAGTGTCTCAGTTTGTATAGAAAACACGCCTAGTCTTATCCACTAAAAACGCGGCAGATTCCGTAAAAACGCGGCAGATTCCGCGCACCACGGCGGAGCGCGTTGTCAGACTTGCCAGTGGGTGAATCGCCTTAAAGTGGCCTTTGAGTTCTGCGACTCGCACTCTCTGCTTAGAGCCGCAAAAACCAAAATGCTTCTGTTTGCCGCATTAGAGATAAAGATGTGATAGTACAGCGGCAGCATACATAATATAAAACAATATCTCTGCACTACTTCTGTTCCGTGCTAGGGTTGTCAAAGCCGGCATTACACGGTGCCACGCCACACATCGCTGTATCTTGTTTACTCAGACAGCCCTTGTAGACATATTCGATTACAATGAAACTCCGTGGGTCGCAATTCTCACGATCGTCGTGTATTTTGCGGTTTTTAAGAGGCTTCGATTTTATTTGTCAGGTATCGGCTCTGAAACTGAAAAAGTTTTTGCAAAAAAAAAATCTCGTACAAGCTTTTATTGCGAGGCCTAAGTACTTATCAAGACAAATATAATAAGCCCAAACTCAATGGGGTTGCATCGTTTTATTACAGGGTTGCTATAACCACGTTCCAGCTCTAAGATCAGCTTCTTGTTATAATACATTGCATTGACATCTGATTTACATTATCATACACAGTTTGACGACCATGACGACAATGACGACCTCCGTAGCGTAATGGTTAACACGCTAGGCCGCTAATCCGGAGGTTCTGGGTTCGATTCCCAGCCAGAGCAAGTTGGAAAATGGCCTTTTTCAAATTTTCCTGGGTCTTGGGTGTTTATCTATATATGTATTTATCATAAAATATAGTGTCGTTGAGTAAGTACGTGGGGCGCACTATAAGTTTCCGGAATGAATATGAAAAAATACTATTAAAGGTAAAAAAATTAATTTATTGTTTTTCAAAATAATCTCCCTTGGCGTCTATGCACTTTTTCATTCGATGAAACCAGTTTTGAAAACTTTTGTGCCACTCCTCTGTGGTGACCTCTGAAACGTGTTTTTCATACTCCTCGACAGCCTCTTCTGGTGATGAAAATCGTTGACCGCGTAATTGGTTCTTAATTTTTGGGAACAGAAAAAAGTCACAAGGTGCCAGGTCGGGAATGTATGCAGGATGACTTATGAGTTCTACATTTTCCGCCTTCAAAAGTTTGTCTGTCTGGCCGTGTGAGAACTAGCATTGTCGTGGTGCAGGATGATACGGCGTTTACGGTTATTTTTACGGAGTTCGTCAATAACTTCCGGCAAACAAATGGTCGTGTACCAGTCACTATTCACTGTACGACGATTCTCTAAAGCAACAGTAGCCACGTGTCCAGTTTTATTAAAAAAAGAAGCAATCATCCGCTTAGATGCACTTTTCACGCGCGCCACTTTGGTTGGTTTCGGCTCATCTTGAAAGACCCATACGCTCGATTGCTGCTTTGTTTTGGGATCGTAGCAATAAATCCATGTTTCGTCACCTGTTACTATGTCCCACACCAAATTTGACGCACCTTCGTTGAATCTGGTAAGCATGGCACTGCACCAAGTGACGCGGTCCGTTTTTTGAGCCTCGGTCAAGTTGTGTGGGATCCACCGCGAGCACAGCTTTCTCACACCCAAATGTTTGTGTAGGATTAATTGTATTTGACTCATGCCTATTTCTAAGGATGCGCGAATTTCATGGTAGGTCACATGCCTGTCTGTTTCAATCATACGGCGCACAGCATTGATGTTTTTGTTGGTCACAGCGGTGGACGGCCGACCATCGCGAGATTCGTCACGGAGATTGATACGACCACGCTTGAATTCTGCAAACCAGCTATAAACAGTTGTCTTGCATGGTGCTTCATTGCCAAAAGCTGTTTCAAGCCGAGCGATGCTCTGTTAAGCTGTCAAATTACACTTAAAATCGTAGAAAATCATACTACGAAAATTTTCCCGAGTTAAATCTATGTTGATGCAGACACACAATTTTTTAAATGGCGCCACAAGGTAAAATCAAAAGACAGTCAGATGAAACAAACTGCATTCTACAGCCAAAGAGTTCTATTTTCAAATGTTGCAATAAATTTTTAAATATTGTTTATGTAAGTGGCCAGTTCCGGAAACTTACAGTGCGCCCTATGTATCCCATAACACAAGTTTAAAACTTACTTTGGGGCTAGCTTAATCAGTGTGATTTGTCCCTATATATTTATTTATATTTATAGTTTTATCTCAATCGGCTATACTCTTTAGTGAAAACTGTATCAAAATTTCCTTAGTATTTCTGGGTTTATTCTATTTAAAATAGCGAGCTACTGTCTATACATTAATCTCAAAACTTTAAGGATGTCCGTACCCTAGACCCAGACAAACGTAAAAAAAAACTCGTTATAGCATTTTTTAAATTTTAAATAAATTGTAGGTAGGTATATATCTAGGATTTTGAGTAAACTAAACTTGAAAGAAAATATAGTGTATAAGAAAATATAGTTTAAATACCCTTTAAAAATTGTGTTCCATTAATTTTTGACTTTCAGTTTTTGAAGTGAAAACTTCTTTAGCGGCGTTGTGCACTTTTTTTGTAATGGGTAAAAAATGTTATACTCGCGTCAGGACACGTGTCCTGATCGAAAATTCGTAAGACGGATGGAGAGTAGACAGCCGGCGCGGCATAGTAGAGGAAGTATCCCCCTCTCTTTCTACGGCGCGGCGAATGTACGAGTATGCCTGCGCCTGCTGTTTCGTTTAGCTGAGAGATAAACTTTTTAATGTAATATAAATTGTCATGTTTGTGTACTATAGCGCAATAAATAAATATTGTATTCTACCACATAAATGAAAGTACTTTTATACTGATAATTAAAGCAATTCGTGCAAAATTATTCCCTAACTATTCCAAAATAATAAAAATGCACAACGTTAATATTCAAGTTTTCACTTTTGCCGGCACTCCCGGAGTGCAACCAGTCGTATTTTTTTTCAAGTTTATGTTTCAAGTAGGTATGGAAAACCAGTTGAAATCCTAGATATACCTACATATCAATGCGATTTCTTAAAAATTAAAAAAAATTAAAATTAAAAGAATGCTGTAATGTGTTTCAGGAGAAAGCTTATAGTACTTTTTATTTACAATTTACGATTTTTATAGAATCACAAAATTTTGTCGAATTCTGACATGTCTTTTTAAAATAAAAGCTAGATGGCTAGCATAAATATAAACGTATTGTATGGAAACACAGACCTACCACTGCTAGACTTGCAAAGATATTGCTAGAAAGAGACTGTCAAATACAGTACAACGTGAGTGTGAAAGAAACGCTGATATGTTTTTTTTGTCTCTATTGGCGTGGCTGCTATAAGCTGGCCTACTGTCAAAATCTGGGCCAAACAAACCACAAAACGATCGAAAAAAGTTATTAATTTTAGGGATTTTATCATTTAAAAGGTGATTTAGGGTTTTATTTGAGCTTATTATAAGTTAGTAACCATAGTGTTTTCTGTGACGTGTGCAAAATATGGGTGGAGGCAACAATCAAAAATGAAAGAGATGCACTAAAGTGGCCACGCGCTATGCAGGTCTAGTAGTGGTAGGTCTCAAATTCAAATTCAAAATATCTTTATTATCATAGGATATTTATAATATCTCATAATAATAGTCACTTTGTTTTGTTTTGCACAAATGTTGACGTCAAATCGTTACTTAAAGCTAAGTTTACGCCGCTTCCTAGGCGCAAGTGCAGAAGAAGCGGCAACAAACTGCACTGCACGTTTTCTCCAAAGACGTCAACTAACAAACTAAAAACTTAAAATTAGTTATATAGATGGACAGAGATTACATTGTTTATTATGTCATAATTAAATTGAATTATAAGAATTACGAAATTTAAAATAATGTCAATTTGTAAATTTAGTATGTACCAATGTACCTAAATTATGACATGTCTAAGTATACAAACCTTTAAGAGGGACCCGCGCCAAGCTCAAGCCAGACCTTTTTGTCTTTAAGATAGTCATCGTCTGTGTATGGAAAAGTCTACGGTAAGTGCGTTCCTAAGTGAAATAAATATTATATAAAATAAAAGGTAAAACCAACACACAGTGAAAGATATAAAGTGCAAACAAACAAAATTAATTAAAAAAATATCCTTCTACCATTCTCAGCAGGTGAACGCGATATAAATTGTATGGATCACCCCGCTCGGTTTACAATGGACGCATTAGACTAACAAAAGCCCAGTTTCACGCTCAAAAAGAAGGTTCTGTTTACTTTCCCTTAAATGGATCTTCTCAAATCCGAGCTTTCATCCAGTTAATTTTGTTTTTAATTTACCAGTAAGTGCGGTGAATGTTCTTTTTATGAAACGTTGTATCGATGATTGGGCATGAACAAGCGGTTTGTGTTTTGTGCAGGCTTTGTGAACTAAATGGAAGTAGTCGGTTTATAATTTATACAGGGTCTAACATAATATCCTGAAACTATTTTAAGGCCGTACCTAAATTTTCCGGGGTCCAGTGCTGCCCCCATTTTAAATAAATCATTTCTAAGAAAACGGAGACATCATTTAAAATTTTGCTACTACCAAGTCCTAGATAACCCTTCAAAGTATTTTATGAACTACTGTTTACAGTTTATAATGAGAACGTTCAGCTTTACTACGCACATTAGCCAAAAGTGGCCGTTTTTCGCAAATGTGCGTAGTAAGGCTTAACGTTCTAACTTTAAACTGTAAACAGTAGTTCATAAAATACTTCAAAGGGTTATCTAGCACTTGATAGTAGCACAATTTTAAATAATGTCTCCGTTTTCTTTGAAATGATTTATTTTAAATAGGGGCAGCACTGGACCCCGGAAAATTCAGGTACGGCCTTAAGGGTAAATTCAGTCCATGATCTGAAAAACTTTTCCCAAGAAACATGTATCAAAATTTGAAAAATAAATTTTGGCCTCCCATAAAATTGACTGATCAGTTGATCCGTCAACGGTCTGTATGGAAAAGAAAAAAATAGTTTGGAAAATCCAAAAGTGCACGCCTCATAATCTCATTTTTCACAATTAAATTGATTTTGATTGTTTTATTGCTAACTTAAAACGAAGAAAAGTATGTATGAGATTATTTTTAACTTTTATTTTTAAATTCCCGCTGAGAAAATTAAAAAATTTTCAAAATTCGGGACGTTATTAGTTTCACCCCGTTTTTGAAAAGTCGAGTTTTCATCAGATCTCGACGTTTAAAGGTCTCAGGAATCTTCCCTGACCACTCACGAGCAAGTGTCATGCACCCTATCCGTATGTGTGTGTGGGTGTGTATGTGACCCGCTTATAACTCTTGAACAACTAAACCGATCGGAACCAAACAAGTAGCTTTCCAAAGAGTTCTATACAACTCAGATTTCCTGTGAATTTAAACCGATTCGGACCGGTAGATTTTGAGAAATCTCAAAAAAACTAAGCAAAAACAAGAAAAAGACACAAGACTACGTCATGAATGTCAAGAAAAGTGTTACCACTGATTGTTCTTTTCATTCTCAATTAGTTAATGCAAATTAAATAAAATATTAACTAACTTATCGCTTCTTTTACATTTATTCGTCTTTCATATTTAATAAAACAAACAAAATCACAACATTCTTTGTTCAAATTTCTTTTTACTTCTTTTCTTACTTGCCAGTTACACATTCGTACTCATCATACATAGGTATTAACTCTTTCAACAAACCTCACATCCAAAATTATTTTTAATATGTCACCTGTATTTTTATAATAATAATTACGATTAAACTACATTGAATTAGACCGTGATCTTCGAAAGGACTTAGTTTTGGATAATACTGAAGCGTATAAAAAAAATTGGACTTGATCAGATAAGTTTTTCGGGAGTTATCGTGACCACGCCAGTTTCCATACATACAGACACACGGACGTCCACAAAATAATTTTATTCAACATTGTTTTTATTTATTTAAAAGGTAAAATGTCTTTTAAAAATGTCATAAGTGTTGAAACTAGTGTTTTTCCTTGACATTTATGTGTAAATAATATTGTACAAGTACGATAGAAAATAAATAGAGACACATTTAGTTAAAAAAATCACTTGATTTTTGTAAGGCGAGAGTAGAGTACTACCTCATGCGCTTCGCTTATGAGGCGTGCAATATTTTTCATATTTCGATACATGTTCCTTGGGAAAAGTTGTTTAGTATCATCATCGATCAAATATAACATGCTGTAAGTAACGATTTGACGTCAACATTTGTGCCAAACAAAACAAAGTGATTATTATTAAGAGATATTATAAATAACCTATGATAATTGACCGAGCGACCGAAAACACATTGTTTGTATGTATGTTTGTACCGCGATAACTGCCGAACCGATGGTCTGATTTTAATGAAATTTGGTAGGCATGTAGGAAATATCAATAGAATTTTCAAGTTCATTGGGCATGAAAATGTCCGCGATTATGGAGCAAACGAAACCATAGCGCGTTCTAACTTTGGATAGCGCCATCTAGGTGTTACATAGGGAACTATAATCGCGAGGTCTAAGTTCGCGAGGACCTTCTTTGCTGCTTTGTCCTTGCTGCCCATTCTCTTTTACCTGTACAGTCAGCAGCAAAAAATATGTCACTAAATAAAAGTATTTACGCACATTAGTAAAAGCTTTTATTAGGTAACATATTTTTGTGCTGTCTGCTGTGTACCTTTCTCTGTCCGCTCCTTACGACATCCGTGGGAATAATGTGCTGTTAAATTATTGTTTATTGCGATTTAAAAAAATATATCAACTCCTTTGAGTTTCCTAAATAAAATGTAAAATTTAGTCGTTATTTATCTAATGGCAATATTAAAAGCCAATTAGGTGTGTGATGCCAAAAAACTGCCTGAATTCCCTGTTATTGCAATTTTCTGTGTGACATATGTTTTTGGTACCAGTATGAACGTGGGTCTGTGAGCTGTAGACCTCTACAGCTACCAGAGAGTATAGTTTAAAGTTGAATCAAAGTTTACTACGCACCTTAAAACAAAAAGCTGGGAGAAGTTAAAGTTATCGGATAAAAAAGTTCATCATCATCATCCAAGCGTATTCCCGGTTGCATCATCAGCGGTTATGCTTCAGAGCCCGGGGTTCGCTACCTAACCTAGGTGATTCGACGAGGTTACTGGTTTCTACACAGAATGACTGCCGTCTGACCTCCGCAACCCAGAGGGTAGACCTGAAGCAATCCTAGGATAGGTACAAACGCTAGATGGCGTTCGAAACCAAACCAGTTGTTCGGTAAAAGTCTTAATAAGGGTGACAAAATGTCGCGTGACATTTTGTGTCATCGCGCGGGCTCCAGCACTCCTCCGCCCCTCTTAGGCGCAGCGGGGGGGGCCCATGCCCATATATAAGTACCCTTCGTCTTCGGCAGCATCTGAAGCTAAGTAGTTCTTCTACCTTGAAGGGCTACTCAACTGATCTAGTGCCTATAACTCACGACCCTGACTACCTAATCTGTACCTAGTGTTCTTGTGAATCTTTGTAACTATTGTAATGTAATAGTTGCTCATTATACCTATCTCATTTGCCGATATCTGGTCATTTTTTTATCTCATCTATCTTCCTAGATCCTAAATCTAGGTTTTACTTACTGAAACGGTACAATTTTTAATCATTTTTCAAAATGGTTGACAATTTACATAATTTCACGAAGATCGGTTAAGTAATACGACCTATAGAAAACAGCCGGACATAAGAAAGCATTTTGCGAAAGCATCACTAATTTGACTTCTTTTTCCACCTTCTCGCCCACCATCTTCTTCTTCTCGAGTCTAAAGGCTATTTATTAATTTAATTAAATCAAATTTGACCAGTATTTGGCCACGGGGATTCCCCGGTCATTTGCCTCATTTAGGTATTGCTTTACCATTATGCATTGCTTTAGGATCTTGCTGCCCTGTGCTTTGCTTAGAGCCGCAAAACCCAAAATTCTCTGTCTGCCCCATTAAGGATAAAGACGTGATTTTATGTGAAACGGAGGCAATCACCATGTTTATCCGACTTTTCCTTGTCCGTAAAACCGTTCTTCATTGATCGGATCAACAAATACCTACTTTAGATCTTACGCCCCGCTCGGTAAAAAAGAAAATGTTTCAAATTTACAAGTGCTGTGGTGAGGTGTTATTTTTATTAAACGGTTGTAAGTATCCATGATTGTGCATGATCCAGCGTTTTGTGTTCTGTGCGGGGAATAGATTGGTTCGGCGTTTTCGTAAACAAAATGGAAGTATATGATTTATACTTGTTTTTGAAGCTCGAACCTGATGAATTAATTTTATAACAATCATCGTTGTTGGCAGCTGAATATATTTAGTTTTTAAACAATCTATCATCGTCATCCGAGTGTATTCCTGGTTGTATTCTCAGTGGTAACGCTTCAGAGCCCGGTGTCCGCTACCTACCTAACCTAGGTAATTAACGAGGTTACTGGTTTTTACACAAAGCGACTGCCATCTGACCTCCGCAACCCAAAGGGTAGACCAGAACCAGTTATACCAGTCAACTTACAGATTATTTGTGTTTTTGTGGGTTTTAAGTACAAAAAAATCATTACAAAACTTACTCCACGGCTCGACACTGCTGGTTTCAAGAGGGTTGGCCCACCTGTTTTGTCTCATGCGGCAGACGTGCCCCACCTAGTCCCATTTTAGCTGTGTTTAATTTTACACCTACGTATTTTATTGGTGTTACTGTGGAGTCTAAGTAAAAATAAAACATTACTAAACTTACTTCAAGACTCGACGCCGCTGGTGTAAAGAGGGAAGACGACTGTCTTATGTTTTATGGCAGTCATCGAAATATGTCAGATATTAGTTATAGACTATATTATATCACTCCATATTATACCTATTTGCAGTACTGAGGTACTTCATCCATTACGCAGAAGAGGTTGAGCTTCCGTTCTGTACGTTAATACTTATATTCAATCTGTGATAAAGGTCAAAATCTTTTCCATATGCGATTATTTCCAAACAATGTCAGACAAGTGCTCTTAAAAGTGAGAGAGAGGGTCTGCAAAAGGATTTAATGTACCTACATCCTCGACCGCATCCAGTTAAAATATCGTCCAAGTTGACCCTCCTAATCTTCCGGCACTCTAGCCACATTCAGATCGGCCAAACCAGTTACAGTTAATTTATGATCCCACCAAAGAAAATACAATCTAGAATGACTACGAGTACTGATCTTAAAAAGACAACATTAAAAATGAAACATAATGCCACGTACATAAAATTTATACTTTTTTATTTATTTAATCTTTATTGTCCATCAAACACAAATTGTACAGAACAATAGGCGAACTTAACGCTAAAAGCATTTTTTACCAGTCAACCTTTGGGTTATACAGAAAGTCTAAATGTGGGTTGCAAGATAAAGTGTAGTATACATAAAATACACAATGTACATTGTTACATAAATAAATATATATATGTATACCTGCTATACATATATTTCCATAATGCTTATGTTTCAATACTGAAATTCCCAAAAAAGGTACCTAAAGTTGTAGGCGTCCCTTTCCCACAAACTGCAGGTGCAAAAAAATAGAAAGGGACACACACCTACAACATTAGGTATCTTTTTGGGAACGGTTTTGCTAATTCGTTGGCATTCTACATTGTACGAGTATATAATTTCTTTGGGACCCACCCCATTCGTATTTCGCTCGTCTTGGTTTTTGGAGTCATATTCTGAATTTCAGTTATTATTATAAAAATCATTACTAGCGTAACCCATAGTGTGGCCGTAACTAAATGGGTGACTACAAGTAGCATAAAAAATAAAGATCCCCTCCGTGCTTCAGAAGGGTTTTTGGTGTCAAAGTGGCTGTGACATACGGACGGACAGACAGACAGACATGACGAATCCATAAGGGTTCCGTTTTTTGCCATTTGGCTTGCTGACTTTTTGCTATCATAATCAGAGATCGGATATTCCAGTGCATATTTACCTAAAAATGAGATGTTGGCTATTATGGAAAGCGCTTTTTTAGGGTTCCGTACCCAAAGGGTGCAAACGGAACCCTATTACTGAGACTCCGCTGTCTGTCCGTCTGTCTGTCCGTCTGTCACAGGGCTCTATCTCTTGAACCGTAATAGCTAGACACTTGAAATTTTCACTGATTGTCTATTACTGTAGCCGCTATAACAAAAAATACTAAAAATAAAAAAATTGTTAAAAATAAAAGGGGGTCGTCATACAAAAAACGTGTTTTTTCTGCGTTTTTGCCTAGATCTTTACAATGGCATTAACTAGATACTTGAAATTTTCACCAATTATGTATTACTATGATCACTATACTACTAAAAATAAGATAAAGTTAAAAATTAAAGGGGTCGTGATACAAGAAACGTGTTTCTTCAGCGTTTTAAAGCATTGTACCGTACGGAACCCTTCATGTACGAGTCCAACTCGCACTTGCCCGTTTATTTTATTTATCGAAAAATCTAGCGACCTCAAGAAATTAAAATTTAAGTAATACTCCGTGAGAAGTCTCACGGATTGATTCCAATTTGACACAAATGACAGTTGCCCTGTTGGTGTAGCACCATTTTATTTTGCCCTGGAATATCCGATCTCTGATCATAATATATAGGTCTGGGAGAAAAGACAAACCTTAGAATGGACTGGCTGCTTCTCTGTGATGTTACCTATACGCCACGGAAAGTCAATATTGTATAGAAAATAGCATCAGAATGGCCCCATTAGCTTATTTCTGAGTTAATCTAGTGTGGAAAAACTGATAAGTACCTATATATTCTTATATACGCACCAAGTAACTTCAATCAAAATAATTTTGTTTGAAATCCTGCCGTTAATGGGAAATAAAAGCTTTTACGTCTTATAAATTGAACTTTAAATATTGTAAAATTGCATATTATCAATTATACATCTCCGTGACGACCTCCGTGGCGTAATGGTTAACACGCTAGACCGCTAATCCGGAGGTTCTGGGTTCGATAGCCAGGGCAAGTTGGAAAATGGCCTTTTCTAAATTGTTCTGGGACTTGGGTGTTTATCTATATATGTATTTATCTTAAAATATAGTATCGTTGAGTTAGTATCCCATAACACAAGTTTAAAACTTACTTTGGGGCTAGCTTAATCAGTGTAATTTGTCCTTATATATTTATATTTATTTATTTATACAATATTAAAAGTTCTGTTCTTGTCTATTGGATTTCTTTTCAATCTTGTCTGCCTTCAACCTGCCTTTTCACATCTGTTCACTCTTACCTCCTCCTTTATTTTTCTCCTTCATAAAGCTGTTTCTGGATTTTCTTCCCCTTCATCCTTCTGATTAATCCTTGTGATTATCATCCTTATAAATTCATTGTGCCGTACCAAGTGTCCTAAAGAATTAAAAGAGCTGACCTAATATTCAAAAAACTGTTACTATTTTAATACAGAATCAATACAACGTAACCACTATTTTCCTGTCCCGACCAATAAACCAATCGCCCTTTTGCTACGTCTATTTATATTTTGTCCCGAACTGGGTCACCCCACAATAGCTGCTGAATGCGGCAAACCGACTATTTTCCACTTCCACACTAATTCGGCTTCAAAAGAACTCCATTTAGCACTAATGATGACTTATTGACGATAATGTCATTCGTTTTTATAGTGAAATGCGCGCCTAAGCGCACAAAGTAGCCTAAAAATCTGCACCACCATTGGCTTCCGGTAACGAAAAATATCGTGAGAGGAAACCTGCACACTAGTTAAGGGCTACTTGAATTTTCCGGGGTCCAGTGCTGCCCCCATTTAAAATAAATCATTTCAAAGAAAACGGAGACATTATTTAAAATTTTGCTACTACTAATTCCTAGATAATCCTTCAAAGTATTTTATGAACTACTGTTTACAGTTTAAAGTGAGAACGTTAAGCTTTACTACGCACATTTGTGAAAAACGGCCACTTTTGGCAAATGTGCGTAGTAAAGCTTAACGTTCTCACTTTAAACTGTAAACAGTAGTTCATAAAATACTTTGAAAGGTTATCTAGGAATTGGTAGTTGCAAAATTTTTAAAGGTGTCTCCGTTTTCTTTGAAATTATTTATTTTAAATGGGGGCAGCAGTGGACCCCGTAAAATTCAGGTACGGCCTTAAAAGAAAACGGAGACATCATTTAAAATTTTGCTAATACCAAGTCCTAGATAACCCTTCAAAGTATTTTATGAACTATTGTTTACAGTTTATAATGAGAACGTTTAGCTTTACTACGCACATTAGCCAGAAGTGGCCGTTTTTCCCAAATGTGCGTAGTTAAGCTTAACGTTCTCACTTTAAACTGTAAACAGTAGTTCATAAAATACTTTGAAGGGTTATCTAGGACTTGGTAGTAGCAAAATTTTAAATGATGTCTCAGTTTTCTTTAAAATGATTTATTTAAAATGGGGGCAGCACTGGACCCCGGAAAATTTAGGTACGGCCTTAATACTGAATTGTCACTATATATCAGTCACTGCCTCCGTGGTCCAGTGGTCAAGGCGTTTGCCTTGTGATCCGGAGGTCATGGGTTCTAATCCCATTGGGAAGCATACTTCACACGGAAGATGATGCTGAAATGAGTGTAGGCGAAGAACTGGCGTAGCACCATACATTGATTTTATTTGAATTTTTATTTTATTTTGCCCTATTTCTTTTTGCACGATAGAAATTCAATATCTTTTCTGAAGTAAAGTTAGTTTGACAGCATGACGTCACAAAATTGCAGTGGTTTGATCCTATCCTATTTGATCTTATTGTAATCGCATTGTATTTGCGATTGATCAAAAATTAAACTCTCTGCGAATTAGCAGAAAATTTCGTGCGTCGCGAATAACGCCAAAACAACATAAATCACTGTGCATAATTTATATCAGTAACTTTACAAGCAAAATCATTAATATCGAATTTGGCCATAATGCGTTACATTGTACGCCAAATGTGTGTGACACTCAAAATATCCGATTGCACTTTGAGTCGATATAAAGCCACTTAAAGCGGTGAGCAATGCAATAAGAGGTAGCGGAAGCGACATCGGGATAATTCGTTTGTGATAATTAAATTATTATGTCTATGTCAAGTGATACTTAAAAACTCAAGTCCATCAATAACCATCTTCCTAACGTTGTCCCATTATCTGGGGGTTGCGCAGTATATTGCTATTCCATCAACATTAGAGGTACAATAAAAATAAGTTTGTGTTGAAAAAAAAACATTTTTTCGTAAAAACTTTTATTGTGAAGCGTAAGTACTTATCAACTGTTTTATTAGCTTTAAACTATTATCCGCCTGAAGAACACGGAAAGCGTTTACTTATACAAATAAAATAATCGTTATTACCTAATAAATTAAATAGATATAAACTGTCCATCAGTCTGGTCAGAATAATCGGAGAATGATTGTGTAACCCGCGGAATGACAGACTGATGGTTCAGACTGATGAAAATTAAAATTGTTTTGAATTATGCAATACTGATGGGAGACTAATCGCGTAGCCCGCTCGTATCATTCTCGCGTCAGTCACCGTACTTTACTACACACCGTACACCAAGGTACATAAAGTTTACTATAAGCTCTTTGCCGTACACGTACTTTTTATCAGTCAGCTATCATTCTGGATTGACCGTGTAACCGTGAAAATCATCCATCATTCTGGCGTCAGTCACGTCAATCCAGACTGGACTGATGCCAGAATGAGCGTGTAACCACATCTAAGGATAGGCAAGCCAGGCTGGCTGCCTTTTAAGTGTCATACAAATTTTTAGTTTTTAAATTTGTCTATTTTCAGAACGATAAAAAATTATGTTAAAAAGATTCGTATTTTTATTATTTATGAACCCGCAGTACTTTAAAACGATTTCAGACCTTGATTTTTAACGCTCCTTTCTTCAAAGTAGTCGAAGCCTAAAAAAAGAAACGCAAATTTTTCCTCGAAACAAGCTCGAAGGGTTCGGGTCATTTGTCATTCTGTTTTGTGAATCTAATTTATATTTCTTGTTCAGGCCTGAAGGCATTGTTTTATGCTGAATAGAGTAACCTTAATGAAACCTAGTTAGGCAACGGCAGTTTGTTATAATTTTGCGTGATATTTTTGAGCTATATTAATGTTTAGGTCGCTAATTACTTCGAGGAGAATTTATTTATTAATTATAATCAATTCTTATTTGTTGCTTGAATCAGATCCTTCTCCTGCCGTAAACTGCTCTATAGCATACATATTATATTGAGAATCCACGGTTCTCTATTCACTCTCATAAAATAGTTTTTCATAATACAGCTAAGCTAATTTTTATTTCTCATTGTATTTATTGAACTAAAATTCCTACAAATATTTTTTTATATAAATTTATTTTACATAATTTTGTTTAGCATAACGATTTACACACCTTAATTATTTTTTCATACAAATATAAACGAAAATCCAGATTAATAAAAAAATATACTGTGCACACCTTACTATAGTTTCTGTCATACCTTTAAGTTAACCTAATCTAAACTTGGATATGCTACCCATCTTATCCACCATGTTTTGGTTTTCTAAACTTGCCTTTCGGGGCATTGAGGATAGCTATTACGAGTACACAGCAGTACCTACAATCGTTTATTTAGGTACGTAATATAATTTACGTACGTTTTGTAAACGATTGACTAAGCTTTCTTTACTCCCTGACCAGCATGGATTAAAGGAGAGATCCTAACAAAATAATTTAAATTTACGAAACCTTAAAAGACAATAAAAATATAATAAATCTTACCTTTAAATTATCTCACAAAATGTATTCATAAAACAATGTAAATTATATGCAACAAATTACCATGCCAGTAAGTTTATGACTTCATTAGGAGCACTAATGTTCATTTTTCACTTTAAACATGCGATGGACGACAGCGCAAGAGAAATGTGCTAGTAGTTTAGAAACTTTAGAGCTGCTGCAATTAGGATTTTAATGACTAAGAACTTTTTAGGTGTTTCAATTTAGTTACAAAGTCATCAGTCATCACGCAAAACATTGCTCATGGGTCTTACGGTCCTAAGCACTGTCTGCTTTGTTAGGGATAAAGACGATAGTATTTCTGTATTATCGTATTAACATCATTAGCAGTCAGAGGATTTGGCCTACACCTGTACGCAGGCCAGATGGGTTAGAAAGGTCTCAATAATGTTTATAAGCTTTGTTTAGCTTGTATTTCCTAAGCCGCCTTTTACGATATCCATGGAGTAATTTTATTCTACTCTGCTGGGAACCACACGGCATTGTCAGTATTATCGTATGATGGTTGTCATTTATGAGAAGGGTCAGAAAAATTATATTTTATTTAGTTCACTTAGATTTGTCCAATAATTATTGACACTTATTATTCGATAAGGGAGCGTTCAAGTATTACATAACGAATTTGGGGGTGGAGGGGGGGTCTTGTAAAACGTTACGATGCGTTACAGGGGCCATGGGGGGGTTTGAACTAAGCATTACGTAACATTGTTTTTTTTTAAACTTTTTTATTAAAATTTTTAAATGGAATGACAAACTGATTTTTTTTTACCTTCACAAAATTGCTTGCTTGCTTTTCTGGATAGTGAATTTTTTTAAAGCTCCAAATGTAAAGTAAAAAAATATTTATCAACAGCTGTGATAGTTTTTCTCATCACTCCATAGTAAATTCGTTATACCTTCCTTAAATGTATGATTAGTAGTAAACATTTATTAGTACATTAAAAAAAGGATAAAAAAACCATTAGAAATCTCTTGCTTCTAAAAACAAGACATTTCAAATGTAAATAATATTATAAATGTAAAACAATATTGACGCGATTGAATAAATAAATATATATGGACAAATGACACTGATTAAGCTAGCACCAAAGTAAGTTCAAAACTTGTGTTATGGGATACTAACTCAACGATTCTATATTTTATAACAAATACATACATATACCCAGGTCAATCTGAAAAAGATCATTTTCCATACAATAACAAAGGTATTTTAGCGACTTTTTGGTACTTTACGCCACATAATTGTAACTTTTAGGTAAAAATGGTCTCTTAGTAGTTACGTAACGTTTTACTTGAGGGTGGGTGGTACAGAAAAACGTTACGGCGCATTGCATGGGGGGGAGGGGGGGTCAAAAATCTCCAAAAATTGCGTTACGTAATACTTGAACGCTCCCCAAATCAAAATTGAAATATTAGATTTTTGAGTTATTTAAGTTTGGGTGTAGGCTTGTGACATTGCAAAAATTGTACGAAGTCATGACGTCATGCGAAATTTCAATGCGCTGTATTTTTGTTAGTCAGGGAAAAAATATTACAGGAAAAAGAGAAGCAGATACAAAAACAGAAAAGTAAAAATACAATGGCGGACTTATCCCGTATAGGGATCTCTTCCACTCAGCTAGTAATTGAGAGGAATGTTTACCTAATATGAGTTTGGGGCAGAAGTGGTAAGTACACTAATAGAGTACACATATACAAGTAAAAATAAACTTACATATAAGTATTCATAAACCTACATATAATATAAACTAAAATCATGAAAAAGAAATTAGGTAGATCACAAAAATTCACGAATCCTGAAGGAATTCAAAATTTTGTATTTAAAAGAACCCAGGCATGACGCCATTTTAGTATCATGATGCCTATTTTTAGTAAAAAAAGAAAAACTGTCATTTACTTCTAAACCACCGCAGCTGCATCAAAATGTGATTAAAAACGTAATATCGCTGCAACCACTATAAATGTCCACGATAAATGGTCGGCTTGCCTTCATACGCCGGTTCACCTTACCTATTAATTATAAGCGAGTAGGTCACGACCCTATGACATATATATATTGTGTACTATGGGTCTTATAAGAAGGTTCAAGGTTGCTGAACAGGCTATGAGGAGGGCTATGCTCAGCAGTGTTTACGTGGTCGAATCAGAAATAAGGAAATTCGTAGAACACAAGTAACCCAGTGGATTAGAACATTGAGGTGGCAGTGGGCGTATTGACACTAATACTAAACATAGAGCTGTCCCTCTCTATGTATTAATGTATGCTTCTCTTAAACTACGCTACAGATTTGCCTTTTTCATCATCATCATAAGATAGAGTAATTCAAGGAGAAGGTTTAAATTAATAACATAAACCCGCACGCGAAGCCAGGGCCGGCCGCTAGTAAGGGTATAAAGAAACCATAATTATAATACAGTATACTCAACTCGGTCCACGGGATAAGTGGTCAATTTCCTGGATTTCGGAGCCCTCCGCGCCATTTTGCGAGTATTACGGCCCGTACTGACCTCTATTATACTTTCAAATTCTACTGGAAGGGTAGCGATTCAAAGAAAAAAATAAAATAAAAAAAAGTTAAGTTATTATTATTTTACTTATGTCATATATGTGTTCTTTTGTTTTGAGAAATCTTTGAATATTAGAGCGAGTCCACACCACACTGCGCGTTGCGCCGACGTAGTGCTGTTGATGCGTCGACGTAGTGCTGTTGATGCGTCGACGTCGTTGTACTGTAGACACGATGCGCTGCGTCGACGCTGCGCACACATAAATGATAGCTTCCTCGAGACGAAGCAGGGGTGTACCTCATTGCGACTACGTTGAAGCAACGCTGCAATGACGCAAAGCCTGTGCAGCCAGAGGCAATGCGAGAACATTTTTGCGTTGCATCTACACCCGTGTCAAGTACACACGGCGTTCTTAAGCGTTAATAAATAAATTATAATAAATATATAGGGACAAATCACACTGATCGAGCTAGCCCCAAAGTAAGTTTTAAAACTTGTGTTATGGGATACTAACTCAGTGATACTATATTTTATAATAAACTAGCTGTGCCCGCGACTTCGTTCGCGTGGTTGTCGGAACGTAATGTTATATAGCCTTAAGCCTTCCTCTATAAATGGACTACCCAACAAAAAAATAATTTTTCAAATCGGACCATTAGTTCCTGAGATTAGCGCGTTTAAACAAACAAACAAACAAACGAACAAACTCTTCCGCTTTATAATATTAGTATAGATGAAGTACTCTTAACCAACAACATATTTATTTGAATAAAGATTAATATTATTATGTTGATACAACTTAAACAAATTATTTCGACCAAATTAGGTACCATAAAAACGGTTTTTGTGAGTTAATCTTAAAAGATAGACATATACTATCGCGGACTGTTTTTTAGATCATTAAAAGAGATATTATTCTTTAATACATATTTTTTGTGTATCTTGAACCGTTTTCACGGCGCACGCAACGGAAGGCTTCAAAGATGAAATAATTTCTCCTGTTTTTTACACATTTACCACTATATCTTTGCTCCTATTGGTCGTAGCGTGATTTTATATAGCCTATAGCCTTCCTCGATAACTGGACTATCCAACACAAAAAGAATTATTCAATTCGAACCAGTAGTTTCGGAGATTAGCGCGTTCAAACAAACAAACAAACAAACTCTTCAGCTTTATAATATTAGTATAGATACATATGAAGACCCAGAACAAATTGAAAAAGGCCATTTTCCAACTTGCCCTGGCTGGGGATCGAACCCTGAACATTAGGCATGCAGCATTACGAGTACTTATACACATGACCTTGATGGCCCGGTGGTAGAACGCATTGGTAGTGCTTTTGCAAGTAATCAACTCCCAACGTGGTCCGTTCTTGGATGGGTGACCTCATTATCATGACTTTTTTTTAGGGCATAAAAAAATCTTTGAGCTCCTCCTTGCTTCGGTAGGCACGTTAGGCCGTTGGTCCCGGCCGTCATCGTTGTAAAGTCGTCAAGTCTTGAAAAATCTGACAGCAGTGTTGGCCACTTAAACATACAAAAACACAAGGAAAGCTAAACAAACCATATAAAATTTTATCAAGTCGCTCCAATCTTCAAAATGGCTTCGCTTCTGGTATCGCTTCCACCCATCTAAATATGAATATCCGAGTATTGAAGCTACATTAGTGTAGTTTAAAACGGTTATAAAGCGGGTGGAGTTGCGTGCTGCCATCGACAGTCGTCTTCGATAAATAAATGTGACTGTATGGCCACTAAAACAGCGGATGGCTGCCGTGATTGTGTTAAATAAGTGACGAAATGATAAGTCTTCTTCTTATAACTGAGTGTGTTTGTAGCTAACACTGGTGACAGACATTTCAAGCTGCCTTAAGAGTCCTTACCCTAGACCGAATCAGAGTTTCCCATACAAACGCAGTCTACGTTTTATTTTGAAACGACATGTCAGATTTCGGTAAAAATTTGTAACTTTAAAGAAATTGAATATATCTAGGTTTATAATTGGTTTTCTTAGTCAAAATATGAACTTTGAAGAGAATATAGTGTATTATATGATTTTTGACCATCAGTATGGAAAACTTTTACACCCTTTTATTTTCTTTCTTAACCTAAGAAACCTGTGTCGAAATAAAAAAAAAATTTTTTGGCCTTCCATACAAGTTGACCGATCAGCTGATCCGAGTCTGTATGGAAAGTCAAAAATCATTTTTCATATTTCGATATATATGTTCCTTGGAGAATTGTTCAGTATCATAGACTGAAACTACCCTTAAAATAGTTTCAGTATATTTTGTTACACAAGCTGCCTGAAGGCACCTGAAATAGTTTAACGACCGCTATACAATGATGAGAGCTGGGACTAACAGCTTAACGTGTTTTCCGAAGCACGGAGGAGGTCATGCATTTTAATGGCATTTCTGGTAACCCTTCAGGGGTTGTTTAACAAGCAAAAGCGCTAGTACCGAAACCACCAAGCTCCTCAAAAAGAGGTTTAGTATTTTTTTACCCTGATGAAAAAGAGGGGTGTTATAAGTTCAACGTGTCTGTGTGTCTGTCTCTCTCATCGTACCTCATAAACAAATAAACCGATTTCAATGCAGTTTTTTTTATTCAAAAGCCTTGTCTGTCGAGATGGTTCTTAGCTATGTTTGATGAAATCGGTTCAGCCGTTCAAAACTTATTAAGGGGAAAACGCTTTAAAGTCAGGGGATTTTTAATTTATCTAGCAAATAAACTTATGACTTGTTCTTATAGACCTCTTATCTTCATAGACCAGCATAGAAACCTGAATCCTTTGCCAATGGCTTCCTTTAACAGTCCGAGGATACAAGTTGCTCAGCAAACTTGGTCGTCGAAGTTCAGACCGCTGCGCCGCTGAAATTGTTCATTGGTAAATTTTCTTTTTAAACGGCGGATAAATCTAAAAGATCTTGGTTATTTTTCTTCTTTGAAAAACTTTTCAACGAAGTTAACAACTGTGTATAATGCGTATAGGTTTGGGGAGAAGTAAAGTGTGAAAAACGTTATTTTATTTTGAGTGAAATCACTTTGATCAGTATCGTATTTATACTAAAATTTTTTAAAGTTTGTAACGCTGCTGCATTTTTTGTTTCTGTGGTTATCATCCACCTCATTTCTCCATCATTTTATCCTATCCGCTTTTCAAAACTTCAATTTCATTCTAAAATAGAAGAAGACGATTGATTGAACACGTAACGCGTACTCCAACTAAAATACGTCTAAAATACTACACGTCTAAAATACTACACGTCTAAAATACTACACGTCTAAAATACTACACGTCTAAACTACTACAGTCTTCATTTAAGAGTCTTCTGAAAAGAGTTGAATTGTCTGGGAAACGCTGGTCTGGGAGAAAAGAAAAAAGGTAGAATGTTCCAGCTGCTTCTCTTTCTGCGCAGATTATAAGAGCCGATCGAAGGAATAGGGGAGAATCTTAATCATTTTAACAGGCGATGCGGCTAGCACGGCAACACTATTTTGATCCCCTGTATCTATCTTCACGATTACATCCCGGAAAATGCAAGCACCTGAAATTCTATTTAAAATGGGACTTTCTTTGTCAATTTTGATGTAAAAATTACTTTTTGTTCTCTTATTTGCATTATAATAAAGCATAAAAAGGGGAAAGTGTCGATTATTGCATGGTTGTAAAGGCTCGTGAAGTCTCCTATTCTCACAGAACCATTAGTTTAGTTGGTCTGCATAACTCTTTCTATGTTTTCCTGGACTTCTTCTACTCTTAATCCTTCCTTCCAGTATTTTAAATAAAGAGTCGTCGTATTAAATGCTCAATCAATTTCCCCCTTCTTTTTCCATTTTCATTTATCAGCCTTCTTTTTTCTCCTACTATTTCTATCACCTCTTCATTACGTTATCACGTTTTCCTTTCAGTCCAAATGAAAGAAAGACATCAAACGCAAAAAATATAAATTCCCAACAAAACATTCGCCGGTCTACGATGGGGGCATAAACATTAAAATTGTATGGATTTGTGAAACCTAGCGCATTGTACTGTCAGTCGTTAGCTTTAAATATTCAAAATACTGCAGATAAAACGGCGCGGCGCTCAAACTGTTCGTGTTCGGATGGAGTACTAAAGGTGTAAATTCAAAATTTCATAGTGTGTATAAGTATAGTTATTTATTATTGACTGAGTAAGTAAATTGACCAAAAATGAGTGTCTCGTCTACAAGTCGCATTTTTCAATCGATTTCGACGAAAATTGGGACATAAGTTCCTTGATTTATTGAGAGTAGGGGGAAAATAGGGGGAAATTTGCTGCAGCGTTATTTTAGATGGATTTGAGAAGCACTACTTCATTCTACAAGATACAAGATGTTGTGAAAAAAAATCCAAAAGGTAGCAGTGGAGGGGGAAATATAGGGGGAAGTTTACTTTAGCATTATTATTAGCCTCTTAGGAACAAGGGAACGCTAAAACTTACACCCCTATTTTGCTCAAAAGTCTACATAGTTAAGCCTTTTGGAAAATTCAAGCACCTGAAATTCGATTAACTTAAAATCGGACTTTCTTCGTAAATTTTGCTGCGCAAATTACTTTTTGGACTTGTATTTGTATTATAATAAAGCATGACTTTGCTAAGCCAGCTAAACGCTAAAACGTGACCTTTGGGCTTTACGGGCCTGGGCTCTATCTACCCCGTTAGGGATAGAGATGTGATTATGTGTTTGTATCTGTATACTCAATTGTACTAAATAGGGATGATGACTGGGGCAGAAAAGTATTATTCTAATTAGTCCGTTAGTTAGATTATCCAAAAATAATGTAAGCATATTTTTTAGTAAATAAATAAATAAATATATAGGGACAAATCACACTGATTAAGCTAGTCCCAAAGTAAGTTTCAAACTTGTGTTATGGGATACTAACTCAACGGTATATACTATATTTTATGATAAATACATATATAGATAAACAACAAAGACCCAGGACAATTTGAAAAAAGCCATTTTACAACTTGCCCTGGGGATCGAACCCAGAACCTCCTAATTTGCGGTCTAGCGTGTTAACCATTACGCCACGGAGGTCGTTTATAAAAAAGTAAAAATTCACAAAGATATATATATACAGAGTATCTAAGTTCCAGAGGTTGTGACGTCACCGCTGTGTAAAAATCGTACGAATCCGTGACGTCATGCAAAATTTAAATGAGCTGTGTCTTCGTCATTTATTGTTTTTCATAGAAAAGAATAAATAGGTGTACAATTTTTTTTTAATAATCTAACCGATGGGCCAAAAATAATTTTTCATTGATCATGCCTACTCTATTCATATTTTCAGGTTATACTATCCCACTGTAGGGAAAAATCCGTCTGGATCGATAAATTACAAATTTTACAAGCGCTGACCGATATTCCAGAAATTAAGCTATTTGAATGCCTATAACCAAAGGCCGAGCAGCCCAAATGCCCATTCGACATGCTACTGTTTGTAATTTTTTTATGCCAAAATTGTTGTACCGCCGGCATATTTGGATTGAGGTCAATGCCAAAACAATCAGTTTAGATCTTACGTTTTTAATTCAAACCCGCAGAAGTTAAGTAAGCACTTTGCTCTGACGGACTTAAATTCCTCGCAGGTGCCAAGTTGATTTCTGCGGGTTGTAATTTGTACTAAAATGTATATTATTTTAACCAGATCCTTTCTTGCTCTTTGATTTTAACTAGCTGAAGAATTTAAGAAGAAGAACTAGCTGATATTCCTCCTAGAAGTCACATAACGCCATATCTAAACAAGGCCTCCTTACTTAAAATGGAGACACGCAGACGACTGCACCTCGCCAGCTTGTTATTTGACCTATTTAAACAAAAAAAAACCTGAATATTTATTCGAAAATCTAATGTTCCTATCACAGCGTTACGCGAGGGGCGCGCGTCCCGTGCTGAGAGCACGGGACGCGCGCCCACAAAGGCACCACAGAACTGTAGCGTTCACAGGTAGTTTTAGATTTGCGGCAGCAAAGTGTTGGAATAATATCCCTCCGCCCATTAGAATAGTCACAAGTAAATTTACTTTCAAAAAATTATATAAAGTACACCTTCTTGAGACACAAAAAAATGATATGCCCAAACGCTTAGCTCGCCGTATCAGCCGATTATACGAGTACACCTTGAACGTTTGAAGTAGCGTCCTATGTTTAAAACAGACAGGGTTATTGATTTGTTATTTTTTTAGGAATTTTTAATTGCAATATTTGGCCATTGTAATATAATGGTAATGATTATATGTAGGCAATCAATTTTAATTTTATAATTGTGCATTTTTATATTAATATTGTTGTTTTCAACCGATTGTATTTTATTAATTTTGATTTATATTATTTTTCCTTTAATTATTATTTTTAAACGTACCTCAGCAGTGGGTCTTGTTCGCGTGCTCTCAATTAAGGGCGCCAGCTGAAAATCAGCTGCTACTCTCTCAGAGTAGCGTTTGGCTGAGCTGTAGCCTTTTTGTGTGACTGTGGCACACAGCTGCATGCTAGATTAATATTTTAATAATTTAATTTTTGTTTCATTTAATATTTTATATAATTAATTGTTATTTTTTTTTATTTATTTAACTTTATTACAAACGTAATAGGCGGACTTAAAGCCATAGGCTTTATCTACCAGTCAACCCACTGGTGATGCCGAGAAAAAGAAAATTTTAGAAGGAGGTGCAAGTTATGTAGATATTGTCACATTTACCTTATGAGGATAGCAGTAAAAATATAATATATTTAAAAATACATATATATATACATATGAATAAACTTACATTCAAAATATACATAGTTATAATCTATATCTATACTAATATTATAAAGAGGAAAGATTTGTACCTATTTTTGTATGTTTGTATGTTTGTAATGAATAGGCTCAAAAAGTACTGGGCCGATTTAAAAAATTCTTTCACCGTCGGAAAGCTACACTATTCCCGAGTGACATAGGCTATGTGTGTACGTGCACGGGCGAAGCCGGGGTGGACTGCTAGTATATAATATAATAAACTATACGTAAACTACATATTATATCATAATATCTATATTCTATCTGAAAGTTCACGAAGATAATGAGCACGCACTGCACTCTTGAACGCTACACGAGTACGAGCCTTCCGGACATTAATTGGTAGGGCGTTCCAAAGCTTTACCGCTTGAACAGTAAACGAACACTCTAAGAACCCACTCCGGTGATTTAGTATAGCGAGACGGAGATTGCTAGAAGAGCGAAGATTTTTTACATGAGTATTACCAAGAAAAGTGAATTTTGATTTGAGATACCATGGAGTTTTAGGGTCAAATAGAATGGAAAAGAGGGTTGTAAGAATATGCAGCCGGCGAGGCTGACGAACGGGCAACCACTTTAGTTGAGTACGGTAAGCCGACACATGGTCGTACTTACGAAGGCCGAAGATGAACCGAAGACAGTTATTTTGAAGTCTGTCGAGTTTATTTAGATAGTCACAATTCAAGTCAGAGTAACACACATCACCATAATCCAGAATAGGAAGAATAAGAGTTTGAATTAGCATCGTTTTAACATTTGCTGGAAGAAAGTTTTTCAATTTGTACAAGGAGCGCAAACCATTGGTGATTCTAAGAGCAGTTTAAGAAACTTGCACATTCCAAGCAAAACTAGAATCTATCTGAAGGCCAAGGTCTTTCACGCTAGAACTAAATGGAATGATGGAGTTGTCATACAAAACCGGTGGTAGGGAGCCGTTGTCAATACGACTCAGGAGCCGTGATCTGCCAACCAGTATAGCTTGACATTTGTTGGGGTTAATTGTTACTCCAAATCGCCGAGACCAGTCACCTATCGCCCTCAAAGCCACATTTATTCTTTCTATGGCGCTGTCTACCTGGTCCACTTCAGTTTGAGTATAAAGCTGCAAGTCATCAGCATAAAGATGATACGAGCACTGAAGTTCTATTGTAATGAAATCTATAAAGATTGAAAACAATAATGGAGAGAGAATACCGCCTTGTGGAACGCCAGTGTCAATGTTGCTCCAGCTAGAAGTGCGTTCGTCGAGACGAACTGACTGCTGACGACCACGGAGATAAGTAGAGAACCAGTCAACTGCCGCAGGTGAGATGGAATGATGGGAAAGGATTGCTAGGAGAATGTCATGGTCGACGGTATTAAAAACATTAAAAAATGTCCACTAAACCCAGCACAGTGAGTTTAGTGTCCTCCATACCGGCTCTAATATCGTCGGTCACTTTAAGTTAAGCAGATACAGTGCTATGCCCAGGTCTAAAGCCAGATTGTAATGGATTCAACAGTCCATTAACATGAAAAAATGAGGTGAGTTGCCTATGAGCGCAAGCCTCAAGAACCTTAGACAAAAGCGGAAGAATTGAGATGGGACGAAAGTGTGTGTCTAATTGAATGTAATTTGTGTGTTACAGTGAACAAATATTTTTTTTATCTATCTATACGAGTACACATATTCTCTTTGAAGTTCATATTTGGACTATCATCATCATGTCATATGGCATGTTACTACATTCATCTTAAATACTTAATGGCAAGTTTTTTTAGCCAGTCTACGGCTGCCGGGGTTAAACTATGGAGTTCGCTAAGTTCTCCAGGGAAACGGTATAGAGGACATTCTTCAGCGATATGTTGTAAGGTTTGGTCAGTAGCTCCACAGTTGCATTCTGGAGATATTTTGGAATCCCACTTGTGGAGATGGTGGTTAGATCGGCCATATCCGGTTCTGAACCGGTTTAGTTTAATCCATACCGCACGCTGCGCGTCAAAACCAGGTGGCTTTTTTGTTGAGTCCGAAATGATTTATTTGGACTGTAAAAACGTTTAGATATATGCAATTTCTTTGAAATTACGTAATTTTGTCGAAGTCTGACGTCGTTTCAAAATAAAAGGTAAACTAAATTTGTATGGGAAAGTCTAATTCTGTTTAGGGTAAGGGGACTTTTAAAGGGTCGGGAATCGAGGAGGTAGAAAATCTCACAAGCTCCATTAGTATAAAAATACTTTTAAACATATACCTACTGTTCGTTCTAAAAGCAATTAAAACAACATTGACGATTAAACTTTTCCATTCCCAGTAATCTCCTAACAATACCAATGGCGTTTTTTATAGCTCCGGCATTTGAAATCGTGTACATGACAGCCGAGTATCGAACAATAACACCTCCATTAGGTAAATGAGAATGGTTCAATATTGAATGTTTGGGGAAAGCACCGGCCCCGGTTTTACTAGGGGCGGATGAGCGATGACTGATTTTTTGGAACAGAAAATTACAACGCACACATGCGTTACAACGTTAGTTCAAACAATATACTTGACATTCATAATTAGAAATACGTCCATAAGCGGCATAAAAAAATATCGAGCTACTCCGTGGTTCAGAAAGATCAGAAAGAGGTACGTTAAGCCCGTTGATCCCGACTTGTATTATTGTATATCAATCGTCAAGTTATGTCAGATGCTTCAGGCAGCTTGAAAAATCTGATACCAGTGTTGGCCACTTAAATACACGAAAAAAAAAACACCCACTACACATACGATATTAAACGCTGTCTACGGAACGTCACTGACGTTCCGTAGACAGCGTTTAATTTGACCGATTGGACAAGCTTTATCGGGATCCGAGCCGAAAGTGTTTATAAATTTGTTTAATCAAGATTTCCACTCTGATCGTTTGAGGCAGCTTTAAAAATTTGACACCAGTGTTGTTGGCCACTTACACAGGCTAAAACCAAAACGTAAACAACCACTTACAAAGACGATAAAAATGGCTATATAAAACGCTGTCTACAAAGCGTCAGACTAATCGAGGGCAAACGTTTGACCGATTGGACAATTTTTATCGGAACCCGACGAAGTGGTTAACACGCCAGTCTACCAATCCGGAGTTTCTGGGCATATAGAAAATCACTGTATAAAACGCTGTCTACAGAGCTTCAGTCTAATCGAGGGCAAACATTTGACCGATTGGACAAGCTTTATCGGGATCTGAGCCGAAAGTGGTTTAAAAGTTGTTTCATCAAGATTTCCACTCCGAGCGTTTAATCTTTTCGGCTGTGCGATTGGACACTGAATAAAATATTATTGGGATCGTCAATCCCAATAATATTTCATTCAATATATTTTAACGAAAAAACTTGTGATAAAACACATTATTTATATGACTAGGGCAAAGCCAAAATCCGTCCTGGGTTATATGTTTCGCCGCCATATGTTTGTCTGTTGCCGTATAGTTTCTGGTAGAGTAGAATAGAACCTCTCCAAGTCTTTTTGTGGATGTTGTAGAAGGCGGCTTTGAAAACACAAAGCCTACAAACAACAATGAGACTCTCCAACCCATCTGGCCAGCGTGGAAAGTGTAGACTGAATCCTCTGACTGCTCTGGTAGTACAGAGAGGGTCGTTCTCAAATACCTAAGTTCATTTCATAGGTCTCCCTGCAAAACGCTTACAAAAGTAAAAGTACAACAACCCAGCTATTATTCCCGCTATAAGTAACTTATTGTACAATAAAACGGATTATATAGGCACAATAGGAATAAAGTGCTTATATCTAAGATACTCGTATTCAGCCCTAAATCCTTATTTAAAGACTCGCTCTTGGAATGGATTATTTGTTCTGCCAAAATACTTGGCATTGAAGACCAATTCATAGAGTGCTTGGGGATTTCTGAATGAATAACACGAATAGAGGACAAACAAATTATACTCGTATTTCTATTTAATAAATTTCTGAAGATGATAGAAAATATTTAACTATATTAAACATGTGAACCTTTCCAAAAGCGAAACTGCTTTTGCGAAACCCTAGTATCGATAGCTTCTGCACTAAAAATGATTGAAAATAATGACCTTCAATAAGTGATATATTTATCCCACATTGAATAACAATTTTTGACTTTGACTTTGACTGACTTTTCCAGAGAAATGTTTTGAATGTCAGTGAAAACTGCATAAATCGGCCCGGCAATTACTTTTTTAAAATTATACCTATTTAACTTTACTTACTACAGTACGAATTATCCGGGTGGCTGACCATTGCATGAAGCAACATAAAATCTTTCTATTATTTCAAGTCTAGATTTAACTGCTCGGAAACAATAGATCGTAAAGTTTTGATGTTATTTCGAAGACAAAATTGTAGCTTAAGACCTAACTGCGGAGAAATAATGTGTTTTGTTGAACAAAGTTTTAAGAACGCTTGTTATTTTTTAAATCTTTTGTGTATATTATTCTTGTATAACATTCTTTTGGAGCTATGATTACTTTTAATTTTCATTCAAAAATAAATTTGTGAAAGTAAACTGAAATTAAAGAATAATATAAAATAAAGCTTCTTTCATTTTTAATTACGTACATGTTACGTTTTCCTTTAAAACGTTTTATATTCAAGAATATCACTGAGTTGATTACTTATCTAAAAATTTTAAATGATACGATAAAGATAACCTACGATATCTGCTTTTTAAAATAATTAACTTTAAGATATATGCCAGTAAAAACAAGTAACTCACTTAGGTACTTCTTTTCAATACTACGCAACATTGATTTTCAACTAAAAATAACACTTAAGGCCGTACCTGAATTTTCTAATAAAAAAAAATCATTTCAAAGAAAACGTTTCATCATAAACATCATTTAAAATTTTGCTACTATCAACTCCTAGATAACCCTTCAAAGTATTTTATGAACTACTGTTTACAGTTTAAAGTGAGAACGTTAAGCTTTACTAGGAACATTTGCGAAAAACGGCCACTTTTGGCTAGTGTGCGTAGTAAAGCTTAACGTTCTCATTATAAACTGTAAACAGTAGTTAATAAAATACTTTGAAGGGTTATCTAGGACTTGGTAGTAGCAAAATTTGAAATAATGTTTCCGTTTTCTTTGAAATTATTTATTTTAAATGGGGGTAGCACTGGACCCCGGAAAATTCAGGTACGGCCTTAAAATTCAACTATCTGTTATAAATCTATACGTATCACAAGTATCTTAAAAAAAACTTTGAGACAAGGTTTATACCTACTTTGTTTTAGCAAAGATTTCAGAACTAGAAAATGATACTTGAATCAAATAATTTTCTATTATAACTAATTTCCGGAACAAAGTCATTTTTTAGGGTTCCGTACAATTTTTTTATAAAATCAAGAAATTGGTAGATATGTGTTTACTGTGCTGAACTTTAAAAAGCGAAAAAAAGTTTGTTTTGAAAATTTAAGATACCTTCTTCATCATATGGCAGCAAAATAGTGACAGGTCGCTAGCCACATCACCTATTAACATGATTTGGATTTTTGCCCATTATCTTGATCGGCTTTTACGATCTGCTCGAGAGACAAGATATTTGATTTAAGTACCAAGGTTGGAATGAATGAATAGGGTTCCTTGGGAAAAGCGGTTTAGTATTATGAACTAAATTAACCTTTAAAATAATTTCAGTATATTTTCTTAGACCTAAGTTATGAATAAAATTTACATCCAATTCAGATGAAATACAAAAATTCCTTTTAACGGCGAATCTATTATCATGTAAAAATAAAATGATACTAAAAGATATAAAATATCTCGAAATCTAATCGAAAATCTAATATCTAAGCGATTTCTAAAAGATTTTAATCTTGTAATGCTTTTGTACGGGTATTAGATACCTAGACTCTAAAGATTCAATTCTGGTAAATTGATAAAAATCCATACTCGGTTTTTATTATTTTCAACATAATTTATCACATTTTGAATCACTTTTTCATGTGGCCGCCCACCGTCACTCTAATCTAAACGAGGCTTTTAGTTCTTGCAGCCAGGCTCTGTTTAGTCCGTTAAAGAGAAAGACGTGATAGTATTCATCATCATCAAAATCGTCAGCTTTCTTACCATTTTTATTTGTAGAACATTTAATGACTGATGGAAAATAATATTATACCAACTATACGATACTATATTTTTATAGGGTTTTTAGGCATTCAAGATGCAGTACTAAAGTACTCAAGTCCTGCTCACGTGGAATTTTTTCACCATTTCTTATTTCACTATTTAATTTGCGTACTTTAAACTATACTAATAGCCGTGTGGTTCCCGGCAGAGTAGAATAGGACCACTCCAAGTTTTCCCGTGGATGTTGTAGAAGGCGACATAGGAAACACAAGCTAAACAAAGCTTGTAAACACCAAATGAGACCTCTCCAACCCGTCTGGCCAGCGTGGAGAGCCAAATCCTCTGACTGCTCTGGAAGTACAAAGAGGGTGGTGCTCCTGCAGTGCAGACAAATAAGACCTGATGATGATGATGAATACTATACTACTCGTAGAGGTTCTGTTGGAACAGTAGACCTCGCGAACTCTTATAACCATGCAATAACCAATCTTCAAATCAGATCTTCTCAATAAGCTTGATCGTCTAGTTAATAATTGCATTCGATTTATTTTCTGTCTTCGCAAATATGATCATATAACTTCATTTCGCTCGGAGCTTAAATGGCTTCCCATCCCTGGAAGCAGACAAATGTGAATTCTGTGCACTCTCTTTTCTATTTTTTCTAATCCAAAATCTCCTGAATATCTTAAATGCAAATTTCAATTTCTTTCCGACACTCATGATCGGCAGCTTCGTTCTACTGATACCCGTCTCCTTAGTATTCCTCTTCATCGCACAAATTTTATGGCAAACTCTTTTACTGTTCAAGCTTCACGACTCTGGAATGCTTTGCCTGTTGACATCAAAGAAATTTCCACAAAATTTTCCTTCAAGAGAAGAGTACACTGTCATCTTCTACGAGTAAATTAGTCTCATTTTCTTATCTACATCATCATTCATTGTAGTTATGTGTGTATTTGTATTTATTTATTTAATTATGTATATGTATATATATGTATTTTTTATATGTATGCGTATATATATCTTTATTATGAGTATATTTGCATGTATGTGATTATTATATATATTATTTGGTATAAGTATCTAATTATTTAATTATTTTGCGCCGCAACGAATTATCTGTTTATCTCTATGGTTGACTGGGAGAGAACGCTTTTAGCGTTAAGTCCGCCAATTGTAACACAGTTTCATTGTTAAACAATAAAGTTTAAAAATAAATAAAATAACCATCTTTTTCCCCTTCCCTTAGCTTAGCAAAGCTACTTCAGTGGCTTTGGTCTATAACGCTACAGAAAAAATTGCTCGGTCAATAAAGTAGGAAGCCTATGACCAATAGTGAACTCACGGTTTATTTTTTTATTTTATTTTAATTATTTAAGTACTCTTAAAAATTTACAAGCAGAACATAAAAAATACTATAAGCATTCAGTAGATTCATTAAGCGAATAAGTGTTTATAGTTAGTATATTATATATTTATTTTATACAAATGCTTATATATATGTATGTATATGTAATATATAAAAACATTTATTTATTTATAAATATGTCATATCTTTTTTATTTGTTTTTGTTTTTTTAGTATTTTAGATTTTATAATTTTAAGTTAGTATTAGGATTTTCAAAATTTCTTTGTATTTATATTGACACTCCACCCATTCCAAAAATATGTAACCTTTTGAAGACAGGGTTGACTGGAAGAGATCCCTTCTTGGGATAAGTCCGCCTTTGTACAAGTTATTTCTTTTTCCCTTTGTATTAAATAATGTACATTAAAATGTTATTTTTGTGCAATAAAGAAATTAAACAAACAAACAAAAAATAAGGAAAATATAGTACTTAGGTGCTACTTATTTCTAAAGAAATTTCTGTTAGACTGTTGGAAAAATTCCTCCTATTTTAGATAGTAATAAAAAGTTTATTTGTCATATAATAAAATGAGTCAGACTTAGTGGGATAGGGGAATCTTTTGTATGTAAGTCTTGGTAGTTGGTTAATAAAGCAGTTGTCAGTTAATTGGAGGCCGGGTGATAGTGTAGAGCTACAAATTAGGATGTATAGATGTGACTCTTTATATAAAGCTAAATAAATAAATAATAAACATATACGGACAAATCACACTGATTAAGCTATCCCCAAAGTAAGTTTTAAACTTGTGTTAAGTCATGGGATACTAACTCAACGATACTATATTTTATGATAAATACATATATAGATAAACACCCAAGACCCAGGACAATTTGAAAAAGGCCATTTTCCAACTTGTGGTGGCTCGAATCGGGATCGAACCCAGAACATCCGGATTAGCGGTCTAGCGTGTTAACTATTACGCCACGGAGGTCGTCAAAGCTGGTCGTAGTTATATCCTACTATACAGGGTCTGACAATATATACTGAAACTATTTTAAGGGACAATTCAGTCGATGCAACTGAACAACTTTGCCTAACGAATATACATTAAAATAAAAATTTTTGGCTTCCCATACAAATTGGTCAATCAGCTGACCTGACTTTGTGTGTATGGAAAGCATAAATTTATTTTTCATACAATACAATACAAAAAACCTTTGTTGCACCAAATGACATTTACAATCACAACAAAGTCAACATACAGGTGATTTTAACTACCACCCAAATTTTTGGAGTAAGTTCAGTCCATGATATTGTTGTAACACACTGATTAGGTTCATATAATTTAAAACACAAGTCAACATTTAACACAGATTTATTTCAATTTACTAGCACCGAACATTTTAATTGCTTTATACATTGACAAATATATATCGCAATGAGGGTAAATGGATGGACATTCATTAAAAGTGAGACGGTAAGGTCAGCGCCCCTCCACGCGCTGAACTATGAGAAGCTTCCTTGTGGAACCACATCACAGCTTAAACTAACTCTCTAGCCCGCACAGTTATCCTGTGCTCACAGGGCTTACCGTCCAGGAGAAGTAGTGCGTCATTATAACAAATGGGTCAGGTGATCCGCATTCCTTATAATAATCGTATCTGAATGAGTCATGGCCACGCCTAGTCACAGCTACATAACTACGAATATTCACGAGTTTTATTATTTAAACTGCCCACGTGGCGCCTTACGCCACGTGATAACTACTATCCCGACATATAATCACAATTCACAATACTTATCTTTCTCGTTCGAAGACTCAAAGCAGACTGACTCAAGAACTGATTTTGTAAATGTAAGAACACTCGTAATGGGAGGGGGACTCGCAACAACTTCACAACATTACTCACTAACTATAATTAATAATAATAATTACATTGATTTATAACTATTATTACAATTGTAACCATATTTGTTAGCCTAGTAAAATACTCAATTGACAGTTCAGTATCAAATTATGTTTTGCAAATACATTTCCATTAAGTAAAAAGCGTTGACATACTAATTAATGGTCAGAAACTCGATCTGGTTGAAAGTATTACCTTTTTAGGAATCACAATTGATTCGAAACTTCAATGGGGCGCTCATATAACTAAACTTTCTAATAGGCTTAGCTCTGCGGCTTACGCTGTTAGGAGAATAAGACAATTGACAGATGTAGCAACTGCTAGACAAGTGTACTTTAGTTACTTTCACAGTCTAATGTCTTATGGGATACTTCTATGGGGGAGTGCAGCCGACATTCAGACTATTTTTCTTTTACAAAAAAGAGCAATTCGTGCTATTTACGGTTTAGGATCAAGAGACTCACTGAGGGAATTATTCAAGGAAATAGGTATACTTACTTTTGCATCACAATTCATATTTGAAAATATAATGTATGTAAGGAAAAATATTTCCTTGTTCAATAAAGTAAGTGATTTTACAGATAGAAATTTACGTAATAAGAATGACTTAGTTAGCCCGTATTACAGGCTGAATACAGTCAGTAAGTCTTTTATGGGGAAGTGTATACTTTTTTATAATAAATTGTCAGAATCGGTCCTTGATATGCCAGACAGAAAATTCAAAGCTTATGTAAAGAAAGTACTTTGTGACAAGGCTTATTATAGGACCGATGACTATCTTAAAGACAAAAAGGTCTGGCTTGAGCTTGGCGCGGGTCCCTCTTAAAGGTTTGTATACTTAGACATGTCATAATTTAGGTACATTGGTACATACTAAATTTACAAATTGACATTATTTTAAATTTCGTAATTCTTATAATTCAATTTAATTATGACATAATAAACAATGTAATCTCTGTCCATCTATATAACTAATTTTAAGTTTTTAGTTTGTTAGTTGACGTCTTTGGAGAAAACGTGCAGTGCAGTTTGTTGCCGCTTCTTCTGCACTTGCGCCTAGGAAGCGGCGTAAACTTAGCTGTAAGTAACGATTTGACGTCAACATTTGTGCAAAACAAAACAAAGTGACTATTATTAAGAGATATTATAAATATCCTATGATAATAAAGATATTTTGAATTGAATTGAATTGAATTGAATTGAATTGAATTGTATTTACATTGATATATTTTATTTTAATAAATGATGAATTCTCTCAACTAATAATTATAAATTAATTATAAATTACTTATTCTTCTATTTTGATTCCGGGGATGAGTCATTACAATAGGTCCAGCACCCAAAAATATAGAACTACTTAATATACCTAAAATTTTTAGGTAAAAAATCAAAAAAAAAATTGTCGTTCGTGGATCTTGAATTTATTTTTCACAATGTACCTGTGATAAAATAAGCATGTACATGATGCTTAGACAGGGTCATCATATTTATATCTTCCTTTTGTTACGCTCGAGCACATCACCGAGCTACATATGTAAAAGCCTTTCTGTCAATCTCAGTATTTTGTGTGCCAGTGTGTAGGATGGAGATTGCGGTGTTATGTGCCGTAAATTAAGTGCGGGTGCGGGGAGAGTTCAAATTAACGGTAACGATGCACCGGATGAGTTTGGCTCTAGAGGGCAGGCTTTTGTCCAGGATTTTGGTGAAATTAAACAAGGAGGCACTCTCGTCTTGTCCCTTGTTTTAATTTTTTTACCGACTTCAAAAAACGACGATGTTATCAATTCGACTGTATGTTTTTTGTATGTGTTTTTTTACGCGATATCATCGCCAATTGTGAACCGAATTTGATGATTTTTTTTTATTTGAAAGCCTTACCTACCAAGTTGGTCCCATTTTAATTTGGTGAAGATATGATGAAGAACAATGGAGATGTGAAAGAAACTTCTTAAAAAAATTGAAGTGGGTTGTTTATTTTTGTTAAAATTTTAATTATTACAATAACACGGAGTTCGGTGGCCCTGCAGGACGCATAACTACGCTTTCGTTTTCGATGGGTGATAACAAGATGTACTATGTAAATCTATCGAGCTTCTCCATGCTTCTGAAGGAATGTTAAGCTGTTGGTCCTGCCTGTCATCATTTATTTATTTATTTATTTAAAAACTTTATTGTACAAGTGGTGGACCTAATGCCATATGGCACTCTCTACCGGTCAACCATAAGACCAAGCAGAAAAGATTAAAATATGTAGAAAATTACATAATTAAAAAAAAAGTCATTGTATGGCAGTCGTCAAGCGATATCAGATGCCTTAAGGCACTTACACGAAAAAAAAACTTTTTATAAAAAGAAAACCCTATGTGTAATCTAGTTACTTATCTTTTTAATTTTGGGCTACGATGACACAAACAAACCTACTTTCACACTCTCATATAGAACAGCTTTTTCTTTTGAACTAACGCCACCTGATGTCAACACTCCTTGGGAGAGCTGTTGAAGTACGAACGAGACGTTTATACTTAGCCCTTTAGTCTAGGAATAGATTTGTCCTAATCCTATTCTAGGCCAAAAATCAAAAACAAAAAAAAAAGAAAGGAATATTTCTCAAAATCATTATTCTCAGTCTCAAAATCAAAATCCAATCCAACGAAATTAACAATCAAATTAATTTACCCCGACACGTCATGAATTGCAAAACCCAAAGTTTTGTTCATCCAACAAAACTTTTCCCACAATTAAGACAATCCCGAACCCAAAAAAGGCCTTTGAGTTCCCGTCGATAAGGCAAACAATCTTTGAATATAATAGACGCTTAATCGGTCGAGCGCAGAATGGCAGGTTCGCAAAAAGTCCGGTTGGTATTGCTGGCAGACGTACGGTAGTCGGATCCGGTAGCCTAAACAGACTATAGAGGTAGAAAGGCGCTCGCGCCATATTTTTGTTTATAACTCATCATTCATCATCATCATTTCAGCCGCATAACGTCCACTGCTGGACATAGACCTCTCCCAAAGATTTCCAAAATGGCCGATCTAGAGTGGCCTGCGTCCAGCGCTTTCCAGCGACCTTGGTCAGATCGTCTGGCCACCTTGTGGGTGGGTGTCCAACGCTTCGCTTGCCAGTACGTGGTCGCCATTCGAGAACATTTCTGCCCCATCAGCTATCGGTCAATCCGATCTTATATTTACTAATTGTTTAATATTATATTGTGAAAATTGTAACAGTGAAAAGTGGCTTTTTTACATCTAGTAGTATAAACTCTCAAAGTCAATATAGGAATAAGCTAGTAGTGGAAACGTTTTGGCAATGTGTAATTTATAAATCGTAAGCCTATGTGAAATATTTAAGCCTGTTTATTCTTTAAATAAAATAAAAAAACCTGATCACAGAAGCGTAAGCAAAACCGGACGTCTACCTGCCACCCTTAGTCCTCTTCCTCATCTCAGCACATTCCCGGTAGCACCTTCAACTATGTCGCTTCAGAGCTCAGGGCGGCGCATCAGCTTTTTCTCTCATCTCTCATCCAAGAATGGTCGCTAGGACCATGCGAAGTGGTGGATACAAAATAACTGATCTAAACTATTTGGCTGTAGTTTTGCGACCGTCTGAGATCAAAACTGCTTGGAAATGCATTTGTGCAAATATTTTTATAACCAGCCACCGCCCTTCTTAAGAATGCAGTAGTAGCATTATATGTTTGTGCTTGGTCTTTTAGTATATTGGGCAAACAATCATTATCTTCCTTGCCTTTTCCCTATTTAGTGTCGGTTTTGTATGTCATCCTTCCATCGTTTTCTATCATTTATTATAAATAAATAAATAAATATATAAGGAAATAATAAATAATATATAAATAATTATATCTATATACTAACCCCCTTCTCCATCATGTCCCGCTTAACGCATTCCACCCACGTCTTTCTAGGTCGTCCTCTATCTTTGTGGCTATCCACCTTCAAGATAACCATTTAATTATATTGGGTAAACAATGGCATAATATAAAGATTGAGAGACTGTCGATTCGAAAAGAATAAGTACATTATACAGCTCTTCCAACATCGACAAGAAGGGAGACTCAGAGCTTGAGTGGTCTTAGTTTAGGCCAGAAACCACACAACTCTACAACTAGTTCATATATCGATGTACATATATAGTCGAGACAGTCAACGTGGCGAATCAGTAATTATATTATTTCGTCTTAATCCCTGGACATTTTGCAAGTCTTCCATTCTGCGCTTAAACCACTTAATCTACACAGCGGAGTAATTTAAAGAAAAATAACATTAGCAAGTCAAATGACGCCTCTATCGGGCCTTTATTAACTGTCAAACTGGCTGAGGCAAATTGACTTTTCAGCAGTGAAGCGCTTTATCTGCGCTTTCCTTTCATATTTCCCTTTTTTGATTTTTAAGTGGGAAGGGTTGGATCATAAATCTAGCGGTGCTTAGTTGTTTTCATCTTTTGTTTTTCATGCTGGTCTGGGGTAAATAAAAAACTTACTGCTTGTTTTTCCGCGTAGATCGTATGAGCCGATCGAGGGAACGGGTGAAATTATGTTAATAGGCGATAAATACGTGATAAAAGATCGCTAATGAAAGGTACATTTTTGACATAATGTATTTAAAAATATGGCAGGAATCATACTTAGGCAACTATCCGGCTTTTACTCTAGAAGCGGTGCGGTGTTGGCTAGGAAGCAGCGCGCGAGTGCCGCCCCCATCTTGCCGGCACCTCTACCGAAGCAATTTATAAATATGTGACCTCGCCCGCACCTGATGTATGTCCCGCGCCTTAATTAGTAAATCGTGTATTCTACTGGAATCAATATGGCCGGTGTTGACGTGCCACAATCAATAAAACTATTTGTTTGTGTCGTACATAACAATTATTTAAACTAGTTGTGCCGTCTGGCTTCCGGCTTATGATAGGACTACTCCGACGTCTCTTCCTGTGGATGTCGTAAGAGGCGACTAAAGGGCTAAGCACAAATATCTCGTGCTACAATTAAGTAATTCCCAAGGAGGGTTGGAGTTGGGCGGCGGCTGGTCATAAAACTATAGCCAAATAATTTAAACTGTTCCGGTAATTTCTTCTCCCCTTTGCAAGGCCTTTGGGATCCTTGGGTAAGTAACCACATGCATGTTATATTTGAAGAAAAAAAAGCGGGAAAGCGCACCCCGGGCTCCGAAGCAGGAAAGCTGAGAATTCAACCGGGAACGAGTTTTGGTGTAGAAGAATTATTTAAACTAGTAGTTTGCCACGAACTATTAAACCTGTTTACCACGAACTGTAACCCTGTATTTCGTTAACTCTTGTCAGATTTGATATGGTGAATATAGAGAGAATTTGTATTTATCTCTATTTTCACCATATCAAGTACCTACTTAGGTAGTGTTTTAAATCCTGAACATTCATAAGTACATACAGTGTGGAAAGTAGCCGTTTCCGCAGAGCCGTTTTATACTATTTTCAATTTCCAAATCAACACCAGTATTTAAGTAAAATAATAGCTTGTGAAGAAAGATATTAAAACATTTAAATCACGCAAGGGAACCATGGGAATGGTCCACTTACCAATGCCAGCATCAAATATTCAAAATATTGTAATTTGGTGTTATAGCCGTATGTGTTGAGGCGATATTGTGTCGTTGATTTAATAATGTGTAATGTTTGTATCAGAAATGGGAAATATTGGGACAATCTAAATAATAATTAAAAGCCTTCGTAATCCCATTCTATGGTATTGACGGACTTTAGTAGGTATTTGGTATGAGTACGAGTATGTAGCAAAATACGACTAAATATGTTAGGTTTTTCATGTATTTGATTTGACTTATGGGATGTCAGATGTTGCACATAATTATTTATTTTAGTTTATATATTTATTAATTTTACACTTTATTGCATACATGCACTCGGGGACTGCCGCGGTAAAGCTATTGCATAACATTTTTTATCAACTTATGCAATTATAATTAGCGTTTCGCCGCTCGCTCGGTTTTTTGTGCAGCTGTTGAAGTGGTCTATATTCCAGGTCCAGTTGAGAGGTGAGGATTTGCAGTCTGTATCAAAAAAAAAAAAATGTGTCATCTTCGATCCAAAATCGGATTTCAGTTTCGAGTTCCGCGGGATGATTTACCCCAGTATACAAAGTTTCAGACCCCTACGAAGTCTCCGTGAGACGTCATAAAGGAATTTTTTTTTCTGTAATATCCAGACGCAATTTTGGATTAAAAAAAAAAAATTCAAATTTCGATTTTTCAACCCCAAACACGCCTAGATATCAATTTTCATGGGGGGGGGGGGGGGAATTTTTTTCCGAAAATAAAAAAAAATCCAGCTCTGGTAATTGCATAGCTACCCCTTCCATTTTATCTATGGGGCCAAATCTCAAAGTCTTACCGTTTTGCCAGGCCATACCCCTTTTAATGTATTTTTTTTTCTTATTGTATATTTTTTATTCTTGGTGTACAATAAAGTATTACTTACTTACTTACCCCTTCCACATCAGGTTTCTGCAAATCCTCAAATGCCAGATTTTTCTGGTACTCGAACCCCAGCCCTCTATACATTCCACTAAATGCTATATAGCTAGCCTACATGGTAGGCGGAGTGGGGGAGTTTTATTTTCGTTACGATATTTCTTGATTCGGTCGCCGCGCTGAAAGCCCGCGATAAAACCTATGCAATATCTTAAAAATAAATAAATAACCTAGGTTAGGTAGCGGACCCCGGGCTCTGAAGTATTGCCTACCGCTGAGGATGTAACCGAGAATACGTTCAGATGATGATGATTCAAAAATGAGACAAATGACAATAAATACAGCGATGAAACTGAAATGATGAAATCTTCTTTTACAAAACATTACATTTTTTTTCAGGAAGGCGAAAATTCTAAATTGTTTTTATCAGAGCAACATTTCAGCAAATATCTTTTTTTATAATGGCGATCAAAATTGAGTTAATGTCACATAGTGACATTTGAGTAAGCATCTGTCAAATGTATGACGGTTTCTAACGCCTCTCACGCATACGTCTATTCGCACGCACACAAACACCGTGCCGAAGTCAGCTGAACTGAAACGACGTTAGACGAGTGTTAGGTTTAATTTTCGTTACGAAACTTCTTGATTCGGTCGCCGCGCTCAAAGCCCGGGATAAAAGCTATGCAATAGCTTAAAAGATACATATATACGAAGAAAATTGTATTCAAAAGTCGGCCTTATGGGATAGCAATCTCTTTCAAGCAACCTTAGGGTAGTTATTTAGACACACAAAAGTAAAATTTAGTCGTTATGAATACCGAAAACACACCGAACATTTAAAACCCTCGACGAAACAGTTTAATAATATCAAGTACTTGAAATGACGAAGCTAGAATAGCCCCCTTGATTTATGGAACTGGTCCGAGAGTTATTAAGATATCCATGACACGATAAATCATACTTGGACAAAACGCATTTGCGGGATTGGACTGTGTTTTTGCCGGCTCAGAGCTGGTGTTGCATGAATCCAATATAGAATATATCTTTTTGCGGATATGTGTGATGTGCTTTTTGAAGTATGTAATATTATTTCAGGCTAGTTTTGCCCACGTGGTCATTTTTTTGAAGATCCCACCGTAATCGGACTACTTTGTGCGGGTTCTAGTCAACATATTTCATTTTAATATTAGCATAATTGTAACTTGACGTATTTAGAGAAAATGCTGCAGTGCAGTTTGTTGCCGCTTTTTCTGCACTAGTGGCTAGGAAGCGGCACTAAACTTAGCTGTAAGAAAATGATCTGATGTCAACAACTCATTTCTTTCTGAGTTTTTGCACTACCCTTGTCTTTCTCAACATCACCCGGTTGGTTGACTGGTAGATAAGGTTTCGCACTACTTCCGATCCGAATCCGTTAAGTAGTGCGTAAGCGCTCTTTTGTGATGTGTGAGAGCCGTTTCGCACTACTTTCACTTATTCGGATTGGGTTCGGATCGGATGTCCGAGTAGGTGAGCGTTTCGTCCCATTAAATTTTCGTCCCAATCGCAATGGGACGAAACACATACAAAAAAGTATTTATAATTCTGTGTGCGATTCGTCCCATAGATTTTTTAAAAAGTAATGTCAGCGAGAAAATTCAAATAAATGATATATTATTATTAAATAAGGCTTACTAGGTGTTGTCTCAGCGCCACCTTTGTTTAATGTCTTTTAATGTACAATTTTTTTGACCATTCAAAGTGCGTCCTGTTGTCTCTTTCGCACTATTCATAGTGCATGCTGCTATCTCGTCGCAGGCCACAGTAACGCTTTGTTTTGCACTATGTGCATGCGCATTTCACTGTGCCTTGTTCCTGTAATTATTATTATTATAATTATAATTATTATTATTATATATTATAATTATTATAATTATTTTTTAAATTTTAATTAAGCTTGTGTTGCTATTTGTACAAAATAAATTTAAAAATATAATAATAAAAATAGTGGGACGAATCGCATAACACATACTTTGAACTTTTTGAAAGTAGCTTTTCGTCCAATGGGACGAAACGCTCACCTACTCTTATGTCCGCCGTTACACTTGTATTTGTGTATGAAGTTAAATAAATAAACAACTCATATGAAATCGATAGAAAAAATTACAATTATTTAGTTTAATTTAGATAAGTAATATTATTATAATATTTGTTATTATAGGTTATAGATATAAATACAATGATCAAGTGATACAAACGTCCATAGATAATAAATGCCTTTGCTTTTTTGAGACTTCTGCATTTAAGCGAAGCGGCACTAAACCACAGGCCGGAATCTCATAAGGTACGCGCAATATGCGTCCCCGTTTCCCGTCTCCGCACCTCTCCCCCGTTTTCGCCTCGATGACTCACGTTGGCCGACAAGAACCGGGGGACGGGTGCGGGTGCGGGGAACGGGGACGCATATTGCGCGTACCTTAGGAGATTCCGTTCTGTTTACTCTTACTGTATTCTGTGACTAAACTTAGTTGTGTTAATCCAGGTAATTAGCCAAATCATGCCAGATTTATTTCCAATCTATTCAGCCGTTTTGGCGATGAAGTGGAACAAACATCCATACATACATATAGATAATCATAACAACTTTTGCATTTAAATTATATTATTATTTATAAGATAATGAGTTTGTTTATGTTCTTTTGAATATTTGTTTTCTTGGAGAAAGCTGTTCAAACTGAACCCGTTTTAAGAGCTTCAGTACCTTGATTTTGTTAGACCTATTGCATAATGTGATTGAAAGTACATACACGTACAAACAGCGAGATCCCCCCCCACCCCTAAACTGCAATTCAGATTTTGACTTAGGCTTCAATCTTATAGGATTGATTTCTGCCGACTGGGGGGGAGGGGTGCAAGTACGATATAAGATTCTTCAAATTTGCTGCCCCGAGGAAGGAGGGGGGTGCATACAAATAAGAGTCTAAGAGTTGCCGACATGTTCAACCCGTACCTAAGAAGGGAAGACGTGCCGACCCTTCAAACTATCGCCCAATTGCAATCACCTCCATTCTGTGTAAGGTAATGGAGCGTGTTATTAACAAGCGCTTACTTGCGTACCTTGAGGACAATGATCTCCTCAGTGACCGGCAATACGGATTTCGCCAGAACCGATCTACTGGGGATCTTCTTGTGTACGCTACACATCTTTGGGGTGAAGCCCTTGAAAAATACGGTGAGGCACTTGCTGTCTCACTTGACATTTCAAAGGCATTTGACAGGGTATGGCATGACGCTCTTATAGCGAAGCTTTCCGCTTACGGTATCCCTCCCACCCTTTGTGCTTGGATTTCCGATTTCCTGAGGGAACGGTTTATTCGAGTAACTCTTGACGGCTGCTCGTCTGACCTATTGGCAATTAATGCTGGAGTACCTCAGGGATCTGTTCTTTCCGCAACGCTATTTCTGCTTCACATTAACGATCTGCTAAAGCCCGGTATTTTTGGGTATGCAGACGATAGCACCGTTACGGAAAGATATTTTTCTAGTGCAAGGGCAAAAAAACCGGAAATAGACGAACTAAGAGAGGCAATGGTGCTCCATACCAATCTTACTCTGCAAGCTGTCTCCGATTGGGGTGATGCCAACCTTGTGAGATTCAATGCCTCTAAGACACAGGCGTGTCTCTTCTCTGCTAAAAAGAGCCCTCTCAACTTGGCTCCCACTTTCCGGGGTGTGCCTGTTCCTATCACCCGTCATCTCGAACTTCTCGGTATCGATCTCTCATCAAATCTTAACTTCGGTAGCTATATTGAGTCCAGGGCTAAGACGGCTTCTAAAAAACTGGGCATCCTCTCCAAGGTCCAACGATATTTTACCCCTGACCAACTGTTGAGCCTTTACACAGCTCAAGTCCGCTCATGTATGGAGTATTGCTCCCACCTATGGGATGGATCTGCCCGCTATCAGCTCGAAGCCCTGGAAGCTATCGACAGACGTGCCAGAAGACTCGTTGGTGATGAGTTGCTTACGGCAGGACGGCTCCACAGCCTCGAACATCGCCGACTGGTAGCAAGTCTGTGTGTCTTCTACAGGTTGCACTTCGGGGAGTGTGCGCAGGAATTACATAATTTAATTCCCCCTGCACCATTCCACCATCGGACAACACGACGTGGACAGGGATTCCACCCATTTGTGGTCGATATTCCTCCTCATCGTACCTCTCGATTCGCCTCCTCCTTCATTGTGCGAACCGCTAAGGTGTGGAATTCCCTCCCTGCGTCGATGTTTCCCCATACATATAATTTAGGGATTTTCAAGGCAAGAGTGAACAGGCATTTTTTGAGTCTGCGTGATACACCTTAGACCTCATCTTAGCTTCCCATCAGGCTAGATAGAGATCAAACGCACTCAAATTTCTAATAAAAAAAAAAAAAAAACATAACCAGCCGCTATTTATATATTTATTATTACCTGTGACCCCCCTTGGCCAAAAAAGCCCCCTGTCGCCCCTTTGTATCTGGCGCCCTGGGCGGTCGCCCAACCGCGCCCTACCCTAACGCCGCTACTGCGTACAAACATTTAACTATGTTTAACTATGTAACGTAACAGGTACCATCATACTCGTTTATAACGAGATGAAAGAAAACTAATCAATTTTCATAAAAATAAAAAAGCCGTAGGTATACCTAAAAATGCTTCAAAATTAATAAAATAATTAAATTGTCCAGTTTGCTCTAAAACTTTATAAACTAACCGTTTTTGCAGTTTATTTATTTTGTGAACGTGAAAAATATTTTTCCATTGAGATAAAGCGATAAAAATTCCAGCCGAGATGGAAATAAAAGAATTTCTGTGTAGATAAAAACCCCAGGTTGCCCTTGCGGTCCATTTAGGAAGTAGAAAAACGTGTCCTAAGATTTACTTAAGCACCCACATAAGAGTTCCTTTGGGAATAAAATATTTTTTCTAAATGTAAGATCAATTCTGATTAGGCACATTTTCTTTCTGTCTTGAGTAGGCTATGAAGATTTTACATATATTTTATTTTCTCGTTTATTTACTTGTATTTAAAATCTTTATTGACACCATGGTAAAAAAGGTGGACTTAAATATGGTTAAAGAATCTTTACTTCCCAATAAAAATATTACATTTTACTTACAGAGAAATCTCTAAACTAGTATGTACTTAATTACATTTTATACAATAGATGAGAATATTCAAAAAAATGCAAAATAAAAAAGCAATATAAGTAGTTTAGTAGCAATTATCATGTACGCTTTACGAAGTAGAAGACGCAAATGCTAATGCATTTTCTACTAGTCAGCCTTTATGAAAAACAGAAATTTATTAGGGATAGGCGCTTAAAGACGCTCCCTGCAATAAAAAGCTATGCTTCTTCGTTGAGCAAAGAAGCAGCCAGTCCTCTTGTCACCAGCGGCGGTGATCAAGCGTGGAGTCATCTCTTTGAGGCCTCTCGCGCCATGGTCCACTCCAAACGGCACAAATATGTAATCATTTACTGAGAGACACAATTTGCGCCGCTTGGCAAGCTCAGTACCCTCGGCAGCCGATCCGATTCTCGAGAGTTATCCCCTGAGGTGAGAAGGCGCTAGTGAGTCAACGCATGTAGCGTCGCACACCAGCACTCTCCCACGTTCCCAGGGGATCAAAGACATCGCTTAACTTGTCTTCTTCTTCATCCAAGCGCGTTTCCGGTTGCATCAGCTGTGCTGCTTCGGAGCCCGGGGTGCGCTTTCCCGCTTTTTCTTCTCTAAATATTACATGCATGTCAATGGTCACAAGGATGCCAGAGACCTTGCATTGAATAATAAATAGCCGGAAGAGTTTAAATGATTTTGCTATAGTTTTACGATCGGCCGCCTGTCTGACGTCAACCCTCTTTGGGAATGTATTTGGGCGAAAAGTTTTACAAGCGGCCGACGCCCGACGTTAACCCTCCTAATGAAATTGTAGCACGAGATGTTACTGTTAATCCTTTAGTCGCCTCATACGATATCCACAGGAAGAGATGGAGTGGTCCTTTTCTAACCCGGAACCACACGGGTACATCGCTTAATTTGTATTGTATGGAAATATATGTTAACTCAACGAAATTAAAGCGCTTGTCAAGTGCCTTCGGCAGTCGATCCGGCTCTCGAGACCGATCCTTTTAGGTGAGAAGGCGTTAAGGTACTAGTCTAGTTGCTCTAATATTAGCACATGCGATAAAAGGCTTTTGACCTGTAAAAACTAGGTTTAAAAGATGTATTAGAAAGAGTGACACTTTGTTATACTGTTACGTATTCAAAAAAAATCTGCAAACTCTCATTAAAGCTGAAACAAAAAGGTGCCGATAGCGTGAAAAATTCGTCTAGACAGCTTTCCTGATATCCGAGAAGAATGTTTAATATTGAAAGACTATTACAGCGCGGTATCCGCTAAAGTGCACTTGTAGCTCGGAATATGGTGCTATAAGTGTTATGTAAATTTTAAGCATCGTCGTCGCTTACCTTTAAGTAGTAAATGAGATTGCAAGCAGATATAAGTTTGGAAATCTTGTTGTTGACTTTTTATCCGGTTAGTACAAGAAAGTTGCATGTAATATGTGTCATGTCAAGTATGGCAGGACTGGCAGCCATTTTAATTCACCTGATTCCCAACTGACACCGTCACCCACACGGAGCCTCTCACCATGTGATGCGGATTTTAATACGGATTTAAGTAAATATTCGGAACTGTTATTTTGACATTGGAAATGTCTTTTCGTTCGCTCCAGTGTAAGCTCCGATTTCACGAAAAAGTACGATCCCCTTATATCACGGTGAGTTGTGAAGATATGATTTTCAGAAAAGGCTTAAAAGGCGCGTATTCTCGAGAGCTATAAGGTGCAAAAAGAATTATTCGAGAAAGTCAAAAACGAATATTTTGAAAACGAAGTATGATATCAATAATTTGAGAAAAGATCCTCTGGACAATTTAATCAGCTATAATTTGAGATTCATTTCCCTTTGGAAATGAATCTACGAAATCTATCTTAAATTCAATTTAAAAACACGCCTATCAAACACATTTGTTTGATACTCGTGTGAGGCATGAAATCTATGATTTCTTTCTTATTTATTTGTGCACGCCATGAAATAAACTAACATTAAATCTTTTATACTTATAAAATTATAAATTTTTTTTTTATAAAAGATTTAATACTAGTATATCCCAGTTTACGTTATAATGATATTTGTTATTGAGATACATATACTACGTGTCATTGACATATATGTCATTCATCGAACCACGAGCTATTTTCACGAAAAAAAATAAATTCGGATTTTCTAAACAATTTGCCTGCGCGGCTTCAAAGTTTTGTATGGAAATGCCGATTTTTTGTTAGTTTTTGACTGTTAATTTAAACTTTACTAATCTAATATAACTCGTGGTCACGCATATGTCAATTACACGTTGTATATGTATAATTTAAGTAAGAAATTGTATGTAATTATTGAAATACGATATTTGTCTTTGTTTCAGGTAAACACAATGTCGCTGTTCACGGAAAATTTGGTATATAGTAGTCATGCGGCTCTGAAAACTGGGTGAAAATGCAAATCATGTGAATAGGCGATGCGGCTAGCAACCCATCACTATTTCGACTCCTTTTTCCACCTTCTAGTCCACTATCACGCTAAAAGTGGCCTTTGGGGCTAGCTCAAACTATGTGACATGACCTAAGTATATATTTAATTTATTTTATTATCATTATGAAGCTAACTAATAAAGCTTGGATCAGACGTGATTTCTTTATGAATGATATTTGGGACGCAAGAGAATAAGCGGATAAGGTTCCATTAGAATGCACACGAATGAAGTCGGGAGTAAAAGTTATTTATAAAAATACATACATTAAAATAAACGGCCAAGTGCGAGTCGGACTCGTACATGAAGGGTTCCGTACCTTCGTACAATGTTTTAAAACGCTAAAAAACACGTTTCTTGTATGACGACCCCTTTAATTTTGAACTCTTTTTTATTCTTAGTATTTGTTATTATAGCGGCCATAGTAATACATAATCTATGAAAATTTCAAGTATCTAGTTAATGACATTATAAAGATGTAGTTAAAAACGCTGAAAAAACACGTTTTTTGTATGGCGACCCCATTTAATTTTTAACTTTTTTTTATTTTCAGTAGGTATTTGTTGTTATAGCGGCCACAGTAATACAGAATCGGTGATCAAGTGTCTAGCTATTACGGTTCAAGTGATAGAGCCCTGTGACAGACGGACAGACAGACACACAGACAGACGGACAGACAGCGGAGTCTCAGTAATAGGGTCCCGTTTGCACCCTTTGGGTACGGAACCCTAAAAAGGCTCAAAAAATAAACTAAACAACCCCAATAACTTCATCTTTCTTACACGTAGTTAACTACCAGATTAGGTCAGGGAATCACCAAAGTAGGAAGTACAAAGTATGTGGATATCCATAGTATTTAATCGCGTTTTCCACGATCCGGGTCGTTACGGTGACCCAACGTTTGGCCAAACGACTCCCAATAACCCCCAAGTTCAAGCTAGTGTCTTTTTATGTGGCTATAAGGTAAGTTCACTTTGGTTGAGCAGACAAGCGAGCAGTTAACTGGTGAGTCCTTTGAAGATAAATAAAATTTACCAGTGTTTTGAATCATTCTTCTCATCTTTCCCATTTAGGGTCGGCTCTGTGTGTCAAGTCAACAGTCTCTATTTCTCTTTATTATTGACTTTCTTAGTAGCTCCCTGTTCTTCAATATTCGACTACACCCATAATTTTCATGTCTTACTCGGTCTTCTCCTTCTTTTGCAGCTATTAACCTCCAGATAGCTAAGATTTTGGCATCCTTTGTCAAATTATTTCATTGGCCAAACAACTGCTTTTCAACTTATTTTTAAGAGGAAATCTATGGGCCGTTTTTCCATACAAGCATAGTCCCCTAATTCCTCGCCAGATAGTGTCAGTAGAGCAATAACTTTTTTAAGGAAAAAAATATTTGGATACATTGGCATGTCTCAATGTTTTTTTTTCAAAATTTAATTATATAAAGAGATACGAACCTTCAAACATCTATCAAACTAATTTTTCGAAATTATATTATAAAAAGTAGATATAGGAACGCATTGGTTTTCTTTATTTATAAATTTATAAACTAATTTACTTAAATTATTTGTAAATTGTTACTTTTATTAGTTATATATGAAACCAATAGGTTTCTTTTCATTTCCTTAAACCATATTTCCGGAATTGGGCGCAAACAACTGCAACACAGTTTATTACTATAGCGTTGTTTCAATTCAATTCAATTCAATTCGTTTATTCAGTAACAATAATATATTGCATTCGAACATATTATGTACACCTTAATATCTAATTACTTAATTTTAACAATCCAATTTAATGTGGCAAATCCGTTTTTCAACTAATTAATTAATTACACACACATATATAGAAATAGAACTCCTCAACACTATAGCAGCACTTCTCACTTACGTTTACGATCCCTATATGTTAATTGTACGTATGTTTTTAAGAAATAAATCATTCATTCATTCAAATCATTCATACATTCATTCATTAATTTTTTTACGAAAAAAGATTTTGAATTGGTTAAGTTTTGGAGGAGAAATCAGGGGACTACAAAATATTGATTTTGCGTAATTTTCATAGATTTTTTCGGTCCGCGCTGCTGTGCAGTTGTCTCTATCGCACTTGCTCGGTTGTTGTTCGGGCACAGCGCGACAGCAAAAGATTTTATAAATACATACCTGTTTTTCAATGCTCTCTACCATAGTGTTTCCTCTTAAACGATGATGACCATTTTTCTGGGTATATAATCCTAGGAGCAGATTTCATCAGTTTTACATCTGAGTTTCCCTTATTATAATTTAAAATTAAAATTAACTTTTTTTTATTTTTTATTAATGGCTTGACGCTACTGCGTATTTAGCCAAGAACAAGTTAATAAAACGTGGAAAATTCTGTTTTCCTAACAAGTTACAATCAAAGGTTGTTGTAGGCCTTTGATTGCTTTGGGAGCTTCTGGCGACAAATCTATACGAGTCCACTGGTTTTCATAGCCCATTGAGTGGCGGACTACGCCCGAAGACGCCACAGTCCGCGAAACAAATATCACTACAGCCGTACTATGACAGTCCACTTTAACTATTTCACATATTGTTCATGAGCATGAGCATTTATAACACCAAACAACACCAATTTCATATTATAAAGTCCACTAAAATCAATTAGCAAAATTATTTAAAGAAAACCTCAACCGAACCCCTTGACTTCCCGCCAAAAACTCTAAAATTAATTTGTACAATATACTTTTGGCTCGACATGACATAGTCCGTAACTGTTTTCACAACTCGTTCTCATAAATAACTCGCCTAATGTGAACTAAGCTTCAATGAACTACTGGCAGGTCATCGCCTACCTAGACGACTTTCTGACGACGGGAAAAGAAAATGAAAGTCATGTAGGGACGTTTTTTGTTCCTAAACTTGTGTGTATTTAGTGGGGGAAGCGTGGAATGGGCTGTAAAAGTGTGGTTTAAGTTAGCGGGGTGTCGTTTATTAGGTAGTTCGGATTTGATTGGCAGCGGTCGTCAAGAGGGTGAGAAATGGGTATTTACATTCTAGCTTTACGATCTCGGCTTTTGGAAAGGTATTTATTTTATGATTTATTTTGTTTATTTTGGAAAGATGCCTTTATTATAGCAAAATTTGATTATTTATTCATTATTAACCTTCTATGCTGGTCTGGGAGAAAAGAGAAAACATAGTATGTAACAGCTGCTTCTCTTCCCGTGTAGAATGGGTGAGAATCTGAATCATATGAATAGGCGATGCGGTTAGCTACCCATTACTATTGTGATTTCACTATTCCACCTTCATGCCCACCATCACGCTAAAAGTGGCCTGGGCCTTATCGCCCTAGGCTCTGTCTGCTCCGTGAGGGATAAAGACGTGATAGTGTATCTGAAATAACCTTCTATGCTGGTCTGGGAGAAAAGAAAAAATATAATATTCCAGCTACTTCCTCTTACCGCATAGATCGTAAAAGCCAATTGAGGGAATGGGCGAAAATGCGAATCTATCTTATCTTTCAACTTCATGCCACCGTCACGCTAAACTTGGCCTTTGAGTCTAAAAGCCCTAAGCTCATCTACCTCATTAAGAATCAAGATACGTATAAATGTAGGTATGTATGTAAATATCGCATAGTAAAAATGTAAGAAGCTGAAAGGTTGTGAGAGAGTTACGGTTGTAAATGAAACACATTGTCGGCCACAATACTATTAGGTAGCTTAAGTGGCCGTTTGCAAGCCAATTTTGGAGTTAACTTGACGTCTCGACGACTTGACGACACGATGCCCTGTGGCGATGTCATTCATTCTCCAGAATATTTGGTTTTCAACCTGAAAATCTGATGATTTAAATTTTAGATTTGTATGGAGTGTTGTTTAAAAATAAGTTTTTGAAGGTATTTAATAAGCCTTAAAATAAGAGCGCATAATAAAAAAAAGCCTACAGTGAATTGATCACGTGACTACTACGATTTGTCATGAAGATTTTTTTTTCGTATTTTGATATAGATTTATTAAGAAAAGTTGTTCAAAATGATGGACTAAATCACTTCGTAAAATAATTGTAAAATACATAAAAACAAAACCAAAAACTGATCGCTTGGGTAACACAAGAAGAATTAGAAAAGAGCTAGGGAAATAAGACAAAAAACAAAGGTAGAAGATATTACAACCAAAACCAAAACTCTTCAATGGAGGTGGACAGGCCATATCCACAGAAAAATTAAGAACAAATAGACTAAATAAGAGGATTGATTGATTCAAGACAAAAAGAAAACGAGGAAGGTAAAAAAAAAACAGTAGTCCGACGACATTAAAAAAACAGCAGGTCCATTATGGCACCGAACAGCCAAAATAAGAGAAGAGGCTTTCGTGTCATAAAAAGACACGCCAACATCAAACAACTGATTCTGTTTAATTAAAAATAAATAAATTGAAAAATGAATAAGTTGTTCGCTAATAAAAGCTACATAAAAAATCTTGTATTTTACTTTGAAATTATGTTAACATGAAAACAAAGTAAAACACTGAATATTTTACGCAACTTTGGAAATAATCAGCTGGAAATGAAATCGTCACCGCAAATAACATCTGCCGAGTACTTAATTTATTCATTGGAAGCCCCTAAAGAGCCGCGGCATGTGCTAACAGTTCAATTATTATAATGAGATCAGATTTGATGGGATTAGATTTGTTTGAATTAAAGTTAGCAGTTTTAGTTTATATTTTATCCCACCGAAAAGCGTACTTTAGATGATTTGTGAGTTAGTCAGTGTATTGTCTCTATCGCACATAGAGTTTGTGACAGAGACGGACTAAACCTGTCGCGGGTATCCGCTTAACGCAGTTTCAAGCCTTAGGCGGTGATCCCACTGCACCGCGCACCGTCGCCGAGCGCTGCACGGCAGATTTTAATATGTATGCAAGTATCTCAGTTTGCAGAGAAAACACGCCTAGTCCAACCCACTGAAAACGCGTCAACGCGCGGGAGCGATGATTCTGCCAGTCTGCGCGGGGCGCCGTGCTAGCCGCACGGTAACACATTGCTCCGCAGTACCGCCCGTGTTTTTATCTATAAAGGCAGGCCTCCGTCACTCGATCAAGGTCGCGCTATAAGCACCTACCGTCTAGCCGTGCGTTCAAATACACAAGTGGCAGGGCAGAGGAGCACCGTGCGCCGCTGCACGCAAGCCTGTGTAATCGCGCGCGTGGAGTGGAACCTTACTGCGTATTGTTTCTATACGACATAACGAATTCACGACATTATTGTGCGGTTTACGAACGTTAAAATCAAAGAACCAAAAAACAATTGTCGTTTTTCACATTTCTAAAAGACGAGGAAAGGTACTTAAGGCCGTACCTGAATTTTCCGGGGTCCACTGCTGCCCTCATTTAAAATAAATCATTTCAAACAAAACGGAGACATTATTTAAAATTTTGCTACTACCAAGTCCTAGATAACCCTTCAAAGTATTTTATGAACTACTGTTTACAGTTTATAATGAGAACGTTAAGCTTTACTACGCACATTTGCCAAAAGTGGCCGTTTTTACAAATGTGCGTAGTAAAGCTTAACGTTCTCACTTATCGTGGCACAGGTATCTGATTAACTATCTGTACCTGCAACCTTAGCGCATTCTTACGATGACGCATTGGCACGTGACTCGCTCGCACGACGGGCAACACAGTCTCGACTCTTTGTTCGCGTACTTAAGATACATTTCTTCTCGTTCTGAGCAGCAGGTATTATTATTAAGATTTTGTAGGCTATTATAGCGTAGGTATTTTAGCTTTTGTATGGGAGTGATGTATCTGTACGCAGTAACTAGGTATTTATTAATCTGTGATAAAGGACAAAGAAAAAAGAACTCTACGGCACTCATTCAAGATTCTTTCTTGAATGAGTTCGGTATCCATTCTCCACGGCGATCGACTGTCAAGTAAATATTTGGCGCGGGGCCGATCCGCGCATTGCGACGGGGTGCTTTCCAGTGGGAGAAACGCCTAACGTAGTTTTAAGCCTAATAGTTCATCCGAAGTCCAAACAAAATTGCTTCAAATTCTACAACAAAATTATGATTTATTCATCCCACGCACTTTGAAAGAGGGTGTAAAAATGTATTTGAAGGAAAAATGTTAATATTTAATACGTAAAGTGCTGTCCATAATTTCAGATTATTACCTGGTTTTAAGTGTTTGAGGGTGCCACTAGGGAGATATTACGTCAAGCTTTCCGGTAATTTTAAAATGATTGATGGATAAGGAAAGTAATGTAACTTTGTATCCGAATTTACAAATGATTGGCAACTTATTGATTGATTATTTTACTTAAATATTTTGTTCCTTCTTTAAACAGGAACAATTTATTTCCTTTTATTTCTATAAATACATCATCATCATCATCCAGGTCTTTTTTAGTCTCCACAGGAGCACGATCCTCTTTGTACTACCAGAGCCATATATTAGCCAGAGCAATCAGATGTTTTGGCCTACACTCTCCACGCTGGCCAGACGGGTTGGAGAGGTCTCATCGATGTTCAAAAGCTTTGTTCAGCTTGTGTTTCCTAAGTCGCCTTCTACGATATCCACGGGAAGACTTGGAGTGATCCTATTCTACTCTGCCGGGAACCACACGGCTAAAATATAAAAACGCCTTTACTTATTCACTTTAAATATTTGCATTTAAGAATCAAGAAATTGGTTAAAGTGACAAGAAAATTAATCAAACTAAACTTAGTGAAAACCTCTTGTGCCTTGTGCCAAAGTAAGTTTAAACTTGTGTTATAAGATACTAACTCAACGATACTATATTTCATAATAGATTCTTATTTAATTAGATAAACAACAAAGACAATTTGAAACAGGCAACTTGCTCTGGCTGGAGATCGAACCCAAAACCTCCGGAGTGTCCTCCTCCGTCCAAATTTATTTTTGCCCCAGTAATCTAGCGACCATTCCTATTTAAGGCCGTACATCATTTAAAATTTTGCAACTATCAAGTCCTAGATAGCCCTTCAAAGTATTTTATGAACTACTGTTTACAGTTAATAATGAGAACGTTAAGCTTTACTACGCACATTTGCTATTATATATATATATATATATATATATATATATATATATATATATATATATATATATATATATATATATATATATATATTCTACGTCAATGGTAGTAAATTAAATTATGTAGAGCAGTAAATTAAATCATATAGCTCTAACAACCCTTCACTCTCTGACGATCCCTTTCCCAGGCACTAGCGCGGTCAATGGGCAATGTGGCTTTTTAACGCGACCGACATTGGCTGTGGGAGCCGGTTCAGTTTATGTTACACGATAAATGTCCTTAATTTTAAGTCCTTGAAGCATTTAACCTAATGGTTTAAGGCGAATACCATGCTGAAGTGGCGACCTCAATTGAAATTATTATATGAACTTCGGTTTGAAACTATTATTGGTAATAAATCGAACAACGAGGGCTATACTAGATCTAGTACAGCCCGCGTGGTTCGATTTATTACGCATATGTCAATTGAACATGTCTTATTCTGACTGATTTTTAATCAGTTTTCGTAAAAGTATGTTTTTTTTTTTAAATTTTGAAATCTTATTTCTACCATTAAAAAAAAAAAAAATTGGAATCGTCAAAAAAAAATATTGATCCTGATCACAAAATTTAAGTTTCGGAGAACTGGTTGAGAAATGCGACCTATAGGCGAGAACAGACAAATGGACAGAAGCATTTTTTTGCCAATAACGAAACTGAGACGCTTCGCTCGCTCGTTTCATTGTTTGAGCTGATGCTCTTGGGTTGTGTGGATGTTTTGGACTGTATTGATTAGGCGCTTTGATGATTTGTAACTTATTTAATTAGAGCGAATTTACAAAAGAATAATAAGTGTCGAGACAAAGATGGTCGTCGATGGCTTCCGAATAGTTCCGGTCCGCTCCGCACCGCGTCGCATCATCTGTGTTGCCAGTGGCCGTAACAGGCTGCCCGCCTTGAAATATGCATTTCAATTTTGTTGTATCGGAAGGGGGCACACGGTGGTATATGCCCTGGTGATGGTACCTTTCTTGGTCGCCAGATCCGCCACTCTGCTGATCCCATCTGGCCCTGGGTATGTCCTCACCACTCGACCCAACAGCCACAATAGCGATGGTTGCGTCCTGTCTCGGACCAGCACTAATGTTCCAATCTTCAGGGAGTCTGTTGAGGACCGCCACTTCGTTCTCGTCTGCAACAGAGACACATATTCGTCCGAGTACCTCTGCCAAAAATGTTGTTTCAGTTTCTCAATCCGCTCGTATCTCTGGAGCCTTGAGATGTTGACGTCTGTCAGTGGTTGATGAGGGATCGTCATGAGTGAGCGTCCTATAAGGAAATGGGAAGGTGTTAGGCAAGTGAAGTCTAAAGGATCTTGGGATAAAGGAGTTAAGGGTCTCGAATTAAGTATTGCCTCTATCTGGACCAAGCAAGTCGACATCTCTTCATAATCTAAGTGAGTTAGAGAGAGTACACGCCTCAAATGGTGCTTAACTGCCTTCACTGCAGACTCCCATTAACCTCCAAAATGAGGGGAATAAGGGGGAATTTGTATAAAATTTATTTGCTTATTTGACAATGCATTATGAATGTCATCAGAATATTTCTCAAAGAATTTGGCGACGTCGTTGCCAGCGCCAACAAACGTCGTAGCATTATCCGAGTAAATGCGCTGCGGCTTACCGCGCCGAGCAATAAACCTGTTGAGTGCAGCTAAAAAAGCCTCTTTGGTGAGATCAGTTACTAGCTCAAGATGGATAGCCTTGACCGCAAAACAGACGAAGACGCAAATGTATGATTTTAATAACTTTGCTCCCCTCCCCTTCCGGTCGGCGATCAATACGGGTCCACAGTAATCAATACCTAAGTTAAGGAAAGGAAACTCAAGAAGCGACCTATCACATGGCAGATGGCCCATCACGGGTTGAACAGGTTGTGATCTGAAACGCTTGCAACGAACGCGCCATGTACTACGCGCCTAGCGAGGTTCCTCCCCCCCAAAGGCCAATATTTTTGCCTTAAGTGTGATAAAAGCAGTTGTGGACCAGCATGAAATAAATCAATATGTTCCTTATGGAATATGATTTGGGTTAAATGATGTTTACTACAACAATGGGATGTTTTACATCATAAGTGTAATATGAATTAACAAGTCTACCACCTACTCGTATTATATTCTTATCGTCAATGAACGGCGATAGAGAAATAAGACGATTGTTTTTGTGTAAGACTTGATTTGATTTTAATGACTTATATTCAACAGGAAACATTTCCTTTTGTGCTGTTTGTATTATGGTATTTTCTGCTTTGTGTAATTCTTCAAGAGACAAATTATTTAACATTTTATTTTTAGGATTCCTGCAATTATGTATATATCTATTTAGGTAAGCTAGTGTTCTGATTAATTTTAATGGAATAGATGATTTATGAATTAATTTTGAAATAATGTTATTGTTGTTTTGATTATCTGTGTTATCATTTTTATTTAAAATTGTGTGCAATGAAATTTCTGGCAGTGGCTCTGGGCGTGTATTAGGTACTTTGGGATATTGTATCGCTTTATGATGTAAAAAACTAGGACCGTTCCACCATAAAGAATTCGTGCCAACGGCATCAGCCCTAACACCACGTGAAACTAGATCAGCAGGGTTTTCAGCAGACGGCACGTCAGAAGGTGTAGAATCCTGAATTTCACCTACTCGATTACGAACGAATGTTTTTAGATTGCTAGGAGAAGTTTTCAACCATGCAAGTACAATAGTTGAATCGCACCAAAAGCGAATGTTACCAAAATTCATAGTAAGCGATTCTGTCACTTTAGAGCAGAGTCTTGCACCCAATAACGCACCACACAACTCCAAACGAGGAATCGTAATTGGAGGTTTAATTTGCGCAATTTTACTTTTTGAAATTATGAGACGAACACATACTTTACCATTTGTGTCGATTGACCTCACATACACACATGCACCGTATGCACGTTCCGATGCATCTGTAAAAGTGTGTAGTTCATAAACATTAGCGTTACTGCAAGAAAACCAGCGAGGAATACGAAGCTCATTTAGTGATTTAAGTGAGTGAATAAAATTTTTAAATCTGTTTTTAATTTCTAATGAAACTTCGTCGTCCCAGCCGCATTTTTCCAACCACAATCGCTGCATGATAATTTTTGCTTCGACTGTACATAAACCTCAAAATCCCAGTGGGTCAAACACCTGACTAATTATGGATAAAATTTTGCGTTTAGTTACCTTTTTTATGTTTACATCTAAATCGATAGAAAACAAAAGTTCATCTCGTTTTGAATCCCAATGTAGACCTAAAATTTTATTAGGAAGTGTCTGATTTAAATCTAGTGTTTTGTTTGTCAAGTGTGAATTTTGTGTGTTAGAATGTTGCGCTATAGAATGTAAAATTTCTGAACTGTTTGATTGGAATTTACGCAAATTAAACTGAGCAGATTTCAAAGTGTCAATTACCTTTTTTGACGTATTTATTACACATTCTATCGTATCCCCACCACTGAGATAGTCATCAACATACATATCACTTCCTAAAGCCATTTTAACTTCAGGAAATGGGCTTTGTTCTGCTATAGTGGCTATACACTTCGTTGCTAGGTATGGTGCTGACGCCATGCCGAAGGTGACTGTATTGAGAGTGTACGTCTGTAAAGGTTGAGATTGATCAAATCTAAAAATAATCTGCTGTAAGGATCGTTGAGATTCATCTATGAGTATGGCTCTGTACATATGTTGAATGTCTCCTGATATTACAAATTTGTGTCGCCTAAATCTCAGTAAAATAGATAAAAGGCTAGCTTGCACTACTGGCCCTACCATTTGTATACTATTTGCTGATTTTCCAGAAGCAGTGACAGCTGACGCGTCGAAAACAACGCGTAGCTTCGTAGTTGTACTGGAATCTCGAAGTACGGCATGATGTGGTAGGAAATAATTAATACAGTTAGTGTGTGTATTTTCTTTATTTTCAGTCATGTGACCTAAGGTAAGATATTCTAACATAAAGTCATTGTATTGATTTTTTAGGTTAGAATCCCGCTGCAGCCTGCGTTCCAGAGAAAGAAATCGCCGCCTCGCAAGTAAGTATGAGTCACCGAGAATGTCGGGTGAGTCTTTAAATGGAATTTTTACAATAAACTGACCGTCATCCGCTCGTCGAGTATTCTCAGCGAAGTTTCGTTCACAGGCCTTTTCTTCCGCAGACATGCAGTGAGTGTGTGGTATTGAATCCAATTCCCAGAACTTGGTAAGTTGGGAATCCAAGTTTTGTGTAAAATAACAAGCAGACTGATTTATTTGTTTTTGAATATGAGGTTTGGCCCCCGTTATTATCCAACCTAACTTAGATTGCCATAATTTAGGACCTTTATTTCCTAAATTAATTGTGTTGGTACCTAGTATGTCCCAAAATACCTCACATCCCACCAATATGTCGATTTCGGAAGGAATATTGAACGTAGGATCCGCTAGGTGAATATTTGTGGGAAAAGTAGGCAAGTACTTTAAATCCAAGTATGAAGAAGGTAATGAATTTGTGATTTCGGGTAAAACGTAGCAATTTAGCTGTACCTTGAAGTCCCCTGAACACGATTCAAGGGTTAGGTCGCAAGACTCTGCACTAAATGAATTTTGGTTGTTAATACCTTTGACAGTGGAGTCTGTGTTACGTCTTACCAACCCCAGCTGATCACAGAGGCGTTGCGTGACAAAGTTGGAAGTGCTTTTTTTGTACAATACTTGCAATGTGATAAAGTACACTGGTTTTCCTTATGTCCAGGCCGTAAACAATTATTGCAGACTTGATAGTTTGCAATGTTTTGCAATCGTGTATCCACATCTAATTTACGGAAAGCCTGGCAATTATATAAGTAGTGGTTCTGTTTGCACATGGGACAAAAAAATGAAGATGTTTTATTGTTTATAACTGGTTTGTTATTTTTTGTTTTATTTGAATCTGAATGGTTTATATTTTGTTTTGTGTGAGTGCTAGAAGTAGGTGTGTAAGGTTTGTTATAGTATTGATTACTCATTGTGTCTAACAAGTCGGCACGATTAGTTAGGAAATCAGTAAATTGTTTCAAAGTAGGTGTGCCTGAAATATTGTTACGGTGCTCTTCCCATTTACGATAAGAGACACTGTCTAATTTTTTGGACATAATAAATATAATAAGAGTGTCCCAGTGGTCTGTTGGTTGACCTAAAGTATTCAAGGCACATAGGTTTTTGTTTGTGACATCAATAATATTTCGCAAAGCTTGACTCGACTCAGTTTGAACTTGTTGCACGCTAAATAAGGCACTAACATGATTATTTACTAATAATCGCTCGTTATCATAACGGTTTGATAGTAATTGCCAAGCTATTTTATAGTTATCTGCTCTAAACTCAAGACTTTGTATTATGAGCGATGCGCTGCCTTTCAATGCAGCTCTCAAGTAATGAAATTTATTAATGTCACTAAGATTTTTGTTAGAATGAATAATAGATACATACAGATCCCTAAAGGCCAGCCAATCCCGGAATTCGCCACTGAAAGTTCCCAAATTGATCCTGGGGAGACGAACAAAGTCCTGTTGACTCGGACCGTGCTTGAGCGGCTGGAAGCCTGTCCAGGTGAGGGCGAGCGCTGACGGCGACGCACAGACTCAAGAAGTGTACGCGCCTTCGCCACCAGTGAAAAATACCTGGACTCGAACAGCTCCCGTTCCGTGTACAAGTCAGTAGAATCTTCTGACAACGTTTCGAACTCCGTCTGTAATTTGTCGAAGGTATCCAGTAAGGAATCAATCTTATTTAAGCGGCAATCTAATTCCGTAAACTGCAATTCGTTTAATGGTGGCTCAATAGGCTTAAGGTAATTTTCAAATTGTGTTAACTTAGCCTTCATACTACTACGCAACTTCACTAGGTCTTTGAGGCGTTCTTTAGCACTAACACTCACAGGTTTATCTTCCAAAGTCATTGTAAAGGCTAAGTAAAGGAATTAAATACGATTTTACACTATACTTACAAAGAAATAACGCAGGGTTATGATGATATTAGGTTATCTAAGCGTAACACACTGCAGTTTAAATGGATGCGTAAACAAATAAATGAATTATGAACAGGTTATGTAGAAGAGTTAACAAAGGGATTAGCTACGACGATCGATCTCCGTAGGTATGAAACCGGTTCGCACGATTGCAGTGAGTGAATTACGTAATCGTCAAGCAAATTGTTATATCTACTTATGATTATAGAAATGAATCACTATGCACGCTTTGTGGATGCTTTGCGACGAGTTATGAACTTGGCGTTACGTAACTGGCAAAGGGCAAGCTAGCATATAGATGTGCACTCCGAATGTAGGCGAAATTTAAAGTAACCAAATTATGAAGAGATCCTAATGGCAGATCCAGACATTGGCACTCCCAGTTCGAGGGGAAAGCACTGGAAAGATAGGTATTGGAACGAACTCACTCAGACTCCTTTGTTCTCAAGATTCAAGGTGACCTCTCGTATGCGACACGTCCAGTTCTTGCAAATCCTGTATTCTTCTTAGGCGAAGGATTATTGTTCTTAGGCGAAGGACTTTTGTTTGAGCTGATGCTCTTGGGTTGTGTAGATGTTTTGGACTGTATTGATTAGGCGCTTTGATGATTTGTAACTTATTTAATTAGAGCGAATTTACAAAAGAATAATAAGTGTCGAGACAAAGATGGTCGTCGATGGCTTCCGAATAGTTCCGGTCCGCTCCGCACCGCGTCGCATCATCTGTGTTGCCAGTGGCCGTAACAGACAACTATTACGTTTTTATCCTAAACGTGGTAGACAAAACCTAGGGCCGCAAGACCCAAAAGCCATTCTTGGCGTGATGGTGGACAAGAGAGAAACTAAATAGTGATGGGTTGCCAGCCGCATCGCCTACTGATATGATTCAGATTCTCGTCCAATCGATTGGATTTTACGATCTGCACGGGAAGAGTAGCGCAGCTAGTATATTCTACGTTTTGTTGTTTTCTCCCAAACCACCATGGAAAGCTACAAACACAATTAACCTTCTATAAGCGAATCTAAATCGATCCCTGTGTTTAAAAGACGAGTAAAAGATTATTATTTACCGGAATCATCTTAGTTGTAGTTTATAAATATACTAGCTGTGCCCGCGACTTCGTTCGCGCGGTTGTCGGAACGTAATGTTATATAGCCTAAAGCCTTTCTCTATAAATGGACCAACAAATAAAGAATTTTTCAAATCGGACCATTAGTTCCTGAGATTAGCGCGTTTAAACAAACAAACAAACTCTTCCGCTTTATAATATTAGTATAAATATAAATATATATATAAAAGCGAAAATCACTCACTCATCACGAAATCTCAAAAACTACTTAGCCAATTAAGATGAAATTTGGCAGGAAGGTAGATTGTGACTAGGAGACGTCGACTAAGAAAGGATTTTCGGAAATTCCATCCCTAAGAGGTGAAATAGGGGCTGGCATTTTGTATGAAACTCCGTATTTTTTAAAGTGAGACACATGAATTTTTTAATTTATTTTAGTAGTTAGAAAATAATAATACATTTATTAAATTTTGAAAATTACATCACTATAGGGGTGAAATAGGGGTTGCAAGTTTGTAAATCTTCGTAATTTTTGAAGCGAGACACATGACATTTTTGAATTAGTGGTTAATTAAACAATAATAATCCATTAATTGGATTATAATAAATTGCAATCCCAGTTTAAAAAAAAAAAAATCTAATTTGTGTTGTCTACGCAGGCGAAGCCGCGGGCAAATGCTAGCATATTATATATTAAGTATATTTATTTCTAAATAGACATATGTATTTATTTAAGTATGTATGTAACATATGTATATGTATGTTATCTGTAGTTTCATGGTATGTTAATTTATTCTTCTTCCTTTATTTAACGGACACGCCTTTATGCCTTTTTTAAATAAACATCTCCTCCCACGGGCCAACTGGAAGAGATCTCTTTTGATATAAGTAGCCTTTGTACAACTTTAAATTTATGTATTCTTTGTATATTGTCCGTGTACATAAATTGGTAAATAAATAAATAAGGTCAGTTCTTTAGATCGAGTAGATAGCTCGTTACTGAGACCTCATCGACAGAACTATTCAGTGCACTTGACAGCACTCGTCTATTGTGGTCACAGATTGTGGAGTTTTGCAAATGTTGGCAAAATAGTCGTATACACTTACTCCGGCTCTCTCACTCACCGAACGAAGCAAACAAAACATGTATAAATATAAAACAAAAAATAAATAAAATAAAACACAGCGAAATATCGTCGAGAGCAAACAAAGGCGGGACCCGTGATCGACGATATTTCGCTGTTTTATTTATTATTTTTTTGTATTATATTAACCGTGAACCAGTGTGGACTTTCAACTGGGCTGTGTCGTGTTTATTACATAGTAGACAGTCTCAAGCCTTACAGGTTAATTTGTACACCAGTGTATTCAAATATGCAGCAAATATCCTACTCGTAGGCTTACTGTCCGCCTTTTACCCTATTATTATCCTATTTAAATAAGACTTAGATGCTAAGTAAACTGAAAGGTAAAGTTATCATTGATCTTCTTCGTCTAAGCGAGTTCCCGGTTGCATCCTCAGCTGTGCTGCTTCGGAGACGGGGGTGCGCTTTCCCGCTTTTTCTTCTCCAAATATAACTTGCATGTCAATCACCCAAGGATGCCAAAGACCTTGCAAAATGGAGAAGAAATAGCCGGAATAATTTAAATGATTGGCTATAGTTTTATGACCGGCCGCCTGCCTGACGTCAACCCTCTTTGGGACTGTATTTGTGCGAAAAGTCTTACAACCGGCCGCCGCCCGACGTTAACCCTCCTTGGGAATGCAATTGTAGCACGAAATGTTTGTGCTTAGTCCTTTAGTCGCCTCTTACGACATACACAGGAAGAGATGGAGTGGTCCTATTCTAACCCGGAACCACACGGGTAAAGTTATTATTGATACCAGCGCAAAAATTAAATAATGACAGATAAAATAGTCGTTGAATGAATCTTACGAGCCTAAAGAATGTCCATTTAAACATTCAACAAGAGAGCCGTTCTGACAGCGTCCGCTATTGTGTCGACACAGACTCACAGCCTTCTTTTATTTGCCTAGTCGTTGATAAGGTAGGTTCCGATGGAAAATGTATTAGTTCTAGCATTTTATTCGCTGTCTGCTCCATGCCTTTAGGTTATGGAGGGAACAATGGATGGCTGACTTTATTTGTTGTATCATTGTAAATAAAAGTATTGCTTATAAGTTCATATGCTTTTTCCAAAAAAATAATCTAGGCTAGCTTTGACTAAGGTACTAATATACATCGCACTGTTTATATATTAACATGGAAAACATAAATAAACACACTTAAAGTTCCCAAAAAACAATTTGCTATATATTACTAGATAATTGCTAAATTAAAGAAAAATTTACTGATTAAGTTGGGTAATCTTTTTTGATAAGGGAGTAAAAATATAATAATGGCAGATAAAATAGTCATTGAATGAGTCTTTCGAGCCTGAATAAACGGGCAAGTGCTAGTCGGACTCGTACATGAAGGGGTCCGTACCTTCGTACATTGTTTTAAAACGTAGTAATACATCATTCTTATACATAACCGGTGAAAATTTCAAGTAACTAGTTAATGCCATTATAAAGATCGAGTTAAAAACGCTGATAAAACACGTTTCTTGTATAAAGACCCCCTTTAATTTTTAACATTATCCTATTTATAGTATTTGTTGTTAAAGCGGCTATAGTAACACATAATCGGTAAAAAAATTAAGTATCTAATTAATGCCATTATAAAGATCCGAGTTAAAAACGCAAAAAAAAACGTTTCTTGTATGACGACCCTCTTTAATTTTTAACTTTGTCGAATTTTTAGTATTTGTAGTTATAGCGGCCACAGTAATACATAACCGGTGAAAATTTCAAGTAACCAGTTAATGCCATTATAAAGATCGAGTTAAAAACGCTGATAAAACACGTTTCTTGTATAAAGACCCCCTTTAATTTTTAACATTATCCTATTTATAGTATTTGTTGTTAAAGCGGCTATAGTAACACATAATCGGTAAAAAAATTAAGTATCTAATTAATGCCATTATAAAGATCCGAGTTAAAAACGCAAAAAAAAACGTTTCTTGTATGACGACCCTCTTTAATTTTTAACTTTGTCGAATTTTTAGTATTTGTAGTTATAGCGGCCACAGTAATACATGATCGGTGAAAATTTCAAGTATCTAGCTATTACGGTTCAAGAAATAGAGCCCTGTGATAGACGGACAGACAGCGGAGTCTCAGTAATAGGGTCCCGTTTGCACCCTATGGGTACGGAGCCCTAAAAAGGTCCATTCAAGCATTCAACAAGCGAGCCGTTTTGACAACGTCCGCCATTGTGTCGACACAGTAGCTCACAGCCTTCTTTTATTTGCCGAGTCGACGATAAGGTAGAATCCGATGGAAAATGTATTAGTGCCGGCATTTTACTCGCTGTCTGATTCACGCCGTTAAGTTATAGAAGGCACAATGCATAGCTGGCTTTATTTGTGGTATCAATGTGCAAGCCTGAAAGAAAACTATTGTTTACATGTTTCTATGCCTTTTTCCAAAAAAAATATCTAGGCTAGCTTTGGTTTACTAATGAACACCACATTTTGATGTGTTATTAACATGGAATAAGAAATAACTAAAAAAATTGGTTGTCTGTAAAGTCGGTTTACGGAGGGTAGTTTGACGTGACAACGCCAAACGTTCGTGCCGCGCTCTCGCTTGCGGAACGCGACAATGTGCATAACGGGACAATGACGTCATCTTTTTCGTGCATGCAGCCCGTAGTAACGAGTTATTAGACGTTGTCACGTCAAAAACACTTAAAGTTCCCAAAATGCAATTTGCTATAATATTACTAGATATGTATTTGCAAAATAAGCAAAAGTTACACTGCTACAGCAAAAAAATAGTTAATCATTTTTTATTACAGTAAAAATATAATAATGACAGATAAAATAGTCATTGAATGAGTCTTACGAGCCTAAAGAATGTCCATTCAAGCATTCAACAAGCGAGCCGTTCTGACAACGTTCGCCATTGTGTCGACATTTCTTTTATTTGCCGAGTCAATGATAAGGTAGAATCCAATGGAAAATATATTAGTTCTAGCATTTTATTCGCTGTCTGATCCACGCCGTTAGGTAATGGAGAGCACAATGGATAGCTGACTTTGTTTGTGGTAAGATTGTGCAAGCCTGGAGAAAACCATTTTTGATTGCGAGTTCGTTTATCTTGTACTCGTATGTTACTTTTCCTGTTAGAGTAACAGTTACAGTCTGACTTGGTTAACTTTAGAACGATGCGCAAAATAGCCCCTAACATGAGCTTACAATCAAAAAACGAAGTATTCGTTTTGAGAAACAAATTTTAATTTAATTATAATTTTATTTATTCAAGTGCAAAATGAAAATTTACAAACTAAATATGTAAAAAAATAAGGAAAACATAGAACTTGGGTGCTACTTATTTGTTAAGAAATTTCTTCCAGTAGACCCGTAAGAGGAAATGGGAAGAAAGAGGTAATTGGCGTGTACCTACAATACAAAACTAAATAATTTAACAGACAAGATACATACCTACAATACATACATAAATTTACTTACATAAATATATATGTTAATATTTCTTAATATATTAGGATGATAAATAAAGATAGTGATCTTTTATTCAAAAAGTATGTTTTTTATAAAAAAATAGTATGCACCATCTTTTAATAAAACAATGTCTTTTTTGATAAGGTTTAGGTAAGTCAATATTTAATTTAATTAACATTATGCAAAAGCCTAAAAAACGAAAGCCATGAATGGTCGAATAACTTTAAACTTATCTCATGGATATTCTTTTTTCACTGATCCCTGTCCATTGCAGCCGGTTGCCTTTGCCCAGCAGTGGGACACAAAAACAGGCTGCCTAAAGAATAGGCATGACGACTGAAAGAATATTTTTGGCCAATCGGTTAAATGATTTAAAAACTGGGTGGCGCAAAAGTAAAGACCCTATTTGGTTCAGCTATAACATTTTTTCTAAATTAGAAAACTAGATTTAGGTTTTTTTAAATGTATATTTGTGCCATTAAATTTCGTACCATTAGGATTTAAAGATGATGTCTTTTAAATGGTGACCTCCAGATTTGATACACATTTGAGCCCTATTTATGACATTTTGCATAACTTGCCGTAACACTTCCTGCGATATGTTCGTTATTTCTTGACGAATGTTTTCTTTTAGAGCTGCGAGAGTCTGTGGCTTGTTCACATACACCCGAGATTTCAAAAAACCCCAAAGAAAGAAGTCTGGACTGGTCAGATCGGGTGATCTTGCAGGCCAAGGCAAATCGCCAAAACGAGAGATAACTCGGCCTGGAAAAGCGTCCCTCACTAAGTCCATAGTGTCGCGCGCTGTGTGTGCCGTAGCGCCGTCTTGTTGAAACCAGATGTGCTCCAGCCCCAATTCGTCCAAACTGGGTATCAATAACTCTCGTAACATGGTTCTGTAGCGTTCTCCAGTGACAGTTATCGCATTGCCTCCAGCGTCTTCGAAAAAATAGGGTCCGATCACTCTGTCAACACAGATGCCACACCATACAGTAACTTTTAGTGGGTGTAGAGGTGTTTCTTGAATAATGCGCGGATTATCAGTGCCCCAGAACCGAGTATTCTGCTTATTGACATGCCCTGAGAGATGGAAATGCGCTTCGTCACTCATAACCAATTTTGAAGGAAAATCATCCTCTTCAAGGTTGAGGTTTATGACGCGCTGGCAGTAATCTAGACGAGCTCGGTGGTCAGCAGGCAGCAGCTGATGAGTCATTTGAGTTTTATACGGGAACATCTTTAAGTCTTTCACCAAAATACGCTGCAGGGTCCGTCTGGAAATGCCCAATTGCGTGGCACGTCGCCTCGTTGATGTTTCTGGACACTCTTCCACATCTTCGCGCACAGCATCGATATTTTCAGCTGAACGGCCTGTTCTTGGTCTCCCAGACTTAGGTCTATCCAATGTTGAGCCAGTTGCTTCAAGGCGTGTGGCAAAGCGTCGAATTGTGCGACCAATCGGTGCCGGACGGTGGTGAAATCGTCGACGAAATTCACGTTGTGTTCTTATCACTGATGAATTATTCCGTAAGAACATTGACACAATTATTCCACGTTCTTGGGGAGTAAAACGGTCCATGTTTATTTTCAGTGTATTTTACATTTGTTCACTACACAATTTTCAACAACAGAATGACAGAAAATGTCATATAAAAAAAATAAAAGTATTTTCTTTAGTGCCAGTACTTTTGCGCCACCCAGTACATGTATTTTTATTATTTTTGAGAAACAAAAATTGACGGATATACAGCGCATTTAAAGGTGATGGAAAAATTTAAGGTGAGTTCACAAGCCCCCACTCTGGAACTTAGATGCTCTTTATCTTTGTAAATTTTGACGTTTTTGATTAGGTAACTGAAAAATATGGGTCCATTATTTTTGGATAATCTGGAGTCGAACCATCTCCAATGATTTGAGGACGTTGGGCATAACCCTAGAAGTGGCGCAAAATCGTCAAAAATTGCGTGAAAGTATTAGGGGGGCCGACCCCGTATAGGGAAATGGCAAGGAGAGAAGAAGAAGATTTTTGGATAATCTACAAGACGGACTAATAATTTTCTGACCCTGTCGTTACCCTTATTCCCATTCAAGCATTAAGGACGGTATGCACAAAGCCACGTGGTCGGATTTGGCTCTGAAATATGCAAAATTTTCCCGCTAGGGGGATAAAAATGTCAAGATGACGTTGCATAGAGTTAATAATGTGTAAACGGGACAATAGATGTAGGTTATCATAAATTGTAACGTAGAATTAGTATACAGCTTACTTTTTTCTTTTCGTCAAGACTTCCAGTCCGCGATACTTATTAAAATTTTCAAATCAATCAAATCAAATAATTATTTTGTTTGAATTATTATTTCTGAATTAAGGCCTTGGCAGACGTCATTATAATGTACTTAACACTTCAGTAGACAGGCTATCAGTAGAAAAAGTAAAGTCGAAAATACAGTAGTGTGCGTGAATGCAAGACGTTTATTTAAAAAGCGAGTTTAAATATATGTGAAATTCATATAGCACTTTCTAAAAAATCCAAGTTATAGGTATTCGAATCTTGCGTAAAATTTATTACTTTTTCAATTTATTAGTCGACCTCCGTGGCGATTCCTTAACACGCTAGTCCGTCACTTGGAGGTTCTGGGTTCGATTCCCAGCCACGGCAAGTTGGTAAATGGCCTTTTTTAATTTGTCCTGGTTCTTGGGTGTTTATTTTACCCCATCAAAAACATAAATGTAAAAATGCCAAGTTCAAATTCCGACAAACCAATTGAAATTTAAATAGCTGCCAAGTTATGTAGGTAGAGAAAACTGAAATTTATTCATAAGAATCTCAACATTTGACTTGGACAACATTAAGATTGAAAGCACGGTCACCCATCCTAACTGTGACAAAGCTAGAAGTTGCTTAACCTGTAAAAGCACGGTCATTCATCCATAAACTTTTGAATTTATCGTATGCGAAGTGGAGCGAAATATATGCACAAGTGGTTTTGATTACTCGTATTTTGAAATTTGTTAAAGCGCAAATGACAAAGAACCCTTAGAATAGAGAATCTGTTTTGTTTCACGCAGCTTTTTAGGGTTCCGTAGTAAACAAGAAACCCTTATAGATCCATCATGTCTGTCTGTCTGTCTGTCCCCAGTTTTACTCATAGACTATTAGTACTAGAAAGCTGTAATTAGGCATGGGCATGGATATGTGGTAATAAAAACTTGAAAAAAAAAAGTGTGTTGTGAGTCTTCGTTGAATAGGTCTTTGAAAAATATTGTAAGATTATGAACACCCTTTTTTGTTTTAGCAATCCGTTTGTGAAATATTTGGTTTTTGATTGCAAATTTTTGTTAGAATCATGTGTCTCCCCTCTCTGTCAGTTAAACGGTTGTATATGGACACTTAAAAAAATTCACGGCAGTAGTAGGTATATATCGTCTCCCTGTACATAAACTAATTTAAGGTGGATTCAGTTCATGATACTGAACAACATTTCCTAAGGAACACATAATTAAATATAAAAGAAAATGTTTGCTTTCCATTCGACCTCCGTGGCGTAATTGTTAACACGCTAGACCGCTAATCCGGAGGTTCTGGGTTCGAGGCCCAGCCAGGGCAAGTTAGGAAATGGTCTTTTTCAAATTTCCCTGGGTCTTGGGTGTTTATCTATGTATGTTTTTATCATAAAATATAGTATCATTGAGTTAGTATTCCATAATACAAGTTTAAAACCTACTTTGGGGCTAGCTTAATTAGTGTGATTCGTCCTTACATATTCCATACATATATTCCATAAATATTACATTTTGCCAAATCTTGTGTGTAAGAGATCAAAAATAATTTATGTATTTCGTTTGTTCCTTGGTGAAAGTTGTTCAGTATCATGGACTGAATTCAGACCTCTTTAGGTCTGAATTCAGTCCATGATACTGAACAACAATGTAACTAACAACTGCCTAACTTTTTAGGCAGTTGTTAGTTACATAAAACAAGTAGGTACTGACTACGGAACTCTACACTGGACGTTGCCCGTTACGGCACGTGCCCGTTTATTTTGGTTAAGTTGAAATTCTAGGGAACCATAGACAAATTTATGATATTTCTACGTAAATTAATATTACTTATCGCTGACAGGACGTTCTCAAAAATACAATCAAATAGTATTTTACGCGAGCGGTAACTTGGAAAACTACACGTTTTGTGTTCCACTGACAGAAAATGTACACATTTGAATTTTCTTTGTGAAACAATACGTTTAGCGACCATCTGCAATCGTAACACCTTTCACTTCTATTCACCTTATTATGTAAGTACGGAGGGTAAAAAAGGATTGCACGTTGAACAGATCAACAGTCTTGGCTTAGCAGCTGTATGTGCTCAATCAATGACTTGACCGTTTGATTTTGTACAATATTTTTAACGAATCAACAAAGACCACTAAAAAGAAATATTTTCCTGAAAACAGCTAAAAAAATTGGTTGATTAATGAAGCAGTAATTAGCATTATTGCACCCTTTTATTTTTTATCTTCTAATAGGTTTTCCTGTAATCTATAGGTAAAGAACTTTTAACTGTATATTTTTCAAAAGTTTGGGTTCAGTGGTTTCGGAGATAAGGGTATTTTTATTATTTATTTTCAAAAATAACTTAAAAAACACCAACTTAAAAAATTTAGAAAAATATATTTAATATTATCATAAAATGCTCTTTCATTTGATATTTTTCGCGATGTAGTTCACAAAACCCTTTTTTTAATGTCTCATTTATCTCCCATAAGTGGCCCCATTTTTTTTAAATTTATTCATTTACCTACATTTTACTTCCGTCTTTGGGTCACAAATTTACATTATGTGCACCACATTTCAACTGAATCGGTCCAGTAGTTTATTAGGGGGGGGGGGTCAATTTTCGCCCATTTTCTTAAATAACTTAAAAATACCAATCTAAGAAATAATATAAAAAAAATATATATTTAAAATTGTCATAAAAAGTTCTTTCATTTGATATGTCACACGATTTTGTTATCAAAACTTTTTTTTAATGTCTAATTTACCCACCATAAGTGGCCCCCTTTTTTAAATTCCATTTATTTACGTTATACGTCTATCTTTGGGTCACTAAGTTACATAAGTGTAGGTACTAAATCTCAACTAAATCATTCTAATAGTTTCGTAGCAAATTGGCTGTGACTTACGGACAGACAGATAAGCGAAACCCTAAAAACACCAAAAAAATCGGTTCCTATACAAATTTCCCGGGCGGCTGCACACTTTTGTATGAAAATGCAGATTTTTTTTGTTTTTTGACTGTTATTTTAATATCATTATACTATACTAGCAGTCCACCCCGGCTTCGCCCTTGGTACACACAAAGCCTATGTCACTCGGCGATAGTGTACCTTTCCAACGGTGAAAGTTTTTTTTAAATCGGTCCAGTAGTTTCGGAGCCATGTAATGCAAACAAACAAACAACCAAATCTTTCCTCTTTATAATATTAGTATAGATAAATAGCCTAATATAGCGTGTCTGCCTAGCCAAGTATAGATCTAGTATAGCCTGTGGTTCGATATATTACGCATATTGTCAATTCGTATTTTGATATACATTCATGGGGAAAAGTTGTTCAAAATTTCAGACTGAATCACCCATCAAAATAATTGTAAAACCCTAATTAAACAGCAGCTTTTATTAAAAAAACAGTTAATATGATTCCGCGACCCGAGAAAGTTCCAATCCGATTTTCACCCCAATCGCCAATTAAAAAATATAGGTAATAAATCAAACCAAATTATTTTTTTCATTGACTTAATTTTCAATAAAATTAAAAAAAAAATGTGCGATGCCGTATCTGCGATAGCATTACATCTTTGCTTAATTGTCAACAAAATGTCAAAACTGTACCATAGTGTAGCAAAAGTATGACATTATTTGGCAGTTTGTACATAGTTTTTTATTGAAATATTTTAGACTGTAATGCAATTTTACGTAATTCGAAAATTGATTATTTTGAAAAATTCGACACGGCCTCCTTCCTGAACGCCCGGCGGGCAACTAAATTTGTATGGAAGTAACATGGCCGCCATTTCAGAGAATTCTGTCAAAAACGTTGCAAAACATCCAATTTTTTAATTGTTTTTTTTATTATTGCGTGATTGCATTGTAAGCAAATATAAAGAATAATGTTTCAAAATAGCCTTTATTTTTATAAAATATATGCAATCCCTTGTTAGAATATTTCTTTACGCTGAAAGACAAGCCAATTTGTAGCAAGATTTTCTAAAATATTTCTTTCAGGTTTCTTTACAATTATCTTACTTTTTCTGAATGAAAATTAAAAAAATACGGTTTTCGTCTACTGGCTAGTCTATTCACCTATAACTAGGTATGTAATTTTCTTAGTGGTCTTTTCTACTTGAGCCATAACTATTGCCCGCGCAAAGTGCGTTTTGCATGTTTTTGGGTAAATTCAATGCTTGTTTTTAGGAAAACTACAAAATATTTTAAAAAATCCTTTTTTTCGTCTACTGTCCCAACTCTTCCTCTATCTATGTGTATACATTATTTGACTTAAATCAAACGTTTTCTGTACAAACTTGTTGCCCGCGCAAACCCATTTTACATGGTGCCGACCCTTAAGAGCTGTTATGACTGCGTCTGCCACTGTGACGGCACAGTTACATACATACATACCCACTATCACGCCTGTTTCCCACAGGGGTAGGCAGAGACTATGGACCTCCACTTGCTACGATCCAGACAGACCTCTTTCGCTTCATCTACACTCATCAACCTCTTCTATTTACAACTCACAGCCTTCTTTTATTTGCCGAGTCGATGATAAGGTAGGTTCCAATGGAAATGTACTAGTTTTCGCATTTTATACGCTGTCTGCGCCACGCCGTTACGTAATGGACAATGGATGGCTGGCTTTGTTACTGTAAGATTGTGCAAGACAAGCCTGGAGAAATCTTTTAATTACCAGTTTGTCTTGTCCTTCAAAAATAGGGTATTTTAGGGTAATAAATTAGCAGTTACCGCAGAGGTTACTATATTATGTAATAAAAAATCGGTCAAGCACGAGTCGGAGTGAAGGGTTCCGTACCTCCTTTAATTTTTAACTTTTTTATATTTAGTATTTATGTATATTTGTTGTTTTAGCGGCCACAATAATATGTACTACAGAGGCCGCTTTAAAAACTAATGTTAAAGGCCATTATTCAACTTGCCTTAGCTGGGGAACCCAGATCCTCCGAAACGACGGACTGGCGTGTTAACCACTACGCCACGGAAGCTGTCAAATATTATAATCATCAGCCAAAGGATACCTAAATGTTGTACAAAAACTTTGATCCACCATATCGCTAAACTATTAATAGTCGAAGAATACACAAAATCCACTACCCTGGCTCAGCTGTTATCCCTGTATATTTATAGTACCTTGTCCCCTATTGAGCGGCCCGGACAAGGTTATGAATTTAATTTTGCGGCCGGCTTTATAGACTTCACGTGACCAACATACAAAGCTCGAGCCTTGTATATAAATTATTCTAGTTTAATATTTCAGGGTGGACTTTATTTTATCTAGATATAAAATGCTGAGGCGATCTAATGGTGATGGGCTGGGTTATTAAGTTGAAGAATAAAAATTTACAGATAATGGACGGAAGTTGTTTATGTTTTATGACTACGGGAAGAGTGAGACAGATGCATGCTTACTTAGGTTTTGTACACACTTCTTCTTGTCGAGTCGAAATGGTTTCACTGTAGCTTCAATTTCAAATTAAATTTTACACACTTTGGAAATACGATGCGTTGCGTGAGAACTTTTTGAAAGCTATTTTTTTTTATTAGAGATTTGAGTGAGTTTGACGTCTGTCTAGCCTGATGGGAAGCTAAGATGAGGTCTAAGGTGTTACACGCAGACTCAAAAAATGCCTATTAAATGTTGCAACCATCATCATCATCATCATATCAGCCACAGGAAGTCCACTGCTGGACATAGGCCTCCCCCAAGGATTTCCAAAACGACCGATCGGAAGCGCCCTGCATCCAGCGCTTACCTGCAACCTTGCTCAGATCCTCTGACCACCTAGCAGTTGTTGCGATAATATAAATAAATAAATAGATAAGGACTAATCAGTATTATAAAATACTAGCAGTCCACCCCGGCTTCGCCCGTGGTACACACATAGCCTATGTCACTCGGGGATAGTGTAGCTTTCCAACGGTGAAAGAATTATTTAAATCGGCCCAGTACCTTTTTGAGCCTATTCATTACAAACATACAAACATACAAAAATAGGTACAAATCTTTCCTCTTTATAATATTAGTGTAGACTAACTCAAACATACTACATTTATTTTATAATAAATACATACAGGGTGACCTTTTATCCACCGGCAAAATTTTGAAGCAAATTCAGTCTATGATACTGAACTACTTTCTATAAAAAAAGTTATTAAACATCGATAAAAATTTTTCGTCCTCCCATACAAATCCGTTTGGCTGTGCGCTGATTTGTATGGAAAGACGAAAAATTTTAACGATTAGAATTTTTTTTAATTATATCATGGACTGACCTTGCTTCAAAAATTTTGCAGGTGGATAAAAAGTCACCTTGTATACAACGCGGATGGGACATAACCCATAATAAATCGAACCATGGGCTTTACTAGATCATTGAATAATTAAATTTAAATAACAGTCAAAAACCCAAAAAAAATTACATTGTATGTTTTTAATTATTTTATAAACTTTAAAGGAATAAAATATACTACATTTTTTTTATTTATCACTTAAAATATATTTATAGTCGGTACATCTAGTATTTGTACATTCCAGTCTCGTACACAATCCTACATGCATGGCTACAATTTTTAATACAAAAAGCTACGTAGTACGTCGCTTTTTGCGTAGGGAGTTATATAGATTAATACTATGTTAACGCTCTGATAGGCAGCCGGGTGAAAATCTGTTTTATGTCTGATTCTATCCGAATTTTAATGGTTTTCGGATTATAGCGTATGTTATTTTTGTTCAGACGGAAAACTGGTGTTTCCTATTAAATTGAAGGTTTAATAGTTGAAATTTTATAAATAGGCATGTAAAACGTATACGTTAAATAAAATAAAAGAGTTCCATAATTATCTTTATGGAATATAATCACAAAATAAATAATACTAAAGTACAGAAGTCTCACTCAGCAAAGAAATATCTACTGAATATGGCTAGCGATATGGTTTAATTTAGCTCACGTCAGAACTCAGCACCTTTTCGTATAGGTAGATACCTAGACATCCATTGCAAGCCAATTTTATTCTTATTACTCTGAAAAAACGATTCGTATAACTAAACTTACTGGGGCTGCCTGCGCGCATAGTAAAAATGTAGGTACATTTTTGGTACCTAAACGGGGAGTGACACAGGCCTGGTATAATTCTGGTATAATATTTAGATTTTTTTAGGTACGCCTCAACATTTAATTTTCTAAATAAAAATATAATGTACAAACAACAAAAATACAATACATTAATTCAAATTTTTGTATTTGTACTATGTACTATCATATCTTTATCACTAATGGCGCAAACAGAGAATTTTGGGTCTTGCGTCTCTCAGCAGACAGGGAGCAGGACTCAAGGCCGCAAGACTCAAAGGCCACATTCCACCTTTTTACTCGCCATCAATCGCTATTGATGGCGGGTAAATAGGTGAAAAAAGGAATCAAAATAGTGATGGGTTGCTAGCCACATCGCCTATTAACGTGATTCACGTTGTCGCCCATTCCCTCGATTGGCTTTTACGATCTGCGCGGGAAAAGAAGTAGCTGGTACAATTTAAGTTTTTTCTTTTCTCCCAGACCAACATGGCAAATGGCAAGCTTGTATTTTTTCTTGACAAATCATATGTTCCATTTTTCATTCAATTCAATTCATGTCAGGCAATAAAAGTTTAAGTACATAAAATAAACATCCAGAGGCCCATGTCAATAAATACCTTTATCGATTATTTATTATTATTATATATAAGATTATCCGAGGTATCTCGTAACCAAAGAGTTGGAAATTATCTGGCACAAAGAATAAGCATTTCCATACAACGTGGCAATGCTGCCTGCCTTTTGGCCACCAAGGGGTAATATCTTAGTGGGATTACATAATTTGTAGGTAATTTTTTTAGTTTTAGTTCTTAAAGGTATAAGTTTTAATTTATAAAAAAATAATATTATTTAACGTTACCTAAAACACATATAATATATTATAATATTACTTAAAATCAACGACACACGTTGAGGCCACTTAAGGCTGCGATGTGTTGCGCGTCATCGGGGTATTGTAAATATTTTTTTTGCCTACCTTCGTAATGTCAAAATATGTGACTTAAAGTTCAAAATACGTAATCTACTTATATTGCCATCTTTTGATAATTTCACGAGCGTCTAATTTTTCACAAACCATCCATCTATGTGGAGAATTTTCAAAGAAAATATGATTACACTAATTTTTACTTTATTTACGTTCGAGTGAGCAGCAAACGGATAAACTTTACTAAGGTTGGGAGATCAAAGAAATTACGCGTTACGAGCAGTGCGGTAGGCAAACTCATTATCTACTAATTGCTTTTGCGTCTAGACTACTTAACTTAGTATCTACAATGAAAGTTGGCGCGAAACAATAAAAATTATTTAATTCGTAGTAAATATATTAAAATTTGACGGGTTTTTTCCATGCTTAATTCTGGAAGAAAAGTAAAAACTTTTGCTAGAGCGAGAGAGAGTAACGAAACGCTTCAGCACCGGCCATGCTGGAACGTTCCGTCGCTCTCTCTCGCTCTAGCAAATGACTGTTCTGAGCAATTGAAAATTATAGCAGCATAGGGAAGTGCTGTTCCCTGTTGACAGATGTGTCCCAACCCTTAGAATGTAACAGCTCAAATTAAACTGCTGCATCTTGAACCCATAAAAAAAATCCTTTAAAAATAATGTAATGGCTCGTCAAAGCAAAGAGGGAATTGGTGAAAATGCGTATCATGTTGCAATAGACGATGCGGTTAGCGGTTCACCTTTTTTTTGCCTTGTGTGTGTGCCTTTTTAGTCTTACGGCTCTGGCCTAGTCTGTCTGCTAAGAGCTGCAAGAACCGAAAAACTCGGTGCCCCATTAAGAGGGCGCCTGATGTGGATAGTCTAAGTTTTGCTCCCGCTTCCACACACACAAATTTACTCTAATATTAAAGTAATTTCTTAAGTAATTTACAAAGAATATTTAAGAGTAATTTAAAAAGTAGGACAAATGATGACTGCCTTATGTTCAATACAATTATAATCCAAAATTATAAGTGCTAATTTATTGTATTTCTTGAATACTTTCCGTTTTAGTATAATTCTGAGGTGATTTGGAGGCAATTTCGCAATGTTTTTCCATCGAGAAAATTTTAAGCAATTGTGTTTTCGAAACATATAATGTATATAGTTAATCACGAACATTGCTGTGTTTTTATTTCAAAGTGAGTATTTAGTTAACATAGGTAAATATTTAAGATCGCTCTAAGTACTATTAGGGTCTTACGGGCTCTTAAGGATAAATACCTACGGGATAGTGTATAATACATCAAGCTATAAAAAGCTTATAAACATCAATGAGACCTCTCCAACCCGTCTGGCCAGCGTGGAGAGTGTAGGCCTAATCCTCTGACTGCTCTGGCTAATATATAGCTCTGGTAGTACAGAGAGGGTCGTGCTCCTGCAGTGGAGGTTAAAAAAGACCTGTTAATGATGATAATGGTGATGTAGAATATTGATAGGTTTGAGTGTTATTTGTTGTTTACAAGGTCCGTACTTGTTTGTATTGAAGTAGGTATTTGGAACGAATAGAAAAAAATCTTTTTAGATTTGCAACTGAATCTAAATAACGCTAAAACGTTTAAGTAGTTAGAACTGATGTACATTATGAAATGCAATAAATGAATTGAATTGAATTGAATTGAACTCGTGAACGGGTGCCGCCAGTAGGGACTGGTCAGCTCGGCTCCATTTTTTAAAACTACTTAGTGTAACTTATTTCTGTAAATCGATTTGGCACTCGTTCGGAAGCTTTACATATTATGTTATGATAACATTGTATTAGGCATAATATCTTTGTAAACTGACAAAGCCCTTTTGGCGCGTAGACGACCAATACTGTGTAAATGAGTTTCTTTCGGCGTTTTTTTTTCAGCAGTGGTCGTTGCGAAACGCGAGTATCGCTAGCTTTTGAACAAAAAAAATAATAATTCAAATATAAATAAACATTACACGTAATGTACACTATAATTATTGACGTGTAAAAGTGCCCGCAAAGGCCTGATTACTTAATAAATATTTGATTTTGATTGATTTTGATTTTGAAAAGCGTGTTCATCATTGGAATACCTATAGACAGCTTGAAAAAGCTGACACCAGTGTTGGTCACTTACACACACGAATAACAAACATTGGGATAAAGAATACTTTGTATCGGTCAACGATGATGAAAAACATTCATCATCATCTTTCTTTATCTCTTTAAAAATAAATGTCCGTAGCCACTATATCAAATAATAAATACCTATATCATCAAAGTTATTTTTTTTATAAAATTTAAAATTAATTTCTTTGGGGCTAGCTTAACTCGTATGACTTACCACAATAAGATTTGCGTTGCGAGCTCGTTTCAAACCAGTAATAAACTACATATTATTCAAATGGAATCAGTAAACAGAGTTTATCCCATTCCAGTCTACGTAGTGGTAATTTAGGGGCTTCTCAAGAATTCGTCTGAACCACAACAGTGGGCCTAATGTATGCGGTCAGTAAGGCGGCCCCAGCTGTGATTCTCATTTTTATAAGCAAATTATTTAATATCTCCTTGTTTTAATAAATAAATAATAATTCTCATATTCTTACAAAATCTCCCTTTTATTTTCCTTTCCTTTCATCTTAGCGCGTTCCTGGTTGCATCCTGTGCTGCTTCGGAGCCCGGGGTGCGCTTTCGCCAACCCTTCTTGGGAATGCAATTCGCTACATGACAGTTTTTCGGAAAGTATTTTAAAATTTACGTAGTATTATTTTCTACCACTCACAAAATATTTTTTCAACAATACTTTATATAATTTATTACAAAAATTAATATTTTTATTAATTTATTTAAAATTCGAGCAAAAAACAGTCAGTCTCGTGACATCTACGTCAAATGACGTCACATTTCAAACAACAAAGCAAAATTAAGTAGCGTTCTTAACTTATACGCGTATTTTGAGTGGAAAGTGTAGATATTTTTAACTGAAATTGTGAAAATGGCAAACTACAAGACGTGTGCCATGCCCATGCGTAGAAGTACGACGATTAATTATCCAAATAAACGGTTTATACACGTTCCCAAATGTTATGAACGTCGTATGCTGTGGCTGCAGTAGGCACGCCGAGATCCGCAGTATACATCTGATAAATCTGCGATATTCTTTTGTGAAGACCATTTTGATAAGTATTCATAAGAAATCAAGCATAATCTTCCAGAAATAAATGAAACCTAACCTAACATTTTGTACCTAACCTAAATAGTTGACAGCTTGTTTATTAAAATGTTACGTCACACATGGCCGCGTCGCGTTTCGTTCCATGTCATCCACAGAAAAAATAAATTCAGATTAATTTTCCAAAAATAAAATATTTACACTTTATCTTATCGTAAAAAACGTAATGTAGAATTATTTTTACCTATAAGCTAGCATGTACAACATATTTCATATTATAATGTTACATCTGTCCAGTACCGAATTGTAGCACGAGATGTTTGTGCTTAGTCCTTTAGTCGCCTCTTACGACATCCACAAAAAGATATGGAGTGGTCCTTTTCTAGGCCGGAAACCACACGGGAATATACTATATATATATACACTCGAAAAACATAACCCTCCTGGCACAATCTAAAAAAAAATTAATCTTGATTGCTGATTTTCCCTTTCAACTAGATACTTATGTGGTATTTACCCTGTCGTATTTACTATCAGAGGTAAAATACCGTACATGAAGTGGTGGTTGTCATTTGTTTACCCCTCGGGTGTACCCACGTGTCCACAGGGAGAATCCACGATTGCAGTAACGATGTTTGCTGCCGCCATCACACCATCGATAAGTCGGCAAATTGGATTTCAGCGTTTTGTTAGCAAGTGTCCGAAATAATAAGACACGAACCATACGAACATTGTCATATTTGCGTGGTATTGTTTTCCTGACAAAAAAAAAGAGTTGTTCACGTTTGTGGCATTTATCTGTATCGAAATATTAAAAAATACGGGTGTTGTTATTTTCCCCATTAGGGTATTGTCCATCCGCGTGAAATAGAATACTGATAAGCAATCTTCTATGCTGTTAGCAAGTGTCAGAAATGTCCCACTTCTGGGCTTATTCCATACAGGCAAAACTTGTCCAGATCAACTCGCCATCTATTAAGTTCTCGGTGTCAATATCACTATCAGATCTTTTTTAGTCTCCATGCGGGAGCACGACCCTCTCTGTACTACCAGAGCCATACTTAGCCAGAGCAGCCAGAGGATTTGGCCTACACTCTCCATGCTAGCTAGACTGGTTGGAGAGGTTTAATTGATGTTTATAAGCTTTGTTTAGCTTGTGTTTCCTAAGTCGCCTTCTAAGACATCCACGGGAAGACTTGGAGTTGTCCTATTCTACTCTGCCAGGAACCACACAGCGGTCTCAAAATAATACAATGTGAACACATTATAACATTTAATGCTTGCGAAAGAGCAAAGAAAAATAAAAAAAAAATAAAAAAGAGAAACCAGTCCCTTCTAGGGGCTTCCGTACACGAGTTGACGCACGGACAGCCATCGTTGAACACCATTTCGGCTTACAAAGTATTGTAGCTATCGAGTTTAACATTTCTGCGTCCAAAAACTCATTTGGAAATAAAACAGGGATACCATCCGGCTGTCCGCCTGACCGTGAAGGCTCTAATCTAAATAACTATTTTTCAATATAGGCCACAACCGCGATATGAATTTTCGTCCTCATCGAGACGTGATCGAAATAATATATCCTGAGAAAGAAATATTCGGATTTCCAGCTGGAAACAACGAGGATTTTATAACCCTATCAATTCTACTCACATTTCTATTATATGTTTTTATAAGCATTTTATCGATGGAAATAATGAAAACAAATAAACTTATGGCCACGTATATAAATAAAATAAAGTTTATTTATACAAAAGAGTTTATGCAAACCAATTCAAGGCATCTGTTTAGTAACCCACATAGGGTAAAACCCGGATAGTCGCCCCGGATAGTTGCCTTGATTGCAATAACTTTAGTTTCGCAAATGAAACACATGTTATTAAATTTATCTTTCGAGAGACTCTGCATCTACAACTGAGTTGACCGTGTGCATGTCTCCGTGCGATTGCATGGGACGGCTAGGTGCGATCAGAGTTTTTGCGGGATAGATGTCCTCTTTCTTGACAGGGCATTTATCCTAAACGTAATTTACATGGAATAGGCAACTATCCCCTATGGGATAGTTGTCCCAAAATTTAGAGGTCCGCAAAAATCGCCAATACTCAGGAAATATCAAAGATAATGTTTATTCCTTTTATAAATTTGAAGATAATAAACCGAAGTACCTACCTATTTGACAAATAAAGTATCTCGCTTTTTGTTCAAAGAGTTATAAAGTAATTTCAAAAAGTGGGGCAACTATCCGGGTTTTTTCCTAGATATACTATCTAATGTCTACAATAATATTTGTATTTTTGAAGCCGGAGGTGCCGGTTAATTAATAAAATAATTTTAAAAAACTATATATAATATAATATTAGGTCCTTACATATGAAATTGCCGTTCAGTATCAAAAAAGTGAAACAAGTTTTTTTTAATGAAATTATTATTTAATCAATCGAAGTATGCGCCGTTGTTATCGATACACTTCCGCCATTTTATAGGCAGATCATTGATACCTTTGGAAAAAAAATCCTGGGAGCGAGAGTTTATGAACTGTTTGAAGGCGGTTTTGACTGCCTCATCAGATTTGAAATTTTTTCCTTGTAAAAAGTTATCCAAATTTTGAAAAAAGTAATAATCGGTTGGGGCAAGATCTAGAGAGTATGGTGGGTGACGCAGAGGTTCCAGTCGCAGCTCCTCTAACTTGGCGATCGTTTGATGTGCAGTGTGTGGTCTAGCGTTATCCTGAAGGAGCAGTGGGCTAGAGCAATTCATCAGTGTCGGTTGTTTAATGGCGAGTTTTTCCATCATTGTTTGCAATTGTTGGCAATACAAGTCTGCAGTAATCGTCTGGCCTGATCTCAAGAAGCTATAGTGGATAACACCAGCACTGGTCCACCAAACACTAACCAGAATCTTCTTTTTGGTCAGTTTTCGCTTAGGGCAAGGTTTTGCCGGTTCTCCAGGGTCAAGCCATTGTGATGATCGCTTCCGATTGTCGTACAGGATCCATTTCTCATCACAAGTCACGATACGGTTCAAAATCCCCTCATTATTGTGGCGATTAAGCAAAGAAACGCAGCAAGCAACGCGTGTTTGTAGGTTTTCTTCAGTCAATTCGTGCGGTACCCACTTTTCGAGTGTTTTAATTTTTCCGATTTGGCGCAAGTGGATAAGTATCGTTTTGTCACTTACGCCGAAGGCTGCTGCTAATTCAGAAGTGGTTTGAGATGGATCCGCTTCCACTATCGCCTTCAATTCTTCGTTATTCACTTGAGTATCAGTATTCAGTCGTCCACGAGGCTCATTGTGTAAATCATAATTTCCAGAACGGAAACGTTGAAACCAAAAACGCACCGTACGTTCGTTAGCGGTGCCTGGTCCATACACGTCGTTAATTCTTCGAGTCGTTTCTGCAGCACTGGTGCCACGGTGGAACTCGTATTCGTAAATACCGCGAATTTTCAATTTGTCCATAGTTGTTGTTATAGCAATGTTGAAAATCAAACAAATTATGTTAAAACAAATGAAATACGAATTTTAAAACAATATTTTTCTGGCTTTATTTCGAAATAAATTTAAATTTGGAATTCCTTATGAAACGCAAGATATTTGATTTTAAAGTTGCCAGTATTGAAAATCGGCAATTTCATATGTAAGGACCTAATATTATATTATCCTAAGCTCAAATTTGTATGTGAAGTAGGTAATGAATAATAAAATTATTAAGTGCAAGACAGATTCAACGAAAAAATGAAGTCATTTGACTGAAATGGAATTTTAAATATGTTGGACCTTTATGGAATAAAGTTAAAGGTTTGGAAAATACATTTCAAATAAATATTCATCAGTACTTAGATATGGTTTAATGCTATGGGGGAACTCTACTGAAGTACTGATGTTCATGAAGATTTTCTTAGTCAGAAAAAATGCATGAGAGCATTGGCTAGTGTTGGACTATTAGCATCATGTAGGCCCCTTTTCAAAAAATATAAGCTTTTAACATTAACTGGGTTATATATTTACCAAAGTGCCTGCTGCGTTAGACTACATCCGGAATTTTTTGAAGTCAAAACTGTACACCTCAAACTGAGACCAAGAGATCCTACTTTGTTGCTGGCACCTATAACTAAAGGCACAATCATAGATAAAGACTGCTACTTTATGACCATAAAAATATATAATAAATTACCAGTTGACATGAAAACGCTTAATTTTAATAATTTTAGACGAATATTACTTAAGGCGACGTGGGTTCACAATTTGCAATACCGTGAGAGTTTTTGAAAAATCACTGTCATTAAACTACTACAATTTTTCCTCAAAAAATTAAGGTGATTGTATAAAATAGTAATATGTATTATAAAGGCAAATTTAGAGGTATTTTTGTGATTTTTTTCTATCGAGCCAATAATGATCAATCGTGTTTTGGCTATTGTGCGTGTCTGTAGAAAGTCCTTATGATTTTTATGTAATTTTTTTGAGCAATAAACTGTAGTAGTTTAATTACAGTGATTTTTTAAAAACATTCACAGTTTTCTTGTTTTCGTGACTCTGAACTGGCGGGGCCTTAAATGGTTAGTTGATAAATGTTTCTATGATATTAAAGAATTTTTTGACAGTTAAGTAAGTAATAAATATGACGTCAAATATGTAATTTTTTCTAATAGATGTTAGATGAAAATTTTTGCATGCCTATATTATAGAGGCGGATAATTATTGTATGACCCTTGCAAATAAAAGATTTCATTTTATTTTATTTCATTTTATCCCATAGAAAATGTTTGTTTTTGACGTTAAGAAAAAAGTATCTGATTTGACTTGTTGCAAAATAGCGTATTCAAAAGGGCATATTTTTTATGAGTAAGTACGGTGGATCTACATGAACCACTTTTTTATGGAACAAATTATCCCTATAAATGTTCTATTATTTAAAATTAAATTTACCTCATTAAACATCATACAATCACTAGAATGTAAATAAAAGATCAAGATAATTAACATACATCATTCTGAAGGGATTTGGATTACTGTTATTTACTATTTTTAGCTGCACACTTTAAAAACTGTTCGTCCAAATCAGATGGTTCTCCTTACCTCTACCCTCCATGATTACAAATTCGTTTTTTTTTTGTTACAGATAACCCACCACCAAATGTGCAAATGTCGAAATGTGACAGTTCGGACATTGAGACACAGTCCTAAAATGAAGCGACGACCACTCCCCCCCGTCCGGGAGGAACCTTCTCGAAATAGTGATCTCGCCATCTACGCTATGGTGACAACCACAGCTGTGCTCAGCTACGTGAATAGTCTCAATGGTGACTTTGTGCATGACGACATACCGGCGATAGTAACCAACGGTGACGTCACAGGCACTAACTCCCTGCCGCAGCTGTTTCTGGATGACTTCTGGGGGACGCCGATGGCGGATGCGAACAGCCATAAGTCGTACAGGCCTTTGACTACGCTCTCTTTTAGGTGAGTGTGTTTGTAAGGCTTGAAACTGCGTAATGCGTATGCTCGCGCGGTCCCATACAAAAGTGCCCTGCGCAGGCGCCCGTCGCCTGCCCCCACGCGTGCATACGTCCCGGGGGCACGGCGGTCTTGTTCAGCATAGATCATAGAGCGGATAATTATAAATCAGACGACCGACTGCTGACATACAGGCTGACTTTTTAACTACCAGCCAAATTTTTGGAACAAGTTCAGTCCATGATACTAAACTACTTTCCATAAAAACAATTAACGAATAACTTAAATAAATATTCGCCTTCCCATATAAATCAGCACTCAGCCAAACGAATTTAGTATGGAAGGTCGAAAAATGTTTATTGATTTTTAATAACTTTTTTTATAAGTAGTTCAGTATCATGGACTGAACTTGCTCCAAAAATTTGGTTGGTATTTAAAAAGTCACCCTGTATTTCTATATAGTACCTAATATATTAGCCTAAGCATAAGCCGCGTGGTTTCCGGCAGAGTAGAATAGGACCACTCCAAGTCTTCCCATGGATGTCGTAGAAGGCAACTTAGGAAACACAAGCTGAACAAAGCTAATAAACATCAATGAGACCTCTCTAACCCGTCTGGCCAGCGTGGAGAGAGTAGGCCAAATCCTTTGACTGCTTTGGCTAATATATGGCTCTGGTAGTACAGAGAGGGTCGTGCTTCTGCAGTGGAGACTAAAATACCTGATTATGACCTAATATATTAAATTCTCCTTCGACACGACTGTAACTTCTAAGCTGTAAATGCATGCCGTTAAAATTGAACTGCTGACACTCCGTAATCCAGTTTCCGCCAATAAGCGACAGTCGCCCGTCGCGGGCGTTCGCTTAACGTTGTTTCAATCGCGTGTTCAGGTAAACTCTACGAGATAGCAGAATACGTGACGTGATGTCATGTTTCTGTCACACGTAGAATTTGTGACAGATATAGACTTAACGTGCCTACCAAAGCAAAGTGTTTTAACAACGTGACTTTCGAGCATAGTGTTTTAATAACTTAACGTGCCTTCTAAAGCGCAGAGGATAATGCTACAGATTCTCGCCCATTACCTCGATCGGCTTTTACGAACTGTCCGAAGAGAGAAGTAGCCGACAGATAGTACGTTTTGACTGATTGTTCTTTTCAGACTTCCAAATTAAATACTTACTAACTTGACTATTTCGTATATCTTGTAATTCATCTAATTAATTTTTAATAATTTTATACAGGGTGACTTTGTAAAAACTGTCAAAATTTTTTGCCCTCCCATACAAAATCCGTCTGTCTAAGCGCTGATTTGTATGGGAGGACGAAACATTTTTATCGATTCGATCGAACTTTTTTTATAGAAAGTAGTTCAGTATTATGGACTGAAGTTGCTCCAAAAATTTGGACAGTGTTTTAAAAGTCACCCTGTATATTGAATTATTAGGTATTTCATTATTGGTTTGTTATGTTAGAAAATGCATTTTGCTTAAATAATTAAATCACATATTAACACACTCTACTGATGACGTATTCTTGGGCCTTGAGAATACCTTGTTTTATTAGAATTTTTGTAATAAGGTTGCGTAAATAACCGCTATCAAGCAACAAAATGTTCCCACTTTTGTATTTGGATGCAAATGGTTCCGTAATGAGCATGCATTTCGATTCACGCGGGAATGCACTGATACGACATGCTTCCGCTATTTATGAAACCGAACATTTGTAATTCCGAAATAGCATTGGTAAAATATATTGGCTCCACTAAAACAGATGGAGTGTTCTATTTATGAGTCATTAAAACAAAGTTGTCTTCACTTTCAATTAATTTAATATGAGTTAAGTTGAATACCACACTACTAAGTAGAGGGTAGTAATTAAGAAATATACAACCTTGCTCATCTCAAATAGAGTCTCGGCCTCAGAGGTAGCAGAAAACGCTCTACGCGATCGAATCAGATACGAACCTTCGTAGAACGAAGGTCACTGACACAGCCAAGCGGATTAGCTCATTGAAATGGCAGTGGGCGGGACACATAGCGTGAAGAACCGATGGCCGTTAGGGCAGAAAGGTTTTCGAATAGCGGCCACGTACCGGTAAGCGCAGCGTAGGACACCCATCTACATACTAGGTGGTCAAACGACCTTAGGATGGTTGCAGGAAAACGCTGAATGTAGGCAGCTTCCGATCAGTCGTTTTAGAATCTTTGGGGGAGGCCTATGTCCAGCAGTGTACTTCCTGCGGCTGATATGATATGATGAATAGAAAACGAGCAGCAGCGTCCTCTGTGCGAAGACCTAATACCATCTACCTGTGATCACCAACCCGTCTGCCCAGCGTGGTCATCATCATCATCAGGTTTTTTTAGTCTGCACTGCAGGAGCATGACCCTCTCTGTACTACCAGAGCCATACTAAGCCAGAGTAGTCAGAGGATTTGGCCTACACTCTCCACGCTGGTCAGACGGGTTGGAGAGATCTCATTGATTAAGCTTTGTTTAGCTTGTTTCATAAGTCGCCTACTACGACATGTATCGGAAGACTTGAAGTGTTCAATTCTACTTTTTTCAATTCAATTCAATTCAAAATATCTTTATTATCATAGGATATTTATAATAACTCTTAATAATAGTCACTTTGTTTTGTTTTGCACAAATGTTGACGTCAAATCGTTACTTACAGCTAAGTTTACGCCGCTTCCTAGGCGCAAGTGCAGAAGAAGCGGCAACAAACTGCACTGCACGTTTTCTCCAAAGACGTCAACTAACAAACTAAAAACTTAAAATTAGTTATATGGATGGACAGAGATTACATTGTTTGTTATGTCATAATTAAATTGAATTATAAGAATTACGAAATTTAAAATAATGTCAATTTGTAAATTTAGTATGTACCAATGTACCTAAATTATGACATGTCTAAGTATACAAACCTTTAAGAGGGACCCGCGCCAAGCTCAAGCCAGACCTTTTTCTCTGCTGGGAACCACACGGTCAGTTCAGCCCAGCGTGGTGATTATGGTTAAATCCTTACATTATTGGGAGAGGCCTTTAATGTACCAGTAGACTGATAATATAGGATATATAGAAGAAACTATGTTAAATTACCTTATGCAATTCGGCGACCTCCGTGGCGTAATGGTCAACACGCTAGTCCGCTAATCCGGAGGTTCTGGGTTCGATCCCCAGGCAGGGCAAGTTGGAAAATGGCCTTTTTTTAAATTGTTCTGGGTCTTGGGTATTTTATCTATATATGTATTTATCATAAAATATAGTATCTTTGAGTTAAGTAGTATCCTAAAACACAAGTTTATAACTTACTTTGGGCAAAGATAATATACTTTGGGGCTAGCTCAATCAGTGTAATTTGTCCCCATATATATTTAAAAAAAAATGAAAATTATTTTCTTATAATATCTTCAATTTATAGAAGCCCATTATCCTTTGGGGAGAAGAATAGATTAGTAAAATAAAATTCCAATATGAAAAGAAAACATATTTCAAATTGAAATAATTTGAACAATAAATATTTGTGAACTCTAGTTTTCATGTAATATGTTTTCATTTTTACTAACATTAATCATCTATTATATAGCTTTTTACTTGGTATTATAATATCTTCTGTATTAAATATAAATCAAAATAAGTGCGATTGCACACTACACCGCCGCAGCAGCGGCGCCGAGCATTTGGATATTTTTTAAAATTAATTTGCTAAATTGGTGTGGATGACGATGACGGCGCTCCACAAAGGTCTTTGTAAAACCTGGTTCCGCCTTTGAAGCGCGCTGACAGCATTCCATCCAATTGAACGAATAGACTATAGTATTTGTACGATGGTGGTGCTTGCAGCAGCCACGATGCTGTCGTGGCATATACCAACTTCTGCTCTTTCTGCGCAGATCTAAAAAGCCAAAAGGGGGAATAAGTAAAAACTAGAATCATGTAATCAGCCTTTGCAGCTAGCATTCCATCATTGTTTTGATTCCCTTCTCCACCTTCATGCCCATCATTAATCTAATCGTGACCTTAGAATCTTACAGCTCTACGTTCTGTCTAACCTGGTATAAGGACATAATAAATAAAAAGAAATGTAGTTTGTATCTCGATATTCAGGTTAGAACATTCAAATTGAAGGTCGTCCCGAATGGCAATCGATTCGGTGCAATCGAATAACTGACGCCTTTCCGTGGGGGCGACTGAATTGGTTCGGGTCCCGCTATTGGCAATGTATGAAATGTGTCCATTTGTTTGTTTTGGGCCAGAAATAAATGAAGTATTCGGTCACGTCGATCCTTTGAGGACGGCGGGTACGAAATGTTTTCCTTTATTGCGTTACTTTCCCAATATTATATCGCGTATAGGCGCACTTTGAATATCAAAAACAATATAATATTATTTAAACTAACGCGAGATGAATTGTGACACGGTTTACTGAGGAGCTCATTGGTTCGGTGGGAGTACGTATTGCTTGTCAAAGCTTTTACAAGTTAAGCAACCCCGAGCGTGGTCCATACTTGGATGGGTTACAACAAGAGGTACAATAATTTCTCGAGCTCCTCCATGCTTCGGAAGGGACGTAAAGCCATTGGTCCTAGCTGTCAATATTATTGGCAGTCGTCAAAGTATGTCAGATGTTTAGGCAGCTTAAAATAAATCTGACATCAGTGTTGGCCACTTACACACACGAAAAAGGTTTACTCACGTGGTGTGAGTGTTAGGAGCGGCGACCCCTTCCTGATGATGATAAACGTCTAAAGTTCTAAACCGATCGAAACTAGTCGGCCGTTTTCGACTAAACAAAGGCAAAGGCAGGCAAAGGTTTTTGACTAAGGCAAACTCAGTATGTAATATTAAATAGGTGACATAAAAAATAAATTACGAAAAGCGAAAAAAAAAAATTATTCCCCACAATACAATACAAATTATCTTTATTGTACCATAATAATACTCATACAAATTGAGTAATTAATCGGTTGGTCGAATTTCTGTGAACAAATAATTATAAAAAAATAATAAACCCAACTGCGTGACATTTCTCACTTCAAATCAAGTACATTTAAACGTTTTAAATTATATATATTTTTGTAATCCATTTATAAAATCCTTAATTTTGACGTAACACTCAAAAAGTTTTGAATTAAAAAAATCTATCGCAGGTTGACTGGAAGAGATCCCTACATGGGACAAGTCCGCCTTTGTATATTTGCTCTTTCGTATTATGTTGTCTTTTATACTTTAATTTATTTGATACAATAAAGATATTACAAACAAACAAACAAAAACAATTACCGAAAAACGAAAAAAAAAATTCGGCTTCCCATAAAAATAGGCGCTCAGCCAAATTAATTTTATATGGAACTTGCTTCAAAAACGTTGCCGGTGTTTAAAAAGTAACGGTCTGTATATAAATCTTTAGCCATCTCAAACACATAAAACTTTCTAAAAAGGCTGAAACTTCCGTAAAATCTAGCAAGATAACTTTATAGAACGGTGAAACAGAATGTTGCCTTGCGAAACTAGTTTAGCCATAAATCTAGACCGAGATCCAGGGATATTTAATGTAGTCAGGGAGTTATTTAGACCCATTCCACACTGACACAGAGTTATCTGAGAGGTAACTTTTATTTAGTGTTGACGAAAGCTCTTTTATCTAAAGTAAAGTGGTATGGTTTTAAGGCTGGGCCTGATGTTAATCATCTAAGTTTTGCTCCCGCTTTCACGCACGCAAATTTACTCTAGTCGAAGCGAGACAGCGAGACCATGCGGGTTGAAAAGATCATGGTAAGTCAATGAGGCTGGCTTTGGTTTTGAGGTTTTTTTCGTTTTATAAAGAATATTTAAAAGTTACTTAAAAAGTGAGACATATTATGACTGCCTTATTTTTAATACAATTATAATCCAAATTAACAAGGGCTAATTTATTGTATTTCTTGAATACTTTCCGTTTTAGTATAATTCTAAGGTGATTTAGAGGCAACTTCGCAAATTTTTTCTTTACAGAAAATTTTAAGCAGTCGTGTTTTCGAAACATATTATGTATAGAGTCAGTCCTGAACTTTGCTGTGTTTTTATTTCAAAGTGAGTATTTTGTTAATATTGATAATATTTTAGATCGCTCTAAGAACTTTAGGGTAATACGGGCTCTTAAGCTACAATATAAACAATCCATATCTCCGTGTGGTACCCAGCAGAGTAGAATAGGACCACTCCAGTCTTCCCGTGGATGTCGTAGAAGGAGAATTAGGAAACACAAGCTAAACAAAGCTTATAAACATCAATGAGACCTCTCCAACCCCTCTGGCCAGCGTGGAGAGTGTAGGCCAAATTCTCTGACTGCTCTTGCTAATATATGGTTCTGGTAGCAATAAGAGGGTCGTGCTCCTGTTGCAGTGCAGCCTAAAAAAGACCTGAAGATGAGACGATAGAGTAGCCATTAAAGTGCGCATATATAGCGCTATATGCAGCTATGTAAGGGTCATAACACACTGGACAATCGGTGCAGAGTGCGAATTCTACGATAGCGGCAAGCGGCGTGACGTTATCACAATTTATTAGTGGGCAGGTACCGGTATCTGGATGTAACGTGTTATATATTGTTACGAGGTTTGTTATTGTCATTCATGAATACAATTTAACTGATATTTTATTTTTGTAATGCATAAATTTACTTTTAACTAAAACTATCACGTCTTTTGTACCATTGTACCACTTTTCTGCAAATAAACTGATTGATTATTGATTTATTCCTAACGTGGTAGACATAGCCTATGGCCGCAAGACACAAAATCCTTTTTTCCATGCTGGTCTGGGAGAAAAGTAATAAACTTATAATGTACCAGCTGCTTTTCTGTGTCATGCTCCCCAGCAACCGCAAAATTTTTATTGCGCATATCCAACTCGCAAAAAAATATTTACATTCACAAAATAGTTCCATAATGAACAATGCATTCCAATTCACGCGGGAACGCATTCAATTTCAATTCAATTCAATTCAAAATATCTTTATTATCATAGGATATTTATAATATCTCTTAAAAATAGTCACTTTGTTTTGTTTTGCACAAATGTTGACGTCAAATCGTTACTTAAAGCTAAGTTTACGCCGCTTCCTAGGCGCAAGTGCAGAAGAAGCGGCAACAAACTGCACTGCACGTTTTCTCCAAAGACGTCAACTAACAAACTAAAAACTTAAAATTAGTTATATAGATAGACAGAGATTACATTGTTTATTATGTCATAATTAAATTGAATTATAAGAATTACGAAATTTAAAATAATGTCAATTTGACATGTCTAAGTATACACACTTTTAAGAGGGACCCGCGCCAAGCTCAAGCCAGACATCATCGTCATCGGTCCTATAATAAGCCTTCTCACAAAGTACTTTCTTTACATAAGCTTTGAATTTTCTGTCTGGCATATCAGGGACCGATTCTGGCAATTTATTATAAAAAAGTATACACTTCCCCATAAAAGACTTACTGATTGTATTCAGCCTGTAATACGGGCTAACTAAGTCATTCTTATTACGTAAATTTCTATCTGTAAAATCACTTACTTTATTAAACATGGAAATATTTTTCCTTACATACATTATATTTTCAAATATGAATTGTGATGCAAAAGTAAGTATACCTTTTTTTTCTTGAATAATTCTCTCAGTGAGACTCTCGATCTTAAACCGTAAATGGCACGAATTGCTCTTTTTTGTAAAAGAAAAATAGTCTGGATGTCGGCTGCACTCCCCCATAAGACGTTAGACTGTGAAAGTAACTAAAGTACACTTGTCTAGCATTGTTATAACTAATAAAATCACGCTTCCACTATAAGTGAAATCAAACCGGACATTTATAATTCCGAAATATTTCTGGTTGTTTTGAATTAAAGTGCTTTGTTAGGAGACTAGCGCCATCTGCGTGTGATCTCCACAAACACGGGCAAGATTATCGATTCATCGATTTCCCGTGCGCGGATTGCCTTTGCCCGACCAGAAAAATAATCATTGTCTTTATGTCAAAGTCTCAACTTGTCTTTACGTTAAAATAGTGAAATTATAATGGACTTGCCTTTGTGAAATGTAACTGGGTGTGGCATCCGCGTGCGATGGAAGCATTAAGTTTGTAATTTTGATATATAAAATCGAAAGTTTCGTGGAGAATCGTCGGTAATTGTTTGGTGGCCAATTCATTTGAACGGCGGGGAGCCGAAATTGTTTGTATTACGTAAAGAACATTGATTTGTGTGACAATTGTGAACCGCGTGCCATGCGCTTTGAAAATTGTTAGTTTGTGATACTGTAAGTGAACAATAGTGAATTATCGAAAGAAGAACAAGAAAATTATTGTGTTATGGCAGTGGTGTAATAAATACAAAAATAATACGTCAGTAAATAATAATCTTGGGGCAAGTACATGAGCTCATGGGGTTAGGTTATTGTAGGGACCCAATTCTTCTGCACCACTGACCTTGGGTCTATGAAGAGACCTGAGGCCGTCGCCAGCCCTGAGGAGGACCTCAGACACGACGCGAAGGCCAGGCGAGGCTGCCTGAGGACCGCAGTGGAAGCGGTGAGTTTTATAATTAGTATTACTACATTTAATTAGAATTAAGTTCAACTCATAATTAAGTTAAGTTAGGTTAGGAAAGGTCCCTGTACCGTATATACAGGGTGGTAGCAGACTGCGTAGGTTGTTTGTGTGTTTGTTTGTTGCCGGTGAGATTGCCGGACTCGTACCAAGAGCGTAGTCACAAAATCTCTTGGTACAAAAAACGTAATCTTAGCTACTGGTAAAGCCTGTAAAATACAACGTGTAAGGGACATACCGATACTAGGGAACTATAAATAAAATAAATAAATAAAATAATTTTTATTTCAGATAATTTAACTATGTACAATGTTACACTTTACTACGAAGCGAAGAGTAGTAGCCACACGCTACGCCATATCGTAGCCGTGCTACGCCACATCGTAGCCGTGCTACACCAAACTTTATCCATGCTACGCCAAATCGTAGCCTTGATACGATATTATTGTATTATGTTTTACCGTTTAGGTATCGAAAATGTACCTACATTATTACTATGCGCGCAGGCGGCCCCTCCGGGTGGTAAATTCAGTTATACGAATCGTTTGTCCAGAGTAATAAGAATGAAATTGGCTTGCAATAGATGTCTAGGTATCTATGCGAAATGGTGCTGAGTTCTGACGTGAGCTAAATTATACCATATCGCTAGCCACGTTGAGTAGATATTTCTTTGAATTTCTTTGTTGAGTGAGACTTCTGTACGTTAGTATAGTATTATTTATTCTGTGGTTAGACGTTATGCAACGTGTTAATGAACTAACGCAAAACTCCTCAGATGGTATCTCAGCCTATATAGTGTGTTACCAAAACATATAGTGATAGAATGATAGTAAATGATAGAAAGTTCTGATAGAAAGACGTATATTGATAACTGATAAATTGATACAATGATTTGTGAAATTTTGATATATGAGCACACGCCGCTCGCGGTCCGTCGCGGACGTGAACGTGAACGTGAACTGTGTAATTTTTCGAGTGCAAGCGCCGCGCGGTGTGAACGCGCTGACGCTGCAAATTGTACGTGCTATTGCCCGTACACAGCCCATGAAATTGAACAACTTTTGTTCTACTACTTTCAAGAAACCCAAAAAATTAATAATTCAGATTTTCATACAAATTTACTCGATCAGCTGATCAGTTTGTATGAAAATTCAAATTTTTTTAGCGTTTCGTAAAAGTTGTTCAGTTTCATGGGCTGAGGTACCATCTGAGAGGTTTTGCTTTAGTTCATTAACACGTTGTGTAGATGTACTCGTATCTGACTCAACATGTCTATCCCCTCTAACTTAGAAACGAAGGCAAACTCTGCCACATTAAACATTCCAGGTTTCCAGTACAACTTATCTTAATGTTCTAGTCTGTCTTAGTTTAACCACAGAATAAATACTAATACAAACGTACTGAAGTCTCACTCAGCAAAGAAATTCAAAGAAATATCTACTCAATGTGGCTAGCGATATGGTTTAATTTAGTTCACGTCAGAACTCAGCACCTTTTCGTTTAAATACCTAGAAATCCATTGCAAACCAGTTTCATTCTTATGACTCTGGACAAACGATTCGTATAATGAAGTTACCACCCGGAGGGGCCGCCAGCGCGCATAGTAATAATGTAAGTACATTTTCGATACCTAAACGGGGAGTGACACAGGCCTGGTTTAACCTAAGATATTCTAAAATCGATAAAAGGTTGTGTCTTTTAGCAGAATTATTTCCATTCGACAGAATACACTACATACACACCTTCACACCTACCGTCACGTTAAAAGTGGCTTTGGGTCCTGCAGCCCAAGGTTCTGTGCCCCGTTAGGAGTAATGGCGTGATACGAGTAGTGTATTTGTGATATGCTTTTATTTTATTTTTGGCTTACATATAATATTATGGAAGCGGTTTCTTAGGATATTTTCATAATAATAAAATCCTGGGATTCATAACTAATTATTTAACGAAATTTTCCTATCCACAATCGGGTTACATGTTACGTACAAAAATTATCATTTTATAAATACTTTTTTTTACAAAACATCATTGAATTAAGTTTACAGTTAAGTCTTCATAAAGCTTTCGAACTTAGTTATCAGCGGGTGTACCACGACACCCATCCCCTTGTTTTATTAAATTAGGGTTTATTACATCTCACGCTCACTCAAACAATAAATAAAGAGGAGGCATTTGCCCAGCAGTGGGACACAAACACAGGCTATTAAAAAAATCTTACGTAGTATACACTTAAATTTGAAATTACCGGAATCGTGAGATTTTTCCGATACAAAAGTGCTTTCCATAATAGCCAACTTCTAAACTTTAGGTAAACGCATACGAATAATTTGATGTCTAGTGATAATGTACCCTACATAGAATATATATACTTGTTGATACAGATAAACGTCAAATTAACCAAGTACACTCTGATAATATGGTTCCTTTAATTTCTACTAATTACTTACAGTTCAAAACTCATAGCTAATGCAGATATGCCAGTAGTTCATAAACTATGCAGGTGCAAGTATCTGCAAATATATTTGTTTGCTGAGCGACGTGTGTTACTGAGAATAGACGAAACTAGTTCATTGCAATGTTTACATGCTGCATACTTCGTGTGTTTAGTTGAGATTTAGATAACGACTGCCTCAAACTAGAAGCTATAGCAAAGTTCCCCCTTTTCAATGACTAAAACAGACGGACCAAAGCATTTTTGGCCAACCTCGAAACTCGCTCGCCCGGTCAAATATTCTTAGCTAGAGTTTCTGGACAACTCTGACATATATATGTCGTGGCCAGATTGTAAAATATCATTTCATGATATGGCCGACCATTTCATGAAATGGTTATTTTTTTAATTTCTAACGATATGAGAAGCTCAATGGCTACTTCATGATATAGTAAAAAAATAGTGATTACATAATAAAATAGTTACGTTATCCAGCATTAGAGGCGCTAATATTATTTAATTATTGTGATGCCTCATTTAAATAGGTAAAATTAATGTGCTAATTGAGGATAAAAATGAAGTGAAATGTGGCCACGGCACAAAACAACCTGAATTTTACGAAAGTCACACAAAAAACCATACAGTTCAAAACATATTTCATAGGTTAGTTTTAGTCTAGATTTCAATCTCAAATAGTGTAATTTAGAGGTACCTTATAAAAAAATTACTTATAGGGAAAATAAATGAAGTTCCTTACTATATTTGAATTTTTTATTAAACCAGTTTTAGCTGGCCATATCATGAAATTCAACCATTTCATAAAATTTATTGATTTGATTCTTTGATTATGCATCACCAGAAGAGAAGCAGCTGGCACATTCTACGTTTTAGTACTGAGGGACTAAGCTAAGCTATTGATACACAGAAAAGGTTCAGTATAGCAGAAAGCAACAAAATAGAATAAAAACACCGCATACCAGAAAAGAGCTCAATTTTTCCCTAAAAACCATTTCGAGCGGGCAGGCTCGCAGTATTTTTAGTTTTTCTTCAAAAATTCCATTTTTATTAAGTCCTTCATCGATAGAGGTTTACATTCCCGCTGACAGCCGATAAGGGCGTTCGCGCCACTATGAGGCAGCTATAAAAATAAGATTACAACCCCAATGTAGTATTGGGTTTCGCCACAGACTTTCTAGTATGTAAAATTGCCAGCAAATATATTAAAAAACAAATAAAAAACACGACTGCCTAATATTAAAAAAATCGGTATAAGTATTATACAAGTTAATTTTTCACACCCTAACTATATTAAAATCTTGGAATCAGGATCATTAATATAACACAACACCGTCAGAAAAATAGGCTTATTTTTTGTAATTTTTTTCACCCTTTCTAATAAATGGTTAACCTACTAACTTTATTATAAGCCACGAGCCTGCTAGCGAGCGGTAAAATTTAAATAGGAGATTTTTGGTACGCATAGCGGCTGATATCTTTTATTTTTATTATAAAACAACATACTTAAGACAAAACACGTATTTTTTATTTCGATTAAAGAGTATTTTTCTTGAATATAGTTTCGAGGTTCAAAATCACCCTGTATAACCTATCACTCGGAGTGATGTTAGGATGATACCTTATCCAAATCTGTTCAAACATTTCGACAAGTATAGAGGAATAAATTCACGTACATACTCGTATATTACACACAATAAACATTTTTTTTTTGTAAAAATACCTGTCTATCGTTATGGTAACTCTGTGGTTCTCGTTAAGATCCCTTCATGTAATCGGATTCGATTGTTTGTTTCCATATTCTTAACGCAAACTTACGTTCGGCGCCGGCGATAGTTTTGAACTATATCTGAACGTTAAGGGCCTAATTTGTTATGTTTGAACAGGGGTGCTATTTTTCAACAAGGAAATTGCGAAACACAAAACCAACTCCAACTCCGACGCATTGCATGGTATTTTTTAAATTCAGCGTTATGTAATATTGTTTTACGCATAAAAAATTATAAATTTGTCAATGGTTTTCTTAACATTTCAACATAATTAAAAAAAGCAGCGTGAAAATTAACGTCTTTTGCGTAACGTAACGCTACAAATGTTAAAATTACGATCATTCGTAATTTTAACATTTGTAGCGTTACGTTCGTACAGAACACTCGTAAAAATCCTTCGCATACAATCCATTCAAAAATGTATATTAGGAAATCACTCATTGTGTGACTCCCGATTTCAAAAATATCACTCCAGGGCTTGTTAAGCCGCGATCTTAACATTAAGGCGAGATGAGTTCACAGCTTGCAATAATGTGCGTGTTTTAAAAAAATATATGTTATTAAACTACTACAGTTTATTCCTCAAAACAACTACATAGGAATCTTAAGGCTTTTCTACAGACACCCACAATATCTAAAACACGCTTGTACATTTTTGGCTAGATAGAAAAAAATTACAAACAAACCTCTAAATTTACCTTAAAAAAAGATCGGCACTGGTCCGGACCCGGCCCAGGCCTTTATTTGCTCTCGATAAATATTTCGCTGTGCTCTTATTTATTATTATTTTTGTATTATTTTTTTTTGAGTCGTGTTGTTGTGTCGTTGTAAAATTAACTAGTAATTTAAATTATAATTTTTTTGGTATAATTTTCATATAAAAAGGTGATTGTATAAAATAGTATTATCTTTTTTAATGTACATTTAGGCAAATATAGAAGTATGCTTGCGATTTTTTTCTATCGAGCCAATAATGCTCAATTATGTTTTGGATATTATGGGTATCTGTAGAAAAACCTTCAAATTCCTATGTAAAATTTTTGAGAAATAAACACTAGTAGTGTAATTACAGTGATTTTTCAAAAACACTCACAGTTTTCTTGGCTCTGAACTGACGGGGCCTTAAGAAGAAGAGATTTAGAAGTGTACCATAAAAATCACCTTTTTTTGCTTTTAAAAACTCACAATCGGCAAGCGATTTCCATGTCTTTACTTTTCTCCCACGCCAGCTTGTAATAGAAAAATTCTATCATAAAAACATAATATTTGTAACGAAACCATTCCATGACTCTGACGTCTCAATACCGCCTTAAAAAGGTACTCAACACTTTCCATTGTGTTGGTAACAATGCCTAACCGACCAATTGGTATCCAACAGTGATGTGATTGATCACCCGCTGTCGTATTTATTCAGCGATAGTTTGTGCGCGATGGTCTGAACTGATCGCGTCACGGTTTGTCGGTTTGAGAGAACGCAATGTAAATATTGAGTAAAAAATACTCTGGACAAAAAGTTCCCCAAATAACTGTGTTCAACAAGAGACCGGACTGGAAAAAAATCCATGTATATTTATACAGTTCAATAAACACAATGTTTACACACCGTGTTCGTTAAGTCTAATATTGGTGAAAACTCGAGTCCTTGTTTCCACATTTTCGTGCTCGGATTTCACAATACTCGACACGTAAAGACAGACACTCTTGCTCAATGTGTCGCGAGCCTAGCGAGTTTCAAGTTTAACTAGTGCGTGCGAGTTTGTTGTGAGATCAAGTCTCATGGTAATGAACGAGTCGTTCTTGAGTCTTTATGTACTGTGTGGCATGATATGTAGTTTTTATAGGCTTTTAGCCTGAAAGATAAAAAACAGAATCAAAATAGTGATGGGTTGCTAGCCGCATCGCCTAGCTTATTAACATGATTCAGATTCTCGCTCATTTCCTCGATCGACTTTTACGATCTGCGCGTGAAGAGAAGTAAGAAGTAGTTAATTTTAGTATAAAAACTCTGAAAATTGTGTTCTGAATAGAAGTAAAAATATCGAAAGTATAATAAGATAAAATAACACATCAACGTATTCCAGAATAATACTCGAATCGTAGCAAACAAAAACAATTTAAAATGTTTTTGGTGTAATAACTTGCGAGCGAACTTATTCAGGTGTGAACAGATATGTTCGACTGAATGACGTCTCTGTTAGTTGCAACTGAGTTATTTCGCTATATTTTATGGCACAAAGAATTTATAATACATTTTAGAATAACTACGAGTATTAATTTCTACAAAACAACATTGAAAATTAAACTTAATGCCACGCACATAAAGCTCATATTTCATAATGCGTATGTTTAAATACCTAACGTTCCCAAAAAATGTACCTAAAGTTGTAGGTTGTACCCTTTCCGCAAACTGTCAGTGCAATAAAGTAAAAGGGGAGAGCGATAACTTTAGGTATAATTTTTGGGAACGGCTTTGCCACTTCGTAAGCATTCTAGATTTGTATACAATTTCTTTCGGCACATATAATTGAGTGTCCATCTGTCTATTCTTGCCTACAGGTAGGGCTTGGAATACCGTTAAAAATCTAGTAACGTTAATTCTGTCAAACGGCGTTAACCTTATCAGTAAAGATAACGTTATACTGGGTAACGGTATTTTTACAACCGTTTACCGATAAATTAGATAACGTTACCAATGATATTAATGGTAAAAGGTATTGTTAAGACTGTATTTCTTTTCAATATTTGACAGAATAAATTGATGAGAGTTTGTATAGTCGGCTACTAGAGCTACACGGATTTCGTGATAGTCTATGCTACGTCGGGTTCGATTCCCAGCGCGATGTAATACACTTGTATACAATTTATATAATATTTTACAAATATTGAAAAAAGTATCGTTAATTGATAACGTTATTTTAACGTTTTATAACTGTATTATCGATACCCCTTATTACGTTACCAGTAATACCTGTATGAAAATAATGTTATTGAACGTTACTTTTAGTGTGATTTTGGTATTGTTAACAAGCCCTGCCGCTTATTTCAACTGATTTTGACTAAAATTAGCATACAAGTTCCGTGATTTATATCATTTCTTTAGTCGATTACGTCTTTTGATTGGGAGAGAAATATGGGCGAAAGAGGAGAAAAGAGGGGAACTTTGCTGTAACGGATTTCAATCAAATTTGAGAGGCACACTAAGGACTTTATTCTAGCTAAGACGTCACCAAAATAATTTGTTGGAAATAAATTCCAAAAGGGGGGGTAAAAGAGAGGAAGTCTGCAGTAGCATATGAAAGGATTTCACAGAAATGGCCTTGCTAAGCCAGGAATAAACGGACAAGTGCGTGTCGGACTCGTACATGAAGGGTTCCGTACCTCCGTACAATGTTTTATAACGCTGAAAAAAACACGTTTCTTGTATGACGACCCCCTTTTAATTTTTAACTTTATCTTATTTTTAGTATTTGTTGTTATAGCGGCCATATAAAATTTCATGTATCTAGTTAATGCATGCATGCAATGCATTATAAAGATGTAGTTAAAAACGCTGAAAAAACAGGTTTTTTGTATGACGACCCCCTTACATTTTTAACTTTTTCTTATTTTTAGTATTTGTTATTTGTTTAGTATAACGGCCACAGTAAAACGTAATTTGTGAAATTTTCAAGTATCTAGCTATCACGGTTCAAGAGATAGAGCCCTGTGACAGACGGACAGACAGACAGACAGACAGCGGAGTCTCAGTAATAGGGTCCCGTTTGCACCTTTTGGGTACGGAACCCTAAAAAGAGGAAAGTGTCGGTTATTGCATGGTTATAAGAGCTCGCGAAGTCTATTGTTCTCACAGAACCACTAATATAGCTATTGTATATGTGTGTGGGACCTCGACCTGTCCTGGCGCTCTAGGCGTGTTCCCACATAGAATATACTAGAAGGGGTAGAAATTAGAGACTCGATTACGATGGATTTTATTAAATTTATTATCTGATACTGACAACTGTTACATATAAAAGAATAATATTTAATTTAAGAAGGTACAACAGATAGGATCAAGCAAGTGATCGGCTTAAGAGATGCTGGTGGAATGAGTCAAAAGGGATCAGTTAATGATTTGAAAATGGAATGAAAGGAATTTGAAATTAAAAAACGGACAAGATGAGATGAAGAAATGAGGTAACATGCAGCATGCATATGAAATGCAGCATCGTTACATGTGTGCATTCATTCAGTACATTTTGCTTGCTTCATCCTTCCATGCTAGTCTGGGATAAAAAAGCTGCAGCTTCTCTTCCTGTGCAAATCGTTAAAGCCGGTCAAGGAAATAGGCGAAAATCTCAATCATGTCGCATTTATTTGAAAATAATGCGCATATAATTAGGAAAGCGCAGGGTAGACATGTATCTTAGCCTATATGTTTGAAGCCTTTTTTAATGTTTTATATTTAATTTCTATTTAGTAGGTAGATCTTTTGATATTCTGACCAACCAAATCCGAAAATCTCCGCCGTGCTTCGCAAGGCCCGTTAAAGCCGTCCCGTCCCGGCTGTGATCATTGTGACATTCGTCAAGCTATACGTCAGTAGGCAGCTAAACAAATTTGACACTAGTGTTGGCCACTTACATACACGAACAAAATAAACAAACTGTCTAAAATATGCATTCGATTACCATAATCGATACCTAAAGGATATCCAGCCAGCCGAGCCATCTCTCGCCATTTACACGCGTATTGATCCTAGTAATTACACACACAACGAACCGACTCTACCTTCGACCAACTGTATGCGGATGATACCATTTGTTGAATTTATGTAAAGAAATATCCAACCAAAGGGACAGACTCAGATAGGTACATTATCACGTCAGTATTCCTAATAGGGCAGACATAGCCCAGGGCCCAAAGACCAAAAGGCCATGTCTATTCTTTCCGCCATTTACACGTGCATTGATTTTATTTTACTTTGCTTTAAGCCGTGTGGTTTCCAGCAGAGACCACTCCTAGTCTTCCCGTGGATGTCGTAGAAGGTGATTTAGGAAACACAAGCTAGACAAAGTATAAGTAAACATAAACTGGCTAGCAAGGCCAAATCCTCTGTCTGCTCTGGCTAATATTATTATACGGCTCTGGTAGTATAGAGAGGGTCATGCTCCTGCAGTGAATGATGATTTTTTTTTGACCAACTTTATGTGGTATTATAACTATATATATTGTTTTGTTGACATTGTGTATAAAAATTCTCTCATGCTGGTCTGCGATACAAGGAAAAATCCTTTTTTTTTTATTTTTGACGTGCAGAAAATCCCTTCAGATACCTTACCGGTTACGGACCACCGGTAAGGTTATGTGGTGCTACCACTAAAAACTCCGCGGTGTCACCGAATGGCCTCCACATCGGGCCCGGCGGCTTTGGCTTGGCGGCGACTATCACGCTTGTTTCCCACAGGTAGGCAGAGACTATGGCCCTCCACTTGCTACGATCCTGACAGACCTCTTTCGCTTCATCTACACTCACCAACCACTTCAAACTCGTGCATGCCCTTCGGTTTCGTAACTGAAGTACCCGTGTACTAAATCCCCATTACTCGTGGGAACGCAATGATTCTTAAAAAAATTAAGAAATCAGTATTGCGGCGACGCAATTTGCAATCCGTCACGTCCCGTTTCCCGCAGGTGCGAAGAGCGGTCTTTGGACAACCGCTTGGCTACTTCATAAATATGTTTAATGAAAGTCAGTTCAGCCGTTCAAACGTTATTAGGGGTGAACGCTTGAAAGTCAGTGGTTTTATTATTTGTCTGGCATAAAAACTGTTAGAACCTGCCTTGTTATATAGATTCCTCTCTACTCTTAAACTGTCCATACCAACCAGCTTAACATATTACACCTTAATTTTTAAGGTTCCGTACCCATAGGGTGCAAACGGGACCCTATTACTGAGACTCCGCTGTCTGTTTGTCTGTCTGTCCGTCTGTCACAGGGCTCTATCTCTTGAACCGTAATAGCTAGATACTTGAAATTTTCACAGATTACGTTTTACTGTAGCCGCTATAACAACAAATACTAAAACTAAGAAAAAGTTAAAAATTAAAGGGGATCGTCATACAAAAAACCTGATTTTTCAGCGTTTTTTAACTAGATCTTTATAATGGTATTAACTAGATACATGAAATTTTCACAGATTATGTATTACTATGACCACTATAACACCAAATACTAAAAAAGGATAAAGTTAAAAATTTTAGGGGGTCGTCATACAAGAAAAGTGTTTTATCAGCGTTTTAAAACATTGTACGGAACCCTTCATGTACGAGTCCGACTCGCACTTGCCAGTTAATTATTTTATTGGAGCCACCTTCACACTTCCGGTGACTTACAGTGTTCGTGATAATTAATAGATTTGTATTTGATCACCGTAATCGATACCCCAAAGGTTATCCAGCCAGCCGAGTCATTGCCCGCCATTTTACATGCGCACCGATCCTTGTAATTACCCTTAGGCTAAACCAATTCTATCTTTGACCAATTGTATACGGATAATTATACATATTTGTTGAACTAGTGGATATTCTTCTTCTTCGTTTAAGCGCGTTCCCGGTTGCATCCTCAGCTGTGCTGCTTCGGAGCAAGGGGTGCGCTTTCCCGCTTTTTCTTCTCCAAATATAACATGCATATCAATGGTCACCCAAGGATGCCAAAGACCTTGCAAAATGGAGAAGAAATAGCCGGAACAGTTTAAATGATTCGGCTATAGTTTTACGACCGGCCGCCTGCCTGACGTCAACCCTCTTTGGCAATGTATTTGTGCGAAAAGTTTTACAACCGGCCGCCGCCTGACGTTAAATCGTTAGTTAAAGGGCGGCATATAAACAAGTGAGTCACCTGATGGTAAAGTGATCTCCGCTGCCTATGGACAACTGCAACAACCGGGGGTATAACAAGAGCGTTACCGGCCTTTCAGGAAGATATAGACTCGTTTTTTGAAGGTTTCAATGTCGAATCGGTTCGAGAACACCGCTGCAGGAAGTTGATTCCACAGTTCGGTCGTACGTGGCAGAAAGTCCCTTCTAAAACGTACGGTGGTTGATTGCCAACTATCTAAGTGGTGCAGGTGTTTACTTTGCACATCTGTGTTTGGGTCATAGGATTACACCATCCTATCAAATTTCACCCGATTTAGTCCAGTAGATTCGGAGCAAATTGGCTGTGACAGACGGACGGACAGACAGACGCACGAGTGATCCTATAAGGGTTTCGTTTTTCATTTTTTGAACGGAACCCTAAAAATGCCGTCATGTGCCGTGAAGTGGTGTAGAAGCCATACAGACATGAAAATTAATTATAAAAAAAAAGTAACACGTGAACAAGGTTATTTATTTTAGCGTAGCGTACTGCATTAGGTACCATCCGCGCGTTGTTCCTCACCGCTCGTTGCGTTGACTGCCCCATCCGACCGACGACGATGCGTGACCTTGTCGCGACCAATCGCATGCATCTTTGTCTATGAGTGCGTTCGAGTGTTTCGTTGTTATTACTGTTCGTTTGTTTGCGTAAATGGAATTAGAATCGAAGCGGTGAATGTAGGAGCGTTAGATCTCTAGAGAATTATACGTCGATGGGTGCGTGAGAGAGATGCAAACTAGGTACCAGCCCTCGGCCAAAGCAGTCAGCGATAGCTCGTTTCACGCCCCGCGCGCCTCTCAAGGCCCCCTCGCACATCCAGCCACCCACACATAGCCGCAAGCGATTTTACGTGCAAACAGGCTTATGTGTCGTTTCTTTTCGCGTAGTGTATATATTCTTTGACATAGGCCTCCTCCAAGGATTTCCAAAACGATAATTTGGAAGAAATTTAACCTAAATTTTATTAATTTACATTATAATTTTAATCAATTTATAGAAACTAGTTAGTATCCCATAATACAAGTTTAAACTTAGTTTGAGGCTAGCTCAATCAGTCCAATATTTCCTTATCTTTTTATTTTTATTGAACTAGATACAACTGTGCCAATCTCCCTAACCTTTAAAGTCTATATTTACCCATAGATTAGCACAAAGAATTTCTTCCTTTCGCTTTTGTGCTATGGCCGCCTTTTTTATATTTAAACTAGCTTTTGCCCGCGGCTTCGCTCGCGTATCGCACGGAAACATTACATTTTTTCGGGATGAAAGGTACCCTATGTCCTTCTCAGTACTCCTAACTATGTGTATGCGAATTTTTAAGAAGATTGGTTCAGTAGATAAAGCGTTAACAGGTAACAAACAAATATACAAACTCAATTTCGCATTTATAATATTAGTTAGGATAGGATTAGGATTAGGATGTACTTGTAGGTTGTTCATATACATAGTTTGTGCAATAAAGACAGTCAAAACTAAGTTCATTGGTTCCACCGTCTAAGTGGAACCATCGCACTTTGAAATACCAGTGGAACCTCCAGTGGAACCAAGCAGTGGGTCCAATGGTCCGTAATAGGTTTAAATTATCATCTTCAATAATGATATCATAATGGTTTAGGCGGTAGGTTTAAGACGTAATAAAATAATGCTAATAATGTGTCTGTTTGTATCCGATTATCGTAATCGACATCTGGGATGTCGATTGATGAGAGTGTCCAGTTGAGCGTGTCATTATTCGAGCATTGATCCAGTAATTAACAACGTTCGACCAATTGGACCTTTGACCAATTGTAATTCACTGTTAATTATACAATGTTACATCATTTAAAACAAAATAGATAAGATACGGAATGAGTCTATTAGATGATACGCCAATAAAACCATCGCCTGACCTGTATGTTAACTCTCTTCATAATCAATGAGCTCCGGCTCTCTCGCTCACCGAACGAACAGACAGACAAGACACTAGATCTCATAATGATTGTACGTTATTAATAACGTGCCACTAATAGTTTCCCACGTATCGGTCGGAACAATAGCGGCTCAATTGAGCGTAGTCCTCGCCTCGAGATGAGTAATAGTAACTCCCCTATCTTTTGTTATAGTGGCATTGCTAATAGAACATTATATTACTGCCTTGCAGTATAAATGAAATACGATTCTTTACGAGTACTTTTTAGAGCTCCAAAACCCCTTGATGGAACTCCTATAGTTTCGGTATGTCCATCTGTCCGTCCTCGGCTTAGCTCAGAGACAGTCAGTACTAGAAAACTATCATTTTAAAGTAAAATAAAGAAGTAACCCCTATAAAGTGGGGATGATATTTTTTTTCGTGTAAATGTACTTAATAGTAAGAAGCATCGTTAGATAGGTATTTTAAAACCATTGAGAGTTTGCAAAGGAAACTTTTCGATCTAGTGACCCTTTTTGGAAATATTAAACTAATTCTTGTTCGGGTAGAGCGTCCCGCCCTGAAAGTCCAACTGTTATGCCCACAATCACGCTTAAAGTAATCATGCAGATCTCACGGGCTTGGACTCTGCTAGTTATAAAAATATGATGGTGTACGTACGTATATCTAGCGATTTCGATGTGAAAGGGTTGCTACACATGGAGCCAACGTTGTAGGTTCGGCAGTATTTATCGAACAATAAGGCCTACCCGAAGCAATTATATTGGATTTGCCCCCGAACATTCATCTACGTATATTCGATTCGCTGTGCCGATGCCGGCCCTAATATTTTATTTTTATTTTTACAAAAAACTTTTACATTGTCATAACAGTTTTCACCAATGCGACAATATAATATAATAACTATTTACTTACAACAAATACATTTCTCTGCAATGTTCGCGAATTTTGTCAGCGAACATGTAAATAAATCTAACGCTGGATAACTACTCTTCGTTCATCTCATTTAACAAAGAAGAGCCCTGGTCAACGGTGCTTGATTAAGAACATTTGTTCTTCCTCGCGGCACCACGAATAACTCGTAATAAGTGTGTAGCAACCCTTACTGAGGCCTCCCAGTAATGCACCCTATAGTTAATGGCTGTGATCATTGACATACGAGTAATTTATCACCGTGGTTTGTCAGCTAACCGAGACGGAGATGAATGTCTCAGCTGCTTATTAGTGTCGTATTTAAGCGATCAATTTGGTTTGATATAAGTAAACCTAGAGCGTTTACACATTGGTGCGCGCATGGGTTTTGTATGCATTTGTTCCGACCCCTAAGGTCGGGAGAATTATTTGTTGTTTTTCGTGTATGTAAGTGGCCAACACTGGTGTCAGATTTTTCAAGCTGCCTAAAGGCATCTGACATAGCTTGACGACTGCCATACAATGACAGCCGGGACCAACGGCTTTTACGTGCCTTCCGAAGCACGGAGGAGCTCGAGAAATTAAAAAATAGGTTTTTGTAAAATATATTACCGTCGCGCTGTGCTCAAACAACAACTGAGCGAGAGCGACAGAGACAGCTGCAGCTCGACCGAAAAGTACACAAAATCAACGTTTTGTAGTCCCCTCATTTCTCCTCTAAAACTTAACCGATTAAAACCGGTACTATCCGGCGAGAAATCAGGTGACTACGTTTGTATGGAAATACGGCCAAACGATTTCCTCTTAAGAGGAAACCTCAAGGGCTAGAGAAATGAAAAATAGGTATTTTTAAAATCTATTGCTGTCGCGTTGTGCCCGAACTACAACCGAGTAAGTGCGATAGAGACATACTGCAGCTTGGACTGAAAATACCTATTAAAAGAACAGAAAATCAACCATTCGTAGTCCCCTGATTTCTTCTCCAAAACTTAACCAATATAAGTACTTTTTTCATTACGAATTAACAAAGACTTGATCGTTGTTACTATGTTTTAATTTTTTATATATATTTTTTTACATAATCTACTCAAATTTGTTTTCTGGATGTTTTAACACAGAGGAAAATCTGGCCATTTTTTAGGTTTTTGAACGTTCATATCTCTTTTAATAAATAATTTATGAAAAAAAAGAAAACATAGGGACATGCTAATAATGGCTATAGATATTCAGGAAAAAAAATATAACTCTACCGGCAATATCCAGAAAGCCATATGGCATTAGGACCACCACTTGTACAATATTTTTGTGCAATAAAGTTTTTAAATAAATAAAATAAATCCAGGGAGGAAACAGGGGACTACGTTTGTTTGGAAAAACGGCCCCTTTATTTCGTCTTAACAATCTGACTGACACGACACGATGCCACCGCAGCGGCGTTATATTACTAACAAATCTATGCACCCGGCGCCGCAGTAATTTTATTTTTTGTTTTTCACGTAGATTGTTATCGTGATATCAAAACTTTTTACGGCAGAAAAGACTGCGTTGCGATTTGCGAGACTCGCATTACATATCACTAGTAGTTCGCCGCGCACTTAGACCTCGCGATTTTTTATTAATATTTCTAAAACTACTAAACCGATTTTGATGCCCAACCAACTTGAAAATTCTATTGATATTTTCTACATGCCTACAAAATTTCATCAAAATCGGACTATCGGTTCGGCAGTTATCGTGGAACAAACATACATACATACATACAAACAATGTGTTTTCGCCCCAACTCAAATTATAGCCCTCTCTCACTTCGTTCGCTCGGTCAAAAGTATTTATAACTGCTTTTCAGGGGATTCTTGTTTATCTTAAATGAAATGAAATTTTTTGATTCATAAATCTTTTAGAATAATTATGGCTGACTTAGCCATAATTATATTATTAAGCCTTGACTCCTTTAAAAGTTTTGTAAATAAAACTTTTTCTGTTCCAGGTAATGATCGTGATTTCTGTGTAAATGTCTAGGAAGTTCATGTATCACGGTAATGTTATCTAACAGTATTGTAACTCGGCCCTTGCCTTGAAATAAATACCTACAGGGACGCGTGGCAGCCTGGCCACGCGGTACATAAACACGCGCTAGGAATGCCCACCTTCAGTATTTAAATTTCATCTACTTAGGTACTTGATTTTCTTTCTAGTTTTGTGGTTGTAAAATTATTATATTTTTATTTTAAAAGAAATAAATTTGAAAAAAGAAGTGAAATCTGCAGTGCCAAGAAAGCTACTATTTGATAATATTTTTCTGAGCTGCTGAAGATTATATATATAAAATTAAATGTTTATTAATCAAAACGTAATAATGGACATATGCATGCATGTAAAATTAATTTTGTTTTTGTAATTTTATTTTGTCTTTTAGGTGATATTCGAATGCAATGTATTATTGTTTTATGAATAAATTGGATAGAAAAATTGAAGTTGTTCAATAAAATACACGTGTTTTTTGATTAGCGAGTTTAATAAAAAAAAAAAAACAACAAGTTGCACTCCTGGAGTGCCGACAGAAGTGAAAACTTGAATATTAACGTTGTGCATTTTTGATATTTTGGAATGGTTAGGGAATAATTTTGCACGAATTGCTTTAATTATCAGTTTAAAAGTACTATCATTTATGTGGTAGAATACAATATTTATTTATTGCGCTATCGTACACAAACATGACAAAAAGTGCACAATGACGCTAAAAAGTTTTCACTTCAAAAAGGTTTGGGCTCGTCGGGGATTTGAACCCGGGACCTCTCGCACCCTAAGCGAAAATCATACCCCTAGACCAACGAGCCGGCTGACAGCTTCGTCGAAATTATAGTATAAATACTTCCTCGCCTACGCCGCGCCGGCTGTCATTCCGTCACGAATTTTCGATCAGGACACGTGTCCTGACGCGAGTTTAACATTTTTTACCCATTACAAAAAAAGTTCTGAATGCCGCTAAAGAAGTTTTCACTTCAAAAAATTGTATAAAAATCCGCATTCGAATAAAATGTTTAACTAAGAATACTTTTGGGAACATGAACAAGAAGAACCTACTTATTTCAAACAAAATAATATTCACAAATCGTACGCTTACTGCTTATGAAACCATCACTCGTTCGATCGTTCGTCACTGCGACGCATCCATGACTGTGTACCTATTGTGTACTAAACCCCGAGGCGCGTAACCGTAACCGACCGTTTGCACGAAAAGAGAATACTGTTAGTACGGTCGGCCAGGTTGTTGTTGTTGGTAGAGTAGAACGGTAATAGTAGAGTAGTTGTGGGTTGTCGGTAGTTGTGGTAGAGCCACGCTACCCATGGGCAGCGGTGATCACTTACCATCAGGTGATCCGCTTGTTCGTTTGCCGTCCTATAACATAACAAAGAGTAGATAATATACGTCTTTTTTCTTATGGGTTTGTGTTCCATTACATAGGTAATGATTCTGATAAAAAAATTCCAATATAGCCAGGAGTGCAAAATGAACCTGTACAAACCTATCGGGTGTAAAAACTGCCAAAACCCAAAACATGTTTTGGCGTATTTTAGATACATTATTACAACTCTTATTCTGTCAATACAATTACAGTTTCGAATCGAATTTCATCGACGCGAAAGTTTTTGTACGTTGGAGCGGGTCCAAACTAATACTGGCAACACGGAACAACAAATATCTAGCCGTTCGCTAAAAGGCTAGCTTCTAGATTTCTTTGTTCAGCCATATTTATTGTCATGAAACGGGGAGCGACTAAGCGGTAAATGTTATGTAATAATGGTTTCGTATACTTTGTTATACGAGTTGGGTAATATAGTGCTTTTTAGGGTTCCGTAACCAAAGGGTGCAAACGGGACCCTATTACTGAGACTCCGTCTGTCCGTCTGACGGTCTGTCACAGGGCTCTATCTCTTGAACCGTAATAGCTAGAGACTTGAAATTTTCACAGATTATGTATTACTATGGCCGCTATAATAACAAATACTAAAAATAAGATAAAATTAAAAATTAAAAGGGGTCGTCATACAAGAAACTTGTTTTGTTCAGCGTTTTTAACTCGGTTTTTATAATGGCATTATCTAGATACTTGAAATTTTTACCAATTATGTATTACTATGACCACTATAACAACAAATACTAAAAATGGGATAAAGTTAAAAATTATAGGGGGTCGTCATACAAGAATAGTGTATCATCAGTGTTTTAAAAAATTGTACGGTGGTACGGAACCCTTCATGTACGAGTCCGACTCGCACTTGCCCGTTTATTATATCTTATTCCTTTTCATTTCAATGGTATTTGTTTGTTGACAGATTTTTCAAGCTGCCTAAAAGCCTCTGACGTATCTTGACGCTTATCATACAATGATGACAGTGCCTTCCGAAGCACGGAGGAGCTCGAGAATTTTGTGCCACTTGTGGTCACCCATCCAAGTGTAGACCACGCCCGGGGTTGCTTAACTTGCGAAAGCGCTATGCGTACTTCCAGAATTTTATACTTCCAGTTTAGTGCCAATTTAACAGTTCTCATTTGCGGCTCAAATGATCAAAGCTAAAATATAGATATTGTAAAAATCAAAGCTAAAATATAGGTAGTTGACCAATTGAAAGAAAAAGCAGGGAGGGGGACGGTCATGTCGTATCAAGCGTTAAAGTGTAAGGTTGAAAAAAAAATATTTAGCGCACTTACTTTACCGACAAGAGCCACTATCTTCTTTTCTTTTCTTTATCAGCCTATAACAGTTTACTGCTTGACATGACTAATGGCCTCTCCCAATAAGGAAAAGATTTGCTCAAGAGCCACTATTAGCTCTTAAAGAAGAAGGAGAAGAGATATTATATTACGTATCTTATTCTGTCAATGAATTGGTTAAAATTACTTTAATTAATTCTTATACACCGTCCAAATTAAAGATTCTTAACCCCAAACAGTACCCGAACAATATTGGCGATATTAATCTTTGTCACTTAATACTCTAAACTTGAGGGTGATGGATCGCGGCGTACCTGAGTTTTTGGGTTATAATGAATGACTTCCTGATCGGTTTCCGTGGGGTCTGATAAATTTGAACTCGACTTGAGTACGTAAATAAACTGGCGTAGCGACGAGACTTCATTGAAGAATGGGCTGTGTTTTGACAACAAATAGGATATCTAAGTTTCTTTTTTATATTGGCAATCAAACTTCGTCGAAGCTTATTTTGCCAGTGTCCAGTAAACAATTGGCTTAGTGCATGCCAATAGTGAAATCTTCTAATCCAGATAAAAGGTTCAGATCAGGCTGGTGAGGAAATAAGATTTATAACTTTCAAGATTTTTTTTTTGTGGGAAAAAAACCAGTACCTCCGGATTAGCGGTCTAGCGATTAACACTAACTGATCCACATGAATTTCCGCCAAAAACTCCGACAGATAAGCTACCTCATTCAATATGTCAATAATGAAATGTTTTCTTCTTGCTCTTGTCGGTGGATTGCTTTCCAAGTCTCTCTTTCATCCATTGTCGGTGGAGTGCTTTCCAAGTCTCTCATCCAAGAAACAAAATTTTTGTTAAAACATAGCACATATTAGCTTAGTGTTAATGCAGTAGACTATGCGCATACCATGTAAACTCACACTTATAATGCCTTTACCCTTTTTAAAAAAAATTGGTTGCCTGTAAAGTCGGTATATGGGCGAAATATTTACGTGACAACGATTTATGTCTGTCTCTCTCGCTCTTAGGCGGGCTAACCATGCCCGAGTGGAAGGGACGCGTGCCTCTCACTCGCTCTCATTGTGAGCGCATAACGTGAGCGGAGCGTAACGCAGTTTCTTGAAGTGTCACCCGGCTAACCAATTTATAAGACGTTGTCACGTCAATAGGGTATGACAACCACATCAGGGCACATTAACGACGATTATAAAACGAAGACAGTCACCATAGCCGAAAACGGCCAGGGAAGAGATGTATATATATCTATATAGATATAATGCCTTTTACTCTAATTACTGTCTTATAAAATTTTATTGAATATTTTTTTTTATTTTTTTGATTAAAATTCAATTGAAGCAATTAATGATTTCTTTGGTTCAATTTAGTTTTAGAAAATGCAATTAATTCATCGATTGCTTCAATTTAATTGTATGCAACAGGCAAGACACTTGCATTGCAAGAAACTTTTATTAAATTAGGTACTTATTATGCTGGTCTGGGAGAAAAGAGAAGAAAAACTGTAAATGTACCAGCTGCTTCTCTGATCTCTCAATATGTGATGCGGCTAGCAACCCATCACTATTATGATTCCTGTTTTCCGTCTTCACGCCCAACATTATGCTGAAAGTGGCCTTTTGGATGTTACGACCCTAGGCTTTGTCTACCCCATTAGAGATAAAGACGAGATAGTGTATTTAAAGAAAATTTCCTAGGAACTTCAAATTAATCAACAACAAGCCTTTATAGTACATAAAAATACAATTTAAAACAATACAATATGGAGAAATTTTAATTGCACGAGCTTTCCGCCGCGATGAATTTCGACAATTTCAATTTTGCCTTCAATGGCCTCAAATTGATTGGTCCAATCTTTCCCATTGAAGGCTATTTAATCAACGTGTCTTTATCAATTACACTGATGTACAGTACTTTCATTAAGCTATATGAAAATTCACTTTATGGAATCGACTTGAATGTTCTTTTGGGTGTAATTTTAATTGTAATTTGATTTTCTGATAGATTCCTTAACTGATACAAAAATGTTTTCAGTCTTATTATGACGTAGACTGGCACAAGTTTTGAAGTCGATACAACCTAAGTAATTTGTACATACATAGCTATCAACACTATCACGTCTTTATCCCTAATGGGGGAGACAGAGCATTATTTTTTACGCCACTTGTGGTTACCCATCCAAGTGCGAACCACGCCCGGTGTCGCCTAACTTGCGAAAGCTCTAGTGATGCGTATTCCCGCTGGAGTGCATAACCAAACTTCTAAATACAAACGTGCGAAGAATTGTGGTTCGAAATGTAATAGCTACGGTAAACTTTTGTTCGACAGATTGCTTGTGTGATATGTGATGAACGCACGAAGGAATGATAGTGCGATAAACTGTGCAGCGACAGAATACTTCTTCAACGAACGTCAGTGCGAAAAAAACGCCACTGCTGTGAACTATAGGTCGAAAAAACACATTTGCCATGAACTAAATTGCGGTAGACTAATGGAAGTCATTACTATCCATGCCCAGCAGTGGGTTATGGGCCACCGAACTTCTCAATATGACAACAACGTTGCTAAAACACACATCCTTGCTCAGCTTCAATGGAGTATCGGCCTACAAATTTCTTCTTATAAAGTTTTCTTATTCACTTTCTCGTTACGTATTAGTAGCAGTCATAACAATGTAATAGACATTCCTTGCCACGTATAAACATTCGGAAAACGTAGTGCTTGCAGAAATGGCTCTTAAAATAACATATCAAACGGTATATCAAAACGCGCAATGAAAATACCACTGGCGGTACAGTGACGGACAAGAGTTTTATTAAATTTTTTATGATAAAACTCGGTCCTTATTTACTATAGAAACTAGAAATAGCCATTCAAAGAGACAACATTTTTATTAAGTTGACTTATTATGTAATTGACGTAATGATCAACACTGTGTTCTGGGTTTGATGCGCAGCCATGGCAAGTTGAGAAATGACATTTTTCAAATTGTCCTTGGTCTTTGTATCTATATATGTCAAAATATTATATCTATATATGTAAAAATATAATATGTTTAAACTTACTTTTGAGCTAGCTCAATTAGTGTAATTTATTATTTATTATCTATTATTTACGGTAAACGTATTTTTTGTTGCTATACAAGTACTTAGTTTTGTGCTGTACATATTGCAACTTTCTTTTATGTTACTAAATTTGCATATTTTATTTTATTAACTCATTTAATCGCTTAAATGTTAAAAAAGATAACAAAATACAGGTGCAGTAATAAACATGTACCCAGTGTCCCAGTTTTGATGTGGCGTTACAAATATAAAATTAAATTATTCACAACATCTCACATCGATCAACAAATAAAAGTAAAAAATATAATAGGTACTTACATAATCGTTAAATAAGTATAATTTGATAAGTTATATAAATAAGAATATTAAAGAAAAGTCATGCAAGAATGTTTATTTTACGCCTATAGATTTTTCTTTTAAATCGTTTGCAAAAACTACTACTTATTAAACATGCGTTTGCGTTTTATCTATCGTGCATTATTATAAATACTTTATGTTAATAAGTAAAATACTCTCTACGTCTCTTACATCGAACATTAGAAAACAAAGAATGACTACCAATAACAAAAAATAAAGAATTGTAGAACAGGCACTACAAAACATGAATTATGACATTTCAGCAAATTATAATAAAAATAATAAAATAGACCTATTGGCATTATTCTAACAAATATTTACGCGAGTGTACCTCGAGTTTAGTATACGTAGCTCGCAATAACAAACGTTCTTTGGGAAAATATTTTATTTAGTGGGTCTCCTGCTTTCTAAGCGGCCAGGATTGTAATAAAAATATTATATACCTAAGTGCTTTGCGGTCCTGCCCTGTGCGGACTAAGGAACAAGTGACTAGATGAAGCGGTTTAGCAAACTGAGTTTTTCTTATATCATCAATGTTTAAAAAGATGACAATGATAATGCAATATTATTATAACAAGAAGCTGATTATCATGTTAAAAGCTAGCTCCATTTCATTGGATATGCTTTTTTGAAATCTATTATTATTGTATAAATTTGTGTCAATATATATATATATATATATTGACACATATATATATATATATATATATATATATTTATATATATTTATTATATATATATATATTTTTTTTTTTTCTCTCTTTTTCTATAAAGATTGTGAGATATTTTTGTTGCCCTTCAATGTTAAATGTTACTGTCAGCTGTCAATGTTGTTTATCTTAATGACAGTTAGTGGCATTTTTTTTTTCTTTTTCTCTTTGTTATTACATACCTATTATGTCGGTAAAATTTTATATTACGATATTGTATTGTCGTGGCATATAGATAGGTGTCTTGCGATTTACTTTGTGTTTTTATTTTTGCATTTGCGTTAGTGCATATTTCCGTGACGTCAACTAGGCTCCAACGGAAGACCAGCGCTGGCAGTCCTTACACAGCCAGCATATGCTGAGTTGGATCCTTTATGAGAGCACCTCTAATAGGTTCTGATAATAATATCTGTTATATATATTTTTGTTTTTTGTGTGTTTCTCAAATAAAGCATTTTATTATTATTATTATTGATGATGGAGCCGGAAAGTGAGTATAGGAACCCTGTAATTAAACGACGCAACCACTTAAAAAGTTAAACTTATTATATTTGTTTTTATAAGTAGTTATTATGCCTCAAAATAAAAGCATGGACCAAAAAAAAAATTTAAAATATAGTCACGGCACTGCAGAACGGAGAATGCTGTCAATTATATTATGTCGGGCTTGCTCAGTACACAAAATGCAGGGTAGTACTGTGGATCATTTAGTTATACTTGGGCTCGAAGCTCTTCGCTACTGGTCAAGCATACGTGGCCTTGACAAAATCATAAGAAGTTAGACTGTTCAAAATTAACATCTAAACGACCTTGCAACAATGATGCGTTGAATGAGATGAACAGACTGAGAAACCTTTTTCAAGTTTTCACTTCTGTCGGCACTCCCGGAGTGCGCCAGTGTTTTTTAAGCTATTGCATAGCTTTTATCGCGGGCTTTGAGCGCGGCGACCGAATCAAGAAATTCCGTAATGAAAATAAAACCTAACATCCCCCACTCCGCCTACCGACCAGCACAGCGGCGCGGCGTTGAAAGCCGTGCATCGTCTAACGTCGTTTCAGTTCGGCAGACTTCGGCACGGTGTTTGTGTGCGTGCGACTAGACGTATGAGTGTAGACTAGCTGCTAACCTGAGCTGCTAACTGCTCATAACTGATTCTATCTCTTTTAGACACGACGCTAGGTAAGACAGCGTGTTTTTGGCCGCGTCCACGAGTGAGTTCGAGCCCGCGACTAGTTGAATCTTAACGTGTATGTAAGTATATGGTACGACTGTACGAAGCTCGCACGGATCGAGACGAGCTGCTCTGAATAATTATAATTGCATAAGTTGATAAAAAATGCTATGCAATAGCTTTACCGCGGCAGTCCCCGAGTGCCACACGTTTTTTTTTTTTAAGCTTATTACCAACGGAATTGGACTTATATTCAGTGCTCTCTCGTCGCTTATAACTTCCACACTTCCTTCCTTCTTCCACGGAGATACTATGCGGATACGCCTTATCCCTGTGTACCGTAAATGCTGGCCAGCTTTTCCTTTACGACTAATATACATCTGCTGTTGTATAGGCCATGCTTTGTTGATGTATTGCAGTGCATCTTGGACTTGTTGCGTTAAGGTATGAGTCAAAAAGTATGTTCTTTTTGTAGTAATGCAGGTTCAGAGCACAGACAGGAAAAACAGAAATATAATAATAATAATATAATAATAATAATAAATTTATTTTTCTCACCACAATATTCTTATGAGCTATATACAATTTACAGTGTACAGATATTTATATAATAATATTGTGAGAGACTGGTGCCTAAACTAGACTGAACGTCTGTGTTTCAGGAATAGCAATCATTTTTAGGGTTCCTTATCCAAAGGGTGCAAACGGGACCCTATTACTGAGACTCCGCTGTCTGTCCGTCTGTCACAGGGCTCTATGTCTTGTGTAATAGCTAGACACTTGAAATTTTCACCAATTATGTATTACTGTGGCCGCTATAACAACAAATAATAAAAGTTAAAAATTAAAGGGGGTCGTCATACAAAAAACGTGTTTTTCAGCGTTTTGAACATTGAAGGGTAGTAGGGAACCCTAAAAATGCGCGTTCCCAGTTGCATCCTCAGCTGTGTTGTTTTAGAGCCTGTGGTGCGCTTTGCCGCTTTTTTTTTCAAATATGATATGCATAAAAATTGGAGAAAAAATAGCTAGATCAGTTCAAACGATTTGAAGACTATTTTGATTCTTTTTACTATAAATCTTGCGGCCCTGTGCTCTATCTTAGAGCCTTAAGACTCAAAAGGCTCTGTCTGCCCCATAAAGGGTGAAGATGTGATAGTGTATATGTAATACTATCGACCTTTTTGAATAAGTTCATGTGGATTACGAGTATTATCATACATCCCTATAATCATTTCCTGCGAGTAAAATCGCGAGGGGAGCGCCCTGTATTTATGTAAAAACAGCCTGTATGACTCAGCGTTTCTTCCAGATGGTTTGACTCCAATAGCAGTTATTTTGTTGTAAGCTTTTTGCTCTTTGTGGAGCAAAGGGCATTTTGTAAGCGAAATATCTTCTTTGTATAAGGTCTAACCAAATGTGTATGAAACTATTTTAATTCTGTCCATGATATTGAACAATGTTTATCAAGGATTATTACTATTATACCTATACTATCTTCTTATTATATACGTCTTTATCTCTAACGTGACCGACAGAGCAATTTGGGTTTTTTAAACTACTCAGTGTTACTTATTTCTGTAAATTGGATTTGGTACTCGTTGGGAAGCTTTACATGTTATATTGTGATTGTAATTTAAATTAGGCATAATGTTACTATAGGTAATGTTACATACGGGTAACTCACGTGTAAAATTTGCTATTGGATGTTTCGACCTAATCCGCTAATCGGCCAGTAGCTGATTTTACCCGTAAGATACCCGTATGTAAAATATAGTAATGTCTGTGTCTCACGTTAGTTTTAACCAAATAATAGGCTTAATATCTATTAAATAGCCTGAAAAGCGGTGGAGAGACGATCTCGACGAATCCAAATAAACGGGCAAGTGCGAATTGGACTCGTACATGAAGGGTTCCGTACCTCCGCACAATGTTTTAAAACGCTTAAAAAAAAACACGTTTCTTGTATGACGACCCCTTTAATTTTTAAAACGCTGAAAAAACACGTTTCTTGTATGACGAGACGACCCCCTTTAATTTTTAACTTTTTCTTATTTTTAGTATTTGTTGTTATAGCGGCCACAGTTAAACGTAATCTATGAAAATTTCAAGTACAAGTAATACGGTTAAGGTTACTATTACGGTTCAAGAGATAGAGCCCTGTGACAGACGGACAGACAGACAGCGGAGTCTCAGTAATAGGGTCCTGTTTGCACCCTTTGGGTACGGAACCCTAAAAAGGATGGTCAAGATTTACGCGGGAAAGAGACAAGTGGAAGAAGATGGGAGAGACCTTTGCCCAACAATGGGACAAATAAGGTTATTAATATATACATAATATACCTTTATAAACTGACAAAGCTCTTATAGGTTCCAAAGCACGTAAAATACCACTAAATCAGAGTGATATTAATAATACTTACACGAATGCTGAAAACAAGTTTTATGGACACTCGTGCAAATAAAATAGGAAATTTGCTCACAAAAACGGTGATCGATTAACGTCCCACAAAAAGCGTGACGTGTGCGGCATACCTATCTGCAGAGTCAATGAACCGTCCCTTAGTCCCGTGGGATCCTTAGAACAATAAAATACACATAATGCCATCGCGACCCTTATAAATATACATAAGTGTAAGCAGTGACGGTTATAGCAATGACAATGCCCCCGGGTGAAATTTACGTAGCCTCTAGATAAATAAATAATAAATATATAGTGATCATACAAATTGAGCTAGCCCTTATTATTTTCTTAATCTTGTGTTATGGGATACTTACTCAACGGTACTATATTTATAATTATTAAATTTATAGATAAACACCCAACAGCCAAGAAAATTTGAAAAAGGCCATTTTCCAATTTGCCCTGGCTGGGGATCGAACCCAGAACCTCCGGAGTGGCGGACTAGCGTGTAAACCAATACGCCAATAGTAGAATTCACCAGGTGCTTCTTTTCCCGTGCAGATCGTAATGCCTATTGCCACCCATCACCATTCTGATTCTCTTTTGCCATTTTTACGCCCCCACTACGCTAAACGAGGCCTGTCGGTCTAATAGCCTCAGACTCTGTTTCCTGTTAGGGATAAAGACTTGATAATTTATATGTATCTTTACCTGATACATTCTCACACGTTTTTATCCCTCCGCTCTGCAACCGCAAAATGAGATGGTATAATTTTTTTTATAAAAAAAAAAGAAAAGCATAACCTTTTTTGAATAATGTTAATGTTAATTAGGTGGTTAGTTAACTATTATAAATTTGTCTCTAAACTATCTTTCCCCGAATATACACCTAACAGATATCGTAAGGAATCTCTAAAGCCCCTTTTCACTTGACGCAACCGGGCGCCTTCCCAACTACACCCTACCCTAATACGCTACAAAATGTAAGCCATTTTAATCCCTATGACGACTGGGATAACAATCGGCTTTTAGTATCGCGAAATTGATATTTAGTTGAATAAGTTTCAGATCTCTGTATTGTTTTGAGTTTGCGGACAGTGTACTCGTATGTTTAAAGGGTTTAAAATTTAATTGTTTTTCATGTTGAGATAAATTTCCTTCACCAGTCATATAATAATGTAGGTATGTTATATTGTACATATTTGTACAAATTCATTATCACTTGGAAAGGCTTTTTCATAAATGACTTTTGGACGCAGCATGGCCAATATTTGTATTTGCCATGGCTATACTTAATTTCATTGTTACTAGTATCTTAAAAAAAATTATTCATTCACATGGGAAAATATAAAAAAAATATCAACTGATCAGCGTTTATTAAAAGCTCTATACATAAAAAAATAAAATAATTTATTTAGGTAAATTGTGTAACAATTACAATAGGTGGTTAGGTTATATACAATTAGGTGTTGGAGCCTACTTTTAAGTAATAAGATACTTGTACCAGTAGGTCCCGTTCTTCCGTATCTATTCATTTTTTAATCTACCTAGTTAAGAAACAAAAGTCCAAATAAAACAAAAAAATCTAAATTACACTATAGATATAACTAAATTATAAAAGAAAAGTTTGTATGTGTGCGAGTGTGCGAGTGTGTGTGTATGTGTGCGAGTGTGTGTGTATGTGTGTGTATGTGTGCGTGTGTGCGCGAGTGTGTGTGGGTGTGTGTGCGAGTGTGTGTGGGTGTGTGTGCGAGTGTGTGTGTGTGTGTGTGTGTGTGTGTGTGTGTGTGCGTGCGTGTGAGTGCGTGCGTGCGTGTGCGTGAGTGTGTGTGTTGTATATTGTATACATTGATTAGATAAGCAGAGAAATCTAATTAATAAATAATTTTTGTAAAATGTTTCTTCTTCTTCTGCCTTATCCTTATCCCACTCTTTATGTGTGGTCGGCACAGCATTTCTGGTTTTCTATCTTGCTCTATCTCCAGTCAATTTGTCCGTCACTCCCTTCCTACCCATATCCTCCTTTACACTTTCCATCCATCGTTTCTTTGGTATACCCCTGTTTCTATGCCCCTTTACCTGCATTTTCAAAACCTGCCTGGTTATATGGCTTTCCTTCCTTCTCTGAACATGGCCATACCAGCCTACAACCTTTTCGTAAAATGTTTCGAGTGTCTAAAAATTGCTGACTCGTACATGAAGGGATTCGTGTTTTAACCTACGAAGCTAAAAGAGTGGTATAATAAGGTTAATGTGTGTATCTTTAATAACGACATGTACCTTTTGAAGGTTGTATTGTATAGCTAAGAGTATTTCAACAGACATCTTGTTTTATATTGTCATTGCATGTTCCAAAACCGCCGTAAAACAAGAATCGGGTGTCGAATACACCGTATAAATCGCTCTTAAATCGCATGTAAGGCTGAGGTCTTCTTTATCGATTTAATTCTTAAAGTTTATTCATTTAAATACAATAAGATATAATTAAAACTAAATAATTACTCTCAACAAACTAAATTTCCTAATTCTATCAAATAATCCAATTCCTAATCCTATAAAATATCAAATAATAATAATAATTTCATAATCCTTATCAAATATACATAATTAAATCGGATCATCGTATTCGAAAATATATTAAAGCAGTTCTGTTAACGTATCGTAAGATTATAAACGCGATCACCTAATAATTTACCTTCCAAAATCATTAACTGTCGAAAAAATGTGAACTGATTCGTATTGCTTAAATTAAGTTTCGCATTGATTTCAAATATGAGTCTATCGAATGTAAATGTACCATCGACGTTTACATCGTTCAAGGAAATGTCAGTGTTATATTGACAACAGTCGATACTCAGCCCGTTGAATAAAAATTTGACTTCTCCATAAAAATTGTACGGTCTGCACATTGAGATATATGTATGTACATGGTCGGCAGTTGATCACGTTTGTATGAAAATCTTTTTCAAGTTCTCAGCATTGGTCCTAAAAAAAGTCTTGGCGGCACATATTTGTCTTGTGTGTCATAAAACAAACAAAGGAGTTGAATAAAAGAAATACACAGTAAATTGTTTAACGTGATAACAGTATGTCTTTATATTTCAGTAGGTTTATATCAGTTTATTATTTCCTAACTCTTGCTTATGCTAAACAAAGCCGCGGTAATCAAGTGGAAATATTAGTTCCATCTACCTTTGTGTGGTAAGTAAATAAATAAAAAGCACTTATGTAATACACTCTACTGCATCCCGCTTAAATATGTATGTGGGGCCGCAGCCTTACAATCTTCGTCTTTTATGGAAAAGAATAAAGCAAGTTTTATGAAATCTGTAACCTGGAGACGTGTCTGGACACTTTGAATAGCTAGGATATTGAGAAACTCATACAACCCTTACTCGCATATCCCCACCTACAGATAATCCATACAACGCTAATTTTTTACATTCCAAAAACAAATTCAGGCTGTAGGTACTTATAGTTTTCATTTTATGTCATAATCATTTATCATTTCAGCCGCGTGACGTCACCTGCTGGACATAGGCCTCTTCCATAGATTTGTAAAATGACCGATCTAGAGCGGTCGACATAATACGCTTTCCAATGACCGTGGTCAGGTCGTCGGACCACCTTGTGGTTGAGTATCCTACGCTTCGCTTGCCAAACGTGGTTGCCATTCGAGAATCTTTTTGTCCTATCGGCCGTTGGTTCGTCGCGCTATGTCCCGCCCACTGTCACTTCGACGAGGTAATCCGCTGAAAATTTTATGTACAATCATTATTTATGCCTTTTCCTTAGACATTTGAATACAAACGTACTCCAGCTTTTAATATTTTATTGTCATATCTTGTATTTTTTTTTAAACGGCCAAAAGTGGCCGTTTTTCGTAAAAATGTAAACTAAAGCTTAACATTCTCACTTTAAACTGATAAACAGTAGTTCATAAAATAGTTTGAAGGGTTATCTAGGTTTTACTAGCTCAAAATTTTAAATGATATCTCCGTTTCCTTACAAATAATTTATTTCAAATTGGGGCAGCACTGGACTCCGTGTATCGTCTTAACATGATTTCGTATTTACGCCCATTCCCTCGAATGGCTTCTTGGATTTGTACGGGAAGAGAAGCAGCTAGCACATTCAATATTTTTTCCGTTTTTTTCCAGACCAGCAGGGAAGATACTCGTAATATTATTAGCACATAAGGAGGCATCGACTATTACAAAGACGCGGCTTTTGTAGCGCGTTTTGACATACACACCATTTCAGTAAACGAACTATAGGATTTATTGAATCCGCTAAATTGGCGACATCAATCTGTCGGGATTCAACAGGACCAGCGACGGGAAGTTTATTACGCTAGTAAATATACCTAATAAATTATACGTATCACCGCCACTGGCTAATTATCTCATCTCGCTCGACACCCTATTAATTATCGCAAACGCTTTATGTCATCGAGCCTCATCTCATATGATATAAGTACTATAAGTACGCCCGTGAAGGGTTGCCATCTCCAAAAAATCATAAAAGCCGGACCGGCGCTGAATAAGGCCGGATATTAGCCTTAAAAGCAGGAATAAATTGAATGGAGTTCTAAGGAACTTTTTTAAGAAGTCTAAAAAAGGTTATCGGCCAAAAAGCCAAACAATAGCCGGACAGGCTTCTTGTTCTGGTGAGGCCTAAACAAAAATCATAAGAAAAAAAGTTATCCACTTTGCCAAAAAGCAAAAAGCAAAAACAAAAGCCGGACGAAAGCGACCCAGAAATACTAACATGGCAATCCTTCGTGCGCAATAATAGATATATAAAGCAATACTTGCATCCTCAGCGGTAACGCTTCAGAGCCCGTTGTCTGCTACCTATAAATGTGATTTGACGAGGTTACTGGTTTTTACACAGAGCGACTGCCCTCTGACCTCCGCAACCCTAAGGGTAGACCAGAACCAATCATAGGATACTCGTAGGTTTAAACAAACGCTAGATAACGTTCGGGACCCCACAGCTTTACGTGCCTTCCAAAGCACGGAATCATCTTTCTTTTCGGATAATCAGGTGATTTAAGCCTGCAAATCCTAACCAGACTGGAAACATCTTTTCATGAAGTATGCATATGCAATATTTGAACTCACGACTTCCGGATCACAAGGCAACCGGCTTGACCACTGGACCACGGGGGTAGTCAACAAAATATTCAAAAACAACTTTTATTATAATTCAAAAGTGGTCGACAGTACGTACTCATAAAATTATATAGAGCTTGGAGAGCCTTACATATTTGCGTCTTTTGCCATGGAGACCTTAGGGCCCTGGGGTGCGGAAGCCCATCAACATGGTTTCCGCGTGGCTTATCGACGTCTCAGGGGATCCAAGAGCTGGTGCGCATTTCGGAAACAGGCTGAGCTATTCAACGAAGAATTTCTGCCAGCCTCTTGGGTAACTTACCCTCCGCGCGCAGTGATCTGGGCTTCATTAATTTATATTTTTAATTTTTTTTTTTTATTTCATCTTTTCTTATTCTTTTAAGCATTAATTTATTTTAAAATAGTTTAATTATTATTGTTTATAAATAATATTGTTTAGGATATTATTGTTAAAAATAAATGAAAATAACCAAGTATAAGATAAACAGTGTATGATAAATATAACCTATTTCCTCGAGGAACAAACCGCAACCTCGAAAGTTAATATGCCATAATTTGTAAAGATTGCGAGCTAATGTTTCAATAAATTGTAATAGCACCTTTGACAATTTAATAACGGTAGAAAATGATTAAACGCGGGTATTATAGCGGGTCTCTATTAGAGGGTCAGTAATTAAGTAGTTACCTCCCACGGGGCTTAGTTGGCAACATGCTTAATCTCTTTGGGCTGCGGCTGAGTTGAGGAACAGTTTTATGTTTTAAATGGTGGTAGGTCGTCGGTAGTCCATTGTGCTTGGTGATGTTTTAATTTAGGTAGTAACAGGCCTGTGTAACTCCCGTTTAGGTATCGAAAATGTACCTACATTATTACTATGCGCGCAGGCGGCACCCCTCCGGGTGGTAAATTCAGTTATACGAATCGTTTGTCCAGAGTAATATAATAGGAATGAAATTGGCTTGCAATGGATGTCTAGATATTTATACGAAAAGGTGCTGAGTTGTGACGTTAGCTAAACAAAACCATATCGCTAGCCACATTGATTAGATATTTCTTTGAATTTCTTTGCTGAGTGAGACTTCTGTACGTTAGTATTAGATAGATAGATAAATTTATTTATTTGCTGCTATACAAAAATATTCAAAAAATAAAATAAAAGCAGACACTATATAGGTCATAGGTACAAGTCTAATGCGGTCTACGTGGCTGCGTTAGACCGCATTAGACTTGTACCAGGCTCGAGAAACCAGGTGAGCACGAGTATATAGGATATGGAGTGTGTGGGGAATTGCAGTCTGGGAAATGGGAAAGTTAGAGTCTACCGTATACTAGCAACAAGTAAACATATGACACTATGGAAAAGTAACTTTAAACATTTTATTATCGCACAAAAGGCCCTACGAAATTTATAAAAATATGTCATGTCGCATGACGCAGTCAAGTGTCGACTACGCTATGCTATGACCTCAGAACATTATATCCCATGACGCAGCGTTATTTAACAGCCACTGATTGGTCCAGCATTGGATTGCAGTTATGTCAGTAAAGGTATTAGCGTAAAACAAGATGTAGTTTATAAGTAAAATTCAAAATATTAAAATGTAAATAAATCATAGTTTTAATACCTACACTATTTTGTCTTTTTATTTATTTCATTTTTTTATTTACCATTTTTAGGGTTCCGTACCCAAAGGGTGCAAACGGGACCCTATTACTCAGACTCCGCTGTCTGTCCGTCTGGCACAGGGCTCTATCTATTAAACCGTAATAGCTAGACACTTGAAATTTTCACCGAATATGTATTACTGTGGCCGCTATAACAAGAAATACTAAAAATAAAAAAAAGTTAAAATTAAAGGGGGTCGTAATACAAAAAACGTGTTTTTTCAGCGTTTTTCACTAGATCTTTATAATGTAATTACCTAGATACTTGAGATTTTCACCGATTATGTATTACTATAGCCGCTATAGCAACATATACTAAAAATAAGATAAAGTTAAAAATTAAAGGGGTTCTTTATAAAAGAAACGTGTTTTTTTCAGCGTTTTTAACTCGACCTTTATAATGGCATTAACTAGATTCTTAAAATTTTCACCGATTTTGTATTACTATGACCACTATAACAACAAATACTAAAAATAAGATAATGTTAAAAATTAAAGGGGGTCGTCATACTAGAAACGTGTTTCTTCAGCGCTTTAAAACATTTTACGGAGGTACAAAACCCTTCATGTACGAGTCCGACTCGCATTTGCCCGTTTATTATAAACAAATATCCACTATTTTAGCGTGTAGGCGGAAATACTGTACCGATTCTAGGTTTGTAAGTATGACTGAAATTATTATGTTTTAGGTATCTTCACTTCGATAACCATGATAGCGTGATCCTCGATATTTAAAAGAAAGAAATGGTGATGCCAAAAAGTTCTTCTATTCTTGTTGATTTTTATGATTGATATGTTTTGATTTTATTGTTACATACACACTAAAATTACTAGAACATAGAAGAACTTTTTGGTATCACCATCATCATCCAAGCGTATTCCCGGTTGCATCGTCAGCGGTTACGCCACAGAATACATAAGAGTCAAACAGAATGGTATCTCACAGCGTCTTCCGCAAATTGGCGTCCCCGCACCTCTCCCCCGCACTTTGTGAGCTTTGACAGCTCCAAACCAGGAATTAATTACTAGCCGCACGCAATACGCGACGTGTGTTGTCTTGAGAACTGTCAACCAATAGTAACCATCATGGTAAGAAGGTGCGCGTATAATAATTGTTTATCCACCCAATACTCTAAAGAACGCATATTTCATACATTTCCAAATGATGAAAACACGTAAGCATAGCAATAATATAATTTCACGTTATTACCCAGCAACCATCTTGATATATATACCCTTCTCGCTCTCTCGCATTGGCGGGAGATACACAAGAGCGAGATTGTAACATTACCGGATTGCTAATAAGCAATCCGGTAATATTACATAGGCTCCTCGCTCACAGGTAATCACATACACGCAGATGCCAACTAGATTTTCGCGGGTTATAGTGCTAAATGCTATTGTTGACAATGACAACTTGACATGCTGTGCGTGTAATAAGCGTGATAAACATTTGTTTATTTTTATTGAATTTATTCATATAATTACCGTATAGTTTTGCGCCGAATATGCAAATTACTATATTACAATAGTGAATTAGTGAAATTAGTGCGTTACATTATAAATGACTCAATAATAATTAGTAAAGTGAACTAATGGTGAAATGGACAATGGACATAATGAAAAATATTTGTGCAGTGATATTATGTAGCTGTTTCCGACTTTTCTGTAACATTTAATACATATAAAACAGAATATTTCTTACGTCATAGTGTACGCAAATCTTCCGGTATGGAAAAATATAATCGTAAATATGTCGAACTCGTTAGTAGGTAAGTATTAAATTAATTCTGCGGTGCGATCCTAAGTATAAAACTCACACATCGACGTGTGTACAGATAAATTGTTTCGTTAGTAGTAGTAGTAGGTATATATGTTACTCTGAATCAATGGGGGGTCATACCAGTGGTTACGCTTCAGAGCCCGGGGTCCGCTACCTTACCTAGGTGATATGACGGTTACTGGTTTTTACACAGAGCGACTGCCGTCTGACCTCTGCAACCCAAAGGGTAGACCAGAACCAATCCTAGGATAGGTACAAACGCTAGATGGCGTTCGGGACCAACAGCTTTACGTGCCCTCCGAAGCACAGAATCATCTTTCTTTTCGGATAATCAGGTGATTCAAGCCTGCAATATCCTAACGAGACTGAAAACAATTCCCAGTGCTTCCCAGTGGGATTTGAACCCACAACCTCCGGATCACAAGGCAAACGCCTTGACCACTGGACCACGGAGGCAGTCAACTTTTAAGCATCACCATTGCTTTCTTTTAAATATCGAGGCATCACGCAATCATGGTTATCTAAGTGGCCAACACTGTTGTCAGATTTTTCAAGCTTCCTTTAATGATATCTAACATAGCTTGACTGCCATATAATGATGGCAACCGGGACCAACGGCTTAGCATGCCTTCCGAAGCAAATGGAAAACCTCGAGAAAAAATTATTTCACCTATCCAAGTAACGACTTCCCCCGGGTTGCTTTACTTGCAAAAGCGCTAGCAATGCGTATTGCCATCGAGCCACTGAGCTCCTCAATATGGCATAAAAATAACTCCTTATCATAGTAATAAGATTGAAATTCGTTTGAACGAAGACAGTCACAGGTCATATTTACGATTATATTTTTCCATACCGGAAGATTTGCGTACACTATGACGTAAGAAATATTCTGTTTTATATGTATTAAATGTTACAGAAAAGTCGGAAACAGCTACATAATATCACTTCACAAATATTTTTCATTATGTCAATTGTCCATTTCACCATTAGTTCACTTTACTAATTATTATTGAGTCATTTATAATGTAACGCACTAATTTCACTAATTCACTATTGTAATATAGTAATTTGCATATTCGGCGCAAAACTATACGGTAATTATATGAATAAATTCAATAAAAATAAACAAATGTTTATCACGCTTATTACACGCACAGCATGTCAAGTTGTCATTGTCAACAATAGCATTTAGCACTATAACCCGCGAAAATCTAGTTGGCATCTGCGTGTATGTGATTACCTGTGAGCGAGGAGCCTATGTAATATTACCGGATTGCTTATTAGCAATCCGGTAATGTTACAATCTCGCTCTTGTGTATCTCCCGCCAATGCGAGAGAGCGAGAAGGGTATATATATCAAGATGGTTGCTGGGTAATAACGTGAAATTATATTATTGCTATGCTTACGTGTTTTCATCATTTGGAAATGTATGAAATATGCGTTCTTTAGAGTATTGGGTGGATAAACAATTATTATACGCGCACCTTCTTACCATGATGGTTACTATTGGTTGACAGTTCTCAAGACAACACACGTCGCGTATTGCGTGCGGCTAGTAATTAATTCCTGGTTTGGAGCTGTCAAAGCTCACAAAGTGCGGGGGAGAGGTGCGGGGACGCCAATTTGCGGAAGACGCTGTGAGATACCATTCTGTTTGACTCTTATGTATTCTGTGGCGTAACCGCTGACGATGCAACCGGGAATACGCTTGGATGATGATGGTGATACCAAAAAGTTCTTCTATGTTCTAGTAATTTTAGTGTGTATGTAACAATAAAATCAAAACATATCAATCATAAAAATCAACAAGAATAGAAGAACTTTTTGGCATCACCATTTCTTTCTTTTAAATATCGAGGATCACGCTATCATGGTTATCGAAGTGAAGATACCTAAAACATAATAATTTCAGTCATACTTACAAACCTAGAATCGGTACAGTATTTCCACCTACACGCTAAAATAGTGGATATTTGTTTATAATAAACGGGCAAATGCGAGTCGGACTCGTACATGAAGGGTTTTGTACCTCCGTAAAATGTTTTAAAGCGCTGAAGAAACACGTTTCTAGTATGACGACCCCCTTTAATTTTTAACATTATCTTATTTTTAGTATTTGTTGTTATAGTGGTCATAGTAATACAAAATCGGTGAAAATTTTAAGAATCTAGTTAATGCCATTATAAAGGTCGAGTTAAAAACGCTGAAAAAAACACGTTTCTTTTATAAAGAACCCCTTTAATTTTTAACTTTATCTTATTTTTAGTATATGTTGCTATAGCGGCTATAGTAATACATAATCGGTGAAAATCTCAAGTATCTAGGTAATTACATTATAAAGATCTAGTGAAAAACGCTGAAAAAACACGTTTTTTGTATTACGACCCCCTTTAATTTTAACTTTTTTTTATTTTTAGTATTTCTTGTTATAGCGGCCACAGTAATACATATTCGGTGAAAATTTCAAGTGTCTAGCTATTACGGTTTAATAGATAGAGCCCTGTGCCAGACGGACAGACAGCGGAGTCTGAGTAATAGGGTCCCGTTTGCACCCTTTGGGTACGGAACCCTAAAAATGGTAAATAAAAAAATGAAATAAATAAAAAGACAAAATAGTGTAGGTATTAAAACTATGATTTATTTACATTTTAATATTTTGAATTTTACTTATAAACTACATCTTGTTTTACGCTAATACCTTTACTGACATAACTGCAATCCAATGCTGGACCAATCAGTGGCTGTTAAATAACGCTGCGTCATGGGATATAATGTTCTGAGGTCATAGCATAGCGAAGTCGACACTTGACTGCGTCATGCGACATGACATATTTTTATAAATTTCGTAGGGCCTTTTGTGCGATAATAAAATGTTTAAAGTTACTTTTCCATAGTGTCATATGTTTACTTGTTGCTAGTATACGGTAGACTCTAACTTTCCCATTTCCCAGACTGCAATTCCCCACACACTCCATATCCTATATACTCGTGCTCACCTGGTTTCTCGAGCCTGGTACAAGTCTAATGCGGTCTAACGCAGCCACGTAGACCGCATTAGACTTGTAGTAAAACGGAGAAGATAAGTACCCATACCGGCCCGTTGCTGGAAGAGCAGTCACGCTCACTCCAAGGTGGACCCAGTTCCTACGCTCTTGCTGCGAAATGCTGGCTGGGTGGGCACAGAACTAAACTGAACTGAACTGAAGTTACTTATCCATAGTGTCATAATTCGTTGGTAAATTTACTTACTTAATCCACTGGCTCAGTGACCCGAAGTGGATGTCGGCCTCCGAAATGAGAGAGCACCACAATTTTCTATTTTGAGCGATATTTTACCAGTTGACAACTTCCATCTCATTAGCAGCAGATCATCTTGTAACGTATCGCTCCAGCTATATCTGGGTCGACCTACTAGTCTTCGGCCTGATACCTTTCCCTTAAAGACTGCCTTGACGCCACGATCCTTCGTCATTCCTTCCAGATACCCAAGCCATTCCAAGCACGACGACCTCCGTGGCGTAATGGTTAACACGCTAGACCGCTAATCCGGAGGTTCTGGGTTCGATCCCCAGCCAGGGCAAGTTGGAAAATGGCCTTTTTCAAATTGTCCTGGGTCTTAGGTGTTTATCTATATATGTATTTATCATAAAATATAGTATCGTTGAGTTAGCATCCCATAACACAAGTTTAATACTTACTTTGGGGCTAGCTTAATCAGTGTGGTTTGTCTTTATATATTTATATTTATTTATGTAGCACTCCCATTGTACCAGCTCTTCTATCTCCACATTTTCCTCTGTAAAAAAGAGTCGAAAAACAAACAGTTCTGTAACGTCACCAGTTTGTATCACTTCAATTTATTAGAAGCTTTACATAGTAAAGGAAAGGAGTATAAAGCTCTTCAGTTGTAGGAACGAAGATAAAGTAATATAAATGTTAGAAGCTTGAGCATACGCAAATCTAGACTCAGATCTTGTGGCATGAGGATTACTGCATTCTTAGCTGAACAAGTACATAATTTCTGTTATGCTTATAACTTAGCGTAAATTCCTTTTATTATATATAGTAAATTCCATTTAAAATAAATCATTTCAAAGAAAACGGAGATATCATTTAAAATTTGCAACTACCAAGTCCTAGATAACCCTTCAAAGTATTCTATGAACTACTGTTTACAGTTTAAAGTGAGAACGTTAAGCTTTACTACGCACATTTGCGAAAAACGGCCACTTTTGGCAAATGTGCGTAGTAAAGCTTAACGTTCTCATTATAAACTGTAAACAGTAGTTCATAAAATACTTTGAAGGATTATCTAGGACTTGATAGTTGCAAAATTTTAAATGATGTCTCCGTTTTCTTTGAAATGATTTATTTTAAATGGGGGCAGCACTGGACCTCGGAAAATTCAGGTATGGCCTTAATTGTATATTTTCTATTGTATATTAGCCGTCTGGTTCCCGGCAGAGTGGCATAGGACTCGAAGTTTTGCCGTGGATGTCGTAGAAGGTGACTTAGGAATCATAAACTAAACAAAGCTTATAAACAGCAATGAGACCCCTCGAACTGTCTTATTAGGCCAAATCCTCTGACTGCTCTGGCTAACATATCGCTTTGGTAGTACAGAGAGGGTCGTGCTCCTGTGGAGTGAGACTAAAAAAGATCTGATGATGATATTTTCCGTTACACACCCCTTTGCTCTTCTTCAGGTGTCTTCAAGGACGACTTAGGGAGTTGTAACAGAGAACAGTCAGGAGTCTTCTGAGCAAAGACTTTATACCATGTATTGAGATCACCAACCCGTATCTGCCTAGCGTGGTGATTATGGGAAAATTCTCCCTTTATTGGGGGAGACTTTACTTCAGCAGTGGACTGATTAAATCTGTTAACAATAAGAAATTTTCTTTCGAAGACTGGAAATACAGAATTTTATCCTAATCCTAATCCTATCCTAATCCTTATCATATCTAATATTATAAATGCGAAAGTGAGTTTGTATATTTGTTTGTTTTTTTATCATTTAATCTTCTTGAAAATTCGCATACACATAGTGAGGAGTAATGAGAAGGACATAGGGTAACTTTCATCCCGGAAAAATGTAATGTTCCCGTAGGATACGCGAGCGAAGCCACGGGCAAAAGCTAGTATTTTATGAAAATTCTTCTCATCATGTTATTTTTTTGTAACCTTTTCATAAATTTTGGCTTCAAGTATATTTACTGGAAGCCAATCACAAACTTTTCGTTTCTACAATTGAGTTTTTTTTTATGGGCACATTATTTTGCTAAACATAGCTTTTTATCTTGTTATCTTGCCGTACTTAATCCCAAAACAAAAAATCCATAAAATGTACAATATAGTATAAAATATTTGTCCTTGGTCTTCCAAGTTTAGGAATTGTAGTTGATTTTACTTAAGTTAAAACTATATGCTTTAGATTTATTTCATATAAATAAGATTGTAAAGTTATTTCAAAACATTTTAACAAACTATAGACTTTAAGTTCAAACTAGACACACACAAATTAAATATAATCCTACTGTCCTACAACCAAAATGGTTAAATAAAAAGAAAAAGAAACAAAGAATAAAAAGTAAATTAATATCCGTTATAAACACACAAAAGGCTATTTCGATAGTGTACGTGATAGTGTACTATTAGGTAGGTATTCCAACAACAATCTTACACAAATATTTACTAAACTATATACTAAACCGCATCGCTTTATCCTTGCGGAGCTCCGAAATATAATTTCTGTCACGCTCCTTTCTAAAGGAAATGACGCGTCAATTTTCAATGCTTTACATAAATTTTAGCGGCGTGCATAAATAAATACCTATCACTTTTTAGACTATTTATATTAATTATTATAATAACCCTGATGCAGTAGAAACATGCTCGTATCTTCTGCCAACTCTTCAGCTGGTTTTAGAGACTTACTCGTATGTATGTAGAAAGAGTCAGCTACTGGCCGACATAATCCTACCTCATCCGGAGGTCTTCCTCAGGGCAAATGTGACTGGAGACGTGCGCACGAAGTCGACGAAGAGTGCGACTCGGAACGACATCATGTTGGCGTCTCAAGTCACAGTAACCCGATTATTTACGAAACTTTAGGAAAATACATACATACTTCTACATCTGTTTTCCACAGAGGTAGGCAGAGACTTTAGACCTCCACTTTTACTTCTTACCTGTATACAACGTGGAAGGGACATACCCGTAATTAATCTATACTAGATCACTGAAGTTTAATGAAATTACAATGACAGCCAAATAACAAAACAAAATTTCGGCATTTCCATACAAAAGTGTGCAGCCACCCGGGGGATTTGTATGGGAATGTCGAAATTTTTTTTTTGTCTTTTGAATGTTATTTTAAGGAAAATAATTGCCACTTTTTAACTTGCCCTGGCTGTGTATCGAACCCCAAGCCTGTGGGATATTATATTATCATTATCTCTGAAAGAACACATACATGATGACTTTTTAGCACTGGACAAATTTTTGAGCAAGTTCAGTACACAATACTGTACTGACTCTTCGACTTTCCGTAATATTAATTAGTTAAATAGTTTATTTAAAAAAGAAACATAAAATAATTTACATATTTACAGATAATTGGGTAAATGACTGGTTAAAAATTAATTATTTGGCACTGCAAAAAGAACAAATCGTCACAAAATAGTGTCAATTGTAATTATCATATCTATTTTCATCATGATTTTAGAATTATTAATGCAGAGAAACTGATATTAAGGCCGTACCTGAATTATCCGGGGTCCAGTGCTGCCCCCATTTAAAATAAACATTTCAAAGAAAACGGAGACATTAATTAAAACTTTGCTACTACCAAAGTCTAGATAACCCTTCAAAGTATTTTATGAACTACTGTTTACAGTTAATAATAAGAACGTTAAGCTTTACTACGCACATTAGCCAAAAGTGGCCGTTTTTCGCAAATGTGCGTAGTAAAGCTTAACGATCTCACTTTAAACTGTAAACAGTAGTTCATAAAATACTTTGACGGGTTACCTAGGCTTTGAAAGTAGCAAAATTTTAAATAATGTCTCCGTTTTCTTTGAAATGATTTATTTTAAATGGGGGCAGCACTGGACCCCGGAAAATTCGGGTACGGCCTTAAGAGCGCTATTTGACTCGAAAAAATTATAAAGTCACGGTTTCGTTTTTCATACAAATCCTATAGAAAATATTTGCTTTGACGTTTAAAAAAGCATCTGATTTGACTTGTTGTCATCTAATGGATTCTCTGATAATAGCGTGTTAGTAGCATTACGCCACGGAGATCCTTCACTTCTAGGAAAAGCCGAGGCGAGTGGCTAGCTAGTTAGGGAAATGGGTCAATGGCCCGGTCAGAGTGTAGTGAATATTTCAAAGGGTGCTCGCCGGTAGTGTCGAGGGTTTCATTAAAATAATGACAAGTAAGCGTGCCTTCATTACGCTGAAAGAAATGTCGGTCAAGAGCAGTTACCACAGCAGTTCAAGGAGAGTATCGGAGTTCATTGATCCAGCTTTAAATTTATTTGAAGAGATTAAAAATAATAAATACAATATTCGAAGTTGCCATTGCTCAATGAGTTCAATGAACTTTAATTATGAAATAGATTTTTTTTTGGTTTTACGGCCTTGGAAACGAGTCCTTTAGAGCCCTAGTAATAGATTGATTAAAGGGGTTGTTGTACATTTCCCACAAAGTTAATTCGTCACGATCTTAAAACTTTATACATTGAAAGTTAATTCGTCACATGCATTAAAAAGTATGTGTTAGTTCGTCACAGGTACGTTCGGGTTATTGTAAATTTGCCACAAGTAGTAAAGTACCGATAGCAAGCAAAGTGATTGTTTAGCGGTCAAAATGAAATATAGATATTTATTGCAAATGTTTAAAGTATGCAACTATATGAGGACAAGATAATCTGGGAAAATTAATACAAACATAGGTACTAGACAGCGCTCCTGCACATGCTATCATGCGCTCGCTTGCTCGATGCATCTATCTCTTTCTAGGTGTAACAACCAATCCTTTCGGTCAATGCATCTAACTTGTTATCAGTTCAGTGACTCACATGAACTTGCCGGTATGGTGACGTGATGTATAGCGAAATTGGTCTGCATTTTTTTTTCTATTTTAAATTGGCGCATCTTTGAAAAAATGGTTCACAATCAGCCGGGAACAAGTTCGGGAGGACATGGTGTACTTAAGTATTTTATTATTTAATGCTACTATACATTATTGTTAAATTTTTTGCTGTCTATAAGAAAATAATCGATATGTCGAATTTACAATTCTCGATATTAAAACGTGACGACTTAACTTTAAAAAAATAAAGGTGTGGCAAATTTACACATACTTTTTTTAGTGACGAATTAACGAGAATCTGAATTATGTTAATAAGCGATGCGGCTAGTTCCCTTTTATACCAATTTTCGTCTCTTATTGATTATATATTTGTGCTGTTTCTTTTTGGGAATGCCAAGGAAAAGTTTTAATTCTGGCCGCTGATCCAACGTCATCCTTTTTTACGGATTCAGGTCGAAATGTTTGTGCGTCTGATACCCTAGAATGGGTCCACCAGTAGTCTAGAGATGTAGTGGTCCCATTATAGGCCAAGAACCACACGACATTAATACAAATATAAAATTACAGAAAGGTTTTATTTCACTCCACAAGTAATAACTATTAACATACATGAAATTTAGAACTTGTGGGAGCACTGGAGGCACACCAAACTAACCTGAAACTTGTACCTTGGGTCACCAGGTCCCCCTTACATGTTAATGAGAAACTATAAGTATGTAGCTGCTGAGGGAGTGTGTACACCACTATTCCAGATTATTACCTATGGTACTGATCTGGAGCAGCAACGCAGATATTATTACCACCACTGCACGTATATGTAATCCTACATATGTGCAGTGGTGATATCTGCGTTGCTGTTACTACATACCTTATATATATATATATATCTTCCCTGGCCATTTTCGGCTGTGGTGACTGACTTCGTTTAATAACAAACAAAAATTCATTGTTGACGTCGTTCATGTGCCCCGATGTGGCTGACATACCCTATTTTTGAGGTGAATGTAAGTGCATACATACATACCTAATAGTCACTCATTAATATGTGAAGGGGACATGGTGACTCAAGTTACAGGCACATATATAGGATGTATGTTTATAACGTCTAACAAAATAAACTAAAACTATTCTAGGGGTTAGGTTAGGGTTACTAACGTAACAACTTTCCCCAAGGAACAATATCGAAATATGAAAATTAATTTTTGGCTTTTCAAACGAACTCTGATCAGCTGATCGGTCAACTTGTATGAGACACAAAAAATTATTTTTCATATTTCGATATATGTTCCTTGAGGAAAGTTGTTCAGTATCATGAACTGAATCTACCCCTAAAATAGTTTTAGTATATTTATTAAACCCTGTGTAAAAATAAACTAGCAAAAAGAAAACATTTTCACTGTCTTATTTACCTAGTAAGTGACAGAGTTACTTAGATGCTTGCGAAATTAGTATGTTACACATAGTGCTTACAACCTTGAATAAACTATTTCACTCCCTCTTTGCAAGACCCCGCATTTAGTCCCTAGGGAGGCCGAGGCGAATAGTGAACGCGGTGCTGACCCTGAGAAAACCTTATCCCAGAACATGTTACCCTCTTGGGAAAACTAAACAAGGAAATTCTATTCACAAGCTAAGCGTATGCCGTATGTTAGAAGAAATTACTTTCGTATTTATGTATTAAGGCTTTATTTATTTAAGTGTTAAATACATCCAGCCTATTCATAAAAAAACTGCACTCTTAAATATACAGTCGTATACTACTTTTTTGTAATATGTTAAAAATAGGTAAATAGCGTCATATATTTAGGTCTTATATTTTTGTTTATCCTCAATCCCTAAGGAGAAACTTATGACAAACTTTTGTCATAACGAGTTTGCCTTAATAGTTACAGTTAATTTTGCTAGACCACAAAAGTTTTAGCAATTCCGTCATAACAATTACAATTAAACTTACGAATGGTGCTAGCCTACTTTAATTATCTATTTCAGTAATTGCTCGCTTGGCTGCGGGCCAGAATACAACCAAAGGATAATAGAGAAATGACGCATAAAATTTAAAGAACGTAGGTATATAAGTTTCCGGAATGAATATGAAAAAATACTATTAAAGGTACAAAATTAATTTATTGTTTTTCAAAATAAATCCAGTTTTGAAAACTTTTGTGCCACTCCTCTGTGGTGACCTCTGAAACGTGTTTTTCATACTCCTCGACAGCCTCTTCTGGTGATGAAAATCGTTGACCGCGTAATTGGTTCTTAATTTTTGGGAACAGAAAAAAGTCACAAGGTGCCAGGTCGGGACTGTATGCAGGATGACTCATGAGTTCTACATTTTTCGCCTTCAAAAAGTCGTTTGTCTGTCTGGCCGTGTGAGAACTAGCATTGTCGTGGTGCAGGATGATACGGCGTTTACGGTTATTTTTACGGAGTTCGTCAATAACTTCCGGCAAAAAAATGGTCGTGTACCAGTCACTATTCACTGTACGACGATTCTCTAAAGCAACAGTAGCCACGTGTCCAGTTTTATTAAAAAAAGAAGCAATCATCCGCTTAGATGCACTTTTCACGCGCGCCACTTTGGTTGGTTTCGGCTCATCTTGAAAGACCCATACGCTCGATTGCTGATTTGTTTTGGGATCGTAGCAATAAATCCATGTTTCGTCACCTGTTACTATGTCCCACACCAAATTTGACGCACCTTCGTTGAATCTGGTAAGCATGGCACTGCACCAAGTGACGCGGTCCGTTTTTTTAAGCCTCGGTCAAGTTGTGTGGGATCCACCGCGAGCACAGCTTTCTCACACCCAAATGTTTGTGTAGGATTAATTGTATTTGACTCATGCCTATTTCTAAGGATGCGCGAATTTCATGGTAGGTCACATGCCTGTCTGTTTCAATCATACGGCGCACAGCATTGATGTTTTTGTTGGTCACAGCGGTGGACGGCCGACCATCGCGAGATTCGTCACTGAGATTGATACGACCACGCTCGAATTCTGCAAACCAGCTATAAACAGTTGTCTTGCATGGTGCTTCATTGCCAAAAGCTGTTTCAAGCCGAGCGATGCTCTGTTGAGCTGTCAAATTACACTTAAAATCGTAGAAAATCATACTACGAAAATTTTCCCGAGTTAAATCCATGTTGATGCAGACACACAATTTTTTAAATGGCGCCACAAGGTAAAAACAAAAGACAGTCGGATGAAACAAACTGCATTCTACAGCCAAAGAGTTCTATTTTCAAATGTTGCAATAAATTTTTAAATATTGTTTATGTAAGTGGCCAGTTCCGGAAACTTACAGTGCGCCCTATGTATGCTTTCGTGTATATAGTATACAGCTTCGTGCATATTTGTAAAACGTATCGTGGACGAAGAATACAAGAGATAGATAGATAAATAGATGAGGACAAATCTTAGTAATGAAGCAAACCTTAAAGTAAGTTTAAATTTGTATTATGAGATACTAACTTAATGTTACTATATTTTTATTAAATAGATAAACACCCAAGACCCAGGTCAATCTGAAAAAGATCATTTCCGACCTTGACCTGACCGGAGATCGAACCTGGGACCTCTGGTATGACAGCCTGGGATGATGGCCGCTAGGCCAGAGGACTGACATCCTTTATTCATTTAAGCGTAATACGATTTTTAGTATATATGTTGAAAAAAGATAGTTTCGTAGTGGTGTCGCTTAATTTCAAAAAGATGGTCCTCTTGTGTTTTTGTCCATGATTATATTGCCTAAATTCATACAATTTGTTTTAGTAAACTTTAAATTAAAAAAAAATTCAAAGAATTGTAAAGCAATCTTTAAATCTAACCACAGAATAAATAATACTAACGTACTTAAGTCTCACTCAGCAAAGATTTTCAAAGAAATATCTACTCAATGTGGCTAGCGATATGGTTTACGAGTAATTTAGTCACGTCAGAACTCAGCACCTTTTCGTATAGATACCTAGACATCCATTGCAAGCCAATTTAATTCTTATTACTCTGGACATACGATTCGTATAACTGAATTTACCACCCGGAGGGGCCGCCTGCGCGCATAGTAATATGTAGGGACATTTTCGATACCTAAACGGGGAGTGACACAGGCCTGATCTAACACAGCTATTTTGATATTTGTAAAAATCTCTACACGGAAAATGTATTCAGAAAATAAATAATTTAAAAGTTGTACAAAGGCACTAGTTATCTCAAAAGAGATCTCATACACATCATTCACCAATTTGCGCTATATCTAAAACACTGCTAAAATAAATAAATCAGTCCATGTTCATCTGCATTTTCATTATTTTATGTCAAGGGTAGAATTCTATGCGTGTGACACAACAATTTGAGATCACAATTATTTAAATGTATGAAACGGGTGCAACGTGCCAAGCGGCGTTTTGACATACTGTATTGCATTTGGGAATGCTGCTGCATAGTTGTTATGTTTATAACATGCAGAAATAGTTCTCTTACATTCAGCATTTTCGAGCTAAAGTTTTCGAATTTCATTATGTTAGTCTTGAACATTAACATTTTTTTTTCATCTAGGATACATTCTTCGTGGAACTTGTTTTATTGAGAACTAGCGGCCCGCCCTGGCACCGGTATTTATTATACATATACCTAAATCTTACTCTTGAATCACGCTCTATCATATTAAAAGTAGTTAAAGTTGTGGTGGAGCCACACTACCGGCAAAACTCAGTTTTGCTAGTAGCATGAATGGGCCGGCTCGTCCGGGGAAGTACCACACTCTCTCAGAAAATCGACGTCTGAGTAGTAGCTTCACCGCTTCTATGCTTCGTTCGGTGAGTGAGAGAGCCGGAGCCCCCCCCCCCCCATCATCACCCCTGAAAGGCCTGTAACGCTTTTGTTACACCCCTTGTGCTGCAGTTGTCCATGGGCAGCACGTACCATCAGGTGACCCGCTTGTTCGTTTGCCGTCCTATGACATAAAAAAAACCTTCTATATACGTAGTTTAAAAGATTGAAGCGTGCATACACACGGACAGACAGCGGGAAGCGCGATGTTGTCTCATATCTGATGCTCATGGTGCACATAAAGTTTTTCACAGCTCGAGAAAATTTTATGCCTCTTGTGGACCATCCAAATGCTGATTACGCTCAGGGTTGCTTAACTTGTGGAAGCGCTAGCAACGCGTACTTCCACCGGGCCACTGAGCTCCTCAATATGGTATGAGGATTGCTCCTTGTGGTAAGGTTGGCAAAAAAGAGATATTGTAGACTAAATCCAAAAAATTCATTTGCCAAAATTGCTGGGTCAAAATTAAATTATTTGGTACTGTTATAAACATAAACGTCACAAAATAGTGTCACTTGTATTGATCATATACATTTTCAACATGATTTTAGATTTTTTAGTGCAGAAAAACTGATATTAAGAGCGCTATTTGACTCCAAATATCTATGACGTGACGGTTTTGTATTTCATTCAAATCCCATAGTATTTTTTTGTTTTGGTATGTAGAAAAAGTGTCTGGTTTGACTTATTGTCATCTAGCGGATTACTATTCAAATGTTTATTCTCCTTAGTGCCTAAATCAACAAATCACCAAGTACAATGGTAGCAGAAAGCACAGTGGACTACGTACAGTCCACTTACCACCGCATTCAAAACATAAAACTGTTCCTCAACTCAGCCGCAGCCCAAAAAGATTAAGCATGTTGCCAACTAAGCCCCGTGGGAGGTAACTACTTAATTACTGACCCTCTAATAGAGACCCGCTATAATACCCGCGTTTAATCATTTTCTACCGTTATTAAATTGTCAAAGGTGCTATTACAATTTATTGAAACATTAGCTCGCAATCTTTACAAATTATGGCATATTTTAACTTTGAGGTTGCGGTTTGATACTCGAGGAAATAATATACACTATAAATATTGTACTATACACATAAAATACCATACAATATTATATTATTGATAAGCAGATAAGCAGATATCTAAATTTTTTACTTGTACCATATTTCAACGCTTTTATACACATTTATTTACTTTGCAACACATTTACGCCATGAAAAACATAAATTATATTTCTTTCACGAATAGAACCGACATTCAACTTAACTTGCTGAACAAAACCGAACATTTGTCAAATAAAATATACTATTTATTTGCTGAAGTCGATGTTACGCCAAGGTCGAACTTAGCGATAATTTTGGTGTATTCTTAATGGAACTTTTCGTATCGACCTGATTGATTTTTATTGATTACTCATAATTAATGGTCTTCAGCATCTTCGGGTGACTATTGACATGCATATTATCCATATACATATATTACGCATCCAAATGTCAAGCAATGATATTAGGCAGTCCTCAGCAGTTGGCAAAATTAACTTAACTTCTGTTTTACCAGTAGTATACAATGGTGCCGTTATTGAATTTAAACCAGTGGTCAAAAATCTTGGTCTTTTTATTGACTCCTCGTTGAAATGGACTGCTCAAATAACTGAAATTAGTCGGACCGTTACTTATTCACTTCAATATCTTAACTGCTTCAGAAATTTTCTCCCTATTAAAACTAAGATCACATTGATCCAAACGTTGATTTTTCCCATTATTGACTATGCTGATGTGTGTTATCCAGATCTTAATGTGGATCTTCTCAATAAGCTGGACCGTCTTCTTAACAACTGCATCCGTTTTATTTTCTGCTGGCGTAAGTATGATCACATTTCTGCTTTCCGTTCCAAACTCCATTGGCTTCCCATCCGACTGCGCAGGCAACAGAGACTTCTATGTTCTCTATTCTCTATTCTTAAAAATACCTTTTCTCCGCAATACTTGAAATGTAAGTTTCAATATCTTGCGGACATGCATGATCGGCAAACTCGCTCCAGTAACACGCTCAAGCTTCAAATTCCCTTTTATCGATCTAGCTTCATGTCCAACTCCTTTACTTCTCAAGCCATACGGCTTTGGAATGCATTTTCCGAGGACATCAGACAAATATCTAGTACACATTTATACAAGAAAAAAGTGCATGATTTACTTTTTGAATCTTTCAACAATTAGGAGAATTCATCGTTTCTTTCTGATCTTCAAATATATATATGTATGTATATAATATGTTGTATGTATAAATATAGTATTTATTTTATACGATATTAATGTATGATCATTTAAAAGTACTTATTATTTCTGGATTGTTTCTATCTATTTTAGACGCCAACTATTCTATCTGTTTCTCTTCTCCTAAAGAATGACAGGGAGAGAATGCTTTAGCATTAAGTCTATCTATTGTAGCTTTTGGCTCAATAAAAATTAAATTAAATAAATATTACATTTGGAGAAAATAATTAAATAAAAAAAAAGACTTTGTTTTCCTTCAGGAGTTTCTTCCTTATTTTCAAAGTTCTTCACCACCAAAATAATATAGGACCAATCCGCTAGTTTCCAACAATTCAAATCAGACTCTTTTTTCTAAACGTCAAAACAAACATTTTCTATGAGATTTGTATGAAATATCGGACTGTGACGTCATAGTTTTTTTGGAGTCAAATAGCGCTCTTAATATCCGTTTTTCGCATTAATAAATCTAAAATCACGTTCAAAATTAATGTGATTAATGGAAAGCGACATTATTTTGTGACGTTTTATTCTCTTAACAGTACCAAATAATTTATTTTTGACCCAGGAAACTACCCAATTAGGTAATAAAGGCTTTCAAATAAAAAAAATCATCAAAGTCAATTTACAACTGGCGAAGTTATCGCGTAACATACATACAAAATAAAAAAGGTTCAGTCGAATTGGTAAACTCTTCCTTTTTTGAATTCGGTTAAAATAGGGGACAAAGCGCACCCTGGTTTCCGAGGCGAATGCAATATCACAGTGCAGTGCTATGCGCCTTTGTAACCGGACGCGCATCACTCCGCTAACGAGTTATAATTTTTAATTCGCGACACGCGCGGCTTTAGCCGCATCCCGCCTTCGTCATGAGTACTAAAAAGCTTGTGGTCAACGAATTGCTCGTGTTCCTCTGGAAGCAGCTGGATTGCATGGACGAAGTTAGTGTGATCCAGATTTGCACCAGCAACTGGATCGAAGCAGAGCTCCGTAGCGCAAAAGCGCTACTGTATGAGTCACTTGGAAAGAGCGACCGCATGCAGTCTCGCAGGAGAGATGAAAAGGGAGAGACGAGTCTTCAGGACACTATCAGGTTGTTCAAGGAGACCGATCCGGATGAGTGGCCTGTGGAGTTTGTATGTAAGGATCTCCATCGACTACCACCTGTTACGTTCGACCATGTTGATGTTACCAGGTTGTTAAAGGACATCACGACGCTGAAGTGAAGTCTGGCCAATCTACAGTTGAAGTTTGAGGCTTCTCAGTCGGTCATCGCTGATTTGCGTTCGGAAATAGTGGAACTAAAAACCATCAATTCCGTTAGTAGGTCACAAGAAGCCTCAAAAACCAACACGTGTAGCGTTGCACTCAACGCATCGAACTCAAGTTTCGCGTCAGCGAAATTGGATGAATCACCGGTCATCGCCACCGTCGAACGGATTACGTCACCCCGTCCCGCACCTCGTGTATTCCCCGCACCTGTAGTGACGAACATGAGCACATCTACACCTCCTGCATACGCGGAAGCTGCCAGCCAACCTCCCGGGCAACCTCAAAGGAAGAATTTGGCGCCGTCAAAGGTGCCATCTTCTGAATTTGTTCCTGAGAAGGGACTCGTCAAAGATGATGAAGGCTTCATAAAAGTTGAAAGAAAGCGGAAGAAGCCTTTTTGCAGAAACAAGTGCGGCACTGCGCTCAGCGGCCCCAACATGTTGCTGCGTGCTGCCGTACCGACGACATTACTCTACGTGTCCCGCCTTCATTACAGTACGAAAACTGAAGATTTGGTGGAGTACATGAGGGTTAAGTCAAAACTCATGTTAAGAGTAGTCAAATTAGAATCGCGCCACAATGTGAATTTTAATTCATATGTGGTGCGAGTTCCAACCGCGCAGCTGGACATCTTCACGCAAGAAGATTACTGGCCGAGAGGTGTCGTCTTCCAGCGTTATCGCGGGAGGCTACCGGACACCGCGACATCGTGCAGTGCGTCACAGACTTTACGTACAAAATAGTGTTAGTTTTTAAGTTATTATAATATATGTATGTTAGTCTGTAAGGTATTTATAAATATGGGCCAATAATATACTTGTATGTTTTGTTGCCTGAAATAAACGAATTTATTTATTATTTTATTTATTAATATGGTATAATATGGTACCAATAACCTGAATTAAGCCATCGTGATGAAACCGGAAGGTGTCCACGGCATCTCTGTGATATAACAAGATAACCCCACCTAGTTTAATCGTCACAGATTACTTATAAGTTATGCAATCGTTTCGACTTGACTTTGCACATTAAACTTTTTTGTTCATTGTTTCAAATAAAAGCTTGATTTTAACAATATTTTTTAAATAAAATTATTGAGAGGTGTGCACTGTTAGTATTTAGTATTCGTATGCTGTTAGTATAGGTATTCGTACATGGGTCAAATGGGAACACAACAAAATTTTCATACTCCACCATCAATTATCATTGAAGCAAATCGCGCGATGTCGCTACGATGTCGCTCGACTTTGCGTTCTTTTCACGCACTAAATTAATGGTACGGGTCACGCAACATTTTTTATGTTTCTCTAAGTGTGGCACAAGAGACTTGGAGTTTAGATACAGTAAGAAATGTTGCGTATTTATTTTACATTTTTTAAATTAAGTATTTCATATTGGCAGCAGGCTGCAACGGGTAGAGATCAGTGGGGAAAGAAAGGAGAGGCCTTTGTCCAACAGTGGGACCCAAACACAGGTTATAAAATAAACAACCGGAAAATTTTTGATAGGTATTATTAGCAGACTTGCAAAGTCATATGCCGGTTATTTTTGTATTTTGACTGTTATTTTAATATCATTATACTATAGTGATCTAGTATAGCTCGCGGTTTGATTTATTACGACTCTTACACGTTTTATATTAAGGGCCTGTTTGAAATATTTATTAATGAAAAGTTATTTTCTTCTTGACTTGTGTAAAGATGTGAATTTTGTCAAGACTGTTTTCTTTATTCCCGTAACGTCGGGTACCATTCAGTAACAGTCGCGAATAATTCGTGCCCTACCATTTTAATTGATGCATTGCTCGCTGATTAGAGAAAACACGAACGGGAATAATTTATGGCAAACATTTACTGGTAATGTAATGCGAAGTTAAGACGACTGTCTTGGTTGGTTTATTTTTACTGGCACATTCTTTTTTTTTTAATTTTGCATTTGTGCGTCTAACGAATCTAACTATAAAAAGTATCAGTCAAGCGTCTTCTAGTCTTGTTTTGCATATATTAATTTATTTAAACTTTTTTTCATATAAAAAGTGTACAAATGGCGGATTTAACGCCCTAAAGCCTTCTCTGTCAGTCAACCATGAGACCATATACAACATATTTGGTGATAGTAATGTGTAAATTTAGTCATACCAACCAAATAAATTTATTTTCATTACAAAGTTGAAAAATATAAATATCTAAACGAGTATATATATAGTATTTGTATATATTTATATGGCTTTAGCCCTATCTACACCGTATGGATGGTCTCCTGGTCAGGTGACCAAGAGATCACGTTCAGCCACGTTTTGATTTGGTATCGATAATTTCGTTGTGTTAATATTTTTGATGACCCTTCCAATTATAATTTTTAATAGGATTACAATGCTCGAAAATTTATCCGAATTGAAAATATGTGATGAAAAACAATTCGTAGTGCACTCACGGCGTTAACGTGAGGGTCGTGGATTTGAGTCCCACTCGTGGCTAGTCCGCCACTTCGGAGATTCTGTGTTCGATCCCAAGCCAGAGCAAAATGAAATATAGTATTTTTCAAACTTTTCTGGGTTTTAGGTGTTTATCTGTTAATGAATTTATTATAAAATATTTAATAATATCGTTGAGTTAGTATCCTTTTGAACTTATTTTGAGGCTATCTCAATCAGTGTGACATATTTATTATTTATATTTTGTTAAAATGACATATTATTATTATAGAAACATAAATCTACTCAAAATTGTTTCAAAAACTCAAAAGTGATACTTTTTATTTATTTTAATTATGATTTGTTTCTTAACATTTAAATTCCACTGCTTTCTTATGAAAACCTTCATTACAATCAATCGCATAATTTGCAAAACAACCGTAAACGTAATTAAAATTTTTATATACAAAAATACAGTAACTCAGAGTTATAAAAATCCAATTCATTTCACTCTTCACAAAATATGGAGAGTACAAAAATTTGTGTTTATATTTGTTCGTCGTGTGTCTTATCTTTAACCAACTATTTATGTGGAGTCAGCACAACTTATGTTTATAGTAATTGACGAAAAAATATAAAATTGATGTAGTTTGGTCTCCAAGTCAAAGTCTTCCCGTGGATGTCGTAGAAGGCGACTTAGGAAACACAAGCTAAACAAAGCTTTTAAACATCAATGAGACCTCTCCAACCAGGTTGGAGAGGTCTCATTGATGTGAACATAAGTTGTGCTGACTCCACATAAATAGTTGGTTAAAGATAAGACACAGCGTGGAGAGTGTAGGCCAAATCCTCTGACTGCTCTGGCTAATATATGGCTCTAGCAGTACAGAGAGGGTCGTGCTCTTGCAGTGGAGACTAAAAAGACCTGATCCTGATGTAGTTTGGGGGTTATAATGCTCATTAACAATATGCAATTTCTTCCATGCTGGTCTGGGGGAAAAGAAAAAACTTAGAATGTACCAGCTGCTTCTCTTCCCGCGCAGATCGTAAAAGCCAGTTAAGGAAATGGGCGAAAATGCTAATCATTTAAATAGGCAATGTGGCTAGCAGTCCATCACTATTTTGATTCCTTTTTCCACCTTCTCGCCCATCATCACGCTAAGAGTGGGCTCTGGGTCTTGCGGTTCTAGACTCTGTCTGCTTAGACACAAAACTCAAAATGCTCTGTCTGCCCCCTTAGGGGTAAAGACTTGATAGTGTGGGTGTATGAACGATATGAGAAATAGTTAAAGTGAACAATCAAATCACGGTTGTAGTGATATTTGTGTAGTAGTCTTCAGGCGTTGTCTGCCAATCAATCGGCTTTTAAATCCAGTCAATTCGTATAGATTTGTCACCCGAAACTCCCTTGAAGCAATCAAAGGCCTTAAGCAACCTTTGATTGTAACTTGGTAAGAATAAAGAAGCAACAAAACCAAAGATAGGCTCTAAAGGACTTGTATCCAGCGCGGTAAAATTATTAAAAAAAAGCGAACATAGGCAAAATGGCAAATTGCTTGTGAGGTTTGTGCTTTGAGGTTGGATTGTTTATGCAAGTTAATCTTCGTAATCGATCGTTCTAATTATTTTAACTTTTTAACGAACTGTCAGAAAAGCGCTCATTACAGAATCATATTCAACAGTGTGAAAAAGAAAAAAAAGTTGAAACATTAAGGAGGTTAAGAACTTGTCGGAAGAAAGAGAGACATGAAAAGCACTTCACCGACAAGAGCCCAGCTCTTAAATATAAGAAGAAGGTTCATCTATGTATTCTGTAATTTATGACTCCCCCTCATAAAGTCTGACATTAAAATATTGTCGCGCATAAAAATGATCCTGCCATTAGACATTGCTAAAGCCTTCTCATTATGTGGGCCTGGCTTTTAAATTTTAAGTCTTTATACCTACCGAGTCTGTTCATTAAAACGTGGTAGTGGATGTTGCAATAGTGGTTTTACGTATTCTATTTACGAAAATACCGGTGAAGGGTTTCTTAAAAGGTTTCTATTTAGGTAAACTTTTTGAAATTATTCAAAGGTTTATTTTTATAACAAAGATTTGACTGAGCGAACGACAAGCGTTTCCGTATTTCAGTTTGGCAGAATATGCTTACGTGTATCAGCTGTCCGGTTGTCCGGCTGTCCGGCTGTCCGGCTGTTCTCCTATACAGGTTATATTGGTAGGTAGGACAATTTATGATTTTTTTTTTTTTTATAATTCATAATGGTTGCCATGCAAGGACAATTTCCGAGTGTGTTTCACGCGAGACCGTAGGTCAAGCGGAAAGCGAGCCCCTGAGCTGAAGTGAAGCCCGAGCCCCTTCCTCTTCTCCCCGCAGGACCCTCATGATCATCATCCGAGCGTATTCCTGGTTGCATCCTCAGCGATTATGCTTCAGAGCCCGGGGGACCCTCTCATGTAACTAAGCGAAGCTGTCCCGCTACCACCTTATAATTATGTCCTTTGAGCTTTTTAACCTTTGAATCCGACTTCTTCGTGAGGTACAAATACATGATATTGTGTGGTCTTCAATGGAAGTATTATATTAAGAAGATCTACGTAAATTCTTCCATACTGATCTGGGACAAAAGAAAAAACTTTGAATGTACAGCTGCTTATGGTTTCGGCAAGGTCATAAATCAAATTTACTAAACTTTACGTAGATATACTTTATAGTGTATAAACACTATCATGTCCTTATCTCTAATGGGGCTGACAGTGTATTTTGGGTCTTGCGGCTCTAAGCCTAAGCTTAGAGCCGCAAGACCCAAAGGCCACTTTTAGCATATTAGAGGGCAAAAAGGTGGAAAAAGGAATCAAAATAGTGATTGTGGGTTGCTAGCCGATCATGACGATTCCCTTGATCGGCTTTTACGATCTGCGTGGTAAGAGAAGTAACTAGTACATTTGAACATTTTATTTTACTCCCAAATTAGTTCTTTCTTACGCATCTTATTGGGTTTCGCGCTACATCCTTGGCTGTGCTGCTTCGGAACCCAGGGCACCCGGGGTCCAAATCCTGCTTTTTTGTTCTTTACTTCACATACGAGCGTGGAAACAAATATTCAGGCTACTTAAGTCATAAATATAAAATTACTTTAGGAAACCTCTTCCTTAATGATAAAGGTAATTTTAAACATGCGATGTCAACTCTATAACTATTTACCAATATAAGTAGCCAAACAACATCAACCAAAGATACCGTGCGTGCAGACAATAACCCCTACGTTGTTTTTCATCTATTGCCAACATAGAACTGTATCATTTCTTGCAAAAGTGTCATAGCGTACCGGGCCGTACCTTCATAACCCCAGTTACATTTTAACTGACATTTCTTTACGGGGTTGGATCACGCAACGTCAACAAAACATACCTCCGCATAAACATTTCAAAGATTTGGGCGCGCAATGGGTAATTAGCAAAATGTCTAACTATATCTACTTCTTTCTTTCCTTATCCCAGGTAAGGTGGGGTCAGCACAGCAAAATGTTAACTTATAAGTAGCTGATTAGACATTTTGTATTTTTTCATTAATTCTTTTTCAATGTTACTTCTTCACGACTTATTATCAGTCCACTGCTGGATTATAGGCATCTCCAAATAAAGGAAGGATTTGTGCGTAATCACTGCGCTGGGCAGGTGGATTGGACACAGTAAAAGGTATAAAGTCGTCACACAGAGGGCGCTGCTGTCAGTTTACTGTTAGCTTTACTTGCTTTAGTCGTATATTACGACATTCTTGGAAAAGAAAAGGGGGTGGTGACATATCATGTTCTAAAAACCAAGCTTAAACCGTGTTTTAATATAACTACTATAACACGGTTTTTGGTTGATTTGTATTATAGCATGATAACTCATGTTTTATTTGGCCGTTATAGTTGACTTGATTTAACACACAGAAAATCAACTCAACAAGTCCAGTTTTTTTGTCACAAAAAATCTAAATGATGCCATCCGATGCTAATTATCCATCTTATGTATCTTCAAACCTTTGCTTATAAGCTCCTCTTAATAAGTCTGAATCTCTAAAATAAACGCAAACAGTTCCTAAAGTACTTTATTAAATTGAGAATTGATGATTTCAATTAATTTGTATTTATTTCAACGTACATACGTAGCAATCAACAATTTTAATTGAATATCACGCAAAGAGTTTCTACTATCAAACATTTCGCGAATCTGTCAATCTGCGCCTAAACCAAAAGGAGGTAAATAAAAGACCTATATAAGACGCATTTTGGAACAACACGGCCATTGAACTTTAGTTGTATCGACGTTTTTCAGAACAAATTATGACATTATGGGTGGGCCCGTCCGAAATTATTGCTTTATGGCTGTGCCTTTTTGAATTATTTACTTCCTGATTTGGTTAAGTGTTACAGTTTTGCTTTGACGTAATAAACGTTACGTACGTTAGCGTTTTAAAACATTGTACGGTGGTACGGAACCCTTCATGTACGAGTCTGACTCGCACTTGCCCGTTAATTTTAAAGTTTTCAATCTCAATATATCCGCCATTAAAAAAAATTAATTATTGAATCGACAAAAATATATAGGTTTTAAGTAAGTAAATTATATAGAAATGAACTTTTTTCATATTCATAGCATCTACCTAAATAAAGTCTTTTCTGCCTACTTTATTGCCTTAATTTCAAGGTTTTATCACATAGTCTTCTACACGGAAGTTCGTACATTTCCAAAGTTAGCACATTAACTACGCTCCCAAAACTACCTAATTACGAGCGAAAGCGTGTAAAACAGTTGCGAACAAAAAGCTAATACTAAATAATTTACACCAAAACCCACTACGCTAACAAGACGGGGTGTTCGTACTTGATAACTCTGGATCCCCTAATTTATTATTCCCGGGAAACTCGGCACAATCTGAACAAGAACATCATTTTTAATTTTTGATAACCCTAACCCTGACAAGATGGATAAACAGACGTATTTTAATTTTATAATGCGGTGGTTTTTGTGCATTAAGTATATTGTGTAAGCAATTAAGTGATATATATGTTTTACTTTTCTTCCTTTTTATACAGGCTCTTTGTATCCACCTGCAAAATTTTTGGAGTAAGTTCAGTCCATGATACTAAACTACTTTCTATAAAAAATGTTATAATATTAAAAATCGATAAAAAAATTTCGCCCTCCCATACTAATCAGCGCTCAGCCAAACGGATTTTGTATGGGAGGACGAAAAATTTTTATCAATTTTTAAAAACTTATTTTATAGAAAGTAGTTTAGTATCATGGACTGAACTTGCTCCATAAATTTATTAGGTAGATAAAAAGTCAGCCTGTATATGTTTGTATATACAGATTCTAACAAAATATACTAAAACTATTATAAGGGTGACTTCAGTCCATGATACTGACCAACTTTCCCCAAGCAACATATATTGAAATACGAAAAATAATTTTTGACGTCCCATACAAGTTGAGCGATCAGCTGATCCAAGTTTGTATGGAAAGCAAAAACATAATTGTCATAGTTCGATATATGTTCCTTGGGGAAAGTTGTTCAGCATCATGGGCTGAATTCACCCTTATAATAGTTTCACTACTTTACACTTACTTGACACTATTTTAAGGGTGAATTCAGTCCATGATACTGAACAGCTTTCCCCAAGGAACATATATAGAAATATGAAAAATATTTTTTGGCTTTCCATACAAACTCGGATTGAGCGAACAACATTATATGGGAGACTAAAAAATATTTTTCATATTTCGATGTTTGTTCCTTAAGGGAAAGTTGTTCAGTATCATGGACTGAATCCAACCTTTAAAATAGTTTCAGTATATTATGTTAGATCCTGTATAACTGTTATGAATTGTTAAATTTCAGTAAATACTTGGGTTTTCTAATGGAATTGATTTCCATTATCTTTTATTTACGTGCTTAATTTTTTTATTATGAAACAAGATGCAACAAAATAAAATTAAAACTAAAAACAAAAAAAACATTAATTCATATATAAAAATGGAACCCAAATCGCTTCTGTCGAGCACAATGGCAAAATTCTTAGGTCCACTAACCAAGGGTCTGTCTGCTCCGTCAAGGATACAGACGTGATGATATATTAGTATCCACCACAAAATCATATAAAAATGTAGATATATTAAACTAATCAACAAATTTTTACGTCAATCTTCTTTCAAAAGCTTTTCTGTTTATATTTTATTTACCTAACTTTGTTAGCGACTCATTTGTAAGAAAACAGAATGTATCGGATTTTCGTTTTCTTCAATCCCAAATTGGCTGCTACGTCGTGTCCAATTTGTGTTATTTGCTACAAATAAACGAGAACGAAAAAATCTAATGGCGCTCTGTGTAAATCCAGAATTTGGGGAAAGCCTAGGTCCCTCGGGAGGTAGACGATCGATAGGTTTGGTTCTTTTTAAGCTTGATTGAATTGTGTCACATATCAAGATGAAGACAACTGGACCTTATTACTGAGACTCCGCTGTCTGTCCGTATATTCATCCGTCTGTCACAGGGCTCTATCTCTCGAACCGTAAAAGCTAGACACTTGGAATGTTCACCGATTATGTATTACTGTGGCCGCTATATAACAAATATATACAACAAATACTGAAAATAAGCTTAACATTTTGTCTCATGGGACTAAAGCTGGCGACAAAAAATCATATAAAGTATTAAGCCCGCTAGAGAAATATAAGTTATTTAAATTCCTTATTGCACCAAAACATTATGATACAGAATAATAGAATACAAACAAAGACTCTTAACACAACTGCAATTTCTTCTAGGCAACTGAGGTACTTGGAGAGATTTGACGAAAACAGGTGAGGTGCAAATTAATATAATAGGCAAAGAAAAAAACTCTAGGTTGCGTTGATACAGTAGGAATTGGTATATTGACGGGCTGAGTCACCCTTTTCAATAAATTTCGGCTGTTCATTCATACCTACTAGCTGTATATGGGTACCCTATTGAAGCTGGGTGAGAATGTGCTATGTTTTATGTAACCAGACCTAATTTTTGTTTCTGTGTAAAAGACTACCATAGACGAGTGCGGCAAAGAGCAAAAGAGATAGTGATCAAAGTGACACGTGGCAAGTCTTAATACAACACGTATTAGCCTCTCGAATCCACACGTGAGCCACACGAAAATTGGATTTTTCAATTGGATTTTTTGGCTGGTAAAAAAATTTTCACGTTGCCACGATGCCCGTGTGGACCAACTCTTGGGGTTGGAACACATCTGTCAGCTCAGACAGGATGTTAGGGTTGAGACACATGCGGCAGCATCGCCGATTCCACGGCGTTCCGTCGCTCTCTCTCGCAAATGACGATTCTGAGCTACAGTAAAGGATAGCAGCATAGGAAAATGCTGTTCCGTGCTGACAGATGTGTCCCAACCCTTATTGACATATTGGAAGAGAAAGAAGTGTATATGTCTATCTATCTATAAATTTAATCTATTATTTAAGTTTTCATGTCTCTCCTCTTGAGCCATCCTTTTGACCTCCCTATACGACACGGCGTCAACTTTCTCCTTTACTTGATCTATAAATGCTCTTCTTGGTCTTCCCTTTCCTCTTCTTGCTTCTATGTTTCCTGAACGATGAAAAGATGAACAAACATCTTTCCTCTTCTAATATCGATTATAAATAATTATAGTGATATCGCAATCCTATGGTTGTCAAAACTATCTTTAAAGGAGTCTCGGCCCAACCGGGCAAAGTTGAGGACCAAAGCGGATCACATTAAAATAACTAAGGTACTTATTCCAAAACCACATAAGCGTAAGGATCCGTTGTTAAACACTGCGCTGTTCAAGTTAGGACAATGGTGTTCTTTAGGCCAAAAGGCCAAAATATTCTCAGCAATGGCCCCGTAATGAATGGCGTAAGTTCTAAACCCGGCTCTAAGGCTTTGTTCGAGGCTACTATGGCGGCGATATTTATGGCAATGTGGTCGAAATTTATGTTTTTTGGCTGTAAATTATAATTTATAAGATTGAAGTTAGTCATGTTTTGGTTTAGTTTGGTTTGCTGTCAGCGATATTTTTGTTCAGAAAATATAGATAAATACCTGAATCTTAACTTTTTCTTTTTAAAGCGATGGTGGCCAAGTGGTTTTGGCATTGGGCGATGGCCGTGAGTTTGTGAGGCGCGAGTTCTATCCTCATTAGGCGCGACTTGTAACATCAGATTTGATACTCATACATGGTATTTCTATTACCATCACTTGTTACTGGTAAAGGAAAACATAGTGAAAAAACTTGCAGAGAAATAGTGTGTTATAATGTCGTACGATATACGTGCGTATATTGGTTAAACACACTCAGCTCCTTACGCCCTCGCCTTCGGCTCGGGCTGAAATTCCGCTTCGTGTGTTATAACCACCATAACGCACTTATATCGTAATGTGTATAACTAGATGATAGTCAATAAGCTACCTCAGATGCCTTTAGGCAGCTTGAAAAATCTTGCACTAGTGTTCGCTACTTAAATAATAAGATCTTTTCTTCCTGCTGCCAGCTGCTTCTCTTCCCGTGCAGGTCGAAAAAGCCGATCGAGGGAGTGGGCAAGAATGTGAATCATATAAATAGGCGATGCGATTAGCAACCCATCACTTATGATTATTATGATTTCCCTTTTCCACTTTCATGCTCACCATCACGCTAAAAGTGGCCTGAGCCTTACCGGCCCAGGCTTTGTCTGCCCCGTTAGGGATAAAGACGTGATAGTGTATCTGTATCTTGTAGATGGAAAAAAGGGATTGAAAATCGAGATTGTATTATAGCAATTTTTTTTTAAATTGTCTATTTTAAAGAATCTTGAGGTTAATGCTTACTTTACAAGCTATGTCAAATGCCTTTAGGCCGCTTTAAAAATCTGAAACCAGTTTTGGCTAACTACACACACGAAAACATGATCAGACACCACATTATTAAAGCTGCCTAAAGGCATCTGACATAGCTTGACGACTTAACTATAACACAAGTTTCTACCTTCATCAGGCTCCAGTCTTCTCCAATCTGCATTGGCAACCACTCAAATAACTTTGTGTATTTTTGTTGATTGTATGGAGGAAATAAATTTTCCTTTTTTAACGTGCCTTCCGAAGCACGGAGGAGCTCGAGAAATTTGTATGCCACCGTTTCAAGTGCGGATCGCGCCCGAGCTCTTCAAATACAGCATATCAAGGTATTCAAAACTAGATTAACCTTCAATCTAGTGTTAAATTGAATACCCTGCCTGGTATTGTCAAACATATCTAGCCGGGATTAGAATATGTCTGTAGACAACCTAACATAGAACAATTATGTAAATAGAGGATCCAAGCCGTCGACGGTAAACAGAACAACACGGCTCCTGTTTAATCTACATTATATGTAGTATGCAAATACTATTTTCCATGTGTTTGTGTTCTGTGTTTATTGAGGAGTGGAGTTATGTATTTGTAAGGTTTTTGGTAAATATTTAAGGGATATTATTTTGAGATAAAATAAATAATCACTCATATTTTTTTTTACATCCAAATTAACAATCATCATAAATACTGACTGTACATCAAATTTCCTAGGTTAGGGCAAACTTATAGGTTAGGCTATGTTAGAACTGCGACCAACAGACTGCTAGGAAAGTTCTATCCATTTTACACGTTTATATTTTAAATATAAATTACCGTCCAAGTACCGTCACACACTACACCACCAGAATACGGTTGCGTTACGGAATAGGGACACTGTGAGTGTAGTGTGTGACGGTACTTGGAAAATGAACAATATGACGGTGGACGAAGATCACACCGGGCAGGGGGAGGCGTAGGCGTCATCGCTGCTTCAGTCAAGCTGGGACCACGTTCAGTGAAACCCGAACAAAACGTCTGCAAAATAAATAAAAAAGGTACGTTTCGCGTTAATTCCCGTATGCATTAATTTAATAATAATGCAACGAGATAGTTTAAAAGTATTAAGTCCACCACTTACATGTATTGTAATAAAGTTAAATAAATAAATAAATAAAAATACACATACTAGTACTAAATAGTGGATGGTCATCAAGAATTACGCATACCTACTTATGAGGAATTTGTTAAGGTGTTTTAAATGGTTCTAGAATGGCGTTCACGTACAAGTGAAGCGGAAGACACCTACATACAGGGTATTTAAATTACATGACCAAGGTAGCTTGAAAATGGATGCAAGCTGATTAGTGACTAGATTGGTCATTTTGGAAATCCTTGGGAGAGGACCATGTCCAGCTGTTGACGTCAATCGTCTGAAATAAATGAAAGAAGTACCTTCGTTGCTTACTATGGGATATAAAAACCCTCATTTGTCCGCATTTATAACGGATGCAAGCTAATTAAGATTGGTCATTTTGGAAATCCTTGGAGAGGACTATGTCCAGCAGTTGACGTCAATCGGCTGAAATAAATGAAAGAAATAAAAGAAGTACTTTCGTTTCTTACTATAGGATATAAAAAATCATCATTTGTCCGCTTTTATAACGGATGCAAGCTAATTAAGATTGGTCATTTTGGAAATCCTTGGAGAGGACTATGTCCATCAGTTGACGTCAATCGGCTGAAATAAATGAAAGAAACAAAAGAAGTACCTTCGTTTCTTACTATAGGATATAGATATTCATCATTTGTCCGCTTTTATAACGGATGCAAGCTAATTAACATTGGTCATTTTGGAAATCCTTGGGAGAGGACTATGTCCAGCAGTTGACGTCAATCGGCTAAAGTTGATGAATTGAAAGTCAAAGGGAGAAACAAAAGAAGTACCTTCGTTTCTTACTATGGGATATACAAATTTATCATTTGTCCGCTTTTCAAAAGTATTTCCATCCATTAATATTCCGTATAAAAGGTGTTCCTAAGTGAACGTTCATTCCATTCCCGTCTAGACGTCATGTATTGTTCGCGGCCATTCGGTAGGTCGTTAGAGTAACAAAAGGTGATCAGTCATCTAGGTGACTAGCGATTGTGACTAACAGTGACCATTGGACTTGTTAATTTTACAATGATTTCTTTTTAATGTGAAAATAGTTTTTGTTTTTTAAAAAAATCTACCGAGTTTAGCATCGAAAAGCGTCATATGCATTTTAATGCTGAAGTCAGTAGATTTTTGGGAAAAAAAAACTAATATCACATTTTTTCTTCCAAAACATCTACTTCAGCATCAAAATGCATAGGACGTTGAGAAGTTTCTTCTATATCTTCTTCACCAAGATTCTTTATCATCTTCACCAAATCAAGTAATATGGGACCAAATAGGCATATGTATAGTCATAGGATTTCAAATAAAAAAAGAAATGAAAATAGGTTCCTAATTCAATAGGAAAAGATAAAGAAACATAGATAGCAGAAAAATCGTATGTCACAACTGCATTCTGAAGGGGGATTGACGTTGGGCTAATGGTAAAAAATGTACACGCATACTTATTCCCAGAGAGAATTAACAAATCGTTTAATAGTTCCAGAATTTTCGTCACTAACTATTCTTTATTTAAAAATTCGGATAACGGGCCTGGGGATCCAAATCAGCACAGTTAAGGATGCAAAAAACGGACCTCGGTATCCTAAGACGATGATGATGCCAACAGGAACGTGCTACAATGAGAGAACCCTTAATGTAACTGAAAAGAACACAACTGACGACAATATTCTAGCTATAAAACTAGCTCAATATCTACGTTAGCAAGGAACGGAGGCCCATTAAGATAGGACAGAGGGTCTGACTAATGGGGCACGGTCCTGCAGAAATTGCACAAATTGCCTCGCTGGGTGCATATTTCTAGACACTACCCGAATAGACCGAAAGAGGGAAATGTTTTTCGATAAGTAAATTTTCTATGTAGACGTTTGCTTACTAACGGTTTAGTATTCAATTATTATGACTTATTACAAGCTTTTCTTGTTTGTTTTTTTGGTTGTGTAAGTGGCTTACACTGGCGTCAAAGTCAAAGTAAAAAAAAAACATTCAATGTAGGATAAATATATCACTTAATAAAGGTCATTATTTTTAGTGCAAAATCTACCGACACTAGGTAGCATTTCGCAATGACTACTGCTGAGAAGAAACGCCGAATGGAACTCATTTACACAATAATGGTCGCCTACGTGCCAAAAGTGCTTTCTCAGTTTACAATGATATTATGCCTAATACAATGTTATCATAATATGACATGTAAAGATTACGAACGTCAGATTTTTCAAGATGCTTAATAATTGCCATACAATGTTGACAGCTGGGACCAACAATTAAGCGTGCCTTCTGAAGCACGCTTTAAAAACAGCAATCTTTTAATTAGCTTGCCCTGTTGGTTGTTGTTTATTGGTTTGGGTCAAATCTTACAAGTTAAATTTGAGCCACTTCACGATTTCCGATTGAGATGAAATCTTGTATGCTAATGTAAATCAGATGACAATGCAATATTATTATTACAAGAAGCTGATCTGATGATGGAGCCGGAAGGTGTCCATAAGTATCCTGTAATAAAACGACGCAACCCCATCGAGTTTGGGCTTATTATATTTGTCTCAATTAGTACTTAGGGTTGACAATAAAAGCTTATGAAATAAATCAACTATGTCAAAGTTTACACGGACGAGAGTATCTTTTGATTAAATATATAAGGAATAGAGATAATCTTTATGATTTAACGTTAGTAGGCGATACGACTAACAATGTCAAAATTACTTTAGCCCAAAGGCAAGGAAATAATAAGAGTATTTCATACAGAACGGAATCTCCTGCGGTTCCTTGCAATATTCAAAATCAAAATCAAATATTTATTCAGTAACTAGGCCTTTGCAGGCACTTTTACACGTCAATAATTATAGTGTACATTACGTGTAATGTTTATATATTTAATTTATTATATTTTTTGTTCAAAAGATACCGATACTAGTGTTTCGCAACGACCACTGCTGAGAAGAAACGCCGAAAGAAACTCATTTACACAGTATATGCGTCCCCGTTCCCCGTCCCCGCACCTCTCCTCCGCCCTCACCTTGTCGCGGGGCGAGAGCAGGCGACACACACGCATGTATAGTTTCGTTTTTATTCTTCTATGAAGTACCATACCTGTGCCAAAGGGATAAATACGTGATAGTCTATGAATGTATGTGACTGACTGAGACTTTTAATGTGCCGCGGCGGCATAAAATATAAACGCTCTTATGGTGCATACTTATCCCATAGTATGGTTCATATATTTATCCCAACGAGCAATGTAATGGAGCGTAGCATTCTGGGCCTTCGCCTTACATAGATAAGGTACGGAATACTGAGCTGCGCTTGACAGCAAAACTAAAGTGGGGCTGGGCGGGACATGTGTGTTTGCGGGATTGCGGGATGATAGATGGGCGAAAATGGCGACCTTCTGGGTACCAGTAGGACGTCGCAATAGAGGCAGACCAAGAACCAGATGGCAAGATGACCTCGATAAATTATTACCTAAATGGCAAGAAGTAGCGACAGACAGAGATGAGTGGAAGAATAAAGGGGAGGCCTTTGCCCAGTTACGGGACATAACAGCTACAGGCTAGTAAATATATATCCCACCTTCGTGGAAGAAATTAATAACGTGTTTACAAACCAACTGCATTAATTAGGTATTCTTGTTATGACCGAAATTACACAGTCAATTAAAAAAAAACACATACCTCTACACAGAGTGTATACTTCCTCTAATAAACCCAGGAGCTTAGAACGTATTTTGATCTTCAAAGAGTATTACGTCTTTGTGCTAGCTTTATGATAAACGAAAAAAGGCTGTCTAAAAGTAAGTTCCATTAGCCCAGTGAGGAATATAATAAATAGCGAATTTGCTTATTAATGAACCGCTCCGGCGCTCATCTGCATCGCAAAGAGCTGATGCAATAGAGACGGGAAGTGCAGAGATGAACTTCTAGCCAAGGTTATGAACTTTTAGGATAAAAAAATTAAAATATATATCACGTCCTTATCTAACAGACAGAGGAATTTGGGTCTTGAGCCGCAAGACCTAAAGTAAAGACGCTAAAAGTGGCTTATGAGCCCAGGGACTCTGTAGTCCTGGACTCTAAGGCCACTTTTAGCGTGATGTTGGACGAGAACGTGGAAAAAGGAATCAAATAGTGATGCATTGCCAGCCGCTATAGATAGATACACACCCACGATCCAGGACAATTTGAAAAAAGCTATTTTCCAACTTGTTTTGTATCTTTACATAAAAAAGCGGCCAAGTGCGAGTCGGACTCGCCCATGAAGGGTTCCGTAGCAGCAAGTAACATAATATAAAAGTTCTAAAGGTAAATTGCGGTTTACGATTTATGACGTATTAAAAAAAAACTACTTACTAGATCTCGTTCAAACCAATTTTTGGTGGAAGTTTGCATAGTAATGTATATTATATATTTCTTTTAGTTTTATCAATCTACCACTTTGAAAGTGTCTCTCGCGCAAACTTCAGTTTAGAAAAAAAAATATATTAGAAACCTCAATATCATTTTTGAAGACCTATCCATAGATACCCCATTAGTATGGGTTTGATGAAGAAAAAAAAATGAGTTTCAGTTCTGAGTATGGGGGAGCCCAAAATTTATTATTTTTTGACAAGACATTGATGACCAGTGTGACCGGCCAGTGACCAGAATTTGAGAAGCGTACGCCAGCGAGGCATCTTGCTCTTTGTTATGGCTCCTAGACACGTTGGGCCATCTTTGCGCCAATTCACTGTACATTGCCGTTTAACTCATAAAAGCTTTTAAGAGTTTTCCATCCAACACTGCAATGGACAAAAAATCTGTGCAATGATGGCTCATCGTCTAGAGTACTGTTAGAGGAGCTATTACAAGATATCTTTGGGGTGATCAAATAATTTCAATCTGTAACTTGTGCAATACTTGCCTAATAGTTGGGCCGCTGCTATTAGGTATACAAAGTATACAAAATTTTGGCGCCATCTGTCGACGACAATTGTGACTCCCACCACGGCACAAGTTGTATAACATGGAGGTATGTCTCTGGACGTGACAAGCAACATACAGAGGTACTTGATATGCCGGACAGGAAATTCAAAGCCTATGTAAAGAAAGTACTTTGCGAGAAGGCTTATTATAGGACCGATGACTATCTTAAAGACAAAAAGTCTGGCTTGAGCTTGGCGCGGATCCCTCTTAAAGGTTTGTATACTTAGACATGTCATAATCTCAGTCCATCTATATAACTAATTTTAAGTTTTAAGTTTGTTAGTTGACGTCTTTGGAGAAAACGTGCAGTGCAGTTTGTTGCCGCTTCTTCTGCACTTGCGCCTAGGAAGCGGCGTAAACTTAGCTGTAAGTAACGATTTGACGTCAACATTTGTGCAAAACAAAACAAAGTGACTATTATTAAGAGATATTATAAATATCCTATGATAATAAAGATATTTTGAATTGAATTGAAATTGAATAGAGCAAGAGCCCGCGAGGGGCAGACATCCATTATTTTATAAAGGCTAAAAGTTTCTCTATGTATAGCCCCAATACAGGTTAGAACTATCCACGAATATGGAAGTTGTGTCGTAGTGGCTTTGTTAGATATCAGATACCGAGTAAAGTTGTACCAAATTGGGACCCTATGCTGTCGTGGTGTAAAAACTTATTTTTTGTATATATTTTATTCATTATAATGTTAGAAATCACGTGACACATTTGTGCGGTTCCCATAGCTAAATATCTTGTAATCTTTAACGTACCTACTCTACCTTTTCATCCTATTTCTCCCGCAATGAAAAACCGCGACGGACAAAAAAAAACAAGGAACTTGTGTGCCACATTTATAAAAAAATAGAATAAAATAAAAAGAAAGACAGACGGCCGATAGTATTTTTGGCCAATCTTTTGGTCAATAATGTCACGTCTAGCAGTTTAATTCCGGTCTTCTGGGTTCAGTTTCATTGGCATACTTGCAAAGTCAAGTCTTAGAAAGGAGGGTAGTGTAAGGCCTGAAACTTGAGGGTAGTTACAAACTTAGTTTGTCGAATTTGTTCGTACCTTACCGCCCTGCTGGGATGTCCACTTCGAGTTTGGATAGTGAAGCTATTGAATAATTTAATTAATATAGATCACTATGACGATCTCCGTGGCGTAGTGGTTATTATGCCAGTCTGCCACTCCGGAGGTTCTGAGTTCGATCCCCAGCCAGGACTGTAGAAAACTAATTATGTGCGTAGGCATATAACTAGTTTTCTATAGTCAAAGAGTCTGCTCTCATTTGGGCCCTATTTGTTGCAGTATTATGTCGCAAAATGTAAACAGCGGCCTAAAATTATTTTAAACAACCATAGCACTATAACTGTTAATAATATTTTTTTAAAACATATTTAAAAATAAAAAAGCTATAAAAACCTTACGTTTTCTAAACTTGGGTTTTTTATAATTTCCCATATAATAATCCATTTTTTATACCGCCATACTTACTGAACGAACGAGATTTTATTAATAATTCATGTTCATTAGTCAATCGCGTTTTGTTTTATTGTCACCAAACCTCTTTGACAGCAAATCACTTTATATATATGCATCCAGTTTTTCGGATGTTAAGTTGTTGATTTGTTTTTATTATATTGTTATGAGATTTTATACCATACACTTTTTATCGTATTGTAAAAAAAATATTTTTGAGTGAACAACTGTAGTGAACAAAACGCTCCGACAAAGATGCATTACCCATCGTGTTGCTATTGTTTCCAGATAGCGTCACTGCTATTTCCCAATGTAGAAAAAGTAAAATCCTTTTTTATATAGTTTACAAACGTTCATAAATCTAAAAAAAATATTTTTGTAATCTAAGGATTTTTTCCTACAAAATGACGTAAAAATACTTGCTGCGACACCAAATGCAACAATGAGGGCCCAAAATGTATGAAGCGATATACACCTCCTTTGAACTTGAATGAAAATATAAAGGTGTATACGATAATGATATTCTCTTTCGTTCATTATCCGATTCTGTCTAGGGTAAGCATCAAACTGAAATATCGAATGGTGAAAATAAGAGGACCTTATTTTGACCGTTCGTAATATCGGTCACATATCGGTCCAGAGCTCCAAAGTGCAATGTCTGTTTCCTTAAACCTACGCGTTCGACCGAGAAATTGCTACGTTCCAAACATAATAGGTAAAAGACTCGAGCATTCCATTCGATGCATCGCAGTAATCGAAATAGCGATTGCATCGGTATTCACAGACTACCATGTAAATGGACGACGCAAGTGTAATTACTTCTCGCGTGCGGAATAAACTTGAAACTGCAATTAGAAAAGTTTGTAAAAAAGAAGAGAGAGAATAAGAGATTTTATCAATCAGAAAAATATAAATGCATATATTGCTTGAGCATAAATATACTTATTGTGGCATTCTACAATAAATTGATATATATAATTGGGATCAATTGAAAATTTAAATCATCGTAGCCTTAACATATTTGATTGACTATTGGGACCAAAAGTTTTTTTTCCTTAATGACAATTGTACAAAAATTCCCTTACAATTTGTAAATTTTGAGAAATATGACGAGTTACGAGTATAATACTTGTTAATATCTTGTCATACGCAGAGCTTTCAGACTCGCGTATTTTTTACATTTTCAAAATATTATTTTTAGTATAGATAATATAATCAATTAAAATTACTATGTTAAGTTCCTAATTCTGAGGTGTCAAAGTTGTTGGTATTTATTGTACAAAAATAAACGGGTTAAAGAATATTACAGAGTTATCTTTATTTGAAACTAAAGGATTTTCTATCCCATATTTTCTTATCTTTGTAGTATGTAGACATTTTAAATAAATTATTCGCTTAAACAACTAACATTTACGCGATTTCTTTCTAAAGCATAAATTATGAGAAAACAGCGTCAGAAATTGCAGCTTTAAGCGATCACAAAATCGATAAACGAATCAATTTTCACAATGTCGGCAAAATCAACTCGCTCAATGGCCTGGAAAGGTGTTTCCCGTCACTGAACAGCAAAATGACGTCATAGAACGTAGACATAACACGAAATGTATTGTTCACATCGTATATCTACTACAATTTTAGTCAATGACTTACTTGATTAGATAATGAAAAAGTTCCGAGTTAAAATGGAATCGTGAATTACGATTGGTTGTTTTAGGGTAGTTTGTTAGTTTTTTGTTTGTTGCGAAGAGATATTTCGCTTTTAAACTATGTCTTTGTCTGTGCCCAGTTTTCTTTAGTAGTTAACAGTTTTGTTAAGTAGTTTTTTGGTTTTCAAGTTAAAAACCTAGTGAAGTCTGTTTAAATCGCAAGATACTCGTCAGCAAGTTTAATAAGACTAAAAATAATGAACTGATTTACTTTTGCACTAAAAATAATTAAAAATAAAGACCTTCAATAAGTGATATATTTATCCTACATTGAATAAAAATTTTTGACTTTGACTTTGATTGAAATTGTTTATTTTGAATGTTTGTATTTTTAACTCCCGAAGAAAAAGAGGTGTATTATAAGTTTGACGAGTTTGTATTCCTGTGTGTCTGTCTGTGTATCGGATTTTGTTAATCAAAAGCCTTGTCTGTCAAGATGGTTCTTAGCTATGTTTAATGAAAATCGGTCTGTTCATAAGTAATAGGGGGTGAACGCTTGAAAGTCAAGGGTTTTTTAGTTTGTCTGGCAAATAAACTTGTTACCTGTGTATAGATGTTATTACTTATTATCCATATCACAACAGTCTATACTAATATTATAAAGCGGAAGAGTTTGTTTGTTTGTTTGTTTGTTTAAACGCGCTAATCTCAGGAACTAATGGTCTGATTTGAAAAATTCTTTTTTTGTTGGGTAGTCCATTTATAGAGGAAGGCTTTAGGCTATATAACATTACGTTCCGACAACCACGCGAACGAAGTCGCGGGCACAGCTAGTGTAGTATAAAATTTAAGATTTTCTGTTATGCAATTTTTACTTACAAGCTTTTTGTAATGATTACTTTAACGTTTCAGAAAAGACAGTCTTATGATTAAATTGCGCAATTCGTAGCAGAGCTACAATTTGTAGCAACTATACGATTAAAGCCTCGTAGCACGTAGGAGAGCTACAACACAGTACTGTAGAGGGTCTACGATTCCTGCTAGCATTAGGCTCGCGTTTCACTGAATTGGTAGCGATGCGTAACAAAACATTATAAACTATATGTACAATGCTTTATGACACGCGGTGCGTTCTATTAAGCATTTCTATATCTTATGACATTGTACATAAAGTTTATACTGTCTTATTATTAAACTGCTCGTCACGTCGCTGCCAATACAGTGTAGTAAGAGATGCCTAAGAATTACAAAGGTACTAAAATACTAAATGGTGTAGGGTAAAATACCTTGTCTACCACCTGGATCCAAAATTGGACAGCCTAGAATTATCCAGTTACATAAAAGTAAATAGTTCGTAATATCAAACTACGTATTTGCTCATCTTGTTTTTTAGGGTTCCGTACCCAAAGGGTGCAAACGGGACCCTATTACTGAGACTCCGCTGTCTGTCCATCTGTCTGTCCATCTGCCACAGGGCTCTATCTCTTGGACCGTAATAGCTAGACACTTGAAATTTCCACCGATTATGTATTACTGTGGCCGCTATAACAACAAATACTAAAAATAAAAAAAAGTTAAAAAATAAGGGGGTAGTCATACAAAAAACGTGTTTTTTTAGCGTTTTCAAACATTGTACAGCGGTACGGAATTCTTCATGTACGAGTCCGACTCGCACTTGCCCGTTTATTTTAATACTATGGGATGCTTATCTTTATGATTTTATTTTGAAAATGTAGATCGTACTTATATTAGAAGTGAACATATTGTGGCTCTATCGCATTTAATGATTAGGTGTATGATGATGTATGTAACATTTCACGAGATTTTGTTGAGAAATGCGACCTGTAGGCGATTACAACTGGAAAACTGGAATTCGGACACACGAAAGAATTTTTGCCGAAGCTGAAACGGATTCACTTCACTCACTTTTTCAATCATACAATAATTTGCGGTCAATAATGCATGTATCTATACTTATATTATAAAGCGGAAGAGTTTGTTTGTTTGTTTAAACGCGCTAATCACAGGAACTAATGGTCCGATTTGAAAAATTCTTTTTTTGTTGGGTAGTCCATTTATAGAGGAAGGCTTTAGGCTATATAACATTACGTTCCGACAACCACGCGAACGAAGTCGCGGGCACAGCTAGTCGTAGATAATTGTATTATTGGCCGACGAACGGCAGGTGTCAAAGACTAGTTCAAAACCCAAATTAGCTTAACATCTTAGCTCTTGCTCGCTCGAGTGAAAACTTTGATCGCGGGTAATGAGCCAGCAAATTAGGGGAGCGACATTTAAAATATTTTCGCTCCTTGAGGATGTTATGTGTCCCGTGATTAATTAAGGTTTTGGTATTAATATTATTTTGTTTATGGTTTGTTGGTTGATTAGGTGTGAAATCTTCTTTAGCCTCAATTTCGGTCAATGAGTTAGTTAAACTCCGAGATTGGTCCGCACTTGGATGGGTGATCACTAAAAACACTTTTTTGTTTGAAATAGATAAGCTAGAATAGATAAGTAAGTTGAAACTTGTTATATGGGATATTAATTAAACGATACTATATTTTATAATTAATACTCATTTACATATGTATATAAACAGCCAAGACCCAGGACAATTTGAAAAAGGCCATTTTCCAAATTGCCCTGGCTGGGGATCGAACCCAGAACCTCCGCATAGAGACTAGCGTGTTGACCATTACACCACGGAGGTCGTCACCACTGGCTATGATCATTGTAAGGCAGTCTTCAAGCTATGTCAGGTGCTTTTAGGCACATTTAAAATATTTTCGCTCCTGAAGGATGTTACGTGTCCCGTGATTAATGAAGGGTTTTGTATTGATATTATCTTGTTTATGGTTTGTTGGTTGATTAGGTGTGAAATCTTCTTTAGCCTCAATTTCGGTCAATAAGTTAGTTAAACTCCGAGATTGGTCCGCACTTGGATGGGTGATCGCCACTGGCAGTCATTATTGTATGAAAGTCGTCAAGCTATGTCAGATGCCTTTAAGCACATTTAAAATATTTTCGAGATTTACAGTATTATTCGAGAGTATGTAAATATAGAAGCTATCTAGGTATAAAAGCTTTTAAAAAACTTAGGGCTATATTGAAATAAAATAAAGTATATAAAATTGTAGACTTAGAATCAGAATAATAAGTGCGTAATTGTTCGCGTAGTCGTCAGGGGCGAGTACTGGCGCATTTACCCGCCACAAATGGACCGCAGAATTGTACTGAACGGCTTGAACAATGGGCATTACAGTAGTTTAGTTAACGACTAAATCCCGTTCAAATAAAGGCCGGAATATTTTGTAGTCTGTTAAGTTGTGCAGTTAAATTGCTTGTTTGTTTGTTGTATTGGACCAAGAGCCTGGATGTTTGACAGTCCGATCAGTCTGGCTGCTTACAGAATGTAGTTATTGAAATAGTAACAATAAAAATGACTGCCACCGTGGTCCAGTGGTCAAGGCGTTTACCTTGTGATCTGCTCCTGGGTAATCCCACTGGGAAGCATGTTTGTGAGAAGTTGTTTCCAGTCTAGTTAAGTCATTGCAGGCTTGAATCATCTGATTATTCGAAAATTAAAATGATTCCTTGTTTTGGAAGGCACGTATAGCTATGGGTCCCGAACGCCATCTAGCGTTTGTTTAAACTTATCCTAGGATTAGTTCCAGTCTACCATTTGGGTCGCGGAGGTCAGACGGCAGTCACTCTGTGTCAAAACCAGTAAGATTGTCAAATCACCTAGGTTTAGGTAGCAGACCCCGGGCTTTGAAGCGTTACTGATGAAGACGCAACCGGGATACGCTCGGATGATAAGTAATAGATGAAAATCAACCCTGAGACTAAGAGAAGTGATTTTGGGCCCCTATTCTAGTAAATCGGTTCTGTTTTGAAACTAGCGAGTATGCCTGAACTAAAAGTAAATACTAACACTACTTCATTGCACTCAAATAATTAGTAAGAAAAAAAAGGAAGGTGTGGCACCCCTGGGGCTCTTGATCCATGTGTAAGTGGCCAACACTGGTGATAGATGGCGTGGTCCGCTATTGGTGGGGTGACCACCACCGGCTGTCATTGTATGGCAGTCGTCAAGCTATGTCAGATACCATTAGGCAGCTTTAAAAATCTGACAAAAGTGTTGACCACTCACACCCACAAAAAAATACGTGCTTTTCATCATTTGAACAATTCAATTCAATTCAAAATATCTTTTCATATATAATATCTCTTAATAATAGTCACTTTGTTTTGTTTTGCACAAATGTTGACGTCAAATCGTTACTTACAGCTAAGTTTACGCCGCTTCCTAGGCGCTAGTGCAGAAAAAGCGGCAACAAACTGAACACCAAAGAAATGTTCTAAAACGTTCAGAGGTTTGTAAGTAACTAGCTGTGCCCGCGACTTCGTTCGCGTGGTTGTCGGAACGTAATGATATATAGCATAAAGCCTTCCTCTATAAATGGACTACCCAACAAAAAAAGAATTTTTCAAATCGGACCATTAGTTCCTGAGATTAGCGCGTTTAAACAAACAAACAAACTCTTCAGAAGATCAAAAGCAATTAGTTATAATTGCAATTATCATCATTATTTAGTCTCCACTGCAGGAGCACGACCCTCTTTGTACTACCAGAGCCATATACTAGCCAGAGCAGTCAGAGGATCTGGCCTACAATCTCCACGCTGGCCAGACGCGCTTGAGAGATCTGATTGGGATTGATGTTTATAAGCTTTGTTTAGCTTGTGTTTCCTAAGTCGCCTTCTACGACATCCACGGGAAGACAAAACCAAAAAACTGTATTGTAATTATAATAACAATCTTTGTTTTGTGTACCATATTACATTTATTAATGTTTCTTTTGTTTTTTTTCTCAGGTAATACTCGAACATTTCGGCAATTACTGGTAAGATTATGGTAAAAGTATTGTTACACTTGTAATCCTTATCGTCACTCCTATTTTTTTTATTGTACAAAAATATTATTCTCTTTATCCAGTTGTCAGTTAAATTATTTAAAAAAAACGGACGCCTAAGTATTGACCGCGACATATGCTGAATGAGTCTTTTTGCCAAAAAAAAAAACCACACCACGCTATGGCAATGCTGCACAAATGTATGAAATGAAGGGGACAATTATTATTATTATTATTCTTTTTTGTCCTTTATTCTATCTCTCTTATCTTCATTTGTGTATATAATTTCTGTTTATTTGTTGTGGTATTTCTTTTTGGCAATAAAATTACTGAAAAAAAAAAAAATTTTTTGCCTTTGTAAATAAGTAATACACAACGTCTAAGTTTCGAAATGGTAAAAAATCATACAAAGCCGTGACCTCTTGTGAAATTTGAAATTGCTATTCGTTAGATTATGTGGTTAAACAAAAAAAAAAGCGGCCAATGCGGGTCGGGCTCGCCCATGAAGGGTTCAGTAGCAGCAAGTACGAGTAACATAGGTAATATAAAAGTTCTAACGGTAAATTGTGGTTTACGATTAATGACGTATTAAAAAAAAAACTACTTACTAGATCTCGTTCAAACCAATTTTCGGTGAAATTTTGCAAGGTATTGTACATCATATTTTTTTTTAGTTTTATCATTTTCTTATTTTAGAAGTAACAGGGGGGGGGGGGACGACGACGACGACGACGACACACATTTTACCAATTTGGAAGTGTCTCTCGTGCAAACTATTGAGTTTAGAAAATAATATATCAGAAACCTCAATATCATTTTTGAAAACCTATCTATAGATATCCCAAACGTATGGGTTTGATGAAAAAAAAAAGATTTGAGTTTTAGTTCTTAGTATGGGGAACCCCCAAAATTTACAATTTTTTTTCTATTTTTGTGTAAAAATCTTAATGCGGTTCACAGAATACATCTACTTACCAAGTTTTAATAGTATGGTTCTTATAGTTTCGGAAAAAAGTGGCTGTGACATACGGACGGACAAACAGACAGACATGACGAATCCAAAGGGTTCCGTTTTTCGCCATTGGCTACGGAACCCTAAAAAGTACGTGTTCTTACCTACTTACGGACTGAATAGAATTCAATGCCTATTCTCTTGATGCAAAACAAATACCTACCAATTGCATTATTGAAAAGCTCTTTGGCCTGGTGGGAGTACGCATTGCTAGCGCTTTCGTAAGTTCAGCAATCCTGGTCGTGGTCCGCCCTTGGATTATGGACCACAAGTGGCATAAAAAAATTCTGGCTCAGTGTTGGCCAAAATGAAATAACAATTTTACATCAAAAAAATAAATAACAACTAGCCGTGTAGTTCCCTGCAGAGTAGAATAGAACCACTTCAAGTCTTCCCGTGGATGTCGTAGAAGTTGACTTAGGAACACAAGCTAAACAAAGTTTATAATAAACATCAATGAGACCTCTCCAACCCGTCTGGCCAGCATAGAGAGTGTAGGCCAATTCTTCTGCTGCTCTGGCTAAGTTTAACTCTTGTAGTACGAAGAGGGTCGCACTCCTGCAGTGGAGACTAAAAAAAGACTTGATGATGAAATAACAAACCATTGCTCTTTAATAATATTTATTTATATTTAGCCAATATTTAGCCAATTTGAACAATTGTTCATTAATACGGCTAAACTTTTAATATCAATGTAGAACCATTAAGTTCATAAAACCTTTGAAACAAAATAGCTTCAAAACGTGCAATTTTGTTAAACCACAAATGCATGGTTTAAAATATGACGCCATCACAACTATTTATGCGCATTTCGTAATAACGAATTCCATACATTCGTTATTACGAAATGCGCGTAAATGCGTATTGGTAAAATGTCAGCGAATAATTCGGGGTTTTACAGCATTTGTATGATAAAATGGAATTGGATCCGTTTTCGAAAGCCGGTTAGTTTTCATTTCCGTGTAGTGAAATAGTACCTACTTGTTTTTTATTTAAACATAATGTGATGTGTGTGATAGCTTATTAAAGAGATGCTAGAGTAGCTTTAAGGGTTGGGACACATCAGTCAGTACGGAATAGCACTTTTCTATGCTGCTATCCTTTTCTGTTGCTCAGAAGCGTCATTTGCTGGAGAGAGAGAGCGACGGAAGCTTCAGCATCGGCCTTGCTGGTGCGTTCCGTCGCTCTCTCTCGCTCTAGCAAATGAGTGTTGAACTGACTGAAGGATAGCAGCATAGGAAAGTGCTGTTCCGTGCTAATAGAGGTGTCCTAACCCTTAACTTGCCATGTCAAATAGTATTTTTTATTAAATGAAGCACAAATATATTGCTACTTTCCTATGCTGCTATCCTTTTCTGTCGCGTGTGGCTACTAAGGCGCTTGTGGACTGTTTCTATGCGCAAGCGGTGTAAAGTACATCTCTGGCGGGCAGACTCTGAGCCAAAACCAACAGCACCCTAAAAACAGTACAGTACAGTCTCTTATTGTAGAAGTTACAGGGGGGGGGGACACATTTTACCACTTTGGAAGTATCTCTAGTTGAAAAAAATGATATTAGAAACTTCAATATCATTTTTGAAGACCTATCCATATATAGAAAGGTATGGGTTTGATTTAAAAAAAAAATGAGTTTCATTTCTAAGTATGGGGAACCCCCAAAATTGATTGTTTATTTTCTATTTTTGTGTAAAAATCTTAATGCGGTTTACAGAATACAACTACTTACCAAGTTTCAACAGTATAGTTCTTATAGTTTCGGAAAAAAGTGGCTGTGACATACGGACGGACAGACAGACAGACATGACGAATCCATAAGGGTACCGTTTTTTGCCATTTGGCTACGGAACCCTAAAAAGTACCAGTCTCTGACATGTCGTTTCAAAATAAAAGCTTGACTACGTTTTAATAGGAAATTCTGATTCTGTCTAAGGTAACGACTATTGTTTTAGAAGGGATATAAATTTCTCGAATTGCAATCATTGGTCCGTCGGCGACTGTAACGAATGTGTAGGTGCGTGGCGCAATAACTGTAAATCATGTGAAAATATTACAGCGGTATATTGTGCAGTTGTATGAAACGTATTTGAGATTAAATTCTATGTTATATTATAAAAAAATAAACTTTTTATGTAACTTATATAAATTTTATTAATTGTTCGATTTTGTAAGAGAAGGGCGAAAATATAAAGTTAAAAGGCGATGTGGCTAGCAATCCATCACTAATTTGATTTCTTTTTCCTCCTCGCCCACCATCACGCTAAAAGTGGCTTTTGGCTCTTGCGGCCCTGGGCTCTGTCTGCTTAGAACCGAAAGACCAAAAATATTCTAATCAACTAAAAAAATTAAATACTATATCAAAAAACTTGTGCCACTTTTCGTCAAAATCGGTTGAAAATGCGACCTGTAGGCGAGTACATAGACATACGTACAAAAGTATTTTTGGCCAATCTCGAAACTAAATCGCTTTGCTCGCTTCGCTCCCTCTGTTAATAAAAATATTTAATATAATACCTACCTATACAGGGTGACTTTTTAAACAGTGTCCAAATTTTTGGAGCAAATCCAGTCCATGATACTGAACTACTTTCTACAAAAATAGTTATTAAAAATCGGTAAAAAATTTCCGTCCTCACATACAAAATCTGTCTGTCTGAGCGCTGATTTGTATGGGAGAACGAAAATTTTTTGTCGATTTTTAATAACTTTTTTTATAGAAATTTTTAATTGAAAATTCAGTATCATGGACTGAACTTGCTCCAAAAATATGGACGGTGTTTAAAAAGTCACCTGTATATTGAATCCAATGGTAACAATAAAAATACATATATTCAATATGTATTTAGGTACTAGCAGCGTTACAGAGTAATAAAAAAATCTTTCTATTTCTACCTAGTTAGTCTATTGAACGGAATGGAACTTATAGATCTACGTTACCATTATCGTAGACAGTATTCCAATTTGTTTTCTTATCCCCCAATAAATCTCATTTCAACAGGTAAATCGCAACTAAACACCGATCACACATCTGTCTCCCATCCGATGCGGATGAAAAGTTAGTGGGCGCCTCGTGACGTACGGCCGGTGTCTTGCGACCGAAAATGAGTCTAGTTTGTCACCCGACTTGTTTTATTTCTCGAACACGTACTGTCTGACGGCTGAACACGCACGGTTATATATGGCGCTATTCCGCGCAAGCGGTGCCTGATATACTTTCGCTGGATATTCGATTCGTTCAATTATTTAATGCGGATATGAGCGTAGTGTGTCTTGTTTATGTGCTGGATATTATAAAGATGTTTATTTTGAACGAGCATCTTCATCATCAGTACTAGCCTATATAATTTGGAGTCGGCTCTCCTTACCTTCCCGCGCCAGTTTTCCCTATTGTGAATCATTTCAGGGGTTACCCACGGCCAAGACGACGGCGTCTTCATAACTTTTTTAATGGTACTGGACCAAGTCGTGAGGGGGCGTCCTCTGCCACTATATCCTTCGGCTATGTTCATCTCTTTTTTCATCATGTGGTCATGATCCCTGCGCATCACGTGACCGTACCACCGGAGTCTGCTTCCTCGCATCTTGTCCTGAATTCGTCAACACGGATGTGCTTTTTCCTAACGTTATCCCGTAACGTCACGCCCATCTAAGCATCTGCATTTCCGAACAGTGCATTGTTGCTCTTCTTGGCAACGCATTGATCAATTACTTTATTCAGTAAGTACTTAAGTCTACATAAAACTTAAGTATTGAATAAACTATTTTGTATTTTCATTTTTTTGACATCTGAATCCAATTGGTTGTCATAACACAGCAAAGCCTTGCTCAGCTTCTGGAGTCTCGAAGTAAATGTATCGCGAGTACGTTTCATCGTCGTCTCGAACGATACGGCAGTAAAAAGAGCGTTCTAACGCGCACTTACGCTGCGGAATTCTGCCAGCAAACGTTTTACGACATTCACGATTCTAGAGGAATTAAAGCTGTAAAATTGCTAGTTATGTGTTTAACGAAACAAATTCTTAAGTGTCTACAATGTCTGAGAAGCTTGATGGCCTGGTGGGAGTACGCGTTACCTAACGCTATTGCAAGTTAAGCGACACCAGGCGTGGTCCCCACTTGGATGGATCGCCACAAGTGCATAAAAAAATCCTAAGCTCCTCCGTAACTCTAGCTCCGTTGTTAGCCGTCATGCTGGTTTGCGAGAAATGAAAAAAAAAACGTTCTTCGCGGACATCGTAATAGCCGATCGACAGAATGGGCGACAGTGCGAATTCGGTGACTTTTCCACCTCCTCGCCCACCATTACGCTGAAAGTGGCTTTTGTGTTTTGTGGCCCTGGGCTCTGTTTGCTTAGAGCCGAAGACGAAGAAGAGCCAAAATGTTGTCTGCCTCATTAGGGATAAAGACGTGATAGCGTATGTATGTATTTTTAGGGTTTCGTACCCAAAGGGTGCAAACGGGACCCTATTACTGAGACTCCGCTGTCTGTCCGTCTGTCACAGGGCTCTATCTCTTGAACCATAATAGCTAGACACTTGAAAATTTCACCGATTATGTATTACTGTAGCCGCTATATCAACAAATACTAAAAATAAAAAAAAGTTAAAAATTAAAGGGGGGTCGTCATACAAAAAACGTGTTTTTTCAGCTTTTTTAACTAGATCTTTATAATGGCATTAACTAGATACTTGAAAATTTCACCGATTTATGTATTACTATGGCCGCTATAACAACAAATTTAGTATTTGTATATAGTAGTACTTGTAATAAGAAAAAGTTAAAAATTAAAGGGGGTCGTCATACAAGAAACGTATTTCTTCAGCGTTTCATAACATTGTACGGTGGTACGGAATCCTTCATGTACGAGTCCAACTCGTACTTGCCCGTTTATTTAGACTTTGATATGTATAATATTACATATAATATTTTCTTTCTAAATTATGTTTGTTTTTATTAAATTTGCAGTATTATTGAAGGTAAATTAATTATGCATTCATCAGTCAATTCAACGTTTGTATCGAACGTCTACTCGTAATATTTTTACAAACTTTTATCTAACTTGCCCGTTTGTTGTTATTTTTTTGCTTTTTTTTGAGCCACTTCCCAGTTGCCGATTGAAATGATGCTAAAGTAAATCACATGACAATTCAATATTATTATAACAAGAAGCTGATCTAATGATGAAGCCGGAAGGTGCAATAAAACGGCGTTACCCCATCGTATTAAGCCTTATGGCTCTCGGGTTCTCGGCAGAGTAGAATAGGACCACTCCAAGTCTTTCCGTGGATGTCGTTGAAGGTGACTTAGGAAACACAAGCTAAAATGAGACTTCTCCAACCCGTCTGGCCAGCGTTTAGTGAAGGCAAAATCCTCTGGCTACTCTGGCTAAGTCATACTTAGGTATGGTTCTATAGTACAAAGAGGGTCGTGCTCCTGCAGTGGAGACTAAAAAAGACTTGGATGATGATGGATATGAGTAACTTAACGCTTCCCACCATCTATTCCGCTGTATGTACAGTTGTACACGTCTAGATATCTTTCAAACTACGCAATGGATTTTTACACGGTTTTCATCAATAAATATAGTAATTCAAGAAAAAAAAATTACTTGTATAATACATACCCTTGCAAAGCCGGGACAGGCAGCTAGTTTCGTATAAAATGTAGTGTGTAGAATATCTAAATTCCAAATTAAAGCAAACTTTATCACCACGTTTCCGCGTTGCAATTTCAGAACATCTTTGCACAAACCACTTTCAGAGTGCACTTACAGCATATAGTTACAAAGTAAAGGAGTTGCAGAAGAGAGCTGCACATATATATGTATATGCACCTACTTGGAACTTGAAACGTCAGCTCAAATATTAAGGCCCTGTCGACCCGAACTCTGAGGGGATGAGGTGCGGGGCGATCCGCAAAGCACCCCGCATGCTTTTACATATTTCGTTTGACTGTGAAACGGCTCGGGGAATGGACGCGGAATGACGCGTTATGTAGATTTTGTTACGGTTTTTAGGGTTCCGTACCCAAAGCGTGCAAACGGGACCCTATGACTGAGACTCTGCTGTCTGTCCGTCTGTCCGTCTGTCTGTCCGTCTGTCACAGGGCTTTATCTCTTGAACCGTAATAGTTAGACACTTGAAATTTTCACTGATTATGTATGTACTGCGGCCGTTATGACAACAAATACTAAAAATAAAAAATAGTTAAAAATTAAAGGGGGTCGTCATACAAAAAGACGTGTTTTTCTGAGTTTTTAACTAGATCTTTATAATGGCATTAGCTAGATACTTGAAATTTTCACAGATTATGTATTACTATGGCCGCTATAACAAAAAATACTAAAAATACCTTGTGAAGTATCCGAACAAACCTACAAAAATGTTTTAACGCTAAGAATTACGTCAGTTCAAAGTTCTAGTGAACTTCTAAATACATGAAGTTTCGGCAGATCTCTTCGTATTCCGCCTTAATTGAACAGGCGAATAAAGCAAGAATATAGATACCGATACATTATCACGTTGTTATCCCTGATAGGGTAGACAGAGCTCAAGGTATTGTCTTCCCGCGATAGACCAAGACTACGTCACAAATGTATCTTGACATTGAGGTGTCAGCACGTATGCGGCGTCCTACCTCGCTAACACTATGCGATCGCCCGGTGCGGCTGCAAAGGTGGCAGCTGAACATAAAAAAAAAAATATATGGTTTTGTCTAACCAGTATGAATTCGTTCCGGTTGCCGTAGAGACAGCTGGACCATGGTGTTCCCAGGCAAGCACTTTGTTAGTGAGATAGGACGGTGATTAAAGTCGCGTGGATATGACCACCGATGGTACCGGGTCCAAAGGCTATCTATAGCAATTCAAACAAGAAATGCGGCAAGCATAATGGGTACCTTTGAGCCGGGTACAATTTGGGGTGGTATTTTTGACTAATTTATTTTTTATTGAGGAAACTGTTGTGAATTTTTTATTGATTTTGAAATGATTAAATGGTTCTTGACATTTATTACCTATTTACTGTACTGATTGATATTTTCAGTAAATCTAAGGACAAATTAAAGAACAAAAGGAAACAATTATCTAAATTACTTGTAAAATTCCCTACAAAAAAATAAATAAATATAATACAAAAAAGAATAATAAATAAAACACAACGAAATATCGTCGAGCACGGGGCCCGGCCTTTGTTCGCTCTCGAACTACTAGCGAATTTTACTAGTAATTTAGATTATAGATTTTTTAGTAGAATTATAATTTTCATATTAATAGGTGATTGTATAAAAAAGTAATAAGTATTTTAAAGGTAAATTAAGGCAAATTTAGAGGTATGTTTGTGATTTTTTTCTATCGAGCCAAACATATTGGCTTTTCTACAGACACCCACAATATCCAACACACGATTGTTTTGGATATTGTGGGTGTCTGTAGAAAAGCCATGTAATTTTTTTGAGAAATAAACTATAGTAGTTTAATTATAATAATTTTTCAAAAACAAAAAATGAATTTTGCTCAGGTAATTTTATCACTTACAGTGGCAACACTCCCAACTGATGACGTATTCTTGGGCCAATCAGGTGACCCAGCTGTCAAGAGATTACCGTATTTTGTTATTTAACAATGAGTGAAGTGAAGGAAGAAGTTTTCCTATAGTTACCTAAGTGTTTTTTTTATTCGGTAGATAAATAGAATTTTAAAAAGTACTTTTAGATTCAAACATGAGTCAAAACGGCGAAGTGGTTGTAAGAGGGGGCGCAAGTTTTAGCTAGTTATTGGTTTGGGTTAGTATATTTTGGGTCTAATAGCTCCACTGCCCCAGGCTCTTCTTCTTCTTCTTCATCTAAGTTCGTTCCCGGTTGCATCCTCAGCTGTGCAACGTTGGAGCCCGGGGTGCGCTTTCTTTTCTCCAAATATAACATGCATGTCAATGGTCACCCAAGGATGCCAAAGATCTTGCAAAATGGAGAAGAAATAGCCGGAACAGTTTTTTCATTTCATTTATTTATTACAACAAACTTTTGTTCAAAGTTCAAATGATTTGGCTATAGTTTTACGACCGGCCGCCTGCCTGACGTCAACCCTCTTTGGGAATGCAATTGTAGCACGAGATGTTTGTGCTCAGTCCTTTAGTCGCCTCTTACGACATTCACAGGAAGAGATGGAGTGGTCCTATTCTAACCCGGAACCACACGTGTGACCTCCACTGCCTCAGGCTGTCTGATGATAAAATCATAGTTTCAAGAAGACATTTTTATTTATTTTAAATTGGTTCGTAACTAGCCTACTCAGTTAATGTGTCAAGTTCTTTTGTATAGTTTCAGCATCTTGAACAGATGGAGATAATAAATAAATTCCCTACTTCGAGTTCACAATTTCAATAATTTGATTAACCTGATTTTGATAAGTTTTACATTTCATTATCTTTAATTTGTAAGACACGGTACAGTGTAAAGTGCAACACCACAGATTCCGCCTCTGTTTGTTTTTAATAACAGGCTTACTCTGAGAATAAAGTAGACTGTGCTCATTTTAACCGTGCTCTTTGTATAACGTGTTGGAATAATACAGCAAATATTTCCAGTTCAGAGTCGTCTGTGTGTGAACCAAGTAGTGGCTTACATTTAAAGAAAATACTTTGAGTACAAATAAAGGTGAGCCTACAAAGCTTTTTTATCCCACGACAAAAAGAGGGGTGTTATAAGTTTGACGCTAATGTCTGTCAGTCTGTCTACCTGTATGTTGCATCGTAGCGCACAAACGGATAGACCGATTTTAATGCGGTTTTTTTCACGTGAAAGCAAGTTCCTTGCCGTGTTTCTTAGCTATATTTGATGAAAATAGGTTTACCCGTCTAAAAGTTATTTGGGGTTAATGCTTGAAAATCAGGGCTTTCTCTAGCAAATATATAGATGGCGCTATCTATAGCGCGCATGTAGCGCGACTTGATATCCGTATCAAGTCGTGTGGCTAGTTCCGGTACTCATCACTAGATGTCGTTCTTGAGAGTCGGGGTTCTTTTTAATTTGCCTAGCAAATAAACTTGTTAGTCGATTTGTTTGTATTGTACTTGCATATTTTATTATTTATTTATTTGCATATTGCTATTTCATACAAACTCGTATAAATTATTTGCCCGGCATACTAATATGTGAATGAAAAGAAAAAATAAATAAAATGAATCAGCTGTTGTTTTTCTTAAAATTTGATCGAGGAAAGAGTTGAATCTGGATTACGTCACTGCACAAAACGGCTAGCAAGCCATTTCTATTTTGATACTTTTTTTCCACCTTTAGACCCACCATTAAGCCCTTTTGGTCTTGCGGCCCTAAGCTCTATCTTTCCCGTTACGGGTAAAGACGTAATATTGTGTTTAAATTGTAAGACCATAATTACCAGAAATTATCCTAATGACTGTACTTTAACATTTCTGAAAGACGTTTTCATTTTGGAATTAGGTTGCTACAATTTCGCGGTTAGGCCTCCCATTCTGCGGAGCTTTCGTAGACGTTTGACTGACGCTTATGTCAGTCAGCTAAAACAACTGTGCGCAAGAAATTAATATGTGTTCTTTGAATGTACATGAATTAATTTCTTGCAAACAGTTTTTTTTTTATCTTAGATAAAAATGTTGACTGAGGTTCAACTCACACTGGCGCAGAGTCAAAGCGACGCGTCCTGTCATGTTTTTCGCCTATAGTATATTCATCTCTATTATGCCACTTTTTTGCTAGCCTGTGGCTGTTATTTTCCACAACTGGGAAAATGTCATTATTAATGTATAAATTAATTACCCGTGATACCGCTCGTCTGCAGCCAAACGTAGAAGCGCGTCGAAACGTGATTCCATAAATGCATAACACAAATTTGTACCTTAATAATGGAATAATAGAGATGAATATACTTTAGGCGAAAAACATGATGTAACGCGACGCTTCAACTCTGGAAAAGATGAACCTACACATACATACATATACATATATACATAGCGATGAAACACATAACTCTCCTTTTGGCTTCACCGTAGTCGGGTAAAAAGCCATAAATAAAAAACATGAGTCATTAAAAAGATACGTCGCCTCTATAAGTACTTATATCAAATGGCTTTCATAATTTATTCTTAAATTTCAGTCAAAAACAAAATAATAAAAGCAAAGTAGCTTAAATAAGTTCAAAATCGGAAGAAAAATATCTCTAGATATCATTTGGCTACTTTAAAGCAATAAAATCGTGCTCGGGCAGAAAGGCAGGGACGAATCGAAATACCGAAGTATTGGCGTTGCAGAAAAATGGAAAATCTACAGTTTTATTTATTGTCAGCCGTGCGACTGCATATTGCGTTTGCAATAAAACGGAGGTCAGTGCAATATCGCCAATACACGACGCATTGATGAAAATGATGGACGCATGACGTTTGAACTTCGGACAATATATGTTTATTTGCTAGACAAATTAAAAAATCCCCGACTGTCAAGAACGCCATTTAGTCATTTAGTGATGAAATTATATTTTGTGTTTTACACATGATATCTATTTATAGCACGCAAATTTTAAAATAAATAAAAAAATTAAATTAAAATTAATCTATTTCAGACTACTATGATCCATATAAAATAATTATTAGTTCAATATCAAGAACATTTCAAGCAAGGTGCGTTCATGATATTGATAACGAATAAATTAATGCACAAGAAAATGGAAAAAATAAATTCACCCGCTCACTGCGCAATTTATTAAAGTGATTGCATTATTTGTAAAACTAAATGCATTTCAATAATTTGGGTCGTGAAATTAACATTATTGTAAAATTCTAAATTTAAAAAAAAATGCGCATGGCACGAAACTAATTCAGTGGCAAGATTGTGAAACGTGACGTTTGCACGTGAATTTGTTTTTTAATTCGGTTGGAAAAAATTATGTGAACTGAGTTTCGACATACGCGGTGAAAAGAAATACATGAATTTTCCGGGCAAAATCTATAATCAATTGCAGTAAGTGAATGAATCTTGTTATAAAAAATGTGTAAGGACGTCTTAGTTTTCAAATATATCACGTCAAAAATATATATTTTTTTAATTTTTGATAGTTTTAAAATTATACCATTCATTCAATTAGCTCCTTTTCAATTTTCAAATACCAGTTTAACACTGTGCAAACCCTACTTTTTACAATACTTTTTACATCATTTCTAAATTATTTAATAAAATGGACTTATTAAAGATTTTGTACGAGTCGGTATAACGGTATACAATACGCGCAGTACACAATGTATGGGAAATAAAATAGTAAATTAAATTTTGTATAACTCCTTAAATAAAAATGGTATAATGGTAAACCAAATTTTGTTTTGATTTCGATGAGTGATTACATTATTTAATGTGGCAGAATTAAATAATCTGCACAGAAGCTATTTAATATAAATAATTGAAAATATCAGAAAATCGGGAAAATCGGATCTTTGATATAACATTATTCAAAATTCTGACGTCCTAGGAATAAAAGTAAATTATGTCCATATACACTTTACAAAAATCTATAAGAGACAATAAGACTTATTCCAGTGACAAAAAAAATTACAAATTTTGTCGATCAGTGTAATTACCTATCTTATATAAGTATCGAAAGAAAAAAGACTACTCGATGTAACAAAATGTCACATTACGCTTTTAAAGTTTAAATTTCCAACTCCTCCCACGTTCCCAGACTACGCGGTCTTCGTGAAGCAACCGGTTGTCATCGCTGATTGGTTTTTCAATTAAATTTTCTGTGGTCCACAGGATGCTATCAGAATTAACAATCTTTGTTAGCCCGAATTGGAAATTACAGGACGGAAGTTCGCCAAATATTCGTATTCAGCATATTGCTTTGCTCTTCCGTTCGTTTTACATAAGTACAGCCAGCAGGTAAGGTTTTCAATGTTTTTCAAAATACAAAAAAAAAGAAAAATATAAAAATACAAAAGAATACTTTTTAGGGTTCCGTACCCGAAGGGTGCAAACGGGACCCTATTACTGAGACTCTGCTGTCTGTCCGTCTGTCTGTCTGTCCGTCTGTCACAGGGCTCTATCTCTTGAACCGTAATAGCTAGACACTTGAAATTTTCACCGATTACGTAGTACTGTGGTCGCTATAACAACAAATATTAAAATTTGAAAAAAGTTGAAAATTAAAGGGGGTCGTCATACAAGAAACGTGTTTCTTCAGCGTTTTACAACATTGTACGGTGGTACGGAACCCTTCATGTACGAGTCCGACTCGCACTTGCCCGTTTATTTGTATTTAGTTTTGAAAATTAAAAAAGCTTCAAATGCATTTACTTCAATATTTAGGTATATATACTCTTTCTTGTGTATTTTTACAAATATTTTTTATAAAAAATCTTTTAAAATTGAATAAAGACGGATAAAGAATAAAGGAGAGACATAGCATCTATGACACTAACGTAAACATCAAAAATGCTATCTCACTATCGATTCCATCAGTCGGCAGTCGGAAGAGCATTATGCATGAAGTCACCAGCCGCCGGGTGTCGCGTACCACATTTATCAAAGGCCAAATGGCAGGGCACGGTGAGAATAACAGTCAAGAACGGTGACGAGGTAAATTTTTGGTTCCGTGCATCTCGGTATATGCACGTAAGTATTTAAAGATTTTCCATAAAATTTATGAGAACAAGAAAATTTTTAGTTATATTAAAAGATGAACTATATTTATTGTACTAATTATATGAACAAATAAATATAAGTGTGTGAAAAGATAGACTTATCAATAATTCAATTTCTTCTAACCAAATCAAATTTTGCATAAACAAATACATTCTATGGCGACGTTACTAAATGGATTGACAGCCTTCCATTCTCTAACTTTGCTGCACAGTTTAAAAACCATTCGCAAATAATCATCATCATCATCAGGCTTTTTTTAATCTCCACTACAGGAGCACGACCCTCTCTGTACTACCAGAGCCATATATTAGCCAGAGCAGTCAGAGCATTTGGCCTACACTCTCCAGACGGGTTGGAGAGGTCTTACTGATGTTTATAAGCTTTGTTTAGCTTGTGTTTCCTAAGCCGCCTTCTACCACATCCACGGGAAGACTTGGAGTGGTACTATTCTACTCTGCCGGGAACCACACGGCTAATAATAGTAACACATTTTATAAAAGGTACACCATATAATGTTTGATACAGGATTTATTTTTTATGATATATTTATTTTTTACGTTTTTTTCTTTTCTCCCATACCAAAACGGAAGGAAGGATATTATAGAAAATTTATTCAAAGATAATGTTCCTACGGATCCCTATGGCGCTCCCAAAACGCGCTCGGCTCACTGCCTCCATTCGCAGAGTGCTCGCTTTGAGCGGTTGAAAAATTGTGTTTAGTGATGAGTGTTTTCATTATTGAGTGTTTGTTTGAAACGTTGTTCAGGTAAACATGATTTCTGAGTACGTGACTCGCTGGGAGTGAAACGAGGTGGTTTTTGACCCAGAAATATTTAAAAAGAGTTCTATAAGTTTTAGAAATTTTATTTAGTGTTTGAAACCTATCTCAATTAAACAAGACGCTGAGTGAATGAGTGAGTGTGAGATAGACCTTTGCTTGCAATTTGGAAGCTGCTTCTCTTCCAGAGTAGATCATAGAAATCAATTAAAGGACTAGGCATTAACATGGGAATCCAAGCCTAAGGGATAGAGTCATGATATTAAGTGTATTAGGAGTATGATTGTATGCATTAACGGCAGTACGTGTCTATTGAAGCTAAACGACTGCATCTTGCAATAACACACACAAGTTAGCTTAACATAATTATTAAATATAGACGATGGGCAGCTTGAGGTAAGCTGTTGGTGAGTAAGGACACTACGGACCCGACTGCTCCAGTTAGTTGAACAGAGCTTTGGCCCCTAGCGCGTCTTCCTCGGTTGGTCTGGATACCCAAGAGGGCTCTCAGGACTCTCACCTCTGCATGGCCTTGATTTACCGTGTAGGGAGGAGTCGTTAGATTTGTGTGTGATTTAACACGTTAGTCCGTCACTCGAGGTTTTGGGTTCGATCTTCTGCCAGGGTAAGTTGGAAAATGGCCTTTTTCAAATTGTCCTAGTCTTGGTCAAATTGTTCCTATATATTTATTTATTAATTATGGCAGATACCGTGCTTTCTATTACAAAAGCCTAGCGTCATTCCATCCCAACCTCATTTCATAACCTTTTAAACCTTTCATTTTTCTTGCAAAAGATTGGTATATCCCAGATTTGTGGATGTTAGCATCAAGACAGCCAAACTTAAGTGGAACTGGTTCCCGGAAAGCAACCCTATGGGCGTCAGAAGGGCGCAGGCCTAGAGGTAGACCACGAAAGAAATGGCGAGATGACATCTTCAGCTTCTTAAAAGAATGACAGCAGACTGCTATGAATAGGGATTAGAAGAAAAAGAAAGGAGAGCCTTTGCCCAGTAGTAGGACACATTGACAGGCTAAAAAAAATATAGAGTGAAAAAAGGTTCAAATTCTAAGGTAATAAGATTTCCGAAGCACACGAATGAATTGTGGGCAAAACCTAATTACAAAATAATTATACTTATTTTATAATTAGCTACTTTAATAAGATAAAAGTTCACTTCATAATTAATTAGGTACAAGTAGCTTATTTAGTACTTATGAGCTAACGATCCTGATAGTTCAAACGAAAATCATCTAAGAACCTAAGACTTAAGCGAACTGGATTTTCCAATATAATAATTTTGAATTCTTAGTAGTTTCTTTTTCAAAGGCTTTTTCAAAAGGTCATGATAGAGTACAGACAGTCTTTGTTGTGATTTATTCTCGCCGAGCGATCGCCTTACTGAGTGGACGTGTGCACGAATTTTAGAAAAAATATTTAATTACTTGCATTCTATTCTAAGATCTAATACTACTGTGAATTGGTGCCAGTTTTAAATCAACAAACATCAAGCTGTTAAGACCCTTCGAATCTACGCTACGCTACGCGCTGCTGTGCTTCGAAGTATCGGCTTGCCCCCTCACCCCCTCGGGTAAAAGAAACATACTCATATTTTCTAACTCTTTTGCTCATCACTTGATTAACCCGTGCAAACCAGACATGGAATTAGAATGAACCTTATGCGTTCACCTACTGGAAGTGGCCTGGCCGCCGGACGTAGTGGGTCCCAACCAGATTTAACAGGTACTTGTGTGAATATGGGCGAGAACTCACAAATTACATTTCGTAATAAGCGAAAGCAGACAGACGATGACAATTATGTCAAGACCGAAATTAGTGAGTTGCGAAAGGAGATGGCAAAAATGACGTCCCTACTCACTTCATTTACAAATAAAATGAACGAAGATGTTAGTGATATCAAACAGCAGATGAGTGAAATAAAGGCCGTGACGGAAAATTTAACCCGGCAACAAAATTCAATTCAATCAGATTTTACAGATTTCATTCGAAAACATGAACAAACGGAAAAGAAAGTTGAAGTACTTGAAGAAAATTTGAAGCAACTAAAGGACACAATGACATCTACTCCTATAAGTCACAGCTCAGACTCACAAGAAGATATTTTGATAGAATTACAGGAAAGGAGTAGGAGAAGTAAGAATATTATTATAACTGGTATCAATGAAACTAATGCAATATCTGTTACTGACAGGCAGGAGGCAGATATGCAGGAAATATCAGATTTACTTAAAACTATGGATGCCGGTCATATTGAAGTGGAAAAAGCATATCGGCTAGGAAAATATGACCCAAACAAAAGTCGATCCTTGAAAGTTTGCTTAAAATCAGAAGCTTCTGCAAAATCTATTTTAAAAAACAAAAATAATGTAAGATCTAAGATGGTTAAAATTTATTCCGATCAAACTCCCAAACAGGCAATGTTTTTGAAAAGACTTAAAGAGGAACTTAAACTCAGAAGTGAAAATGGAGAGAAAAACTTGGGGATAAAATATATTAAAGGAGTCCCAAAAATTATTGAGCTAAACCAAAAAAACTAATAACAGAATCTACAATTTCACAAGAAAAACTTTGTAATGCCAAACGAATAACCTATGAAATCACCAACAACTATAAAGATATAACTGTAACAAAAAAATCATTAAAAGTTTTTTATGCAAATACAAGAAGTATTATGAAAAGTGGTAAGTTTGACGAACTGAAGTTAATCATACAATCGTTCCAAGCTCACATCGAAATAATAATTCTGACTGAAACCTGGATCAAGACAGAAGATGATGCAAAAAGACTACAGTTACCTGGCTACACACACTACTATAACTATAGACCAAGTAGAGGTGGTGGAGTATCTATTTTTGCTAGTGACAACCTGAAACATAGTCTCGTAGAAAAACTTACTATTGATGACATGCACTTCCTTTGGATCCATATCAACAAATACTCACTTGACATAGGAGCCGTATACAGACAACCTATTGAGAAAAATACTAAGACCTTTCTGGAAACTTACACAAGTTTTTTAAATAAAAGTAAAAGAGCACTAATAGTAGGAGATTTTAACTTTAACTTACTGAGTACAAAGTCACCAGTAACTAAATACAAACATTGTGTTAAAGAAAATGGATACAAAATTGCTAATAAAATAACCAAAAGTCACTGTACACGCCATGTAGGCGAGAAAAAGACCATACCAGATCATGTATGTACCAATTTGAAAGAAAACAATTTCCACATTTGCATAATTGAATCCTCGATGTCCGATCACAAGCAGATATACTGTGAATTAAAACAGTTTCAACCAGAACCCCGGAAAAAAGTTACATATAACGCTATTGATTACGGTACATTGTATAAAACCTTTTCTGAAAATAGATCAGAGAATATGGATTCTGAGTATGCAATATTGGAGCAAAAACTAACAAAATGCATTAATAACAGTAAAATACCAAAAATTAAAATACATAACCCTCCCAAGCAAGATTGGATAAATAAACAGATATTAAATGATATAAACGCAAGGAATACACTATACCATAATCACAAAAAAAAATCCAAAAGACGAAAAATTATCCGAAGCATTTATTAAGAAGAAGAGTGAAGTAGCAGAAACCATCACAAATACGAAGAAGAAATACTACTACAAAGTCTTTGGAGAGTGTAAGAAAAAACCAGCAAAAATGTGGACCCTGATTAATAGTCTCACACTAAACAAATCAGGTTCCGCATCTGTGCCCTTTAAGCTCCAAACTGCAGAGGGAAATATTACTACTGATGAAAAAAAAATCTGTGAAGAGTTTAATAGGTTCTTCTCAACCATTGGCACCGTGCTGGCTAGTCGAATTCCTAATGCAGCAAATATAACCCACGCATCCACTAGTTCTAACGTCAGTAACACTTACACATTAAAAAACTTCACTCCTGCTACTACAGACGAAATAGATAAAATTATAAGTAATTTAAAAATAAATACTAGCTCTGGGCTCGACGGTATAAGCACTAAAAGTATAAAATGTTTAAAAGAACTATTCATAAAAGAACTTACTGACTGTATCAACAAATGTCTTATTTTAGGAGAATTCCCTGATAGTCTTAAAACTGCAAGAGTTACGCCAATTTACAAATCTGGAAATAAACTAGACGCAAATAACTATCGCCCAATATCCGTACTGCCCATAATGTCAAAAATTTTTGAGAGAGTGCTCTATAATAGGTTAGAAACGTTCCTATCGTCACAAAATTTTCTTTACAAACAGCAATATGGTTTTCGAGGTAAATCAAATACCACCAGTGCTACAATTGATTTAGTAACTAAAATTAAAATAAACATTGATGCCAAAAAAATAGTACTGGGGGTATTTATTGACCTAAAAAAGGCCTTTGACACTATAAGTCACAATCTGTTACTCAAAAAACTGCGAGATATGGGTATTGCGGGTAAGGCATATGATATGTTTAAGTCATATTTGACAAATAGACGTCAAGTGGTAAAAATTGGTTCGATTCAGAGTACTTCAAAACCAATTACTTGCGGAGTCCCTCAAGGATCCATTTTGGGGCCCTTGTTATTCTTGATTTATATAAATTGCATACATAAAATAGGTTTAAAAGGTGATGTTACGTTGTATGCCGATGATACCTGTTTATTTTATTTTGGACCTTCCATAAATACTTTAATATCCGACGCACAGAGTGACCTAACTTTACTGAATACTTGGTTTGAATCTAATCTCCTAACTATAAATGTTTCCAAAACTAATTTTATGATTTTCGCTCCAAAAAACAAAAAAATTCAAGACATTCCAACGTTAAACATAAATAACGAACAAATTCAAAAAGTAAAACAAGAAAAATATCTGGGTTTAACACTGGATTCACACCTCACCTGGAAATCACATATAGAAAAAATCAAATCGAAACTTGTGTCACTATCAGGCCTAGTAAGAAGTATTTCTAAATTTATACCCCTTTAAATTCGATACACTATCTATAATACCCTAGTAAAGCCACACATAGACTACCTAATTGAAGTTTGGGGCAACGCAGCCAAAACAAACTTAAAAATAATACAAACTGCTCAGAACAAACTTATTAAATCTCTGTTTCATCTAGACTATCTTACACCTAGTAAAACAGTATATAGAAAAACAAAAATTATGAATGTAAAACAAACATACGTTTACTACACATGCATATTGATACGTAAAATACTTAACAAAGATATTCACTCACAAATAACTTTTACAAAAAAGAAGGAATATCAAAAAATGAAACTTCGACGTGCCAGTGATATCAACTTACACATACCCAGAACGAATTATGGTAAAGCAAACATCTTGTATGAAGGCGCTCAGCTATACAATAAACTACCTAAAGATTTAAAGGACTGTAAAACCTTAACTACTTTTAAAAAAACACTTAAGCACTATGTAATGAATAAAATACCTACAATTATTTAAATAACTTTCTCTTTCAAAACAAAAAAAAAAAAAAAAAAATAAATAAATAAAAAAACATACCATTCTGAACTTAAATAAATAAAATAATAATAAATAGATAAATAAACTGTAAAAAAAAAAAGAAAAAAAAAAAAGGAGTATAGATTACACAATATATTAATAATCACATAAACACACATACGTTTTACATTACATGCAAATCTGAAAAAACAAAACAGTAAATTAAAAATAATAATGTTCGTACGCAAGCCACATCTAGTTGCGCTTATTCCGTACACTAGTACACTCACACATTGGCACCATTACTATTGTGTATCGAAGATGCAGATATCATTATGACAAACTAGTTCCGCGCGCACAGCCAGCACGGAACCAATTTACTTATTATTTACCTACCGACATTTTTGTACGCGTCCACTAAATGTAAACTTGTAAGTTCTCATTATAAGTGAATTTTGTAGATTCTTTTATGAGAATAAATGTCTTTAACCTTATTTATTCCCGTTGAATCCTAATATTTTTTTACAATATTTTCTTTCGCTACAGTACATTTTTTTTACAAATAAGTAATTTGCTTTTACAACCTCCGGGTAGAAGCAACATCTTACATATTAAAACAAAACTTAATAAAAAATTAAGATTAAAAAAAATTGCAACCCGACTACGGATAACAAACTCAAAAGTAAAAAAACAAGTTTTATCTAGTGTTTTATCTTCTGGCATTTTACATCAACAACACTACAATATTTATAAAAGGCCGTGGCCGTGCGTTGTAGTGTTGTTGATGTAAAATGCCAGAAGATGAAACACTAGGTAAAACTTGTTTATTACTTTTGAGTTGGTTATCCGTAGTCGGGTCGCATTTTTTTAATCTTAATTTTTTATAGTCTCCACTGCAGGAGCACGACCCTATCTGTACTACCAGAGCCATATTTCCAGACCAGACTTTTCTTCTTAACCTAACCTAATCTAAATTTTGTCAATGAAGTTTTTAAATAGCGCCCCTGGACTCCCCGTTCTCTTTTCTTTTAAATCTAGCCTTATCGGAAGTTTTTAAATAGAGGGGGGCTTTGCCCCCCGAACCCCCGATCTCTTTTTTTCTGTACCTAACCTAACCTTAATCATGTGCTAATGGTAGTATTTGAATAGCGGGGGGCTCCGTCCCCCGAACCCTAGTTCTCTTTTCTTCTTAACCTTACCTAATCTTAATCAAGTGTTAATGGAAGAACAAGCGGGGGGCTCCTCCCCCCAAACCCCCCGTTCTCTTTCCTTCTAAACCTAACCTAATCATAATCATGTTTTATTGGAAGTTTTTAATTAACGGGGGGCTCCACCCCCCCGAACCCCCCGTTCTCTTTTCTTCTTAACTTAACCTCATCTAAGTTATGTGACAATGGAAGTTTTTAAATAACAGGGGGCTCCGCCCCCTGAAACCCCGTTCTCCCGAACCCCTGTTCTCTTTTCTTCTAAACCTAATCTAGTCGTCATAATGTTTTATTGGAAGTGTTTAACAAGCGGGGGGCTCCGCCTCCCGAACCTCCATTTTCTTTTCTTCTACACCTAACCTAATCATAATCATGTTTTATTAGAAGTTTTCAAATAGCGGAAGTATCCGTCCCCCAAACCGAAACCCCGTTCTTTTTTTTCTAAACCTAACCTATTCGTGATCATGTATTATTGGAAGTTTTTAAGTAGCGAACCCCCCGTTCTCTTTTCTGCTAAATCTGACGGGCCGGTCCTTATTTTTAGTGATTATGACTGCTTTTTTGGAGCTGATTGGAGCCAAACTAACTTAGTAACTATATTATTTATTTATTTTTTGAAGTTTATTTATTTATTAAAAAAGTGAATGAGACAATATATTGATTTTCATTGTAATAGTTTGTTTAATTCCAAATAACCTGAGATGTGTTTCAATTGTTTGGGGTGCGCGACATTCATGTCATTGTTGGTTACACGGAATTTAAAACATGAAGTTATGTATAAATTATAGAGAAATAAAGACAAAGAAAAATCCTAAAAAGTGACTGAGGAGATTTTAGTACTTTCTTTTTATTCAAAGAAAAACTTAGTTAAAAGGTTAAACTTTGAAGAAAATATAAGCGAATACGTCGTCGGATTTTTTGCGCGTACAACTGAGTTAAAAAATACACATATATGAAGTTTGATTCACATTCACGTTCAATAAATAAACAAAAATAATTTGTCTTTTGTAAAAAGATAGAAAAATTTTAATTCTCCAAAATTCTCAAATAAATATGGGGACGAAAACCCTGATAAGGCAGACCGCTCGCTGCGCTTTTCAATTCGTCTAAATTCATCTCCAGGGTGAATGTACAATACCTGCAGTCTTAATTTTAATCATGTGTCAATGGACGTTAAATAGGGCTCTGCACAAACTCTCTCTTTCATTTGACACCCCACTTGATATAGAAACAAAAAAAAACTTTTTTTACTCGCACTTTTTTGTATGTAACTTTTGTTACAAAATATTTATGCATACCAAATGTAGCCTATGTCATCCAAACGATATTGACTTAGTGGTGTGGATGCTACGGTGGAACACACAAAGATATCCACATACATACATACATAGACTGCTAAAATCTAACCCTTCCCTTGGCTTTGCCGTAGTCGGGTAAAAATAGCCGTGTGGTCCCCGGCAGAGTAGAATAGGACCACTCTAAGTCTTCCCGTGGATCTCGTAGAAGGCGACTTAGGAAACACAAGCTAAATAAAGCTGATATATATAATGAGACCCTTCCTTTCCAACGCATGGACGTCATCGTTCTGGATAGCAACACAGATGGCGTGACAACCTGCATACCTACTCGGCTGACTGACCGACAATAAGACAGAGAAATCTAGAACCAAGAGAATTTGCCTAGCTGGATCTAGTGGATCCTTCTCCACCTCTACAGCCTAAATCAATCCACTGCTGGACTTGAGGACTACTCGTATAATTATAAATCGTGATTAATTTTTTATTTATTTTTGTTGAAAAATGTTATTTTATTTAACTGATATTTTGTAAAAATGTAATTCAATATTTAAGTAATACGGCATCTACTTGTACTGTTATAATTTATGTAAGATCTTCGAGAATAAATTCTGATTTTTATTCTGATTCTAAAGCCTTTCCTTATACAAAGTTAAAGGTTTATATTAAATGTAGACAACACAAGCCCCAACATCCAATCTACGGCTACAAGAGGAGTGCACGGTCGTTATCACGGCGTTCATTTTTCAGAGTCGCAAAGTAACTGTTGTCACTGCCTGATGCCTCAATGGTAATGGCGACCCATTTCAAGAAAATGAGTCGTTATGAAAAATAATATTCTAGTGTTCTTGGCACCGTCTCGCGAATAACCATTCATTTTGTTAATTTGATGTATCGTTTTGTCATGGTTGCTTTTTCCTTTATTTACCTAATTTTTTACAGTGACTTTGTTATCGTACGTTTTGAGACGTTTACGTGCTTACTTTTGTAGGGGGATGGTACATACAGTACATTTAATAGGATTTTAATAATGCGCAAAATACACATTAAGATTTTTAGGGTCTGTGTACATTCGAGTGACAAAACGGACCTTTAGTAGGATTTATTTAGGACACTGACAATTTGCTATGAATTTTCTAGAGCGATTAAGTTGAAATTTAGCAAACTTGTTCATTTATGTGACCGCAACAAGAACAAATAAAAAGTCGTTAATTTAATTAAATTCAATTCATTTATTAATATTCAGACAATTATTGTCCATCATGTGTTAGTAACAATATTAATTCTTAAAACTAAATGTTAGTAAAACTTATATTTTAAAATTTATATAAATTGATATTTTCTTGCCTCACGGCTTACTGGGACATGCAAGGAGACCCAACTACATATAAAAGGTCCGTCACCCAACTACATAAAAAATGTGATCCCCTACAACTGCCAGGAGGCTGTTGTCGCTGTCCCGAGTCCGCCGCATCATGGAGGCTGCGCGCTTGCGCATGGTAGCGTGAAAGCCATCCACGTGTGCTTCGGCAAACATGCTTGATGCACTGCAGAAACGAGGCAGCCGCAGCAACGTCTTAAACGCGTTGTTGTATTGAACGCGAAGGGTGTTCAGCGAACGTTGGGAGTACCTAACCCACAGGCTGCAGTTATAAAATGAGGTACAATATGCTCTAAAAAGAGTTATTTTTACCTGCCTCGAGCATCGAGCAAACCTGCGGGCTATCATATTGGCCCTCACCGACAGCGCCCTCCGTTCGCGCTCAATATCCGCATTATCGCTCAATTCCTCGTCCGCTATGTGGCCGAGATATTTAAAGCTGTGTACACGCTCCAAAGCCACTCCGCCCAGTCTCACTAGAGGAACCTCTGTCGGAGTCTCCTTACCTGACTTAAACAAAATAACTTTACTTTTCTTTGCATTGAATATAAGGCCATGATCCTGAGCGTATATTTCGCAGACGCTAACCAGCTCCCTAAGGCCTCCTATTGACGCGCTCAGCAAACAAACGTCATCTGCATATGAAATATTATTAAAACATACATCATCAACGTGACATCCAACATGAAGATTGCTGAGCGCCTCAACCAGACCCCTAATATATAGGTTAAAGAGCGTCGGCGAACTCAAACGTTAATAAAAAAAGTTAATAAAAAAATTGCGGTACTTTTGGCGTTAAAGTAAAAAATTGTCCATGGGCAGCGGTGATTACTTACCAATAAGTTAGTAACCATAGTGTGTTCTGTGACATGTGTAAAATATGGGTGTAGGCAACAATCAAAGATAGAAAGAGATGCACTAAAGTGGCCACGCACTATGCAGATCTAGTAGTGGTAGGTCTGTGGTTTCAAGGAACACTCATGGTTTTGCCACGTCTGTCTGTCATTTAGTCTATTAGTCATTGTCGCCCATGGCACCCCATGGAAAGGAAAGAGGTGACAAGATTGACAAGATGTATTCGATTCTGCCGTCACCACACGGTATTTGTATATTGTACACAAGTTTTGTATTTCTTTTTATGGCATGTAATAATATATATTTTTAAATTATTTGAATACTTAAATAAGCTTTATGAAGTGTCATTTTATTTTATTTTCCGCATTAAATAAATAAATAATAATATAATAAATAAACCTAAAGATTGGCTGTCAGATAATGCTTTTAGTATTATTATGCTATACAAATTGTATTTTGTACAATAAAGTTTAAATAATTAAATAAATAATAAAACAAATTTATTGCAGTTAGATAATCTACATATAGCTTAGCTAGCTAGCTTAAATACTGGTGGTATTAAATTAAATGAAAAAGGTGATAGTGACACGATGGAGGGTAGCCTGTATTTTGGTGGGCTTTATTGTAAATTACAATGGAAGCCTATGGTAATGGTACCCTTACGAGTATAAGCAAATGTTGTGTACACTAATAAAATTTGTTTAGCTTAAAAACTGATTTTTTTATGTAAACGTATTAAACAAATAGCAAAATTTTTGGAGCAAGTTCAGTCCATGATACTAATCAGCGCTCAGCCAAACGGATTTTGTATGGGAGGACGAAAAATTTTTATCAATTATTAATAACTTTTTTTATAGAAAGTAGTTCAGTATTATAGACTGAACTTGCTCCAAAAATTTTGCTATTTGTTTAATACGTTTACATAAAAAAATCAGTTTTTAAGCTAAACAAATTTATTAGTGTACACAACATTTGCTTATACTCGTAAGGGTACCATTACCATAGGCTTCCATTGTAATTTACAATAAAAAATTTTGGAGCAAGTCCAGTCCATGACTAATCAGCGCTCAGCCAAACGGATTTTGTATGGGAGGACGAAAAATTTTTATCAATTATTAATAACTTTTTTTATAGAAAGTAGTTCAGTATTATAGACTGAACTTGCTCCAAAAAATTAGCAGGTGGATAAAAAGTCAGCCTGTATAAGTGTGGCTATGTAAGTGTACCGTTTCAAATAATAAAAAAGCTACCGGTACCAAGTTTTAAGTTTTGTATTTCCCCGAAACCGTTAAAAGATGTGCATTGCGATGTTTACTCGAACAGAATTGCATCCAAAAGCTATTAATTTCACTCGCAAAAGGAACGGAAAGAAAACCTAATAGGAGGCTAGGTCACGTATCGCAAAACGAAAAGCGCTATCGGTTTTACAGGACGAGGTCTGGTGATCGGAAGGCTATTAAAAAGTAATCAGCTGGCCGTTTTATTATATTCATATATACCTACCTAAACTGAAGTGTACCTAAACAAGTGGCTGTGAGAACAGTACACCTCGCGATATATAATGCTAGAGCTATCCCCCCCCCATTCCCTTCCTCCACGCCCACTTTTAGATTTTTTTGCAACATCTTGTGTAGAATGAAGTCCGTCCATAAATAATGCTACAGCAACTTTCCCGTCACAATAGCCCTGAGGAAGGACTCCGGATGAGGTCGAAACACGTCATGGTAGCTGACTTTTTACGTGAGTTACAGCTTAGTCTAGTTTAGTTTTAACCCAATTATATTACCTATGTGTGACAAAGATTTCTTTCCTTCTATACATGATAAAAAAGCCTCATCTTACCTTCCCATCAGGCTAGATAGAGGTCAAACGCACTCAAATCTCTAATAAAAAAAAAGTCTTACAAAACTAAAAAAAAAAGCAAAAGGACCGAGATTATCACAAATAACAGGAAACGACCACTAAAACAGGAATTGTGGCGAAAAATCAAACGCGTCTCGATATTACTTTTATTACAACAAAGGCGATACAATCTAGTTTTACGGGGACGATAATGGGAGACGCCTAACATAATGGTGTTTAGCGAAATAAAATCAACGGTGGACAAGATTGATCCGGTTTTATTGTGATCTCTGCTTTATTTCGGTCACAAGTATCCAATCAGTAGTTTTTATTGCAACATTGTTAGTCCACTTGTTTTTTTTTTTTTATTATAAATTTTCACAAATAAATGTATCATGTGGTTCCCGGTAGAGTAGAATAGGATCACTCTGTCTTCCCGTGGATGTCGTAGAAGGCGTCTTAAGAAACACAAGCTAAACAAAGCTTATATGAGTAATGAGACATCAGTGAGACCTCTCCAGACCGTCTGGCCATCGTGAAGAGTGTAGTCAAAATCCTCTAGCTGCTATGACCAAGTATGGCTCTGGTAATACAGAAGGTGCGTGCTACAGCAGTGGAGACAGAAAGACCTGATTACTATAAAATTTTAAGAAACACTTAGTATTTTTTTTAAAACACCTAGATAAATAGACATTTGACACAACCGTTGATCTTCCATGCTGGTCTGCCGGAAAAGGAAAAACTTAGAATGTACCAGGTGCTTCTCTTTCGGCGTTTCCCAGATCGTAAAAGTTCATCGAGGGATTAGGCAAAAATTTTACCTAAAACCTAGATATATATTTTATGTATAGTTTGTTAAGTGTATTTCTATACGTATTTATGTAAGTATGTTCGTATATATTTATGTGTGAATGTGATATCTAAGTATCTTGTAGTTAAATTTATACGTACCGTCTTCTACCTTATAACAGAGTAAATATCCTCTCAATCTATCGCAGGTCGACTGGAAGAGATCCTTACATGGGATAAGTCCACCTTTGTATATTTGCTCTTTCGTACTATGTTATCTTTTATACTTTAATATTTCGCCTATACATGGCCTTTTTAAAAAATCCTGGGCCTTAAGTGTTTATCTATATATGTAATTATTATAAAATATACCACCTATCGTTTATTTAGTATCCCACAATATAACATTAAACTTGTTTTGGGCTAGCTCAATCAGTGTGATTTGTCCTTATCTATTTATTTATTATTAAACTATGCCTGTTCCTGTAAGAAATAACATTGAGTCATCATCATCATTATATCATCGTATTTTCGGTTGAGGATCCTCAGCTGAGGCGGTGAATTCACTGCACCGCGCACCGTTACCGTTCGAAACACTAACGCTTTTGCGCGTTGACGCGTTTTCAGGATGTTGGACTAGGCGTCTTTTCTATACAAATTGAGATACTTGCGTACAATGTTAGAATCTGCCGCCCCGCGCTTCGCGACGGTGCACACTGCACGGTGCATTGGGATCACCGCCTAAGGCTTTAGCGACCGGGATCCAAGAATAAACATTCAGTAAACCCTCAGAAGTTGCCGGGAGGTTCTTCATTAATGAATATGAACACGACTGAGGTTTCCATTCTGTCCGCACACGCGCCGCTAAACTACGTGCTAAAACATTTTCCTCGCAATTTGCCGCACTTTCTTTTAAAGCTGTGTTTATACCTAGCTTAGGCTGCTGACACACGCTGGTTAATATTCTCATCATCATGGATTTATTTAAAGGTGCTTTCTCACCTGGAGCATTCGCGTGTGAAGTAACGTTACAGATTCGAGCATTACAATGCGCACCTTGTAATAATGCAAAACGGGAAACGGTGAACGCTCGTCAGTCAGGGATGTAGTATTGTAATGTAATGCTCAAAGTCGAATGTATAATGTTACATTACACGTAATTGCTCCCGGTGAGTGAGCACCTGAAGAAGTTTCTTGTCGGTTTCCATGACGCCCTATTTTCGACTAAATGTTTGACCTGCGGACTGTGTCTGTCAGTATCTGACACTGAACATAACACGTAAATAAGATTTGTATACATAAATTGTAAAACTAATAATAGTACATTACGATATAAGTGCGTTATGGTGGTTATAACACACGAAGCGGAATTTCAGCCCGAGCCGAAGGCGAAGGCGTAAGGAGCTGAGTGTATTTAACCAATATACGCACGTATATCGTACGACGTTTTTTACCATACTTGCGAGGGAAAATACCTAATAAACTGATATTTTTGATTTTAAATAAACTCAACCATAAAACTTTGATGCACACTGTTGCTTTCCCGCCATTTTACTTTTTAAATCTGCACGGCGCGCGGCCTACTGGTCGGCGCCGCGCAGCATGCAAATTAGAAATTTGAAAAAAAAAAAGAAATTTGAAGCGTATGTAAGATACAAAGATAAATATTGAAACAACGATGACGTTCGATGTCTGATTTATTCTTTTTCTTTGTCTAACCTTCACCTTATGTTATCTAACTATCTTGCTCACACACAACTGTCAAACTCTCTTACTCTTTCATTCATACTGGATTTACGAGTACCATTAATTCTGTCCCTTTCTTTCGCAATAGCAAATCGTGAGTTATAGAAATAGAACTTCACTATTTGCGTTTCTAACACACGCGTGTTTTATAGGCTGCTTTATACATCTAAAACCGGTGAAATTAGATCGATTTTATGAGCAAGGGAGTTGAAAAATTATTTAATAGAACAGCAACAACTTATTCATATATTTAAAACTCTTAGACACTCAGCCGACTCAGAAACCTTAAACCTAGTCTACTCCGCGCTCTGCCTCTCAGTACTAACCTATTGCGTGCCAGCTTGGGGATGTGCTGCTAAAACCCATTTCATTAAGGTTGAAAGGGCACAAAGAGCTGTCCTTAAAGTCATGTACTCCAAACCCATCCGGTTTCCCACCAATCAACTTTATACACTTGCCTCTGTGCTGACTGTGAGGCAGCTCTATGTGCTCAAAACTGTCCTTCGCAAACACACTAAACTACCACTGCCAGACCCGTTGAAAAGGATAACTCCTAGAATATGTCCCATACCCCGTCACAGAACCTTCTTTGCGGCTCGACAGTTTCATGTCTCCAGCTCGATTATCTACAAAACAATCAACAAAACTTTAAATATATATAAACTCAATAAGTTCGAGGTCAAAACAAAACTTACCAATTGGTTGTTACAACAAGACTATGATGACACGGAGGGGCTGCTACCAAGAAATAGGTTAGATATAGATGGGTAGCAGTTTCTCCTCCCACTTGGCACACACAAATACAGACGCACCTCATCGCCACACCCACAATTACACACTCTTCTACACACACACACACACACACACATGCCTCATGCTTGTACAATGGTTATGTATCGATGTATTTTTATTCTTTTATTCTATTTATCTTTGTTTTCTAGCCCTTCGTTAGTCTTTTCTTTTTTTTAGCCTAAGCACCTAAATTTGTACACCTCTTATATAAGTCCTCCCTCTTTAAAAATACGGTCGAACACTGGATTCCAAAATACAGGCGCCAGCCTAGTTTGGAAATCAGGGTTTAAAAACTAATTTGTATGACCTATTTCAACCATTTTGTGAATTTACCAACTTGTAAACAGTTCTTAGAGGGCTTCAAAAATGGCGTCGCGCAGAAGAAGCTTTTTCACAACCGTCTCCGTGATAAATAATACTGCGGTGACTTTGATAAAAACTTACCTAGTCTCGTTTGGTGGGTCGCCGCCGCGCCCCGCTCCGCCCCGCACCGCTCCTAGCTTTTTCTGCCCATTCCATGCGCCCGCGCAATCGCCAACTGGTCACTTCCATTTCAGACGTAACCCTAACTATTTACACCGCTACTACCTAATAATAACTACTTATATTTATGGCAATTTATGGCAATTTATGGCAACCGATAAACGAGAAGAAACGCCGATAAAATTGGTAACAGTATTGGTCGCTTGCGCGATCACACTATAATATAATACAAAGATGACACATTATAACATGTAGGTACTGCTTGAAAACAAGCGAACAAACATAAATAACATAATAAGTAATACTGATTAGTCAAAAAACGATGCCGAGCTGACCAGTCCCTCCTGGCAGCACTCGTTCACGAGTTGACGCACGTTACATGGTAAACTAATAGCACCGTAGTATTATCACAGAATAAATAATACTAACGTACATAAGTCTCACTCAGCAAAGAAATTCAAAGAAATATCTATTCAATGTGGCTAGCGATATGGTTTAATTTAGCTCACGTCAGAACTCAGCACCTTTTCGCATAGATACCTAGACATCCATTGCAAGCCAATTTCATTTTTATTACTCTGGACAAACGATTCGTATAACTGAATTTACCACCCGCAGGGGCCGCTTGCGCGCATAGTTATAATGTAGGTACATTTTCGATACCTAAACGGGGAGTGACACAGGCCTGGTATTATGCTATACGACAGCAATAAATAATTTATTTTTGCCCTGATTTTATGCCCTGAATTCGTTAAAATATTACATTGTCTATGCGACGATCTGATTGAAACTTGATTGCAGTTATTAGTGTCATTAACATGTAACGTGACAGAAAAATGGCTTCAAATTGCTTACAGAGAAATGAAACTACAGGTGTACATATAACTTTGCAGTATGCCATTATTTTTAATGAGACTATGATATGCTAATAATGCGAGTCAATGTCCGTCAGTTTATGATTTAAATATTCTACATTTTGGAATGGAAATACTAAAATGTTATTATTTTATATGTGCTTTGACAAATTATTTCATCATAATTCATGTACTTTCGATCTCTTTCCTCTTTTGTTCATTGGCTATTTTATAAAAGACTTACTGCGATTTTTAATTTACTTTTGTATATATTTTCATTTTATAGTTTACGTATGTATAAATGAATTCTGTTTTTATCTTATAATATGTACTCCTTTTATTTCATTGTATACATTGTTTTGAATTTAAACTTTTATATTTCCTCCAATTCTGACTGGAAGATATCGCTTTAGTATTTTTAATGATTGTTATACTCAGTTAGTTCAATAAGGAAGTTTTATCTTATCTTGCGACAATTCTGTGACTTCTTTTTTCGTTTACCTACGAAACTAGTTACTAGTTCGAAAGTACACTCAGGAAAATTTGCTCGTGCCGCTCGCTTGTTCAAAACTAAAAAACGTAGCAAACTTTTTCATCCTGAATACTTAAATTCGCCATCATATTATAATCATAACCCTTTCTGCCTTGTGATAATGAACAGAGTTTTTAATCTGGTCCCTTTTCTATAATGTAAAACTTAACGTCACATTTTGACGTAGGTTCCAGAAATTAGGCAAGCATGTTAGTTCACTGATGCACATCATTCTATTACTCACACTACTTGTATAATTTTATGGGTCAAGGTTAAAACTGAAAGGGTGGTTAGAACTAAAGACAACCCAAAGTTGACGTTTGGCGAGTAAAACGCACGAGTAGAGTAGCAAGCGCAAACTGGAACAATAAAACTTTTGGTTTGTTTCTTTTTTCAAACTTTTCTTTTCTAAAAAGCTAAACGTATGAATTTGTGAAAGCTTTTGTTCTATTATTATGATAATTTTACAGATAAATCTATTTAATCTAATTCATCATCATCATTTATCAGCCACAGAAGTCCACTGTTGGATATAGGCCTCCCCCAAGGATTACCAAAACCTTCTCACCTTGTTTTCCTGCAACCTTGCTCAGATCGTCCGACCACCTAACTAGCGTGTGGGTGTCCTACGTTACGCTTGCGGGTACGTGGCTGCCATTCGAGTACCTTTCTGCCTCATCGGCCATCGGGTACGCGCTATGTGCCCCTCCCACTGACACTTCAATGAGCTAATACGCTGAGCTATGTGATAGAATTTCCGGATTGTTTGTTTGTTTATAAAGCTTTATTGTATACAAAAAATAATCAGATACAAAAATAGAAAAGTAAACATACAACGGCGGACTTATCCCGTACTAGCTGTGCCAGCGACTTCATCCGCATGGTTGTCGGAACGTAATGTTATATAGCCTAAAGCCTTCCTCTATAAATGGACTACCCAACAAAAAAAGAATTTTTCAAATCGGACCATTAGTTCCTGAGATTAGCGCGTTTAAACAAACAAACAAACTCTTCCGCTTTATAATATTAGTATAGATAGGGATCTCTTCCAGTCAACCGGCCAGTAATTAACCTAAAGATGATGCCATTTTAGTATCCAAAGGGAGCGAATTCCATAGGTGTGCTGCCATCACAGAGAAGGATTTAGAATAACAGTGCGAAGAATGAGGAGGAATATTAAGACGAAGACTGCCAGCGGAGCGGAGACGGTTGTTTAAGTAGACTTGGAAAAATTCGCTCGCTAGTTTTAAAATTGGATGTGTTATTTATTACGTTAAAGTCGACTTCATCACTCGCTCAATGTCACCAAAACTAACCAAACCTTGTCTAAAGGCGACCCGAAGTTTAATTTAATGAGTTGTGAAGTCGGGTCACCAACAACAAGCCCCATTAATCATAGCCGCTGTTTGGTACTTCATTATTAAGCTGGGTAAAAACCTCAGCTGTGACGATGCAGGAAATCTTGTAATCTATGAATTACAAAACATACTAGCATAAACATTAGGCTCTTGTTATTTTATTTAATAACTACGTATTTCTCTAAAAAGATCGTAAAAAGTTCCTTAATTCAATAGTTATTTCATTAATTAGGGTTCCGTACCCAAAGGGTGCAAACGGGACTCTATTACTGAGACTCCGCTGTCTGTCCGTCTGTCTGTCTGTCGGTCCGTCTGTCTGTCCGTCAGTCACAGGGCTCTATCTCTTGAACCGTAATAGCTAAATACTTGATATAACAAGAAATACTAAAAATAAAAAATAGTTAAAAATTAAAGGGGGTCGTCATACAAGAAACGTGTTTTTTTCAGTGTTTTTAACTTGATCTTCATAATGGCATTAACTAGATACTTGAAATTTTGACCCATTATGTATTACTACGTCCACAATAACAACAAATACTAAAAATAAAAAAGGTTCAAAATTAAAGGGGGTCGTCATACAAAAAACGTGTTTTCTAGCGATTTTACAACATTGTACGGTGGTACGGAACCCTTCATGTACGAGTCCGACTCGCATTTGCCCGTTTATTTTATAATCGATCGTGATTTTTGATTGGGAAAGAAATAGGGGGAAAAGAGGATAACTTTGCTGTAGCGTTATTTATTGAGGGATTTCAATAAAATTTGAGAGGCTCACTAAGGATTTTATTGTACACAAGATGTTGCAAAAAATTCCAAAGGGGGAGTAGAGGGGGGTTTGCTGTAGCGTTATCATGTATGGATTTCACTGAAATGGCTTTGCTAAGCCAGGGGAAAGAGGAGAGTGTCGGATATAGCAAGAGCTCGCGAGGTCAATGTTAACACAGAACCACTAGTTATTAAATTACTTATGACTTCTTCTTCTTCGTCTAAACGCGTTCCCGGTTGCTCTTTGGTAATGTATTTGTGCGAAAAGTTGTACAACCGGCCGCCGCCTGACGTTAACCCTCCTTGGGAATGCAATTGTAGCACGAGATGTTTGTGCTTAGTCCTTTAATCGCCTCTTACGACATCCACAGGAAGAGATGGAGTGGTTTATTCTAACCCGGAACCACACGGGTATTAAATTACTTACGACTATCTAAATTAAAAATATGTGATGAACAAGTTCGCCAAGATTGAGATTCGAACTCACGCCTCTCACATCTGTACTGTGAGTGCACTTCCGATTGTGCTTCCGCTTACGCATTTGGAGCAAGCGTATTTCTTTTTCGAATATATATTTTTTTTCCAAAAATTTATCATCACATATTTATAATTTCATTTATATCGTTGGTAGAGTCGTTAGTATTTATTGATTTATGCAGCATAACAACACTCTGAACAATAGATATCTAACCTAATTGTTCCTAGTGTTGTTATGCTGCATATATAAATAAATATTACGACTCTACCAAAGATATAAATGAATTTTCATGAAAACTTGCATAGATCTAGATAGCACCACATAATAACATACTTTTAGTGGTAGCCCCTGTGGGTTGTCCGGCGTGACTGTTCACTAGTGGTCACGCCCCTACAAGATGTGTGAAAGTAATTGTTAGTCCATTTACACAAAATGTAGCTCGAATAGTCCACCCATTACTCGGGTCTTTTCGAATACTTAAGAATACATAAATATATATTAAGTGAAGTTTCTTTAACATTGGATTGTGTAAATGTTTGAAAAAAGTAAAATAATAATAATTATCGTCCATAGATACCTATCGATTTCTTTAAAGAATCACCCTTTTCTAAAATATTTTTTAAGTGAAAACTTCTGAAGGCGCGTTGGGCATTTTTGAGATGGAAAAAAAACCGCTGAACTCTCGAAACTGTTACTGTTCAAGTTATCACTTTTGTAGGCACTCCCGGAGTTCTACTGTTTGTTTTTAATAAAGGGGGTTTCAAAATGGCAATAGGTATAATATTTTAAGGGTAGTCTATGATTTTAAAGGGTAGTATTTAAACGCAAATCAAAATTACTGATTGCACAGCAAAATACTCAACTGAAAATATTACTAAACAAACTGCAATTTATATTTGTGGCGCAGTAAAATGGATAGAACTTTCCTAGCACTCGCCGGCCGCTGCCGCGGCACGCTCGCTTCGCTCGCTCGGCTCGTGCGTGTGTTGGTCGCAGTTCTAACATAACCTAACCTATAGGTTTGCCCTAACCTAATAAATTTGATGTGCAGTCAGTATTTATTTGCTGTGCAATCAGTACTTATGATAAGATTGTTGATTTATTTGATGTAAAAAAGTATATAAATGATGAGATTAAATTGATGGGTGATTATTTATTAGATGTGCAATTAATAATATCCCGATTTTAAATAATATTTAAATCAGTAATTGATATTTCTACTTACAAGTAGAAATATTAATGTTACAACATTAGATTGTTTGTTTACAGCAACGAAAAATAAAAATAATATTTTTTAAAAACTAAAATAAACATAAAAACACTACTCACTACACTACATTACCTACTAATATTTACAATTAAAAAAGGCCGGGTAGTGCTTTACCCTACGCTTATTTTACTAATTATTATACTATATAAGTATATATGTCGCAGTTGGATGGTATAAACCGCTAATACACGAAACCTCTAGTTGTTTGGCATTACAGCTCGGTTTTGTTTAACAGCCGAATATCGTTCAGCTGGATTGTCTAAGATTGCGCAACGTGTTACGTTCATTGAAACCGCTAACTATGTTTCCAAACGGCTAGCGATTTTGTGGAACAGTAGCGGTAATCCGCTGTTTATTATATAACGAAACCGTTAAACAATCCAACTACGACACATGCATGATAAGATTTTTTTGACATCGAATTTCATTTCCCAGAAAACTATTCACGATTTTTATTGCTATAGGTTTGCCGTAACCTAGTAAAATGGATAGAACTTTTCTAGTGTTTTCTTTCGTGTGTTGGTCGCAGTTCTAACTTAACCTAAGTACAATATAACCCAAAGGTTCGACGAGCTTCCCATCGTGGACCCCAATGCAAGATAACTTAACCTAACCTATAGGTTTGCCCTAACCTAGTAAAATAAATAGAACATTCTAAAATTCTAAATTGTATATAATTTCTTTAGATAGAATGTTCAACAACTTCTCTAGCCGCATGGATGAATACAAGTCGTTCATTCCATTCCGCGTATTAGGATTCACTGTTTTACAAAACCGAGCTGTAATGCCAAACAGCTAGAGGTTTAGTGAATTAGCGGATTATACCATTCAACTGCGACATATACATATATAAAACATTTAATATCAATTTATTGTCAGTTACTTGATTGGCGGTAACATAAAACAAATATTACTCGTAAACTGTGAAACTAAAAACCGTTGTATTGAGGTAATTGTTAGCTAAGATATGAAATCAGGTGTAATTTATCAAACGACTGTCTAGACGATTGACACCATGACATTTCAGTTCACATACGTCGCTATTTAAAAGACCGTTAAAATAGGAATGTAGACTGCGTTGAAAATAAATTGTTTTTTTACTGTTATGAAAATAGTCACAAAATAATGTCACTTGTCATTGATCACATCCATTTTGAACGTGAGTTTAGATTTGTTAATGCTGATATTTAGAGCGCTATTTGTCTCCAGGAAACTATGTCCTAAATCCTATAGAATTCTCGTATGTTAAGAGGATATATGAAGTCCAGTGCTGCACCCATTTCAAATAAATTATTTCAAAGGAAACAGAGATATCATTTTAAATTTTGTCCTTGTGAAGCCCTAGATAACCCTTCAAACTATTTTATGAACTACTGTTTACAGTTTAAAGTGAGAAAGTTAAGCTTTTCTTAGCATTTTTGCGGAAAATGGCCACTTTTGGCAAAAATGCTAAGAAAAGGTTGCTATTATTCTGAACTTTACCTGTGTTTCTTACAAAGGTAAAGTTCAGAATAATAGTCGGAAAAAACAATAAGCGTTTCAGCGTTATCAGGTAAGCTATAACATAGTATCGAGCGCCACAGGCTTTTACTTTTCTCCCGGGCTGGCATGGCAGACCTATATCAGGCTAAACTTGACCTTTGACAAAGTTAGTATGATAGTATCGTGGTCGTTCATAACTTGTGTAAATAAATAGCAACTCGTCTCAAGTTTAAGTAGACTAAAATGTTATATTGTCAAAATTGCAGTGACTCCAAGATATTTTTTTGTTAAAAATTTTTTTTTCCTTGTTTCAGACTAAACCACGCACTATCAGGACTCCGTCCGTGGTGGTGGCACGCGTGCAATGTAGCGCTGCACGCGGCATGCTGCGCTTTAGTGGCGCGTGCTTGCGTTACCATAGCGAGACTGCAGCGTCCTTTTGCAGCGCTGGCAGCGCTGTTGTTCGCAGTGCATCCTGTACATACTGAAGCGGTAAGTTCCAAATTGTATCCTATATATTATAACGTCTACGAAACTATTTTAAGGGTGAATTCGGTCCATACTGAACATTTTTCCACAAAGAACATATCTAAATACCAAAAATATATTTTTGTTATCCATACTAGCTTGGATTAGCTGATCGGTCAACTAGTTATCGAAAATAGAAAAAAAAATTTGGTTTCCCATACAAATTGGCGCTTAGCCAAATGGATTTTGTATAGGAGGACAATTTTCTTTCGATTTAGATTTTCGATAATTGTTTTTATGAAAAGTAATCCAGTATTACGGACTGACTTGCTCCAAAAATGTTGCCGGTGTTTAAAAATTTACAGATTTCATGCCTCTTGGAAATGAATCTACGGAATTCGAAAAAATATTATCCCTGAGCGAATCGTTCTGATTTTTTGACTTTTTTCAAAAAGGTTAGGCTACAGGGCATAACTGATTAGGGCCTTAACCCGATCGTCTTTGTTTTAGGCTCAAATTTAGCTGACTGAATTGTCCAGAGGAGATTTTCTCAAATTTTTGATATCATTCTTCGTTCCCAAAATATCGAGCGCCAAAATAAAAAAATCGGGTTTTTTTTTCACTATTTCGGCCATGACTTATTTCGTTTTTGAATTTTTCAAATAATTCTTTTTCCACCTTGCAGCTCTCATGAATACGCGTCTTTTAAATATCATATCTTCACAACTCTCTGAGATATAAGCGGCACTTTTTTGTGAAATCGAAGCCTATACTGGAGCCAACGAAAATACATTTCTAATGTTAAAAGTAACTCTGTATTTAATTTGTCAACAGGTGGCAGGAGTGGTCGGTAGAGCCGACGTGCTAGCGTGTATATTTTTCTTATCGTCGTTATTAGTATACCATAGGTAAGAACCTAGCTTTATTCAATATTATGAAATGGTTAACCGTGTGGTTCCGGGTTAGAATAGGACCACTCCATCTCTTCCTGTGGATGTCGTAAAAGGCGACTAAAGGAAAAATAGCACTTAAAGCTCGTGCTACAATAGCATTCCCAAGGAGGGTTGACGTCAGGCAGGCGGCCGGTCGTAAAACTATAGCCAAATCGTTTAAAATTTTCCGGCTATTTCTTCTCCAATTTGCTAGATTTTTGGCATCAATGGTCACATTGATATTTATATACTTTATTTACCAAATGTTACAAATATTCGTCAGCAACATGCTTCGTCAAAAAAGTACAAATGTATATCAGCAACATGCATCGTCAAAGGTTTACAGAAATAAATCCGCCACATGCTTCGTCAAATCAAATAACTATATAGGTACCTATTTCGAATTAGTCTAAAAGACCCCCACGGCTCGTACCCGGCCCAAAGATCCCCATAATGCTCGCGGCATTTCCCCTTTGAATGGCTATAGAGAGCCTTTGAGCCAAATACGATGCCGAGCGGGTATCATTTGACCTTTCTGAAATACGATGGCCCAACTCTTTTATAAATTCGCTTGCCTCCAATCCCCAATATTTATATTATATTTGGAAAATAAAAAGCGGGAAAACGCACCTCGGGCTCCGAAGCAGGTTTCTATGGGACCATCTGGCAACTACTTTTGCCCTCTCAAACAAAAAAAAATTCCAAGTCGGTCTAGGCATCTTCGAGCAATCGAAAAACATACATAAAAAAAAAATCTGACGAATTGATTCCTCCTTTTTTGTAGTCGGTTAAAAAGCAACGGATTTTTGCGGCTATCATGTGATAATCATTGACTAAGTATATCTTTCATTTCAGACCAACAAGTAATAAAAAATGCGTGTGGCTGAGCATTGTGCTCGGAGCTCTGAGCATGCTCGCCAAGGAGACTGGAGTAACCATACTGATGCTAAACTTAGTGTTCGACTTCTATAGGTGTTGGCCTTTTGTAAAAAGGTAAGACTATGGTATAAAAAAACAAGTTATTCACTCCACTAACACTTTTTTACGGTAAAGAAAAAAATATCGTGAGGAAACCTGCGCATTTCTTCACTACATTAATAATATAACTCTTGTATAACGAGTTGATACAGATCGTTGCGAAACGCTGTCGGTAGTTTTTTTACATAATAACAATTAAAATATAAATAAATATTATACGTAATGTACACTAAAATTCTTCTTTTTATGCCTTATTCTAATCCTACTTTTCATGTGGGGTCAGCACAGCATGTAATTTTTTTCCATCTTGCTCTATCTGCAGTCAATTTTTCCGTTTTTCTTCTGTTTCGATTCGATGTCCCTTTAAACTTCAAACTTCAAACTTCTTTATTTGTGGAAACAAGTTACAAAAGATGACAATTTAATATGGAGATACAGCACTCTGTTTCCTGCCCATAGGCATACAAAATTACATAACTTACAAACTACATTATCATAAAATAAAAAATAAAAACATTATTTGTATGTCATGTGTGTACTTGTCATTCAAAAAGTCATTTAATTTATAGTAACATTTCTGAGCTAGCAGATCATGGAGGGTCTCTTTAAAGTGTCTTGTACTTTGAGTCAATTGTAGTTGTTTAGGTAATTTGTTGTATATGGCAGGAGCTCGACTGAAAACACTCTTACGCAACAATTCTGTTTTGCTAGATTGTAGCATTAATTTTGTACAGTGACGAGCTCGTGTTCGATGTGTGAACATATGTTTATTCAAATGTACAAAAACAGCACACTCGTATATATAAATATCGGGTAAAGTAAGTAAACTTAGCTTTTTAAAATATGGCTCACATGAATCATTATGTTGCAGTTGAAAAATTGACCTAATACATCTTTTCGGCGCTTTGAATATTAACTCTTTATCAGTTCCATTACCCCAAAATATAACTCCATATTTTAGGGTAGAGCTAACATACGCATGATATGCCGTAAGTATAGCGTCTTGATTTACAATTTTTTGTAATCTGCGGAGTGCATGTGAAAATTGATTTAAGCGCTTGCATAAATAATCTGTATGTGCTTTCCAATTAAGTCTATTGTCAATATACAAACTATTTACTTGCATATTTAGAACCTGTCTGCTTATATGGCTTTCCTCCCTTCTCTGAGCATGTCCATACAACAGCCTACTCCCTAATTTTTCTGTAATAGGTGCCACTTTCACACTTCCTCATAATATACTCATTCCTAATCTTGTCTTTCCGCGTTACACCACACACTGCCAAACTTGATGATATATTTCAAAATTAATTAGTGCTTAAAATGTTCAATTAGCAATCTAGTTAACGAAAATTTAATACAGTATAGTGAGTGTAAATTTAAGTGCGGTTAACGTAAACATGTTGCGCTTTAGTTGTTCAGTTCAGTTAGTACACAGCATTAGGTGAATGTTTTAATAATTTACAACGCTGGATATATTATAATTTCAAAAGGAGAGTAAATATATATTTACTCTCCTTTTGAATTTTAATAGAGTAGAATGTACCAGCTGCTTCTCTTCCGTAAAAGTCGATCGAGGGAATGAGCGAGAGTCTAAATCGTGTTAGCGATGCAGCTAGCAACCTAACCTAGAACTAATTTATTTCACTTTTTCATCTCCACGGCCCTATCAGGTCACAATCCAAAAAGGGGTGAACAGAGTTAGAGAGAGAGATTGATAGGGGGGAGGGGGGGGGGGGGGCGCAAGACCACGCAAGACCCAAAGGCCACTTTAAGCGTAATGGTGGGCGAAAAGTAAGGGTCGAAATTGTGCATTACAGACTCCCAGCCATTGCCTAAACCGATTGTCCATCACACCAGAGTTCTTCTTTGCTCTTGTAAGTGGAGTTAAGTGGAGATTCCTCCGTTCCTCTCTTCTACTTGCCATTTTTTTAACGTCCTGGTAGGACCTTACTCCTAACTATTCTTTAATTTGTTGGAAAAACTTCAACCTTGGTCTTTCTTTTCCTTGTCTTTTCTTATCATTTATTTTTTCGCGTAATGTTAAGGCCCATTTACATAGTGCACAACAGGCAAGAAACCTTTCTTACCTGTTGCATACAAAGCAATTATAGATCACTTGCATTGGTCTGATCAAAACGTCAACCCTATTAAATATTTATTGCTTCAATTAAATTGCATGCAACAGGCAAGAAACTTGTCATATACTTATACCATAGTTACCTACTTATAAATGTAAAATTCACCGTAATCTTCTTTCACAGGTCTCTATGCTCACTCAAAATCGAGAAGAAGTGCACAGGGCTGTCAATACGGACCACAAAAGTGGTAGTGTCGCTAGCCCTACTTATCTGCCTTCGGTTGGCTCTGCTGCAGGGAACGTGGCCGACCTTCTCCCCTCAGGACAACCCTGCCGCATTTCATCCTAGCTTCTTTGTCAGGTAATTTTTAATTAAATCAACATTATAGACTTTGGCGTGTGGTGACGGTGGAGTAGAATACGATTTGCCACCACTCCTTTTTCTCCCACAGGAGTATGAGGTGACTAATGGAGGTATACGTAAAAGAGGAAACAAATTGCCCTAGTATTCCCTCTTAGTAAAGCTGACATGCTCACTAATATGTCCAAACTGGTGGTGGCGTCTTGGGTCGGGTCGATGGATTCCCTCCATTATTGTTCAGTTCAACGATGGCTGATCCACTGCATGGCATCCTGTTGATATATCCCACTGATGAGCAATGGCTTCTCCTTTCTTTTTCTTTGATGCTTATTCATAGCAGCCTGCTGCCATTCTTTCATGAAGCTGTCGATGTCATATCGCCATCTCCTTTGTGGTCTCCCTTTACACCTGCGCCCTGCTGGTATTCATAGGGTTACCTTCCGGGGCCATCTCTCCGGATGCATACGGCACATATGCTCCGCTAAGTCCCACTTAAGTTTAACGCCGACATCGACAGTTCAGTTGCGTATCTTGAGTATTAAATACCTTGGGTTTGGACGTTTGACTTTCAGTCAAAGACCAGGTCTGTGAAGAGTAAGAATGGGCAGGATACACATGTCGAGGATACAATAGATATCTCATAATATAAATAAACGTATAACATAAGCATTGTTGCCATTTTCTGTCAATTTGTCTTCTCAAGTAGCGCGCTACAGGTACAGGCACCTCGTCAATCATACGCGTATCATATTGTATGAGTGATGTGTGTATTATACACTATATCATTACGTAAGGCACTGTTATCTGCGATGTACAACATATTGTGTGCAAAATATTCTTTAACATCATTTTCAAAAAAAATCTTCCATGCTGGTCAAAAAACTTTAGAATGTACCAACTGCTACTTTAAGCGCGAAGATTGTAAAAGCTGTTTGAGGCAATGGGAGAAAATGTGAATCTTATTAATAGGCGTTGCTGCTAGATTACCCTACCCATCAATATTTTGATTCCTTTTTCCACCTCGCTCACAATCATGCTAAAAGTGGCATTTGAGTCATGTGGCCCTGGGCTCTGTCTGCCCCATTAGGGATAAAGACATGATAAAATGATGCATGCATGCACGCATGCATCATTTTCAACTATCTTAGTTACTACTTACGTATATTGTTTACTTAGGGTCTAATAAGATATGCTGAAACTATTTTCAGGGTGAATTCAGTCTATGATACTGGTCAACTTTTCCCAAGGAACCTATAGTAAAAAACGATAAAATAAAAAAATGGCCTCCCATATAAGTTGACCGATGGATACTAATCTGATGTCAGGTCACTAATACTCGTATGGTCACGTTCAGCGATGCGGATAAAGCGAACGGCACCCATTCATCCAACTCGTGAATGGGTTACGTCCGGAGGCACAAGTCCTTTTTTAAGAGCCCTTACTACCTTAAAGTTCTTAGAGTGATCTTAAATATTATCAATATAATACGAAATACTCACTTTAAAATTAAAACACAGCAAAGTTCAGGACTAACTCTATGCATATACTCTACAATATGTTTCGAAAACATGATTGCTTGAAATTTTCTCGATAGAAAAAAATTGTGAAGTTGCCTCTAAATAACCTCAGAATTATACTAAAACGGAAAGTATACAATAAATTAACCCTTGTAACTTTGGATTATGCCAAATATTCATTGTAAAACGAAAAAACCTAAAAACCAAAACCAGCCTCATTGACCTATGATATGAATATGATCTTTTCACCCCGCATGGTCTCGCTGTCTCGCTTCGGCTATTGTAAATTTGTGTGCGTGGAAGCGGGAGCAAAATTTAGATTAGGTTATCCACATCATGCGCCCTCTTAACTGACTTCAAAAAAGAAGGATCAATTTGTCGGAATCTTTTTTTTGTATGTTTCTCGATTACTCGAAGACGCCTGGACCGATTTCGAAAATTCTTTTATTGTTTGAACCGATTTTGATAAAATTGATATTGGTCCCATAGAAATTTATTAAAATCGGTTATGTGGTTTGTTTTTTAAACGAAAATAACTAGAAAAAATATGTCATCTAAGTACATAAGGAAGGCTATATGATCCGATATCCGGAGAGAAAACCCGGACGTCTATAGCCAGCTTTAAGTTTGTTGATGATGACCCCATTACCAGTAAAAGCAAATTAACTATACATCCCGAACTCGTATACTAAAATACTACTTTTGTGATTCCAACAATCGTGGACAATAGAGATTGACCAGCAGATTGACCGACCCGTTTGCGTGTCAATTATCAGAAAAAAACATCGCTATTGTAAATTGTTTATGACTAGAAAACCATTAGGCTGATGAGTTGAAAATGGTGTGATTCGAATTGTCTAGGGTTTGTTTTTTAATGATACAGGAACATGCAAATACAGTAGGTACACTGTAGATTATTGGTAGGTATATTAGACTAGACAAATTAGACATTTCTACTCATAGGTACTCGTATAATATACAACGTACTTACTCCTCAAGTAACACTTTATTGTACAACAAAAAAAATATATACACAGAAAAAGGCTTTAAAATGTACAATGGGCGGTCTTATCATCCTTTTTCTAGGCCAAATGTGGTTATAAGCAAAAAAACAATATATATAACCAAATGTGACTTAGGGAAGTCCTTGCTCAAAGTTTGCTCCTAAATTATTTTCGGATACTTACATTTTTTTAAATTATATAAGTACATGAAAGAAATATTTTGCCTGAAAAAAGGATGTTGTGTTCACAAGGTCATATCAAAATCTTGACTAAAGCACAGGTACTTATGGCACTTTATAAAAGCGGAGTATCATTTATGCCTACTACCACTACAAACGAAATTATACATCCGTGCACACGTCAATGTGTATGTTTTTAATTACCTTGCCCTGTTTGTTGTTATTTTTTTTTTGTGATTTGAGCTTCGATCATATTAGTCTCTCCATGCACAATAGATGCACAGTTCCTTGAAAAATCAAACAAAATATTGTCCCCGTGTCAATACGTACATAGGTAGATGTATACCATTTAAAGTATTGCGAAAAAAGTTCTAAAGTGTTATACAGTTTAATCTAATTTAAACCTTAAGTAACTGAGATAAGCGTGGAAATAAATCCGTATTTTCACCACGCACTTTGGCATCTTTGACGTAACGTTACGCGCGCGGCCACCGAGCGAATGAGAGCAAAACAAGGCATAATACTGTTTTACACCTTGTTTTTCCGGTGCCATTTTTTAGGCGGCGACTGTGCATCTATAGAATATATGATCGAAGGATTTGAGCCACTTTTCGGTTTTCGATTAAGATGAAATTTTGTACATGTACCTAAAACAGATGACAATGCAATATTATTAAAACAAGAAGCTGATCTGATCATAGAGCCGGAAGGTGGCTATAAACCTTTAATAAAACGCAGCAACACCATCGAGTTTGAGCTTATTAAATTTATCTTGATAAGTCCTCACAATAAAAGCTTGTACGAAAAACTGTTTTTTTTTAACTTATTGAATGGTACTCGTGTAAAAAGTAGTTACTATTCCGTTTTCAGCTTCTAACGGCCGCCGGACGTCTGCGGTTTGTGTGCTCGACCGCCATACCACCTATTTGCATTTGTAATGTTGCAATACCGCAATGTACGCATGTCATCGTAATATACACAATGTTACTAATAAAACCGATCGAATTTACGTCGGAAACAAATATGTATGGCCAATTGGCCATGCCGTCTCCGGTGAGCCCACGCAGAATTAGTAGACCCAAGAAATGCTCGTTTAACGTCGTCAAGGATAATATGCGTGCCAATGATCTTACTACCAAGGATGCTCAAGACCGTGCGAAGTGGAGAAGTAAAAGCTAGAAAGCGGACCCCAGGCTTCACAGCATTACAGCTGAGGATGCACCTGGGAATATGCTGAGATGAGGGAGAGACTAATATAATCGACTAAGTTTAAAAAGTTAACGAATTAAACTACTTACTACTTCAGAGCTACTTGTAACCAATGAGAAAAATATTTTAGCTCTCATCCTTTCCAGACAGTGCCTGAGCCGTTCCGTAGCGAAAGGATCAGCCAAACTACGTTACCGACTGACTGTCCACGAAGATTGAAACAGCAGTGAAGAATTCTACTCCAAATATCTAAATATCTGTATTTATTGTCTCCAGACTGATGACCTTCTGCTACCTCGCAGCCTTCAACTGGTGGTTGCTCCTGTGTCCATGGTCTCTGAGCCATGATTGGCAGATGGGGTCAGTGCCTCTCATTGCTAGTGGTTGGGACCCCAGGAATTTGCTCACTTGTGCTGCCTTCGGGGCCTTGTTGCTGCTGGGTTATAGGTGTATATCTGATTTGGACGTAAGTATGATCTAGTATCCTCAATTCTTTCAATTATTATTTTTTTAGTTGCCACTGCAGGAACACAACCCTCTGTGTACTACCAGATAGTTGTCTAGAGCAGAAAGAGAATTTGGACTATTTATCTTATTAATGTTCATAAGCTTTTTTTAGACTGGTTTTCCATATACAACATCCATCAATTTATTTAAGAACTATGTTCTCATCGGTGGAGTATTTTCAATGTCTCCCGAATTATTGATCTTCAGCCACATGCTTGACTTCCCTATACGACATGACTTCTGACTTTTTCTTTACTTCATCCATGAACGTCCTTCTTGGTCTTTATATTCTTTCTTTTCATTTACAAAATGGTCGTCATCATCATCATCCCAGCCCTTCTTCCGCTCATGACTGCTGAGCATAGGCCTCTCTTCGTCGACGCTACCCATCTCGGTCCTGTGACCCGCGACTTTGATTTTGAACGGCGGCCCAGGATGGGGGAGAAAAGCGTCGGGCGTCCGCCTATGCGATGGGTTGACGACATAATCAAAATCAAAATTAAAAAATGGTAATAAAGTTTAATTTGGGTTGACATTTAAATAGGTAAAACGACACTATTGGATAACTGTTGTGTTATTTAATATAGCAACGAACGTTAACCCAAACTAATTTAATTTATTGCATCAAAACTAATTTAAACAGGCTTTACGAGTATTTACTGAAAGTTTTTCAACTAAAATTGCCTACTTATTGGATTGATATGATCTTTCATTAAAGTTTCCACTGCGACTGTAACATTATACGAACACTTGGACAGTTGTGAGATTGATGGATACATATTTATGAGGTCGTTGTTTGAAGGTACATATTATTGTCGTAATGCCATGGAAGAAATTTAAATTTACAATCGAATAAATATAAGGTTTTATTTTCAATGCGTATTACAAGTTTGGTTCAGCATAATGATTTACTATATAAACGGGGAACTCACGTACACGAAAAAATTTCGAGCCGCACTCAACTTCGTGTAGGCGTCGCGAGTCACACAGTAGCTGACTTTTTACGTGATTATGACGTATTCATAGCAAAGGCGTTGTTTGTGACAAAACCTTTGGATCTTTGTTGGCAGGTACAAAGACACACTCCAGCAGTGATTGGGCTGCTACTCCTGGTGATACCTTTCGTGCCTGCCAGCAATCTGCTGGTCACCGTCGGCTTTGTGATCGCCGAGCGAGTGCTTTATATTCCCAGGTAAGTAGGTATATAGGATCTAATAAAAATAAACTGAAACTAATTTAAGGGTTAATTCAGTCCATGATAATGAACAACTTTTCCCAGGGAACATATTTCGAAATATGGAAAATAGTTTTTGGCCTCCTATAGAAGTTGACCGATCAGCTGATCAGTTTTTATGAAAGCAAAAATATGTTTTTCATATTTCGATATTATGGTCTTTGGGAATTATGGCTCTTGGGGAAAGTGGTTCAGTACCTATCATGAACTGAATTCACTCTTAAAATAGTTTCAGTATATTTTGTTACACGTTACATTATTATATTTCTGTTACAGTAACAAGACTCTGAGAAAAATGTTGTTTGTTGCTGTATTTTTACATCAATTTAAAATTTTAAAGAACTAAAATGTAGGTTAAGTTTTATGAATTCTCAATCAAACTTTACAATGCGATGCCACGCTAAATTATGTTGTTATAAAAAAATCAAATAAAAGCTGTCAAGCTGGCTAAAAAAAAGGTTATTATATTCTATTCTATTGATATAAATGACGATGACAGACTCTTAATGATATAATGACAGATAATATTCTGTACATATTAAAATTTATTATTCTATTCTATTGATATAAATGACGATGACAGACTCTTAATGATATAATGACTGATAATATTCTGTACATTTTAAAATTTATTATGCACAGACTATCATGGAAACATGATTGTTTTTTTTTTACTTTAAAATGCAAGATGGTCGCTGATTCGTATCTAGGAATTTTTGGGTCACGAAATCCGAATCTAAACTTTTTAGAATTCAAGATGGCGTCTGAAAATTAATTTCTAAATTCTTTTCATATACGAGTAAAACGTCATTGAATTAAATTTTAAGTTAAGTATTCATAAACCTTTCAATTTTGCAGTAAAGAACTTCGTTCTCACCGGACGTACTATAACACCAATCTCCTTGTTTTCTTGTCACCAGTGTTGGCAGTGTGATAATCACCGCATATGGAGTCCAACTGATGTGGTACTCTAAGCCTGGCACGAAGGCCTTCCTTGTCGTGGGCCTAGCTATCCTAGCAGCCAGCGGAGTGGCCAAGACGTATAAACGAAATGCGGATTGGAAAGACAGAGCTACGCTTTTAAGGTAAGTAATTTTTATACAGATACATTATCACGTATCCCTAAAGAGGTAGACAGAGCTTAGGGCTATAAGACCTAGATTTAGCGTGATGATGGGCGAAAATTGAATCAAAATAATAATAATAACAATCGGCGCCGGATTGTTCAATAACAATTGAACAATCAGGCGTTTGTATGTATGTGAGTATGTATGTATGTTTTTTCGAAGATAACTCGAGTAGTTTTGATCAGAGCTTCATGATAAGTAGTAGGCGTGTAGATGTAGCTAATAGAATTTTGAAGTTCGAATATGAGTTACATCGGTCAAGGGGTTGCGGAGTTATGGGGTTCGCGAGTTCACCGTTTGGGGCGAACTATGTTTCAGATTGTTGTCTATTTATAATACAACGTGGAAGGGACATACCCGTAATAATAAAACTAGACCATTATAGTGTAATAAAATTAAAATAACAGCCAAAAAACAAAAATAGTTTTCGGCATTTCCATACAAAAGAGTGCGGCCGCGATATGCATGAGAATGTCGAATTTTTTTTTTGGATTTTTGACTGTTATTTTAATTTCATTGTACTTTAGTCATCTAGTATAGCCCGTGATTCGATTTATTAAGGGTATGTCCCTTGCACTTTGTATACGAGTAAATTGTTTGCCAATAGTCGACCAATCAAACAACAACAACAAGCAAACAACAAACAAACAAAGGCTCGACCTTGTCTCAAACATTTTTGACGTTGTTGAAAAATCAAGTCAGTAAAAATATGCATAGAAATTCCACACCAACATAATCATTATTTTAGAAAAGTTAATAATGTTGAGAAACATGTTGCCGTATATTTATCGACATATTTTTCAAAATCATTGGAAATAAGTTATCTCTTTAAACTCTTAAGTGTGATTAAATCGTTCCAAACTGTCATAAAGCAGCTGCTATAGAAATATTGAACAGCCGTTAAACAACGAAATATGGGCAATAATAGATGGCGAGGTCTTTTATGAAGCAATTTCATCAGTTTTCAATGAAATACTTACTGCTTTATTTGTATTGCGGCTATAAACATTTTCAATTAAACTTTAGGTATCACAGGACTGAACATAATACGTATTGTAACTTTCTCTGCCTTTCTCTTTTGTATTTCTAAATAAATATTTCATGTTGGTCTTTGATAAAACAAAATATGTAGAATCTACCAGCTGTTTTTGAGCGCATATTTATTTATCTAGACATTTATGTACCAATATGGAAAATGTATACAGAGAAAATATAAAATAAAAGTTGTACAAAGGCACTACCTATATCAAAAGAGATCTCTTTTGCAGTAAGCCTTTGAGAGGAAATGTGTATACAAGAAAGGCATAGAATACGTGTTCATAGAATAAAGGAACAAAAAGAAATTAACATTCTTAACATGAAACTACACAAACTACAAAAAAAACATCTTGAGGTATCATTTCAACAGGCGATAAGGCTAGCAACCCGTCACTATTTCTGATTCCTTTTCTACCTATACCATCACGCTTAAAATGGTTTTTGGGTCTACTCGCTCTAGATAAAATTTTAAAATTTTGGACTTGTTTTTGGTTTTTCTAAATCTCAAACAAAAGTCAATGTAAATCAAAACATTTTATGTCAATTTTGGATGTAATAAGATGTAATGTGTTTAATTCTAAGTACCTGCTTTCACTGTGTACCTTCATGTGTGTAAAATGTAATATGGATGTCAATCTGAAATAAATGATTATCTATACTAATATCATAAAGAGGAAAGATTTGATTGTTTGAATTGAATAGGGCTCCGAAACTACAGGACCAATTTAAAAAATTCTTTCACCATTGGAAAGCTAAATTATCCCCGAGTGACATAGGCTATGTGTGTACTACGGACGAAGCCGCGGTGGACTGCTGGTTATTCTTATAGACGTGATGAGAATATGCAGACATACATTTTACTTACATAATATGTAAAAATTCAATTATCTCTTTGATTTTTAAACCAAACTCAAAAGAACACTTTTCTCATATAAAAAAAAATATCCGTCAAAGAACCAGTATGCGATCTAAAATAACATGAACTCCCGCTGGGAATTAAATTACGAATTCCGACATTCATAACATGACCCATGTATTAAACATGACGTAAACGCTGCGATTTACACCTTGGAAACCTTGGCAATATTCGTGAAGGTATCGCGTAACTAACTGAATCCTGCGACAGTAACGTATAAACCATTTCTAGGGTTCCGTAGTGGTTAAGCCGTGAGGCGTAAACTGTACTTAAGAGCCCGTATGACCGCGATAGTACTTAGAGCGATCCATAATATTATCAATATTAACGAATTACTCATTTTTAAATAAAATCTCATCAAACTTCAGTACTAACTCCAGTTCGTTTTGAAAACACGATTGCTTAAAATTTTCTCGAATTGCGGAGTTGTCTCCAAATCACCTCAGAATTAAATTAAAACAGAAAGTATTCAAGAAATACAATAAATTGGCCCTTGTAACTTTGGATTATAATTGTATTAAACACTAAGCAGTCATCATATGTCTTACTTTTGAAATAACTCTTAAATATTCTTTGTAAAACGAAAAAAACCTCAAAAACCAGAAACGCGTAAACCAGCCTCACTGACACTCCGCGATTCCCTTCGCATGGCTCGCTGTCCCGCTTCGAGCAGAGTAAATTTGTGTGCGTAGAAGCGGGAGCAAAATTTAGATTATCAACATCTGGCGCCCTCTTAAGTCGGCATTAGCAACTATGGAACTCTATACTGCGCGTGGCCCGACACGCACTTGACCTGTTATTTTTCAAAACAAACAGTATAAAAAGAAGTTTTTGTAAGAGCCGTTTTACTAAGAGCGTACTAAATTAACTTTGTTCAATGCTGGTTTGGGAGCGAAAAAAAACTTAGTATGAACCAATTGTCTATCTTCCCGCTTAGAACGTAAAAGCCGATGGATAGAATAGGCGAAAGTGCGAATCATGTTAATAGGCGATGCGGCTAGCAACCCATCACTATTTGATTCCTTTTTCCACCTTTTCGCCCACCAGCGCACGCTCAAACTGGTTAGGGTATTGCGGTTCCAAAATGCTCTGTCTGCCCTATTAGGTCTAAAGACGTGATAGGGTATGTATTCAAATGTAGTTAAAAGGTTACTAACGACGGAAAGCTTTCTTTATGACTGTGCATTAATGTAAATTACCTCAAATGTGTTTGTTTCTGAGTAGATTTAGTCATTTTGAAACAAACTGCATTATCAATAAATGTTATAGCTAAGTAGTTGATAAAATAGCAGGAATCAACAATTGTTTTTAATCATGTACCCGTACCTACTATCGGAACCATGAAAAGTCTCTACTAACGTTGGAAAGCCTTCTTTACGACAGCGCATTCCCGTAAATTACCTCAGATGAGTTTTCTTTCAAAGCGGATTTAATGACTTTGAAACAAACAGCATTGTCAATAAATTATATTACAGCTAGGTAGTCGAAAAATATAATTATCAACAAATGATTTAGCTAAATAGTTGATAAAAAAAGCAGGATCATTTTATTGTTAAAACATACCCGTACCTACACATGAAAAGTTTCTACTAACAGTGGAAAACCTTCTTTACGACAGCGCATTCCCGTAAATTACCTCAAATGTGTTTTGTTTCTGAGTGGATTTAGTTATTTTGAAACAAACAGCAATGTCATCAAATTATGTTATAGTTAGCTAGGTAGTCGAAAAAAAAAGCGATCACTGGAATACAAAAATAATCCAAAATATTTAATTCCTAATTTGAATACTGTGAGTTTAAGAAGCCAAACTTTATTATGGTACTTCGAATTAAAATTCATAATATTCATAGATTCAAATTTAATTTTTCCGAGTATCATTACAAACGAGGCTTTAGTTTTCCGACTCTTGTAAGTACGAAGAATTAAATATTCGATGTATGTACTGTACTTACTCGTATATCCTGAGTTACAGCATTCGTTTGGTCAATGAATGTCTAATAACATTCGGGAAATTGAAAAATCCGAATTTAATTTTACAAAACATTAATAGTGACAATGTAACTAGCTGTCGAAACCCGACTTTTTAATATGTAGTCGTTATGTCTTTAGAGGTTAGCAGTGACCATAACAATGAGCGAGCAAACGAAGCGGTGGAAAGCCTTCTTTACGACAGCGCATTCCCGTAAATTACCTCAAATGTGTTTTGTTTCAGAGCGGATTTAGTGACTTTGCCGCAAAACGCTAAACTGCACTACAACTTTGGGAACTTTCTGCGCGAGACGGAGCAGCAAGACGGTGCCATCAAACATTATAAGGAAGCTCTGAGGTATGATACTGTTCATAAGTGTTTATTGTTTTAAACAAATTATGCACAGCCCTAACTTTTCTTGCAGACATTAACTGAAAATATTATAACATCTGGGTGCTATAGTTTACGAACAATTGCCAGCCAAAGTTCCACAATGTTTTCACTTCAAACTTACAAACTCACACACTCACCGATTATTAAATTCTCAGGTACTTCAAGCAAACTTACAAACTTACACACCTACTGATTATTAAATTTTAAGGTACTTCTAGCAAGCTTACAAACACACTCACCGATATTTAAAGTCTATGATACTTCAAGCAAACTTACAAACTCACACACCTACCGATTATTAAATTTTAAGGTACTTCTAGCAAACTTACGAACTTCGAATTTGGAATCAAGTTTTTGTCTAGAACAAAAGACATCGCAACAGTATCGACGCACTTGACGCACGCAAATGACAGTTCTGAGCGCCAAAAAAAAAATATAGCAGCATAGGAAAATGCTGTTCCGTGCTGACAGATGTGTCTCAACCCTAATGTTTAGGCCATCAATCTTGTTTTTGTTAAATCTAGGCTAAATACTTATCAGAAAAATAGTGATATTCACAGATTTAACACTCGGAACAAAAATAAGCTTCTTATGCCTAAATTTCGACTTACAAAGCCAGACATTCAGTGCTGGGTCTAGGGATAAAATTATTTAACAAACTCCCTAAAACGGTTACAAACCTACCCATGCAACAATTTAAAAATAAAGTTAAAGAAGTTTTGATGGAAAATGTGTATTATACGGTAAATGATTATTTAAAAGACAAAAACGCTTGGAAAGTTTATATTGACAAAATTGTCACTTCACTCCACACATGCAACTCCACACATGAACTCTACTGTTGTTCAGCTGTTTTTTTTAATGTAAAATATGTAAGGACTGCGATCAATGGGTGACAGCCAAATTAACCTAGTATGGGAATACAAGGTTAATTTGGCTGTCACCCATTGATCGCAGTCCTTAGTAATCTCTGCGAACCCGAGCCTGGCACGCTCACTAAAATGTTCAGACTGGTGGTGGCGTCGTGGGTCGGGTCGCTGGATTCCCTCTAATATTGTTGAGTTCAGCGTTGGTTGATCCACGCGTCAACTCGTGAACGGGTGCCGCCAGTAGGGACTGGTCAGCTTGGCTCCGTTTTTAGGGGTCCGTACCCAAAGGGTGCAAACGGGACCCTATTACTGAGACTCCGCTGTCTGTCCATCTGTCCGTCTGTCCGTCTGTCCGTCAGTCACAGGGCTCCATCTCTTGAACCGTAATAGCTAGACACTTGAAATTTTCACCGATTATGTATACCTGTGGCCGCTATAACAACAAATACTAAAACAAAGAAAAAGTTAAATATTTAAGGGGTTAGTTAGTTAATTTCATACAAAAAACGTGTTTTTTTCAGCGTTTTTAACTCGATTTTTGTAATGGCATTAACTAGATACTTGATTTTTTTACAGATTATGTAAAACTATGACCGCTATAACAACAAATACTAAAAATAAGAAAAAGTTAAAAATTAAAGAGGTTTGTCATACAAGAATCGTGTTTCTTCAGCGTTTTAAAACATTGTACGGTGGTACGGAACCCTTTATGTACGAGTCCGACTCGCACTTGCCCGTTTATTTAGACTACTCAGTGTAACTTATTTCTGTAAATTGGATTTGGCACTCGTTCGCAAGCTTTACATATGATGTTGTGATAACATTGTATTAGGCATAATATCTTTGTAAACTGACAAAGCCCTTCTGGCGCGTAGGCGACCAATACTGTGTAAATAAGTTTTATTCGGCGTTTCTTCTCAGCAGTGGTCGTTGCGAAACGCTAGTTTCGGTAGCTTTTGAACAAAAAAAAATTTAAGTATAAATAAACATTACACGTAATGTAAACTATAATTATTGACGACGAAAATCATTTTCGCATCTTTTTTATCTTATGTCGTCGTACACAAATTTCGATTACGTATAGATATAGGAATTTATTTACTATACCATATTGTTTTTTTCCAAAGCCACTGAAAAGTCAGCGTGTATATTTAATGTATGTATTAATAATTTGTAAAAGTAAATAACGTTTAGCAAAGATCCAATTGCATATTTATCATTATCACAGTTAAAACAGCTTTGAAGTTTATCTTGCAAAGAGAATATTAGTAAAGTTTTCGCATTTAGTTGAGTGTTATATTACGAGTATTATTAGTTTTGTAACTCTTGCTACCAAGTAATAAGAGTACAGATAAGCTAGTTTGTACAAGGTGTGTCTTTAAATTTTATAGAAGGAAATAAATTACCTCAAAATGTAAAATTTCGTCTGCCGTCCGTCTGTCAACTATTCGACCTATTGAGTTGAAAGGTACACATATGCTGCGTGGTAGGGACATACCCGTGATAAATCGAACTACGGTCTATACTAGATCATTATAGTATAATGAAATTAAAATAACAGCCGAAACCAAAAAAAAAACAGAATCTCCATACAAAAGTGTGCGACCGCCCGGGCGATTTGTTTGGGAGTTTCAATTTTTTTTTGGTTTCTTGACTGTTATTTTAATTTCATTATACTTTAGTGATCTAGTATAGAGCGTTGTTTGATTTATTACGGGTATGTCTCATCGACGCTGTATAAGTCAGTGACCCAAAGAGGGACGTAAAACGTAAATACATGATTTTAAAATATAGGAGCCATTTAAGGGGAGTAAATAGATATTTAAAAAAAAGTTTTGTGTACCATATCGTGTGACATATCAAATGAAAGAGCTTTTTTTTTTTAATATTTTAGATCGTTGTTTTTAAAGGTATTTAAGAAAGTTAACGCGAAAATTGATCATAAATAAATAAATAATAAATATATAAGGACAAATCACACTGATTGAGCTAGCCCCAAAGTAAGTTTTTTCAAACTTGTGTTATGGGATACTAACTCAAAGATACTATATTTTATAATAAATACATATATAGATAAACACCCAAGACCCAGGACCATTTGAAAAAGGCCATTTTACAACTTGCCCTGGCTGGGGATCGAACCCAGAACCTCCAGATTAGCGGTCTAGCGTGTTAACCATTACGCCACGGAGGTCGTAATATAAGAGTATAGTATAGTACTTAAACATTCGCGCTTAGTGACGATCGAAGTTGTGCCTCACAGACGCACAGCCTATGCCTAAATCTCTCGGCCATACACACTATTTGTACATAATTTCTATATTTTGTACCCCTAACATTATAAATATCCACGTCAGCTTAAATACGAAACCTACTGCCTACTTGGTGTTTATTCACACGCAACTTACATTAATTATTTCGACAGCGGCGAATTTTAACACATGCTAATTAAATAAGATTTTTAACATAGCTTTTTGAAAAGCAGTAACCTTCAGCTTTTACCTGATACAATCTGTAATGTATTTTGATTACTTGAACAACGGTGTTAACTCGTCATAATTTTTTTGAATTTGTTAGGTAAAGTTCGTAATAAAGCTATATCAGTTTTTTATAGTTAGGAGTTTCAAAATCTTGTATTTAGAAAAATTGCTCAAATAAACTATATTTACATCTAGTTTAGTTTTATATGCATATGAAGTACCTAATTATAGTCGGTTTAATTTTAGTTCAATAACGTTATTTTTACGTAAGAATAAACATTCGAATAGTAACATTTTGAATTCATTCATAAACATTCAAATTCATTGAAAAATAAACTGTATACTATGATGATTATTTTTTACCCGACTGTGCCAGAAAGAGGGTTCTGCTTTTGAGTGCATGTATGTATGTTTCTTTGGCACGCTTTGTAGCCTAAACGGCTATATGAATTTAAGCTTGAGAGATGTCTTTAAATTCGTCTTAATTATCAGAGTGACACTATATATAAAAATGATTGATAATGATTATTTGCACCAAATTATAATATACCTATCTACAATTTTTTTATTAAAACCTATTAAGTCAAATCATCAAAATAAAGGATCAAAATCAATATCAAAATAAAGGATTTTATATAAGGATTACAAAAAATATACAACTTATATGTTTCAATTTCATTTGGAATGAGAAATGCTACTAAACGACATATAATAATTTCAATTTAAATTTATTTATTGCTTTTCACATTGCACATATATCACACTAAAAAGCTGTTGTATGTGGGTATCATGCAATCAAGTTTTTTGTTTTTAAGCTATTGCATAGCTTTTATCGCGGGCTTTGAGCGCGGCGACCGAATCAAGAAATTCCGTAACGAAAATAAAACCTAACACCCCCCACTCCGCCTACTGACCGGCACAGCGGCGTGACGTTGAAAGCCGTGTATCGTCTAACGTCGTATGCAATAGCTTTACCGCGGCAGTCACCGAGTGTCACACTTTTTTATTTATTTATTACTTGTTTAATAATGACTTGTTTATCACTCAGGTTATGGCCCAGCTACGCGAGCGCCCACAACAACATCGGCACCCTGGTGGCGGGCCCCGACTACGCTGAGCACCACTTCTTGCAAGCCATCAAGTTTAACAAACACCACGTCAACGCCCACTATAACCTTGGCAAGCTTTATAAGTAAGACTTTTTACCTGACTATGGTGCAGTCAATAGGAGGGTTATGAGTTTCGCTTCTTGCATATTACCAAGTTTTGCAAACACCACGTCAATGCTCATTATAACCTTGGCAAGCTTTATAAGTGAGACCTTTTACCTGATTACGGCGAAGACAAAAGGAGTGTTATGAGTTTCGCTTCTTGCATATCATCAAGTTCATTAAATACCACGTCAGTGCTCACTTGAAACTTTGTAAGCTTTTTAAGTAACAATTTCAACATCAATTTATTATTGCATTACAATTTTCACTGAATAATATAATGGTAAAACAAAAAACATATTTTTATGTATTTTTTTTTTGATTACTTATTCGTTTTCTTGTCATTTTTTTGACGACCCCCTTGGCGTATTGGTTAATACGCTTGGGTCTCACTTGGAGGTTCTGGGTTCGATCCCCAGCCAAGGCAAGTTGCAAAAATTTATTTTTCAAATTGTCCTGGGTCTTAGGTGTAAATTAAACATGGGACCACCTACAATACAGATTAAAAAACACTTAATGGCGCCATCATTTCAGCTCCTCTAACCACAGAATAGGATACTAGTACTCCGACAGAAGTCTCACTCAGCAAAGAAATTCAAAGAAATATCTACTCATTGTGGTTAGCGATATGGTTTAATTTAGCTCACGTCAGAACTTAGCACCTTCTCGTTTAGATACCTAGACATCCATTGCAGGCCAATTTCATTCTTATTATTTTGAACGGAAAAGGATTCGTAAAACTGAATTTTCCACTAGGAGTGGTGGCCGCGCTGTAAGAAGTAATAATGTAGGCATATTTTCGATATCTAAACGGGGAGTGCTCTAACTGTTTTTGACATATACCTTCTGTTTAGAAAAAGCGGCCGATCACACCAAGCCGTTGCCATGTTAGAAAAGTGCATATGGCTACAGCCGAAGTTCGTGCAAGCGCACGTGGAGCTCCTGACCCTGAAGCCTGAGTCCGACAAGAGACTGATCCTCTCCAAGCTGTTAGAGCTGGAGCCGAGCAATTGGGAGCATTTCGTGCTCTATGGAGACTGGTTTAGAACTAAGGGTAAGCAAAATGGTCTTGCACTATTAAAGTTAGTACTTTCTTCTTTTTCTTTTTACGTCTAAGCGCGTTCCCGGTTGCATCCTGCGTGCTGCTTCGGAGCCCAGGGTGCGCTTTCCACTTTTTCTTCTCCAAACATGACATGCATGTCAATGGTCACCCAAGGATGCCAAAGACCTTGCAAAATGGAGAAGAAATAGCCGGAACAGTTTAAATGATTTGGCTATAGTTTTACAACCGGCCGCCTGCCTGACGTCAACCCTCTTTGGGAATGTACTGATTTGTGTGAAAAGTTTTACAACCGGCCACCGCCTGACGTTAACCCTGCTTGGGAATGCAATCGTAGCACGAGATGTTTGTGCTTAGTCCTTTAGTCGCCTCTTACGACATCCACAGGAAGAGATGGAGTGGTGCTATTCTAACCCGGAACCACACGGGTGGTAAAGTTAGTACTTTCATATCGATCTATTTCAAAGTTACTACTGTAAAACTAGTAAGTCAACTCTATTAATCATCAGGTCTTTTTTAGTCTCCAAACTAGTTGTCTTTTTTAGTCGCCGAAATCTGACATTCAAAGATTACATGAAATAATAGATTTTAGATATTAAATAATATGTTTGTGTGATAACCTCTACGGTAAGGGCGTTTTAAACCAAAACCATAACATAATCTAACGAACTTTTCAATGGCAGGCTTCGCGGCGCCAGCTTCCAAGTACTACTTGGAGGCTCTCCGATTGAACTTTCGGCATCCTTACGTGGAGAAGCTCGTGCGGTCCGACTTGATTTCCTTCCGGTCTACAGCCCTCATGTATAGATCGCTGGGACAGAAGTCTAGAATACTACAGTTATTAACGAGGTAAGGAATATGTTTAGTGTTTATATTTAAATGGCCTACAAAATATTTTACCTACAACAATAATGAGAAGTACGAAAACTTATAGTTAATCCATATCTATATCTATACTAATATTATAAAGAGGAAAGATTTGTACCTATTTTTGTATGTTTGTAATGAATAGGCTCAAAAAGTACTGGGCTGATTTAAAAAATTCTTTCACCGTTGGAAAGCTACACTATTCCCGAGTGACATAGGCTATGTGTGTACCACGGGCGAAGCCGGGGTGGACTGCTAGTATAATATAGAATTATAGTATTTTTTATGTATTTAATAAGTTGCAATTTTAACCAAACGAATTGTTAAAATAAATCTCCCATTTAAATGTCACTACCCTGCTACTGGGCTCGTGGTGGGCGGCAGTTGATGAGCGTAGAGGGCAACGGCAACGCCGCGCGTATAGTAAAGTCAGTAGGTTAGACATTTATTAGTATTTTTTACTTACTGTTTTGTGTTCTAAATATAAATTATTCTGATTACAAGATTTCAATGTAGTTAGGGGGTGCAAAATTAATCTGTATACAGGGTCTAACAAAATATACTGAAACTATTCTAAGGGTGGATTCAGTCCAAGATACTGAACAACTTTCTCTAAGGAACTTAAATCGAAAAATAAAAAAATAATTTTTGACCTCCAATACTAATCGACTGATCAGCTGATCTGAGTTTGTATGGAAAGCAAAAAAAGTTCTGTGTCATGGACTGAGTTCACCCTTAAAACAGTTTCAGTATATTTTTTTAGACGTTATACAAAAGTTGTAATTACCCCTTTTTGCCTTGAAGCTACAAATAAACCAGAGCACGTTGCGATATTTTCAATTATTACAATTATTTTCTCTGTCGTCTTTTTACTCAAAGCAGGTTGAGTAAAAGTATGTTTCATTTTTAACTAGATGGCACACCTGGCGCCGTGGCTGGCCAAGCGCAGCTGCGCACATGTACTTGCGTGATTGGCGGCTGAAGATGGAGCTGGAAGGCCGGTCGCAGATCTACTCCAGAGCTGTGAGCCCTACTGTATGATTTTCTTTATTTTTTTATCATCATCATCATTACCATCACTAACATCATCATCTTCATTATCATCTCTTTTTAAGTCTCCACTGCAGGAGCATGACCCTCTCTGTACTACCAGAGCTATACTTGGCCAGAACAGTCAAAGGATTTGGCCTACTTTCCACGCTGGCCAGATAGGTTGGAGAGGTCTCATTGATGTTTATAAGCTTTGTTTAGCTTGTTTTTCCTAAGTCACCTTCTACGACATCCACGGGAAGACTTGGAGTGGTCCTATTCTATTCTTATTATTCTATTCTATTCATCATCCAGTGACCCGCTTGTTCGTTTGCCGTCCTATAACATAAGAGTCGCCTTACCCTAGACTTTTTAGGGTTCCGTACCCGAAGGGTGCAAACAAGACCCTATTACTGAGACTCCGCTGTCTGTCCGTCTGTCTGTCTGTCTTTCTGTCTGTCCGTCAGTCACAGGGCTCTATCTCTTGAACCGTAATAGCTAGACACTTGAAATGTTCACCGATTATGTATGCAGCCGATGGGGCAGAAAGGTTCTCGAATGGCGGCCACGTACCGGCAGGGGCAGCGTAGGACACCCACCTGCTAGGTGGTCAGACGACCTGAGCAAGGTTGCAGGAAAACGCTGGATGCAGGCCGCTTCCGATCGGTCGTTTTGGAAATCCTTGGGAGAGGCCTATGTCCAGCTGTGGACTTCCTGTGGCTGATATGATGATGACTATAACCCGCGGAAATCTAGTTGGCATCTGCGTGTATGTATGTACCTGTGAGCGAGGAGCCTATGTAACATTACCAGATTGCTCCCGATTGATAATACCCCTCTTGCTCTTGTGTATCTCCCGCCAATGCGAGAGAGCAAGAAGGGTATATATATCAAGATGGTTGTTGGGTAATAACGTGAAATTATATTGTTGCTTTGCTTACCTGTTTTCATCATTTGGAAATCTATGAAATATACGTTCTTTAGAGTATTGGGTGGATAAACAATTATTATACGCGCACCTTCTCACCATGATGGTTACTATTGGTTGACAGTTCTCAAGACAACACACGATGCGTATTGCGTGCGGCTAGTAATTAAACCCTGGTTTGGAGCTGTCAAAGGCTCACAAAGTGCGGGGGAGAGGTGCGGAGACGCCAATTTGCGGGAGATGCTGTGAGATTCCATTCTGTTTGACTCTTATGTATTCTGTGGTATTACTGCGGCCGCTATAACAACAAAGACTAAAAATAAAAAAAAGTTAAAAATTAAAGGGGGTCGTCATACAAAAAACGTGTTTTTTTCAGCGTTTTTGACTAGATCTTTATAATGGCATTGATTAGATACTTGAAATTTTCACAGATTATGTATTACTATGGCCACTACAACAAAAAATACTAAAAAAAAAATCACTTGATTTTTGTAAGGCGAGAGTAGAGCACTACCTCATGCGCTTCGCTTATGAGGCGTGCAATAAAAAAAAAGTTAAAAATTACAGAGGGTCGTCATACAAGAAACGTGTTTCTTCAGAGTTTTAAAACATTGTACGATGTTACGGAACCCTTCATGTACGAGTCCGTTTATTCATACAAATGTAGTCTAAGCTTTTATTTTGAAATGATATGTCAGATTTTAGCAGTATTTTGTTACAGGGTTCCCATACCAGCATGGAAGTGACCAATATAGCAATTAAAATGCCTTTCTTTGTTCACAGAAATCAACAAAGTGTTTCGACCACTCTCAGCTATCAGGAGACAACAAACCACAAGAAACCCCTCCATCTCAAGAACCCATAACACAGAACTCAAAAAGTGTCCCTCCAAAAAGTAGTGACCAAAGTGACTGTGGTAAAAAGTGCGCGAGCAAAAAGCGAGTGTCAATATCCTCTCAAATCAAAATGACACACAACAAATCTGAAAGTGACGATAAAAAGAAATGTAACTTACATAGAAAAGACAAAACTGTAAAAAATAACGATGTCCCAATAGCCGGGCCGTTGTCGGACCATATTCTTTTGAAAACCTTCTAAGATACAGTGTGATATTTGAGCGTGGTTAAGTTAAAGTAGAGTTTGCGCTTGAAAATGTTTCTTTTTGTGAATTAAGTTAGATATAACATGCAGACAATATTGCGGGGATTGTAGATAAGAAAATGGAAGATGCTCCGAATTCTGTTGGTGATTTTGAATGGGAATAAACATTTGTTTTCTTTTACAATCTTTAAAGAATATTATGTGACAATTGTTTATATCTGAAAAAATTGTCTTAAATTTGCGAGTTATTTAATAAAATAAAGAGCTATAAATAAACACAATTATTACTTTTAGAAAAAGATCAACATTCTTAAACTTTTTAGTGTGTGTAACAACACTCAATTTCAGAATTACCGGAGTTTCTCCAAACTCCAGTAATTTTGAAATTAAGTGTTCTTACACTACACACGTTCAAAAGTTTAAGCGCTTCTACATCGTGTTAATTCAATTTGTATGAAAATCCAATTTTTATTTTTATTTCGTATTGATTGTTGGACATAAGTTGTTCAGTTTCATGGGCTAGTACCATCTGAGAGGTTTTGCGTTCTTTCATTAACACGATGTATATTCCATTTTTAAAATTAAGGATTCTCCAATTCTGGAGTTTTTCCAGTAATTTTGAAATTAAGTGTTGTTACACACACACACACTAAAAAGTTAAAGAATGTTTAATTTAAAACATGGAATATAAGAAGCATAGAAGCGCTGTTTATTAAATTTAACCTTTACGGCCATCTAATAGAATTTTGAGCATGATGAACATTAGATAGATAACTAATTTATAGGTTTGTAGTAATTGAAAATGAAAATATATTTTTGTCAATGGTTCAGGTTAGGTGATTTTTAAACAAAGTTCACTAAGTTTTTACGCTAGCATTAGGAATGTATTACTTGTTAACAGCTTTATTAATATTTTATACATACACATCACATTTTTATCCCTTGCGGGGTAGGCAGAGCCAGGGGTCGCCACACTCAAAGGCCATGGTTGTACCAGAAATTAATAATAATAACAAGTTTCTAGAACATCACCTATTTAGGAAGATGCGGTAGCATATCTTCTGCTAAGAATACACTATCACGTTTTCATCCCTAACGGTGCAGACAGAGCATTTTGGATTAAGTCAAGTCTGAATCATTTATTTCATATTTTTATTATTATCAGACGAAAGTTTATAATCAATGTGTGTTACCAGTGATGACTTATGGCTCCGAAACGTGGTCCCTTACTATGGGTCTCATAAGAAGGCTCAAGGTGCTATGGAGAGGGCTATGCTTGGTGTTTCTCTACGTGATCGAATTAGAAATAAGGAAATTCGTAGGAGAACAAAAGTCACGGACATAGCCCAGCGGATTAGCTCGTTGAAGTGGCAGTGGGCGGGACACATAGCGCGACGAACCGATTGCCGATGTCCAGCAGTGGACGTTATGCGGCTGATGATGATGAAAATCATTTATTTATCTTTGGATGTTTATATCACTTGATAATTATCATTTTTTTCTTTCTATTTCATAAAAGTTATTGCCGTCAGATAATTTACTTACAGCTAAGTTTAGTGCAACTTCCTAAGCGCAAGTGCAGAAGAAGCGGCAACAAGCTGCACTGCAGCATTTTCTCCAAATATTTCAACTTACAATTAAACTGATATTAAAATTAAACATGTGGACTGAGAATACATTGTTATGTCATAATTATAAATAAAGAATAATATCATTAGTGAAATTGAAAATAATGTCAATTTATAAATTTAGTATGTTCCAAATGTACCCAAATTATAACATTATTAAAATGTCTTTAATCTATACTAATATTATAAAGCGGAAGAGTTTGTTTGTTTGTTTGTTTAAACGCGCTAATCTCAGGAACTAATGGTCCGATTTGAAAAATTCTTTTTTTGTTGGGTAGTCCATTTATAGAGGAAGGCTTTAGGCTATATAACATTACGTTCCGACAACCACGCGAACGAAGTCGCGGGCACAGCTAGTACAACATATATAATAATTTTTTACTTGAGGTATTTTTTTTGCATTTATACTTTTATGTAAATGATGACATATTTAATTGAATCACATATAAGAATATTAAAAATAAGCATGCATGAAAAAATTATTAGCGAAGACGAAGCAAAAGAGGTTTGCAAGGCTCGTAACAAATGTAGGTAGGTCCATAATTTCTGCCTACCCTCATGGGAAACAGGCGTGATAGTGTGTATGTAAGTATGTAAATAAAGGAATTGCAAAAACAAATACGACACTTTCAAATTTTTCTTTTTGTGTGGTTACTAAATAAATTAAATTATTTATTATTTAATAATGAATATTGATAAAGCTGTTTACATATTACGTAAGAAATGTGCCAGAGCTAGCTTACAAAAGTCGCTTAGTCCGTATTGGATAAGGATCACGAATGCTTTCCGCATACGGAGTACCGTGTGTACAGTTAGTATTGCCCGAGCAATGTATTTGGAACACTGTTTAAGGCACGAACAAAAGTGGCACAATCGTTTGAAATAAGTAATATTTACTAAAATGAAAATCTAAATTTAGTTACACTGGGAATTAAATTCCCACTACTATTATGTCTATTAGATATAAATGCCCATTCAGATTTGTTACTTAGGCACAGAATACAGTAAGAGTAAACAGAAGGGACTCTTCTAAGGTACGCGCAACATACGTCCCCGTTCCCCGCACCCGCACCTCTCCCCCGGTTCTTGACGGCCAACGTGAGAAATCGAGGCGAAAACGGGGGAGAGGTGCGGGGACGGGGAACGGGGACGCCTCGGTGACGCATATTGCGCGTACCTTAGGAGTGTCCGGCCTGTGACTTAGGCGTGATGACTGGAAAAATATTGTTGGTCCGTCGGTTATATTATAAAAAAATATTAAACACGTATTTTCTTTTCTCTGAGAAACAAAAAAATAAGAAGATACAGCTATTTTTACAGAGCGGTGACGTCATGAGCCCCACTCTGAAACTTAGATGCTCCGTATCTTTTGTGAATTTTTACTTTTTTGATAAACTGATGGAATATGGTTCCATTATTTTTGGACAATCTAAAAGACAGACTAATAAGAATAATACTTTTCTGACCCTGTCATCACCCCAAGCGCTGACTCAGCGACCCAAAGTGGATTTTGGCCTTCGACACCAAAAGACGCTACTGTGGCCTATTCTCGTCTTTGTAAGCTTCGTCTTTCCAGCGGTACCTAGGACGAACCATCGGCATTTTCCCAGTTGGTCTACCCGTGCATACTTTTTTGACTGCACGATATTCTTCCACGTGACACAGCCATTGAAGTCTAGTTATTTTTAACTATCCGATTATATTTGGTATGGCCATTAGGTCTTCTACTTACTAAGACCTGGGACTAACATTTAGATAATTAATCTAGAAAAAAATATATTTCAAGCGTGGCGCCACTGGCGTTTGTATAGCCCCTTAAACTAAAGATCTCAATAGTAACAATAAGAATGTACATATTGTTAAGTTAGACATAACGGCACATGCAATGCTTTGAATGTACTGAGAATAAATGATTGAATTACTTTTGCTGTTGTTTGATTGTTAGGGTTCCGTAGCCAAATGGCAAAAAACGGACCCCTTATGGATTCGTCATGTCTGTCTGTCCGTCCGTCCGCATGTTACAGCCACTTTTTTCCGAAACTATAAGAACTATACTGTTGAAACTTGGTAAGTAGATGTATTCTGTGAACCGCATTAAGATTTTCACACAAAAATAGAACAATAAATTTTGGGGGTTCCCCATATACTTAGAACTGAAACTCAAATTTTTTTTTATCAAACCCATACGTGAGGGGTATCTATGGATAGGTCTTCAAAAATGATATTGAAGTTTCTAATATCATTTTATTCTAAACTGAATAGTTTGCGCGAGAGACACTTTCAACGTGGTAAAATGTGTCCCCCCCCCCCCCTGTTACTTCTAAAATAACAGAATTATAGAACTAAAAAAAATATATGATGTACATTACCATGCAAACTTCCACCAAAAATTGGTTTGAACGAGATCTAGTAAGTAGTTTTTTTTAATACGTCATAAATCGTAAACCGCAATTTACAATAAGAACTTTTATATTATGTTACTTGCTCCATGGGCGAGTCTGACTCGCACTTGGACGTTTTTTTTTCGGAAGTGTAAGCGCCACTTCAGACTGGAATGGCAGCCGCCGACAGCGCATATTTTATTTATTTATTTTCTGCAATTGCAATCTATAAGATTAATGTTAATCTTAACGTTAAGGCGACGTTAACGTTAACGTTAAAGTTCACAATTTGCAATACTGTGCGTGTTTTTGAAAAATCACTGTTATTAAACTACTAAAGTTTATTTCTCAAAACATTTACATAAAAATTTGAAGAATTTTCTACGTACACCCACAATAGCCAAAACACGATTAAGCATTTTTGGCTTGATAGAAAAAAATCACAAACATACTCGTACCTGTATGTAAAACTTTTAAGGAATAAACTGTAGTAGTTTAATTACAGTGATTTTTTAAAAACACTCACAGTTTTCTTGGCTCTGAATTGGCGGGGCCTTAAGCGCTGTCGACCAGAAAATACCTTTGGGATGTTTATAAGAAGGCAAGCGTATATGTATAAAATGAAAAAGAAAAACAAATGTATAAAATTAATTAACATACTTATATCTATATATATATACATACCTATAGTAACATACATACTCTATAATAAATAATGATACAAAGACTATAACATCATAGCTTATTCATGAAAGTGTCGAACTACAAGTGATTTAAAATCATCCCGCGATTATGCTTACATAATGTTGTCAGGAAGGGCATTCCATAGTATTGTCATACCATACATTTAATTGTCACACATATCAGCATACTTTGAGAGAAGTTGTTTCCAGTTTGGTAATATTGCAGGCTTGAATCACCTGATTATCCGAAAAGAAAGATGATTCGATTAGATTTCTAGGATAAGTTCTGGTCTACCCTTTATTTATTTTGGTTGCGGAGGTCAGACGGCAGTCGCTCTGTGTAAAAACCAGTAACCTTGTCAAATCACCTAGGGTTAGATAGCGGATCCCGGGCTCTGAAGCGTTACTTCTGAGGATGCAACCGGGAATACGTTCGCATGCTGATAATAATGACGATGATTTTCGACTGAGATAGGGCAATGCAATATCAGAAACAATATAATCATATACTTCACATAATATTATTACCATATATCCCTTTTATCGATCTAGCTTCATGTCCAATTCCTTTACTTCTCAAGCTATACGGCTTTGGAATGCATTGCCCGAGGACATCAGACAAATATCTAGTAGACATTTACACAAGAAAAAAGTGCATGATTTACTTTTTGAATCTTTCAACAATTAGGAGAATTCATCGTTTCTTTCTGATCTTCAAATATATATATGTATATATGTATGTATATGTATCTATATAATATGTTGTATGTATAAATACTTATAGTATATTTATTTTATACGATATTTATGTATGATCATTTAAAAGTACTCATTATTTCTGGATTGTTTCTATCTATTTTAGACGCCAACTATTCTATCTGTTTCTCTTCTCCTAAAGGTTGACAGGGAGAGAATGCTTTAGCATTAAGTCTACCTATTGTAGCTTTTGGCTAAATGAAATTAAATAAATAAATAAAATAAATATATCGTCAATCAAATAGATTGATATTCAATATTACATGAATATCTACTAGGCATATAATATTCATCAATAGATTCTAGAATATATTATACATAGGCGATTGTTCTAAATATTAATAGGAAACATCATTGTTCAGTTGCCAGATTATCTGGGATCGGAGAACAAAGGGGCACAACAAGTGGTCTGAGTACATAAATGTATGTTAAATACCTAATTCAGTGCTATGAATTGTTTGTATTTCAACAGAGATATAGTACTTCTGCATCTTCAGTTCAGTCCAATTAATTTATTCGTTAACAAATTATATGTGACTGAATTACAGTTCTATAATATAAACTCTCTCGTTGAAGTGGCAGTGGGCGGGACACATAGCGTGACGAACCGATGGCCGATGGGGCAGAAGGGTTCTCGAATGGCGACCACGTACTGGCAAGCGAAGCGTTGGACACCCACCCACAAGGTAGTCAGACGATCTGACTAAGGTCGCTGGAAAGCGCTGGACGCAGGCCGCTCTAGATCGGTCATTTTAAAAATCCCTGGGAGAGGCCTATGTCCAGCAGTGGACGTTATGCGGCTGAAATGGTGATGATGATGAATATACACTTAACTTAATTAAATACACTGTAATACACAACGTGTAATTAACATATGCATAATAAATCTGTGGCCGCTATATCAATAAATATTCTAAAAATATATATTTTTCGTATTTGTTGCTATAGCGGCCACAGTAAAACATAATTAGTGAAAATTTCAAGTGTCTAGCTATTACGCTTCAAGAGATAGAGCCCTTTGACAAACGGACAGACGGACAGACAGACAGACAGCGGAGTCTCAGTAATAGGGTCCCGTTTGCACCCTTTGGGTACGGAACCCTAAAAATTAAAATAATAATATCTGTGTCAATATAAAAGTCAATAAAACAAAAAATGGCAATTAGATTAATTTATTATGCCGTATCTACAATTCTTATGTGTAACCTAGCTAACATAACCACCGTTGATGAAATAAATGGGTTACTGTATGTGAGCTCAAAAAAGCTAGACGAACCTTACCTAATAATATGAACAGATAGACTGTTCATAATATAATTTCAAAGCTTTTCTAAAGTCACATATAGGTTAGTAGGATAAATAATAAACTGAGAATAAACACTGTCACGGCTAAGTTAGCACTGTTAGTTGTAGAGTAAATAATCACTTAATTTATTTTATTTATTACAAAATCTCTAAATATTGGACTTAAGGCCAGGGGGCTCTTCTACCAGTAAACCATCAGATAATGCTGAGAAAGTAATCTTTTGGGGAAAATACAAACAAACAAAAAAATATTCACAATGTACGAGTAGGTACATACTCATTATACGTATTCTTTTTAATTTACCAAATCCATAGAAAAAGAAGAAGTTTTTACTTGTTTTATATAATGTAAGAACAATCAAATAGGTAGGTACATGAATGAGAAAGCAGTAACTTGTTTCAACGTGTCAGCTGGCGGGCTAACTCTTTTGAATAGTGTTACTAAAGTTGAACGTCAAACTAACTTTTACAGTTTAAAACATTTTGTCCTCTAACATTGTATATATTTCCTTCCTTGCTAATCTGGGAGGAAAGAATAAATCATAGAATATACTAGACTAGCTGCTTTTCTCTTCGCGCAGGTTAAAAGCCGATCGAGGGAATGGTAGCAACCCATCACAAATCAACGTCCATCACGCTAAAAGTGGCCTTTGGGTCTTGTGGCCTTGGGCTCTATCTGCTTAAGGCCGCAAGACTCAAAATACTCTGTCTGCTCCAATATTACTAAAAGATCACGAAAATTAATACACTCTTTTGCGACTCTAACGCCATTCTAAAGGGATTTATAACTCTTTACGAGTATACTTTAACGCAAAACTGGGGAAGGGACGCGATGGAGAGATCAGGGTGGGGCAATTTGGATATGGTAAGCGCAATGACAGGGGGCACAGGCTGGCTGATTTTCTGGAGGAAGAGGAACTCTTTGCGATGAACTCTTTCTTCAAGAAGCCGCCACAGAGGAAGTGAACCTGGATGGGTCCTAGTAAGAATAACCAGCCCCCAGTCAAGAACGAGATAGACTTCTTCCTGACAGCGAAGAGGCAGATATTCAATGATGTCTCCGTGATCAATATGATTAAAACCGGCAGCGATCACCGAATTGTAAGAGGCATCTTGAATATCGACCTCCGACTTGAAAGGTCAAGGCTTATGAAGTCTACGCTCCGACCATCGCTGAGCCAGATCCAAAACCCCGAAAGCTTTCAAGTTGAACTCTCCAATCGCTTTGAACTTCTCCAGGATTGCATTTCAGTGGACGAGATAAGCAACGGGTTTATAGAAACTGTTCAAGCAGTGGGATCTAAGTTCTTTAAGTCCCGCCCTAAAAGTAAACCTCAAAAAATCTCTGCTCGGACCCTAGACCTTATGACACAGCGACGATCCATGCCGCTGCAAACCTCCGAAGACGCTAAGTCATATCGAAAGCTTAACCGACAAATTCAAAAGTCCTTGCGACACGACATTCGCTCCTTTAATACTAAATGTATTAAGGAGACGATAGAACAAAACGAAGGTTCCAAAGTGTTTGCAAGGGCTATGTCTACTGGGCAGAGCCGATTGACTAAGCTGAAGACGGAGGGCGGAAACGTTGTGTCGACGGAGAAGGGGGTTCTGGGAGAGATCGAGAGGTTCTATGGGCAGTTATATACATCCGTTGCAAAACCTAACATAAATACGGCAAAAGATCCAAGAGCCAAGTTAACCCGACACCATACCGAAGATATCCCGGACATCAGTCTGTACGAGATTAGGATGGCCCTCAAACAGCTTAAAAACAACAAGGCGCCGGGCGAGGACGGAATCACAGCAGAGCTTTTGAAAGCGGGCGGAACGCCGGTACTGAAAGTCCTTCAAAGGCTCTTTAATTCCGTTCTACTCGAGGGAGTGACGCCAGAGGCGTGGAACGGGGGTGTGGTGGTTCTGTTCTTCAAAAAGGGTGACAACACTCTCTTGAAGAACTATAGGCCCATCACACTTCTGAGTCATGTCTATAAGTTGTTTTCGAGAGTCATCACGAACCGTCTCGCTAACAGATTTGATGCCTTCCAACCTCCCGAACAAGCCGGGTTCCGAAAAGGCTATAGTACCATGGACCACATCCATACGCTGCGGCAGGTTATAGAGAAGACGAGGGAGTATAACCAGCCGCTATGCTTGGGATTCGTGGACTATGAGAAAGCCTTCGATTCGATCGAAACATGGGCCGTGCTTCAGTCTCTCCAGCGGTGCCGTATTGACTATCGGTATATCGAGGTGTTGAAGTGTTTATACAACAAAGCCACTATGTCGGTCCGAGTACAGGAGCTCAGTACGAAGGCTATTCCATTGCAAAGAGGCGTGAGACAGGGAGATGTCATATCTCCAAAACTGTTCACCGCTGCTCTGGAAGATGCCTTCAAGCTTCTAGAATGGAAAGGACTGGGCATTAACATCAATGGCGAGTATATCACTCACTTTCGATTTGCCGACGATATCGTTGTCATGGCAGAATCGATGGAGGACTTAAGTACGATGCTTGAAGACCTAAATCGAGTTTCCCAACAGGTTGGCCTGAAAATGAACATTGACAAGACGAAGGTCATGTCGAATATGCACGTAACGCCTTTACCTGTTTCTGTTGGGAGCTCCACTCTCGAAGTTGTAGACCAGTATATCTACCTGGGTCAATTGATCCAGGCAGGAAGTTCCAGCTTCGAGGAAGAGGTCTTTCGACGAATCCGACTCGGCTGGGCAGCGTTCGGGAAGTTACGCAGTGTCTTCTCGTCCAAAATACCCCAGTGCCTCAAGACGAAAGTGCTTAATCAATGTGTGTTACCAGTGATGACTTATGGCTCTGAAACGTGGTCCCTTACTATGGGTCTCATAAGAAGGCTCAAGGTCGCTCAGCGGGCTATGGAGAGGGCTATGCTAGGTGTTTCTTTACGTGATCGAATCAGAAATGAGGAGATTCGTAGAAGAACTAAGGTCACAGACATAGCCCAGCGGATTAGCTCATTGAAGTGGCAGTGGGCGGGGCACATAGCGCGAAGAACCGATGGCCGATGGGGCAGAAAGGTTCTCGAATGGCGACCACGTACCGGCAGGCGCAGCGTAGGACACCCACCTGCTAGGTGGTCAGACGACCTGAGCAAGGTTGCAGGAAAACGCTGGATGCAGGCCGCTTCCGATCGGTCGTTTTGGAAATCCTTGGGGGAGGCCTATGTCCAGCAGTGGACTTCCTGTGGCTGATATGACTGCCTTCAGCTCGACACTTTTGCAACTGTTCCCCCGTATAAGATGAAATTCCTTATATTCTACCATCCATAACTTAAACCACACGTTGTTTCGAAGTTATTTGACCTTAATTCGCCAAGTTCAAACCTGAACTTTGCAAAAATGTAGTAATTAATTCTTAACACAACCGTTGATCAAAGTTTAAATGAAGCCGAATAGTTGAATCTCTGATAAGGGAAACAAGGAGATAAACTGGTGTATGTAGAAAAAAATTGGAAAAGGCTGACTAAATGAATCTGACAGACAAGCATAGCTTGAAGAACCGTCCGTAATAAATATCTTACTTTGGTTAAGAATATAATCGCCCCATTGGGATACCAATTATTTATGCTTTATTTACGATTTATTTGCCACAAGTGGCATAAAATTTCCCGAGGTCAAATTTGTCATTAGATTTAAAGTCGGTTTTTTGTTATCAATAATAATATACATACAATATAAAAAGCACATAGAGTTCAGGGCTGCATGCAAGACCTGAAGGTCACTTATAACGTAATATTGATCAAGACAATGAAAAAGGAATCAAAATAGCGATGGGTTACTAGCCGGATCGCCTATTAACATGATTCGCATTTCCGCTCATTCCTTTGATCGGCTTTTACGATCTGCACAAAAAGAGAAGCAGGTAGCAAAGTCGATGTTTTAATAAAAATAATTCAAATTATCTCCTTCATACTGAGATCTGAGAGAGACACCCATTGCATACCGCGGCAAATGACTAATTTGGAAGGAAACTTTATAGTCCAGGATTGGATAGACATACTTCTTGAGTTGTCTTTAAATGTTGGACCGGTCCAACCGACGAAATTGCAAGTAATCAAAATTAATTTTGTTAAACTTAAGGCCGTACCTAAATTTTCCGGGGTCGAGTGCTGCCCCGATTTAAAATAAATCATTTTAAAGAAAATGGAGGCATCATTTAAAATGTTGCTACTACCAAGTCCTAGATAACCCTTTAAACTATTTTATGAACTACTGTTTACAGTTTATAATGATAAAGTTAAGCTTTACTATGCACATTTGCGAAAAACGGCTACTTTTGGCAAATGTGCGTAGTAAAGCTTAACGTTCTCATTATAAACTGTAAACAGTTGTTCATAAAATACTTTAAAGCGTTATCTAGGATTTGATAGTAGCAAAATTTTAAATAATGTCTCCGTTTTCTTTGAAATGATTTATTTTAAATGGGGGCAGCACTGGACCCCGGAAAATTCAGGTACGGCCTTAAGGATCTCACTCTAGACTTTTCCTTGCTTCTTTTGTAAAATATTTTTTTCATTACCCCATAAATAAAAAATTAAGACATAATTTGGAGCCAAAACTACACCATTTTTTTTATTTTATTTTAATATTATACCCACTGTCACTGTGACAATTAAGATATAGCGAATGACGCCTATTAAACTAAAACCAATCAAGAGAGCTTGCCAAACAAAATTATATGCATACATCAAAAAACAAAACCCTCTGTCTAGCGCAGTCAGGTCAAACAGATTTACAGACCGTACGCAGTCCTCGGCGTACATTTTAATCTGACTAAAAGCTCCGCAAATTAAAACGTTCAACTCAATTTATTCAAGAAACGGTTGCGTGTATCCATCCGTCGAACATAAACCGTTGCACAAACACATTTGCATCCAATTCAACTGCGGAGCGCTGTCCAAACTAAAGAGGCTATAGACACGAAGCTTTATACATTTCCATCAACATATCTAATTTTAAGTTTGTTTTTTGTTGACGTCTTTGGAGGAAATGCTGCAGTGCAGTTTGTTGCCACTTCTTCTGCACTAGCGCCTAGAAAGCGGCACTAAACTTAGCTGTAAGTAACGATTTAACGTCAACATTTGTGCAAAACAAAAGAAAGTGACTATTAATAAGAGATATTATACATATCCCATGATAAAAAAGATATTTTGAAAAAAAAATTTTTTTTGGATTTGAAGTAAAATTGTGACCACAGACAGACAATAAAACCACAGACACAACGTCCGTGTGTAACACATGTTCTTACACATATTTTTTTCTTTCTCAAAGTACCTGCTAAACTAAACATAAATAAGTACGCTAATAATATTACAATTAAGCCTAAATTCAGACTAATACTTATATTTGACATTGACCTAATTTTATATTACATAGGGCGCACTGTAAGTTTCCGGAACTGGCCACTTACATAAACAATATTTAAAAATTTATTGCAACATATGAAAATAGAACTCTTTGGCTGTAGAATGCAGTTTGTTTCATCTGACTGTCTTTTGTTTTTACCTTGTGGCGCCATTTAAAAAATTGTGTGTCTGCATCAACATGGATTTAACTCGGTAGTGACTGGTACACGACCATTTGTTTGCCGGAAGTTATTGACGAACTCCGTAAAAATAACCGTAAACGCCGTATCATCCTGCACCACGACAATGCTAGTTCTCACACGGCCAGACAGACAAACGACTTTTTGAAGGCGAAAAATGTAGAACTCATGAGTCATCCTGCATACAGTCCCGACCTGGCACCTTGTGACTTTTTTCTGTTCCCAAAAATTAAGAACCATTTACGCGGTCAACGAATTTCATCACCAGAAGAGGCTGTCGAGGAGTATGAAAAACACGTTTCAGAGGTCACCACAGAGGAGTGGCACAAAAGTTTTCAAAACTGGTTTCATCGAATGAAAAAGTGCATAGACGCCAAGGGTGATTATTTTGAAAAACAATAAATTAATTTTGTACCTTTAATAGTATTTTTTTATATTCATTCCGGAAACTTATAGTGCGCCCCACGTATTGACTAAGAATTTGTGCTTTGGAAAGCACGCAAAGACATAGGAAACGACTTAATAACTACAGAATTTAGACGAGACTATTCTATTTGTTTACTTGTTATTGTTAGACGCCAACAGTTCTATCTGTTTCTCTTCTCCTTAAGGTTGACAGGGAGAGAATTAACATTAACTTTAGCTATTGTAGCTTTAGGCTCAATAAAGTTTTAAATAAATAAAATAAATAAATAGAATGAAAAAAAAATTCACCTGGATGCTATAAAACAGTACAGCAAGAGATGCAACCTGTTTGCACTAGATAGAAAAATTGAATAGAAATGAAAGAACGAACACGAAGTTTTTTTTTCAATTTATTTGGGTAAGCAATCAAAATCGCTAACCACTGATATAACAGAATGAGTGACAAGTTTTACTTCTAAGTTCTCCATAACTTGTGTCGTAGTCATCGCCGTATAAAACGTTCGTTGTTTGCGTAAGGCGATTGTTGAGCGGGCTTTGTGCCCTGGCCGCATCGCTCCCATTCCTCAAGGAATTAGTTCTCAAGCGCACAGTGGCATGAGGAAAGAAGGAAAATAACGAGACTACTTTTAAACTTCGTAGTCTTACAATGCTGTATGTATCAAGATATAGTTTAAAAAACTAAAACCCGACTAGGAGGAAATTCTTACTCAAAAGTATGTTAAACTATATATTTATTATTATTCTATAGATGAACAAGTAACAACCCCAACAACAAAGCTGACAAACCCATACAAAAAAAACTGTAAAAAAAAAATTAAATCCTGTAATCTCGCCCGCTAGTCATAGGGATATTCGCCCCGGGGTATAGTGCCTTGATTGCAATTACTCTAGTTTCTCAGCTAACAATTTTATTTGCTAGGCAAAAAAAAACCCAACTGTCAAGAACGCCATCTAGAGATAATTCGCGGAACTACCGATACGATGATATCCGTAGCGCCATCTATATGTTTGCTAGAGAAAGCCCTGACTTTCAAGCGTTAACTCCAAATAACTTTTAAATGGCTAAACCGATTTTCATTAAACATAGCTAAGAACCACCACAAGGGAACTTGCTTTCACGCAAAAAAACCGCATCGAAATCGGTCAATCCGTTCGAGCGCTACGATGCCACAGACAGACAGACATTATCATCAAACTTATAAGTAATACCCCTCTTTTTGTCGGGGATTAAAAATTGGCGTAGATAAGACGTTATATTTTATAGCCCTCGATAAAAGTTGACTTTAATATTATTCTATAGATGAACAAGTAACAACCCCAACAACAAAGCTGCCAAACGTTACACAAAAGGTGTATCTTCCTACCTTTAGTCTTACATCAGCATAAAAAGTAACCTCCTAGAACGTGCCCCGCCGTTAACGTATGCTATCTTGCATTCTTATTTAGTTACATCATAGTTGATACCTTCTCAGAGCCATGGAAAATAGGTACTCTTTATTTTAAACCATTTTAGTTAATACTCTAAGAGAACGAGCGTATTTTTTTATTTTTAAGTTGCGTGTCGCGTTGAATAAGTAACGCAATGTATAATGTAATTAGATTCTTCCATGCTAGTCTAGAAGAGAAGAAAAAAAATTACATATACGTACGTATATTAAGATATTGTAACTTGGCTCCAACGAAAGACCAGCGTGATGCGTTTACGTAACACCAACACCATGGATCATTTGGAGGGTCGATGGCACATATTTATTTTATATTTTAGTTGATATGTTATTATTTTATGAAGTCTGTAAACTGTGTGTTGATCTTTCAAATAAACATTTTATCTATCAATCTATCTACCTGTTGCTTCATTTCCCAAAATGCGAATCAAGTTTAAAGGCGATGCGGCGATATATTGACTCTTTTTTCCACCATCACGCTAAAAGTGGTATTTTAGTTGCTCAAATCAAATTGTATAAGTAATATAGTATCATTTTGGTAAGACCAGCAAATGGAGTTCATTATTTTTCTATAGAGTCCTGTCTCTTAAACCGTAGTGATTATATTCTCTTTAGTCTGGCTCGGGCGGCCGCTCGGGGCACATCTCGTGAATATTCGTAGTTGTATAGCTGTGATTAGGCGTAGCCATGACTCATTCAGATACGATTATTATAAAGAATGCGGATCACCTGCCTATTCGTTATAATGACAGTCTACTTCACCTGGACGGTAAGCCCTGTGAGCACAGGATAACTGTGCGGGCTAGAGAGATAGTAAAATGTGTGATACGGAATCTCATGGTGCTTCTTATAGGTCAGCGCGAGGAGGTGCGCTGACCTTACCGTCTCATTTTTAATTATTGGCCATCTGTCTACCCTCATTGCGACATACATATTTTTTTAAGTTTCAATGTAGTGGATCTTATATCTTACCCCTGTGGTTCCGGGTTAGAATAGGACCACTACATCTCTTCCTGTGGATGTCGTAAGAGGCAAATAAAGGACTAAGCACAAACATCCCGTGTTACAATTGCATTCCCAAGGATAACGTCGGTCGGCGGCCGCTTGTAAAACTTTTCGCACAAATACATTCCCAAAGAGGGTTGACGTCAGGCAGGCGGCCGGTTGTAAAACTATAGCCAAATCATTGAAAGTGTTCCGGCTATTTCTTCTCCATTTTGCAAGGTCTTTGGCATCCTTGGGTGACCATTGACATGCATATTATATTTGGAGAAGAAAAAGCGGGACAGCGCACCCCGGGCTCCGAAGCTGCATAGCTGAGGATGCAACCGGGAATGCGCTTAGACGAAGAAAAAGTAGTGGATCTTATAGTTTTACTCAAAATAAAACTCTCGTTTAGGTCCACTAATCCCCTTAATGAGATATTTTATCTAAGGTACACACATAATTACTATTGCTGGCTTGAATCACCTGATTATCCGAAAAGAAAGATGATTCCGTGCTTTGGAAGGCACGTAAAGCGGTTGTTCCCGACCGCCATCTAGCGTTTGTATCTATCCTAGGATTGGTTCTACCCTTTGGGTTGCAGAGGTCAGATGGCAGTCGCTCTGTGTAAAAACCAGTAACCTTGTCGAATCACCTAGGTTAGGTAGCGGACCCCGGGCTCTGAAGCGTTACCGCTGACGATGCAACAGGGAATATGCTCGGATGATGATGACACACATAATTACTATGCAAAGCTTTTTGCTTCTAACATATACACGTTGTATTGTATATGACTGTAAGGCGCTATAACGTGGTACGTGCCGCGGCAAGTGAGTGAAAGATGCAAAACGAATACATTGTTTAATTCTCCAACGCTGCACTGGAAGCTTACTAGAACCTCTCATAGCAGTATTCTTTTTATATTATATTTTCAATATACACCATGACATGTATAAAAAACAATATTTTGGTGACGTCTACCTAAAAGCCTGATAATAATGATGATGAATCATCATCATCAGCATCAGGTCTACTTAGGGTTCCGTACCCAAAGGGTGCCAACGGGACACTATTAATGATACTCCACTGTCGGTCCGTCTGTTACAGAGCTCTAACTCTTGAACCGTAATAGCTAGACACTTGAAATCACCGATCATGTTTATACTGTGGCTGCTATAACAACAAATACCTACTAAAAATAGGCTAAAGTTAAAAACCAAAGGGATCGTCCAACAAGAAAAATGTTTTTTCAGCGTTTTTAAGTCTATATAATCTATGGTGAACCATTCAACTAGTAATATTTAAATACTTGAGTCATAATTCGCAATAGGCATGTTATTCCTTTACTACCGGAAATTAAACCTACTGCGGTTATACAACAGAGTAATAAAAGAAATTATACTAATCAAAAATGTTATCTTAAATCTTAAGCTGTATACACATATAATCTTTTGAAATACTTTATTTATTTTCTCTTTTTCTTTTCGTGTCGATTGACTCCAATCATCATCATCAGGTCTTTTTTTAGTCTCCACTGCAGGAGCACGACCCTCTCTGTACTACCAGAGCGCTATATTACAAACACTATATATACTAATAGTAATAGTATATAAAATATAATAGTAATATAAAAGAACAGGAGGTCGAGCAGGATTAGGTTCCGACATCTTGGATGGCGAGAATTAATGGTTCACTTGTACAATGACAATCAATTTTATTTCTTATTTAAACAACAACTAGTCTACGTGAGGAGGGTTCCTGAGATGTGCACCCGGACGGCCACTCTCGAACTCAAAAAAACATTCAATGTACCAGCTGCCTCTTCCCGCGCAGATCGTAAAAGCCGATCGAGGGAATGGGCAAGAATCTGAATCATGTCAGTAGGCGATGCGGTTAGTAACCCATCACTATTATGATTTCCTTTTTCCACCTTCTTGCCCGCCATCACGCCAAAAGTAGGCTGGGCCTTACCGCATTAGGTTCTGTCTACCCCGTTAGGGATAAAGACGTGATAGTGTATCTGTATAATAACAAATGACACTATACGAGTACATTATTATTTTTAATTCTGTAGGTACTAGGTATTAGTATTTTTAACCAACGAAATTTCAGACTTTTACGGACACATCTATTTGCGTCACCAAAATAACAGCCACGCCAGATTCGGCAAACAGTTTAAGTTCGTACGAGCTAAGTAAATCGTACACGACACGCCAACGTCCTGTAAATACGGGAAATTAACATGGGACTCTATTATGTAAGCATTCGACTTATGTGGACAGTGAAATTAAAATATCGAAGCATTTGATACTATGAGGATGACTGAAACCGACCCGATAATCTGATCAGGGAATCGTAAGCAAAACCGAACCTCTATTTATCCGAACATTGCATGAATATTCAAAAAAAAACCGTCGAAATAAGTGTTTTTCGGCGTTTACTTTTCGCACTGGTCATTCTGAAACGCAAATAGTTAGGTTGGTTTAACAAGGAAACAAAACAGAGTAAAGTACTTTAAAACTTATTGCATTGAAATAATAATAATATTAACTTGGTGAATAACGACACTTTGGAACCGAGTGCTCCAGAGAGTTGATCAGAGTCCTCGTCCCCGATGCGTCTTTATTGTTCCCAAGCCAGTCCTCTTGGGTGGAGATCCCAGAGGGCCGGCAGAACTATTACTATACATTGCCTTAATTGGACGTGCAGAAAGGAGTCGTTAAAACTGTTGTTCCAGGGGTGAAAGTGTTAAAAGGCATCACGCCGCAAGTAACCGAGAAAGCGCAACACACCACTCGATACCCCTTAATTTACCGGTGTTGCTCGTGTGTTATCTGTATGACAAAATGGGAAAAGAACCGCCTAGATTCTGAATAAATATTCGATTCGTTGATTTACAGTTCATTGTAAACTTACAGTTCATTCGCTTAAGTGTTTTGCAGATTGTCGGCACGCCACAAAGGCCATGTCTTTGGAGGAATTCAAGGAATCGATGTTGCTACCGACGCGCCGACAGTCTACGAACTATTTGGACGAACGAACTTTAGTAATAAACAAGTTTTCTTTCAAAATAATAATTAACTTTTAATAAATCTAAGAAAATTTTAGATGACGACAACCTTAGCTTTTAAAGTATGTTGACATGTTACAATTTTATGAAAAAGTTTAATTTTTCGTACAAGCTTTTATTATGAGGCCTAAGTAGTCTAGACAAATGTAATAAGCCCAAACTCGATGGGATTGCGTCGACTTATTATAATTATAATAATATTAATAATAGATCCTTCTCCTACCGAAACCTGTTCAAGGGTATATCTTTCATAGGTATATTCAAGAATGGGTTTTGGCGGGAGCGCCACATTACATCAACTTCTCCAAAGGGCCTCTATGTGTTGGATCTGTATCCCCACGCAAGCCTCCCAAAGGACCGGCGTGAAAAGACCCGTGAACCCAAAGGAGATACGAATAATAATAATAAATAAGACTCTCTTACTAGATGGCTGGATCAAGGGTCAGATTCAGAAGGCAGTACTCCTGGACACGGCACGTATTGTCAGGAGGTTTCTCTCTCTGCGGCCCTAACCGCCGGTAGCTTGGGCCTTGCCCTGTTGCCAACTAGCTGCCAGGTAGCTAGGTTAGGTTTTTATAATGAATATAAATTTTGTAGTATGTTTTATATTTTACTTTTTATAAATATTTTATAAAAACCTAAGCTAAGTCAAAAAATTTATAAAGATAATAATAATAATAAATCATTTATTTCAGGCAACGAAATATAATATATAATATTAGGTCCTTACATATGAAATTGCCGTTCAGTATCAAAAAAGTGAAACAAGTTTTTTTTAATGAAATTATTATTTAATCAATCGAAGTATGCGCCGTTGTTATCGACACAATTCCGCCATTTTATAGGCAGATCATTGATACCTTTGGAAAATAAATCCTGGGAGCGAGAGTCTATGAACTGTTTGAAGGCGGTTTTGACTGCCTCATCAGATTTGAAATTTTTTCCTTGTAAAAAGTTATCCAAATTTTGAAAAAAGTGGTAATCGGTTGGGGCAAGATCTGGAGAGTATGGTGGGTGACGCAGAGGTTCCAGTCGCAGCTCCTCTAACTTGGCGATCGTTTAATGTGCAGTGTGTGGTCTAGCGTTATCCTGAAGGAGCAGTGGGCTAGAGCAATTCATCAGTCTCGGTTGTGGCGAGCTTTTCCATCATTGTTTGCAATTGTTGGCAATACAAGTCTGCAGTAATCGTCTGGCCTGATCTCAAGAAGCTGTAGTGGATAACACCAGCACTGATCCACCAAACACTAACCAGAATCTTCTTTTTGGTCAGTTTTCGCTTAGGGCAAGGTTGTGCCGGTTCTCCAGGGTCAAGCCATTGTGATGATCGCTTCCGATTGTCGTACAGGATCCATTTCTCATTACAAGTCACGATACGGTTCAAAATGCCCTTATTATTGTGGCGATTAAGCAAAGAAACGCGGCAAGCAACGCGTGTTTGTTGGTTTGCTTCAGTCAATTCGTGCGGTACCCACTTTTCAAGTTTTTTAATTTTTCGATTTGGCGCAAGTGGATAAGTATCGTTTTGTTACTTACGCCGAAGGCTGCTGCTAATTCAGAAGTGGTTTGAGATGGATCCGCTTCCACTATCGCCTTCAATTCTTCGTTATTCACTTAAGTATCAGGTCGTCCACGAGGCTCATTGTGTAAATCGAAATTTCCAGAACGGAAACGATGAAACCAAAAACGCACCGTTCGTTCGTTAGCGGTGCCTAGTCCATACACGTCGTTAATTCTTCGAGTCGTTTCTGCAGCACTGGTGCCACGGTGGAACTCGTATTCGTAAATACCGCGAATTTTCATTTTGTCTATAGTTGTTGTTATAGCAATGTTGAAACTCAAACAAATGATGTTAAAACAAATGAAATACGAATTTTAAAACAATATTTTTCTGGCTTTATTTCGAAATAAATTTGAATTTGGAATTCCTAATGAAACGCAAGATATTTGATTTTAAAGTTGCCAGTATTGAAAATCGGCAATTTCATATGTAAGGACCTAATATTATAGAAATTAAAACTAGCACTAATCTGTACGTATAGTCTGCGGCTACTTTTGCTTTATTTTTACTTGTACTTTTGTACGTATAGTGTGTGTGTTATTATGATGAATTTTAATAAATCCCTTTGTTTTGTGACAAAATATTGTATTTAATATGTTGATGTAGCTCTAGTTATTTTCAATTGATTTTATTATTTGTATAAATTAGTTAAATCAATTCTAAAATATAATTTAACAGATTTACCACGATAAAAAAAAAACAGAAAAATGCTTTCGAATGCTTTCAAAATAGGTCACTCGGTTAAAATGACACCGTCGCATGTCTACCGCCCATAAGCGCGCTGTCTTCGCAGTAACCGGATAGGATTTATTATAATAATTCCTTTAAACAACCATTCCGAACTTCAACGGGTCTTCTTGTTTGATCACGTGACTAAACGAGGGTAAATGTCTTTAAAATTTGCTTGATAGCTAGTCATTAAAACTAGCCACCTAAAGATTGATTATATAATTTGTTAGTTTTGATAGTTGCCGCAAAAGGGGTACACAAACACTGATATACTTAATATTTGTAACAATATTACAAATTTAGAGGTATAGTTAACCAGTGGAGTAAATAATCAGTTCCTATTTATCAAGTTGTCTTATTGCCCTCGAAGCATTTACTAGCAGCTCAGTAGTGTTCACCTAAAGCTGGGGCAGGTGAGACCCTACAAACTTATCAAATTCAAATTCAAAATTCAAAATATCTTTATTATCATAGGATATTTATAATATCTCTTAATAACAGTCACTTTGTTTTGTTTTGCACAAATGTTGACGTCAAATCGTTACTTAAAGCTAAGTTTACGCCGCTTCCTAGGCGCAAGTGCAGAAGAAGCGGCAACAAACTGCACTGCACGTTTTCTCCAAAGACGTCAACTAACAAACTAAAAACTTAAAATTAGTTATATAGATGGATAGAGATTACATCCTACATTAAATATAAAAAAATGACTATGACTTTATAAAATAATCGAACTTTTTCAATTTTTTTGGGTGGTTATGATATAAAAATATTTTTTTATTTAAAATTAGTTTTTTTATCATTTTTATTTATTTGCTCCTCTTTTTCCTTCTATTTTTCATTCCGTTTGTATACATGCCGTCGACGAGTTAAATTTAGTAGGTATGTATGTGTGTGTTTATGTATGTATGTCTACAATTAAGAGCCAGCCAAACTCTTGTTGTGATTGTGTGAAAAGAGACGCACCGAATTACTAATTTTGGCATGGTATGGAATAGTAGGTATGGAAGATCGACTAAAATTTTATTTTCCATTTTACGATCTGCGCGCGAAGATCAGCAGCTGGTACATTGCAAGGTTGTTCTGTTCTTCCAGACGAGCATGGAAGAATAACTTTCTATCTTTCTTCCGATCGTATTGCGCAAAAGCACAAAAAGGCACTATAAATAACAAGAAACCTGACAAGTGCGAGTTAAACTCGCGGGAAAAGGGTTCCGTACTTCTCATAAGTTTTCCTGAAATGTAGTAAAGAACTATTTTCTTTATTTATCAAAATTTTAGGCCCAGTTTTTAAAATTGGTAAAATTTACCTATTTAAATAAATGTCTAATTTACTCCCCATAAGTGACCCCGTATTTGAAATTCATTTATGTTGTACGTCCGTCTTTAGAACACTGATTTACATAACATGTGTCCCAAATTTCAACTTAATTGGTCCAGTAGTTTCCCAGCAAATTGGCTGCTACAGACATACGTCACAGCCAATTTGCTGTGACAGACATACTCACTGGTCTAAACGTACGTACAGACCAGTGACTGCTCCTATAAGAGTTCCATTTTAACTTTTGCGGTACGCAACCCTAAAAATGTATATCTAGGAAATGTTCTTTGACCTCATTACCACAACTATTATCTACCGGCATCACATTACGCAGTAACGAACGAAAACTTCAAAGCCGGGGTTCATAAAAACTTAAACAGACCATTTAAATTCGCCGCGGACGCGAATCGCGCTCAAACACTGAGAACCGTCATTAAGAGTTACATCGTCGGATTTAAAAGAGGTCTCGGGTACTATGGGAAATGGAAATGCACTTAATGCATACGTAATCAAATTATCTGGGGCGAAGCTGCCCTGTCTAGGCTGCGTGTCACACCGTGACGGTATCTAGGGCGGAAATTAGGAAAATATGTTGTAAAATTATAGCAAGAATCTAATAGCACTTTCTGGACAATGTGTGTTAGATAACATATAAGTTGGCGGAAGTTTCCATCTTCATGCCCATCATCACGTTAAACGAGGCCTTTCCGTCTTACGATCCTGGACTTTGTACCCCCAACGATTTTTTGTATGAAAAAACCCTTCGTTTAGTGACCCCACCTTTTAAAAAGCCTGGGTTCCATTATAAAACTTGAATAGCAAATGGTCCAGTCTGGACTCAAACGATTGTTATATTTTTTCCAAATACATTCACTTGAAAAGGGTCCCATACTTTCATTTACTAAGTTCCATAAGTGGTAAAAAAAACTAACTCAATCGGTTCATTAGTTTCGTAGCAAATTGACTGTGACACACGGACAGACAGACAAGTAAGTGATCCTATAAGGGTTCTGTTTTTACCTTGTAAGGTACGGAACCCTAAAAATTAAAACTATCATATCACATGCATATAGTTTATAAAAAACATTGTGTTGGTGATAAAAAATCTTTATTGTGTTCTGTTAAGAAATTAAGGCCGTACCTAAATTTTCCGGGGTCCAGTGCTGCCCTCATTTAAAATAAATCATTTCAAAGAAAACGGAGACATTATTTAAAATTTTGCTACTACCAAGTCCAAGATAACCCTTCAAAGTATTTTATGAACTACTGTTTACAGCTTACAGTGAGAACGTTAAGCTTTTTACTACGCACATTTGCGGAAAACGGCAAAAATTTGGCAACACTTTTGGCAAATGTGCGTAGTAAAGCTTAACGTTCTCACTTTAAGCTGTAAACAGTAGTTCATAAAATACTTTGAAGGTTTATCTATGACTTGGTAGTAGCAAAATTTTAAATGATGTCTCCGTTTTCTTTGAAATGATTTATTTTAAATGGGGGCAGCACTGGACCCTGGAAAATTCAGGTACGGCCTTAATTGTTCTGTTCGAAACACAAATAAGATTTTTACACAGAGCTGTATACGTTTTTTAATTGTTTTTTGTTGGTACACGCTTATATTTGAGACTTCTAGACGTATATTTACGCGGTTTTTTAACAATAGATTACGTAAAGCTGAGAGCAACATTAGGCTTATTTCATTAAAATCCTTAGATCATTTAATACAGGATAAGCCTTACCTGCGCGTTCCCCTCTGCCAAAGTATAAGATCGCATGCTCTAATACGTTCATAAAAACTAGTTGCGTAATCGATTATGATCATTATGTGCATCGGTAAAGTATCGAAAGGACGTCTACAAGTACTCGATTAAAAATGCCAAATTGTGCAGTTAACGCATGTAAAAAGAGGTCAAATACTTCTAATCTTAGTAAAGATGGAATAACCTTTCATTTGTAAGTATTTTTTTATTTTATTAACATTGATTTCTATTTAAATGTAATTACTTAAAAATCGGTATAATATCTTTCAGTTTAGATTACGGCAAAAATAATCGAGTCAAGTTTGCAACTGCTTTCCTGCCATCCTGCCATGAGTGACAAGACATCGCATTATTATCGATGTCGATAAAAATTACATTTCCTTGATATAGTTTTATTTGTGATATAATTTTAATATTGAAATACTTTAATTATTTTACATATGTATTTATTATAAAATATACAATCGTTGAGTTAGTATCCCATAATACAAGTTTTTTAGTTTTCTGTTTCGGCTATTTCTTTTTCACTTCGCAAGTTCTTTGGCATCCTTGGGTATATAACTTTATTATATTTGGAGAAGAAACAGAGGAGAAGCAGCACAGCTACGAATTCAACCGGGAACGCGCTTAGATGATGAAGAAGATGATAAAATATATATTGTCGAGTTAGTATCCCATAATACAAGTTTTCTGTTTCGGCTATTTCTTCTCCACTTCGCAAGGTCTTTGGCCTACTTGGGTGACCATATTATATTTGAAGAATAAAAAGCGGGGAAGCGTCACAGCTAAGGATGCAACCGAGAACGCGCTTAGATGAAGAAGATGATAAAATATATATTGTTGAGTTAGTGTCCCATAATACAAGTTTAAATACTCAAAAACTTGTATTATATTGTAGTATGCTTGAAGCGCCACGTAGGCAGTTTAAATAATAAAACTTGTTAAACTAATTAACAAGTTTTATAGTATTCGTGAAGCGCCACGTGGACAGTATAAATAATAAAACTTGTAATCACAAGTTATATTATTTAAACTGCTCACGTGGTGCCTCACGTGACGTATTAACTTCTATCCCGAATTTCCGACATAATTATATGAAAACATTCCAGAGTTAAAACGAACGTAATTTTTTTTTCCGAAATATCGATGTCGATATATTTTTTTTGTAGTTCAATCCTTTTGCACTAGGGTGTATTATTACGTGTACATACACATTTGTTTTAGTGTGAGTCTTGCTAGTGTGCAGAAAATAAACTAGTGTGTCAATTTTACGTAAGTGTGCGTTTATAACGACACAAGTTATTTTTGTGACTGTGTGTGTTTTTTAGATGTAGTAGTACCCTCCCCCCGCACCAAAAACGGCAGAAAGTTTTGTAAGAAGATTTGTCTGCGTAACTTATCCTGTATTAAATGATCTAAGCTGAAATCTGATGTCAGAAAAAAAGATATTTTCATTTCTGAATTTCACGCAACGAAATCACGTTCGTTCGCGTGAAATAATATAAAGTAATATCACATTTACCCATTGAATAATAATTGAATGCCTTTACGTAGGTATGAAGTTGATCAATTTCAAAATATTTTCAGTGAGCCAGAAGTTTCTGCCATATCGCTTTGTCACAATGCCAAATCATAGATCACTGGCGTACTGCGAGACTGCGACAAACATGTTTGCACCTATTATTCAGCGATTTCATTCGCGTGAGTGAGAGATAACTCTAGGTAGGTAAGGTAACCTACTTAATGAGCAGCGAACTGTAACACTATGGAAGTGTATCTTAATATATCATCTCGCAAAACGGCCTTACGAAATTTATTTGAAATGACTGTCGCATGAGGCAACGTCAACTATCATATATTATATGATACCTATATAGACATCCATTACAAGCCAATTCCATTCTTATTACTCTGAACAAACGATTCGTATAACTAAATTTACCACCCGGTGGGGCCGCCTGCGCGCATTGTAATAATGTAGGTACATTTTCGATACCTAAACGGGGAGTGACACAGGCCTGATATTTCTTAAAATATAACACAGCAGCCACAGATTATTTCAGAAATACGGTATTTTAGTCTTTATAAGAAAAAATATAATAATATATTCTTAAGATAGCTTAGGCTTAAAATAGAAAATGATAGTTATACTCGTAGTTCATAAATGAAAAAATAAATTTGAAATTCAATTCAAAGTTTTCAGTTTTTATAATCTTAAAATATTTGAAAATCATGACGGTGTAAATAGTGAGCAGTCACCACCAGCCTTGTTACGTTACGTTGGAGACCTGACAGACCCCACTGGTGCAACCAGACTATGACAGAATTATACAGGACTATGACAGATTTTTACAAACGTAGGTACGTTTGTAAAAAGAAAAACAAGCTTTCGAGAATTATCTGGATGTAAAACATTACGGTTAAGATACGATGTTCATAATTATTACGTCTAACAAAATGTACTGAAACTATTTTAAGGGTAAATTCAGTCTATGATACTGAACAACTTTACCCAAGGAATAAGTATTCCTTGGGTAAAGTTGTCTTTTTCTACTACTATTAATCTAAGTAGATTATTCTAGAATACTCTGTTTGTCCCATTAGGGAGACATGATAGTGTAAAGTATAGTATTAATAATTATAAAATAACCTACCCACTATTTTGGTACCTATCAATCAGAAGGTAGTTAAAAAGTAGGATATATTAGTGATTATTGCAAGTTTCTCAAGAAAGATCTTAACGAAGTGTGGGGCTAAAAATAGTATCGTATGTTTTAATGCACCACGTACTTTGTTTTGCATCTCCAGAAGAGATTCTGTACTCAAGTGCAGACCAACACCTAACATTTATTTTTATGTGCCAAAGACCTTTAAGTAAATGAAATAGACTAAAATACTAGAAGAGTAACCTACCCTATGATTGGTTCTGGTTTTCGGAGGTCAGATGGCAGTCACTCTGTTAAAAACCAGTAATTTCGTCAAATTATCTAGGTTAGGTAGCGGACCCCGGGCTTTGAAGCGTTACCGCTAAGGATGCAACCGGTAATACGGACAATGACGATGATGACTAGAAGAGTAACTTCAAATATTAACATTGCACAAAACGGCCCTCAAAATTTCTATTAAATGACTGTCGCATGATGCAGCGTTAACTGTCCGCCAATGTCTTCTATGACGTAACGTCATGCAGCAGCCACAGATTGGCCCTGAAATTATTTTGAGGTAACGTCAGTGACAGTATTGGCGAAAAAGATGTAATTTTGAAGTACCGCCTACTTAAATTTACTTTTGATGGGGTAAATTTTTGCGCTTGATTATATTAACATGGTATTTAAGTTCGCTGTAGGTAGGTAATACGCTAGTCCGCCACTGCAGAGGTTCTAGGTTCGATCCCCAGCCAAATCAAAGCGAAAAATGGCATTTTACAAATTTTCCTAGGTATTTATCATAAAATATAGTATCGTTGAGATAGTATCCTATAATACAAGTTTAAAACTCACTTTGGGGCTGGCTCAATCTGTGTGATTTGTCCCTTATATTTATATACTTATATATCTTTTCTCTCAGACCAGCACGGAAGAGTTACTCTAGGTTTTATAATAAGGCGATTGGAGTTAACTTGTCTAAAATTTTACAGTCCACGTTCCGTTTGCAGCAAAGTATATTCAACTGCATATATTTCACGAATGTGAAGTGTAGTACAAGAGATCATTTTGTTAATGTTGCTTCGAAAAATAATACAATGCGCTAAAAAGAAATATGCGCGTGTGTTTACGCCAGAGGAGTTTTTAAATAATATAAAAATTTCTAATGTCATACTTTTTGTTTGAAAGTTACTGAACTTGACAGCATCATTGTTGTTTATTATTTGCTTGTTTATATTTTAAAGTTTTTTACTTTTTAGGCTTCCGTACCAAAATTGTGCACACAGGACCCTATTACTGAGACTCCGCTGTTCGTCCGACTTTCTGTCTGTCTGTCCGTCTGTCACAGGGCTCTATCTCTTGAACCGTAATAGCTAGGCACTTGAAATTTACACCGATTTTGTTTTACTATAGCCGCTATAACAACAAATAGGACTAAAAATTAGGAAAAGTTAAAAATTTAAGGGGATCGTCATACAAGAAACGTGTTTTTTTTTCAGCTTTTTATAACATTGTGCGGTGGTACGGAACCCTTCATGTACGAGCCCGACGTGACTTGCCCGTTTGTTTGTCCTATAGTTGTTAGGTATCTATACTAATATTATAAAGAGGAAAGATTTGTACCTGTTTTTGTATGTTTGTAATGAATAGGCTCAAAAAGTACTGGGCCGATTTAAAAAATTCTTTCACCGTTGGAAAGCTACACTATTCCCGAGTGACATAGGCTATGTGTGTACCACGGGCGAAGCCGGGGTGGACTGCTAGTTTATTAATAAACATGGTGTAATTTTCCGATTTTCATAAACTTAACTTTTTTTTCATCGATCAGATACTTTTAAGATTCTTAATTACTTTTTATTTCTGTATGGAATTCGGCTCTATGGCTCATTGTCACGAAAAAGTTGAGTTAGCAAAGACAAAAAAAAAATAATTGAAATTATCTATTAAACAATTAATAATATATCAAAACGGATCATAAAAACTACCTATTAAAAGTAGTAAATAACATTACTTATTTAAAAAAAAAACGTTTTGTCTATTGACAAAACGTTGCGTCGTGAAGAGACGAGTCTACTGTACTTACGCTATATTTACACCATTGATGTACGCGCAAGGCCGCTTCAACCTACAAAGCATTATAAAACGTTTACTAATAGCTAGAGGAGCATAAATCAACTGGCATTTAGCACAAATGCAGGTAAAATAAAAGTAGTTTCGGCAGTAAATCACGCCAACTTGCGGAATCGTAAAACGCACGCAACTCGACGTGTGAACTATGTCAACAGTTTTGAGGTGTGATTCTGTACATTTTTATTATTATAGTTATACTAATATAGTGCCGTGTGGTTTTAAGCAGAGTAGAATATGACCTCTTCAAGTCATCCCGCGTATGACGTGACGTAGAAGGCGACGGGTTGAGACACATCTATCAGCACTGAACAGAAATTCCCTGTGCTGCTATCCTTTTCTGTCGCTCAGAACTATCATTTGCTAGAGCTAGAGAGAGAGATGCTGCCGGGCAGACGTGGTAGACCCAAGAAGTGCTGGCTTGACGTCGCCAAGGTCGCCAAGCTTGGCGTGTCAATGGTCTTATAACCAAGGATGCTCAAGACCGTGCGAAGTGGAGAAGGAAAAGCCGGAAAGCGGACCCCGGGCTTCGCAGCGTTGCAGCTGTGGATGCAACTGGGAATGCGCTGAGATGAGGTAGAGAGAGAGAGATGCTGCAGTACATGAAGGTTCTGAGTGACAGGAAAGGATAGTAGCATAGAAAAATGCTGTTTCGTGTTGACAGGTGTGTCGTAACCCTTAGGAAACAAACTTAAATCATCATCATCAGTGAGACTTCTCCAACCCGTCTGGCCAGCGTGGAGAGTGTAGGCCAAATCCTCTGGCTGCTCTAGCCAAGTATGGCTCAAGTAATACAGAGTGGGTCGTGCTGCTGCAGTAGAGACTAATAAGACCTGATGATGATTATGAGTTATACAGATAAACTCTCGTTTCCATCCCTATCGAGGTGTATAGCCGCAAGATCAAAACTCCTTTCTTAGGTGTTGCCTCCACGGGAGAGACATTCGCATACTTACATAAAAATAAATATAATTATAACAGCAAATAAATATAGTGATATCACCAAATAAACTCTTCTTCTTGGTCTGGGAGAAAAGAAAAAAGCAAACTATTGCAACTCACTCTTGGTAGTATTCAAGAAAGTTCAGTAAAATAATCCTAGGCAATATTTCACAGAGTAGAAAATCAAAGTGGATTGAATAAATTACTTTGAAACAATTTTCCAACTTTTATAAAGTGTATAAAATATTTAGAACTTCATATTTCACTGCGGCTCGCACTTTAAAAGAATCATTTTGTTAGTTGCTCTAGACAACATGACGAGTTTGCAAGTTTGCTGGAGTTTAATAAAACGCGGTTTGCAATTCACAGCACTCATGCTCGATAATTAAAAAAGGTTTTATTCGAAATATTGCATCTGGTTTTAAAATAAAATGACTAAACGCGAGTGTCATACACTCATGAGGCTTTGAAACTATATGCTGAAATTCAGATGGTGATTTTATATACATTGTTGGTTTAGTAATGACTTATTTTGACTTATCGCTGCAAAACAGGCAATGTATATGTTACGGTCAAAGAATTCCACAACGCCTTGTGGCTATTTTAAAACGGCCACGATACGAAATTAGTGTTGTAGCCCTTACCCAACCCAAGCCGACTGAAGACAGCAGCAGTAGACGACACGCCGCGGTGACACTACTGGTTTCTATGTCTTCTTCGTCTTACCGCATTCCCGGTTGCATTCTCAGCTGTGCTGCTTCGGAGCCCGGGGTACGATTCCCGCTTTTTCTTCTCCAAATATAATATGCATGTCAATGGTCACCTAAGGATGCCAAAGACCTTGTAAAATGGAGAAAAAATAGCCGGAACACTTTAAATGATTTGGCTATAGTTTTACAACCGGCCGCCTGCCTGAAGTCAACCCTCATTGGGAATGTATTTGTGCGAAAAGTTTTACAACCGGCCGCCACCCGACGTTAACACTCATTGGGAATGCAATTGTAGCACGAGATGTTTGTGCTTAGTCAGGAACAGGAAGAGATGGAGTTGTCCTATTCTAACTCGGAACCACACGGGTAACTATGTTTACAACTGGTTTCTATATATTTCTATGAAATAGCTTTTTCAGCTAGCGTCTCGTCGCCCAACAACACGTCACTCGATCGCAGGTCAGTAGAGGTACAAGTTCCTAGCAGACTGCAAACACCAGCAACAGACGACATGTCGTTGCAGGCGAATATTTTTTTAAATAATTTTACGGCTCCGGATACAGGTTCTTTTGAGCCTATCTTTAGTTTTGTTCTTTATGCCTAATCCTAACCTAACCTAATCCTAACAAGTTACATTCAAAGGGAAGGCCTTTGACTGCTTCAAGGGACCTTTTGGCGACAAATCTATACGAGTCCACTGGTTTTCATAGACGGACGATTGAGTGGCGGACGCCCGAAGACGCCCACACAGTCCGCAAAACAAATATCACTACAGCCGTACTATTACTGTCCACATTAACTATTTCACACATTGTTCATAAGCATGAGCATTTATAACACAAAACAACACCAATTTCATATTATAAAGTCCACTAAAATCAATTTGCAAAATAATTTAAAGCAAACCCCAACCGAACCCCTTGACTTCCCGCCAAAAACCTGATGTCGCGGCGAAGCGTCGTCTGCTGGTCTTCTGCAGTCGGCTATAAACTTGTACCATTACGCTCTTGATATTTCGCATGGTGGCTATTTTATCTTGTAACTCCAACAACGATTTAGACCATGGAAAAGCGTAGCCAAAAAATCAACATAATTTCAACAGCAGATTTACATTTTTGATTACATAAATTGTAACGAGTGGGAGCCTTTTTAGAATTTTTCAGCGACCGCGTTCGTGAAAGTTTACCTGAATACATCCAGATGGAAAATTTGTTCACGTTTCCTTTATTTAATTTTTTTATTGCTAGATATAAGAAAAGAAAAATGTACCAGCTGCTTACTTATCTTCTCACGGAGATCGTGAAATCCGATGCGGCTGGCATTCCACCTTTTCCACCTTATCTTCTTCCACGATACAAAGGAAAAGGCCACTTTAAGCGTGGGCGAGAAGATAGAAAAAAGATTCAAAATATTGATTGTTTACTAGCTGGATCGCCTATTACCATGATTCGCCTTTTCACTATTTCCCTGGATTGGCTTTTACGATCTGCACTTAAAGAGAAGCAGCTGGTACATTCTAAGTTCTTTATCCAAGATCAGCATGGAAGATTCCAATAAATACCATAAGTTGTTGCCTCCACGGGTGAGGGAATCGCTGTGAGTTGACAAAAGTCCATAGATCAGATAGTGGCGTTAATATCATCGTGTGGAGACACGTTCATAGTGTCAGTATAGAATTTGGTGGTACGACGTATATATCGTCGCCATTCTTTCACCCGTAGAGGCAACGCCTAAGCGTCATTTGCTTGAGCGAGCGAGAGCGACGGAGCGTTGCGTCGCTCTCTCTTGCTCTAGCAAATTACTGTTATGAGCGATAGAAAAGGATAACAGTATAGGAAAGTGCTGTTCCATGCTGACAGATGTTTCTCAAGTCCCCAACCCTCAGTGTCATACCTATTATAATTTGATCAGAAAATAATCTGACATCCGTTATGTCAGATTTACCCGTGTGGTTTAGTTATTTACCCGTATGGTTTTGGGTTAGAATAGAACCACTCCATCTCTTCCTGTTGATGTCGTAAGAGGCGACTAAAGGATTAAGCACAAACATTTCGTGCTACAATTGCATTCCCAAGGAGGGTTAACGTTGGGCGGCGGCCGTATGTAAAACTTTTCGCCCAAATTCATTCCCAAAACTATAGCCAAATCTTTAACTCATCCGGCTATTTCTTTTCTAACGCAAGGTCTTTGGCATCCTTGGATGACAATCGACATGCATGTAATATTTGAAGAAGAAAAAGTGGGAAAGCGTACCCCGGGCTGCAAAGCATCACAGCTGAGGATGCAACCGGGAATGCGCCTGGATGAAGAAGATCCGTTAGGTTCAAACACAAAATATCTTTATTATCATAGGATATTTATAATATCTCTTAATAATAGTCACTTTGTTTTGTTTTGCATAAACGTTGACCTCAATTCGTTACTTACAGCTAAGTTACGCCGCTTCCTAGGCCCAAGTGCAGAAGAAGCGGCAACAAACTGCACTGCACGTTTTCTCCAAAGACGTCAACTAACAAACTAAAAACTTAAAATTAGTTATATGGATGGACTGAGATTACATTGTTTGTTATGTCATAATTAAATTGAAGTATAAGAATTACGAAATTTAAAATAATGTCAATTTGTAAATTTAGTATCTACCAATGTACCTAAATTATGACATGTCCAAGTATACAAACCTTTAAGAGGGACCCGCGCCAAGCTCAAGCCAGAACTTTTTATCTTTAAGATAGTCATCGGTCCTATAATAAGCCTTTTCACAAAGTACTTTCTTTACATAAGCTTTGAATTTTCTTTATGGCATATCAAGGACCGATTCTGGCAATTTATTATAAAAAAGTATACACTTCCCCATAAAAGACTTATTGATTGTATTCAGCCTGTAATACGGGCTAACTAAGTCATTCTTATTACGTAAATTTCTATCTGTAAAATCACTTACTTTATTGAACATGGAAATATTTTTCCTTACATACATTATATTTTCAAATATGAATTGTGATGCAAAAGTAAGTTATGTCGGCTGCACTCCCTCATAGAAGTATCCCGTAAGACATTAGACTGTGAAAGTAACTAAAGTACACTTGTCTAGCAGTTGCTACATCTGTCAATTGTCTTATTCTCCTAACAGCGTAAGCCGCAGAGCTAAGCCTATTAGAAAGTTTAGTTATATGAGCGCCCCATTGAAGTTTCGAATCAATTGTGATTCCTAAAAAGGTAGTACTTTTAACCAGATCGAGTTTCTGACCATTAATTAGTATGTCAACGCAGGCTTGATTCACATTAGGAAGAGAGAATCGAATGCATTGGATCTTGTTCGCATTTAACATGAGGTTATTGGCTGAAAACCAATCAGAAATCAAAGATAAGGTGCTGTTCACCGCGCTAGCATCACTGTTATGTCGATCTATTTTAAATATTAGCGAGGTGTCATCAGCAAAAAGCACCATGTCAGCCTCTTTCTCAACCATGTAAGGCAAGTCATTAACATAAACTAAGAAAAGGAACGGTCCTAGAATTGAACCTTGGGGTACGCCCATTTTCACATTAGACCCGTGTGATTTTACGCCGTTTATATCAATAGTTTGAAGTCTATCTGTTAAGTAATATTCTATTAATTTAATTGACTTATCATCAAAACCGTATTGACGAAATTTGAGCAAAAGTGTTGGATGATCAACGCAATCAAATGCTTTAGAAAGATCGCAAAATGATCCAATTGCATCATTTCTGTTTTCCCACGCGTCGTAGATATAAGTAATAAGTGCTACTCCTGCATCAGTGGTCGTTTTCCAGCAGTAAAGCCGTATTGTTGGCTATGGAAAAGATTATTGGTCTTAAAGTGAAGTAGCATTTAATTGAGCATTATCTTTTCGAACACCTTACTCAAAACTGGCGGAATAGAGATAGGTCTGTAGTTGCCAGGGTCTGTTTTTTCTCCTTTTTTGAATAAGGGGATTAGTTTACTACATTTCATTAAGTTAGGAAATATGCCTTCATCCATACATTCGTAAAATATAAAAGCTAAATCGGCAGCAATTATGTGTATAATATGACTTACTACGGCTACTGACATGCCCCAGTGATCTTCTGATTTTTTTAAATTTAACTGTTTATAAGCATCTATTATATCGCTAAGACTAACACGCTTAAAATTAAATTTAGAATCACAAGGGCTAACATTACTCATTTTAATTCTTTAAACATTAAACTATAAAATATAAAAAATGCATATTGCCTCAAATACCTTTTTTGAAAATAAAAAATACATTTCAAAATGTATAGGTTGCTCTAGCCCCGCTACTCACTAACCAGGTCTGCAGTTCCGTGTTGGGGTATAATAGGAGAGGTATGTGACAAGTTTTCAACTTGCCTCAAATACCTACCCAAAAATTGGTGCCAGCTCTCGATCTATAAGGAGGTCAGAGGCGAATTCATGTCTAAGAAACTTTGTTTCAATAGCAACTACCTTCGTAAAATGTACCTATTACAAATGATCGAAACTTCTTACTTCGTCAGAAGCTGCAACGTGCATACTAAATTACACATCCATTGTAACCACCGTACAATTTACAATTCTTCGGAATACCAATACTATTCAATGTAACACACAATACAAATTTCACGTCGAGTGAATACCAAGTTTCCAAGAATTCCTTAAGAAGCTTTAAATGCTTTACCATTGAGAGGTTACATCGAAAAGTTCCCGATTGTCTCGCAATCGCGAACTTTTCTTTGCCGGTGCATTGTGGTTGAACTTTCTCAATATAACAATGTACTGCCGGCTAAAAACGCGGTTCTTACAAGCTTTTATTGCCAGCTTTTATTACGTTTTAAACGTCCTGCACAGTGTACTTGTTTAGAAACTAGTCCTCTGAGGATCTGATTCGCAAACTGCAACCTTTTTTTGCAAATTTTGATTTAAAAAGTTAATATTATGGGATGATTTGGGATATTATAGGATGATATGCGTGCCAACGATCTTACAACCAAGGATGCTCAAACTGTGAGAAGTGAAGAAGTGAAAGCCGTCCCTAGGCTTCACAGCAATACAGCTGAGGATATAACTGGAAATACACTATGATGAGAGAGAGATTGCTTTTTTTAGACATGCTACTCGTACTTGTGGTTTGGTACTCGTAGTTTGGTAAAATAAACACGACAGAAAGAAACTGTAAGTGAAAAGTAAGAACATAATTGCATTCGAATCGAATTAAAAACCCACACGCAGCTGCATCTCATCTGCATTACAAAAGACTTCGCAATTTTTCCGTAGAGTCTGCGAATTTCCGCAACACACCAAACTGCATACATTTCGGAGTTTTGCATTTTTGATGAACAAAAACGGCGATCCGCGCAGAAATCAGTGCTTAGTTTTGTGGCGAAACTGTTTTTGTGTAGTCCAATTGAAAATAGTGCAGGATTTTAACACTTCGCTTAATGTACCTACATAGGAGTGAAAATTGCTGTAGATTTTGATAATAGTTGTTCATAATAAGAGGTATTTAACCCTAGATAACTAAACATTCGTCTGGCAGACTACGTGACCCCTTGCATAAGTCTAGTTCACAAACTTTCGCGTACCCCCAGCTTGCACGCCTTTGTATACCTTCATAATTAGAGTAAAAAGTGGCACAAATGCGGCGTTTGCGCAAACAATTGTCTTTATTTGTGATTTATAACCACCGCGTCGTCTAGATGACGAAAGTTTAGTTATAACAGGTGCAGATTTTCAAAGGTATCTAAATTGCATTTATTTTATATTAGTATTTTCAAATAAATAAATCTAATAAATGTTTGTATTATAATTAGATAATATACATAAGCATACTAGGAAATAATATGAACTTCATAAAAACTGTTATTTTTTAATGACTAGGGTTTAATAGTCAGATATCATTAATACTACTAATTGTTTTCAACTTTTTCTCATATACCTAATATTATTGATGGATTTATAAATGGAAACATATGTCCTAGGCTGAAAGTAAAAATTCACGTTTGTAAGGATTGATTACTCTGATAAAAGTAACAAGATAATTTAACTTCTGTGGTGATGACAAATAATTGGAAGGTAGAAAGTCAATACAATATCAGCATTAAAACTGATGTCTCGTGCCAATCTTTGGGTTCTGAAGATGATTTTTTAGTACCAAGTAAAAGACAACAGAACCCAAATTATTGATTCGGATGATTTTATATTGTCAAACATGGAAAGAAACGTACTACATATTACTGGACATGTTCTTTAGCAACTCTTCGATTTTTATCCAGTAAAACTCATCATAAATGGTCATCTGCACTAAGACTACTCCTACTTATGTTATAATACGTCGCGAATAACATCAAAAATAATTAACAAATAACACGGCGAGATTTTGTTTTGAAATTGACGAACCACCTCATGGAGCCTTGGTTGCGGCAACTTGTTCGGGCGGTAACTTTGAGACGTGAAATCAAGGTCATGATAGGAGATATCCTTGGTGAATCATATGAAGAATCTGCTCCATTTCCTTATGTATGAAATATTACAAAAAAAATTATACGTTTGCCCATCGAAATTGCTAAGGAAGACCAAAAGTTGATGCCTTAGATGTAAAAATGCAATTTGTGGCACCCATAATGTAGATGTGTATAAAAGGTATGTGGCATCATTAGTATAAAATTATTTCTACTTGTCTCTATTGACAACGAGCCCTTTATACGAACCATGTAACAATTTCTTCCTCACGTTAAATTATGTTAATAATATAAGATTTTTTAATGCGTAGTCCGCTAGACGAATGTTTAGTTATTGTGTAACTCCCAGGATAGTTTAGTTATATAGGGTTAAATAGGAGTTGTATGTTTGAAATCCAAGTCATTAGCGAGACTTTTAATAATGAGTATTTTAATGACCTATTTTAATATTGGCAGTATCATAAATATTTATTTATTTATTTATCAAACTTTATTGTCCAAAGTAAAAATATACTCTTTTACAAATGGCGGACTTAATGCTAATATACTAACATCATATACTAATATCATAATATACACTATTTAATTTAATAATTTGGTAAAAAGCAATAAATAAAATTAATTTATAATATTAGAACTGTCCTCGTATTACGAAGTTAATACGCTATTTTGCAACGAGTCAAATCAGATACTGTTTTCTTAACGTCAAAAACATTTTCTATAGGATTTGTATGAAATATCGATTTATGACGTCATAGTTCCTTGGAGTCAAATAGCGCTCTTAATATCCGTTTTTCTGCATTAATAAATCTAAAATCACGTTCAAAGTGGATGTGATCAATGACAAGTGGCATTATTTTGTGACGTTTTATTCTATTAACAGTACCAAAAATTTTTTGACCCATTTTAATACCCAATTATGTCTATTATATAGCTCATCCGACCAAAAACAAAATGTGATCAAAATGTTGAAACACCATTAAAAACTTCCATTTAGTTGACTTTACTATCATGATGTTTAACCGACCAAATGAAGGAAGTATTTTGTCTATAGACTAAGTTAAAAATATCGAGTTATATCTATGTCTTGTAAATAATATTTCTGTAGTCGTAATGGTTGTAATTTAGTTTATTTTTTGTTTATTTATTTTATTATATACATATATATTTCAAAAAACCATTTCAAACCAGTATCAGCAGTGTTTGCCTGGCATCATATGACATGACGTGAGCAATTATTGGACCAGCCAATAAAGGCAAAACATCCTTGTTTGCTCACAAAGCTATTGACTGATGGACGAATACGGGTGCGGCGTAAATAAAAAATAATATAGATGTGACACTCTTTAAAATCTACAGGTAGAATGTAAAATTTTTACAGCCACTGCAAACAATTGTACAAAACAGAGGCTCACCCCCTCCCGCGAGAATACGTTCCTCAGGGTCCTCCGCAAATTGGGATAATATCATCTTCTTCATCTTAGCGCATTCCCGGTTGCATCCTCAGCTGAGCTGCTTCGGAGCCCGGGGTGCGCCACACAAAATAATAGGCGCTACTGCCCCTTCTGTTACCCCACATCATCCAAGCGTATGTCCGGTTGCATCTCCAGCAGTAACGCTTCAGAGCCCTGGATCCACTACCTAACCTAGGCGGTTTGACGAAGTTCCTGGTTTGGTTGCCCATTCTGTTACCTATACTTCCTTTACTAGCCTTTACTATTAAAATGGCCTGAAAAATGACTTTTATTTTAATTGCCTTTCTATCAGTGTGATTGATCACACTCTAGATCTATGAATCACACACTTTATTTCTGTCTTCTGTTTTTTAAAGAACTATAGGCTTTTGTCTGTGAAGTAATTAATCTACTCAATTTCTCTTTATTCATTGCCAATTCCTTAACATTTCTGTATGTATGAAAATTAATTTAGTCTTTCACTTGCTTCATGAAACTGTCTCTGGGTCCTCTCTTTCCTTCTATTTATTTCTGTATTATTACTATTTTATGATGAAACGGCATCCTCATTTATGACCATGTGGAGAAAAGCACTAAATTGGCTGATATGACCACCAGTGCATGATGGGACAAGGAGATAAACAGCCAGAGTTTCATTATATGTTTTGCCATGGAGACCTTGGGGCCTTGGGGTGTGGAACAAAGAGATTTCCGCACGTCTAAGCGACATCTCAGACAATTCAAGAGCTGCCTAAGCTGTTGAGCCTAGCTCCTCAACGCGGGACTGTTGCCTTTTGGCCCTAGGAGCGTAGCAATTTGGGGTCTTTTTTATAAAATTATTGATGTAATATTTTTCTTAGTTCTTCTCTATAATTTTTTTATTGTAGTTTATTTATTATACCTACCTAGGTTAGTATTTAATATTGTAATGATTACATAACAAACCAATTTTTATGTTAATATTTTATTTTTAGAATAAACACAAAACTAACATACATAATAATACAGAAAAATTCTAAATTGTACAAAAAAAAGTCGTCCCTAACAAAAAAAGTACACTCAGATTACACCCAATTAAAAACCCTAAAATTAAAGAAGTATCACAGCTAATTTGGCCTTTCATGCTTAAGAGCGTTTACAACATTCGGCTCATAAGCCTAAATATTGACAAACATAATATTGTACAAATCTCTGGGACTCGCCTACACATAAATCAAGGGTTAATTAAGGTCACCCACTCACTCATCAGAACATGACTGCACTAAAACACTAATCACTTCTAAATGTAGTAAAGTTTAAAATTACCCAGAGACACGACATTCGTATTGTTAAATACTTGTTTAGATCGATAGATTACGCGAGAAGTAATTAAGGCTGTAGAAAAATCCGACCCACGCATAAAAGCTCTGTCAAAAACAAAAACAGAAACATTAGGGTAAACGTACATAAGATGCTGCGTGGGTGGGATTGATAAATATTCTTTTATCCATACTGGTCTAGGAGAAAGAAAAACACTTAGAATGTACCAACTGCTTCTCTTTCCGCGCAGAACATATAGACTGATCAAGGAATGGGCATAAAAAAGCATTATATATTATGTATAGGCGATGCGGATTGCAACCCGCATCATCTATTTCGATTTCATTTTTCTATCTTTACGGCTATCGCGCTAAACGTGGCCTATGGGTTCAATGTTATGACCTGTCCTAGGCCCTGTCTACCTCGTTGGATATAAATCGTGATAAATTTTAAAAGTCAACTTGCTCTTGTGTATGTGTGAAATTTAGCTCGTCTTTTTTCAAATTAAATGTAATTTTCCTCTGCATAAATTATTTTCCTCTACATAAATTATTTTCCTCTGCATAAATTATTTTCCTCTGCATAAATTATTTCGGAATAGATCCGTGTGTCATGTTTGCAAATAAATATATTTTAATTAATTTAACTGTCAATAATAACAAAACCGTATGCTACGTTATGAAAGGTGTGTGTCCACCTAAGATGCCCACGGATTGTAAGTGACAATATAAAAAAAAAATAGAAAAACTAAAGTCAAAGTCAATTTTTTTATTAAATGTAGGATAAATAAATATATCACTTATTGAAGGTAATTATTTTTAGTGCAAAAGCTACAAAGTACTAGCGTTTTGGAACGACCACTGCTGGGAAGATTACGCCGATAGAAACCCAGTTCAGGATAGGTCCCTACCCAGCCTGATAGGCTTTATTGCATTACAGATTAACACTTATTCTTATCATATATTTACATTATATTTTACATTATACGTTTAAAAAAAATTGCAACTATTATATTCTTATATTCTTCTTATAACATAGAATTAAGAATCAAATATGTATTCAATAAGACCTTTGCCGGCACTTTACTATTAAGTAAGTACCCAGTGTAAGCCAGCCCTTACAACGCAATCTCACCAATCAGTATAATTACTTAATTATGAGAGATGAACTGACTTTTGCCGGGAATAAAAACGGGAATAAAAAGGGAGAAAGGAAAAATAAAGGAAACTCAAGTGAGATACCCTGATTATAACGTATTTGTCAGTTTCTGCGTAATTTCGTTGACAAATATTTAGTACGTGCGCAATTTCGGCTAGACAGAATACTAAGAGGTATTGTCACAGTAGGTATACACGAAACATAATGGCATAGTTTGTTTTCTACGTTGTTTATTGCTTTAATTTTCTTGTGATATACATGTGTATTTTTAATATATTTAGCTGTAATAAGATTAAATAGATGTACATTTTGATGTTGCTTATTTTCCACGTTATTCTATCCGACTACAGCAAAGTGAAAAGGAGTGATATGTGTTTTACTACTATTAATGTATGTATGGTTATCTGATCACTCATATCTTTAACAATAGCCATAATACCTTCCTAAATAAGGTACCGTTGAAAGCATTGTGACGTCATTATAAAATATGATTTTTTTACTTCAACCACTACGGCTCAGCCATTAAAAAAATCACAAAAACTGAATCGACAAAAAAATCCGTAGCATTAAGAATATTACATTATATGGAGTGGAATGGAATCATATTACTTATTGAGAAAATTCTGCAAACATTTCACGAGAAAAGGTTGAGAATTGTGACCAGCCGGACAGACATACGAAAGCATTTTTGTCCAAGCTGAAACTTGGACGCTTCGCTCGCGCTTCAAAGTCAAATTCAAAATCATTTATTTGATCTTTGGATGTTTTTATTACTTGATAATTGTCAATTTTTTCTTTCGATTTCAAAACCGTTTTTGACATCAGATCATTTATTTACAGCTAAGTTTAGTGCCGCTTTCTAAACGCATTGCAAATATACAGAGGAAGCGGCAACAAACTGCCGCATTTGCACTGCACTGCTACATTTCTCCAAATACGTCAACTCTCTCCGCCGTCCGCGACGGACGTACGCGCGGGTCGGGCTTGTTCAGCATAGACTGACTATTATTATAGAGCAGATAATTATGATCAGACGACTGACTGCCATACACATTTGTACATAGTAATATATTAAATTCTCCATCGACACGACCTGACACTGACGTTTGGTCTGTGGTTTGGTACCAAACCACCAAACCACAGACCAAACGTCAGTGTCCCGCGACGGAGACCGCCACGTATTCGCGGAGCACGCGCGTGAGCCCGCGAGGGTCGCCCGTCGCGTGCGTCCACTTAACGTGGTTTCTAGCCTTAGATCTTCTTTTCGTGTCAATGATTTATTCACTGTATAATTACAAATATTTTTCTAAGAGAAAAAAGATAAAGTAATCTGTAAGTAACTACAGTGTGATTTTGAACTTCGAAATATTCAAGAAAAGTTATCTTTAAGCGGAATAAAAATTACATATTCTGTCATTTGTATCTTTTTTCATAGTAAAAACTAAAGATATCAGTCGACAAATGCATACTAAAAATCTCCCATTTGAATATGTCATCCGTTACGGGCAATCAATGGCCACCTCTATGTAGAACCACAGAATACAGTAAGAGTAAAGTAGAACATCCCTCATATCCAACAGTTTCAAAACTTTAAGATATAATGAGAGTATCTAAAGCTGTGAGCTACCTGTCTGGCGAGGGTCCAACCGACTCCAATTAATTAGCCAGCGTTTTAGCTAACTGTCGCATTCTGAACTGTGAACAAAGAGTAAGTGTGCGAAAAAGGTTACTTTGCCGGTCGTCACGTAAGGGATCTGATATACAGGTTGATTCTTACCATTTGGTAAGCTCAAACTTACTAGTAGCTTAGCTTTTAACTCGTACGTATTGAAATCTTGTAATCAGATTCATCACTAGTATAAAAACCGTAAAAAAACAGACTTAATTTTTGTAAAAATAAACCGGCCAAGTGCGAGTTAAACTCGCGTGGAGAGGGTTCCATACAATTGATTGAATTCTTATAGGATTACCTGTAATCTACAAGCAATGAACTTTATTTTGTATTTTTTCAAAATTTTAGTCTCAATAGTTTCGGAGATCAGGGAGGGGGAATTTTAAATTTTCGTCTTTTTTCATGAATAAAATCAAAACTATTTATTTTACAATAAAAACAAAAACATATTTGAGATTCTGCTAACGAGCCCTTTCATTTGATTTCACAGTAAGGTTTGCAAAACTTTTTTTTAAAATTTTCTAATTTGTCCCCCGAAAATGACTCTTATTTAAAAAAAAAAAATATTTACTTTGCACATCTGTGTTTGGGTCATAGGATTACACACCATCCCACCAAATTTCACCTGATTTGGTCCAGTAGATTCGGAGCAAATTGGCTGTGACAGACGGACGGACAGACAGACGCACGAGTGATCCTATAAGGGTTCCGTTTTTTCATTTTTTGTACGGAACCCTAAAAATCTCTCCAATTTCAAATTTATGGCTAACTACCATACACTGATTATGATGATAGAGAAATAAATGCTGGATGGATGAAAGGGGCCGTTTTGCTAATCTTTGGGTTACGATTATCATGTACAGATATGGTTTGTGGTTTTCCTATGATTCTGATGATGTGAATGACAGCCGAGACTGACGGATTAAAGCGTGCCATCCATCTTACTAAAACTAATCGAATAACAAATTGGGAATAATTGAACAAGGATTTAAAAAACCTTTTCGCTGGCATGTAGCCAACAGCATGTTGTAACTATCGTATTTTATCTAGCGGCCGGCAGCCGTGAAGATTTATTTATTCAATTATTGGACATCACATGCCTGAAGGGCCGCGTGATGTTTAAATTTCGTTTTTTTTTGTCATCGTAATCGATTGCTGTCGCAGGCATTTTAACTGGTACAAACGTTGGTGGACCAAGAACCGCATACGTTCTCACTAATCATTTGTGTGCGATTAAGTAGTGTTAGTCGTGTGGTTCCCGGCAGAGTAGAATAGGACCACTCCAAGTCTCCCCGTAGATGTCGTAGAAGGCGACATAAGAAACTCAAGCTAAACAAAGCTTATAAACATCAGTGAGTTCTCTGTCTGGCGAAAGTGGAGAGTGTAGGCCAAATTCTCTGACTGCTCTGGCCTATGGCTTTGGTAGTACAGAGAGGGTCGTGCTCCTGCAATGGAGACTAGAAAGACCTGATGATCATGATAATAAAGTACCGAGTGTTAGTAGGTACTTTTACGCATACTCACTAGTTGGAAAACAGGGCCGATTTACTGGTACAAACTTACTTCTCGTAAATTTTTAGAGCTGATTTTATAAAACGTGGAAGGGACATGCCCGTAATAAATCGAACCACGGTATATACTAGATCATTAAAGTATAACGAAAGTAAAATAAAAGCAAAACAACTTTAAAAAAAATCGGTATTTCCATACAAAAGTGTGCAGCCGCCCGGGCGATTTGTATGGGAATTTCTATTTTTTTGTTGTTTTTTGACTGTTATTTTGATTTTATTATACTTTAATTGTTTATTTTAATTATTGTTTGTTGTTAGTTTTAGATTTAATTTATTTTTGTTGTTTTTAGTTTTAATTATATGCAAATAAATAAATAATGTTATACTTCAGTGATCTAGTATAGCCCGTGGTTCGATTTATTATGGATATGTCCCTTCCACGTTGTATGCAGGATGACTTTTTAACCACCAGCTAATTTTCTGGAGCAAGTCCAGTCCGTGATACTGAACTACTTACCAAAAAAAGAATTAACGAAAAATGAAAATAAAATTCGTCTTCCTCCTACGAATCTGCAATAACCCTACAAACACAAAATAAATAATACTAACGTACAGAAGTCTCACTCAGCAAAGAAATTCAAAAAAATATCTAATCAATGTGGCTAGCGATGTGGTTTAATTTAGCTCACGTCAGAACTCAGCAACTTTTCGTATAGATACCTAGACATCCATTGCAAGCTAATTTCATTCTTATTACTCTGGACAAACGATTCGTATAACTGAATTTACCACCCGGAGGAGCCGCCTGCGCGCATAGTAATAATGTAGGTACATTTTCGATACCTAAACGGGGAGTGACACAGGCCTGCTACAAGTCAGGCAGCGTTTATCCAAACGGATTTTCAACAATCTTTTGTTTTATAGAAGGTAGTTAAGTATCTGAACTGTGACTAATCTGGCTTCAAAATTTGGCTGGTACTCGTACCCTAGTTAAAATGTCAATGCTCTGGCAACTATTTTGATACTTTCAGTAAGTTTTCGTCTTACATGATACGTTTCAAGTTACTTTATCTGATTCTGAATGTTAAAGCTTCTTAAATCAGATCTTTTGTCACTGTATTCAGTAATTTCCCGAACTTTGTCACCTTGGAACTATGCATGTCCAAGCATGTGCTTAGCGGCGTATGCACAGGAGTACATCTCAAAGTTACCCTGCACAGCACAATCTGCTTAAGCAGATAACCTACAGTTTAGATACGAATTAAAACGAGTTATAGATGTAGAGTTTTATATTTATTTTACTTTTATTTACTGATGATTTTATCTAGGTACTCTTTAATGCTGGTCTGGAAGAAAAGAACCAGCTGGTTCCCTTCTCGCACATAATCAACGCATTTGTATGTCGAACAACCGACCAAGGAGAAGTAGGCTACAGCGATCTATACAAACTGTGTAAACTTTCAACTCAATGTCATACCAGTAGTTAATCCAGGCCTTTTTTAGTCTCTACTGGAGGAGCATGACCCTCTCTGTACTACCAGAGCCATATGTTAGCCAGAGCAGTCGGAATATTTGGCCTACACTCTCCACGCTGGCCAGACGGGTTGGAGAGGTCTCACTGATGTTTATAAGCTTTGTTTACCTTGTTTTTCCTAAGTCACCTTCTAAGACATTCACGAGAAGTGGTCTACTCTGCCAGGAACCACATGGCCTACCAGTATAACATTGTGATTTAAAAAAAAAAACTATTTAATTTTGGTGATTTTTTTTTTTTAATTATGGATTTTCCAAAATCTTGGTTCACGGATGTAAAATTTCATATTTTGTAGTTCTAGGCATAAATAACTACTCTGCTGAAGCGCCATACCCACGGTTTATATAAAATATATAAAATAAATAAATGTGCGCGCTCATTATCTTCACAAATTGTCATAGAGTATTGTAAATATTTATGTAGTTTATGTAGGGTTTATGAATTTATAAAGTATTTATGTATTTTTATATGTAGGTCTATGAATGTATAAGAAAGTATATATATGATTATGTGTCTTAGGTAAATGTTTAATAATGGTCAAATTGCTAATTTGAATGTACTAATCGTCCAAAATTTGCTTTTATCCGCACCACCTGTAGGTTGACTGGTAGAAAAGGCTCTAGGCCTTAAGTCCGCCTGTTACATTTTTTTGTAATAAAGTTAAATAAATAAATAAATAAATAAATATATAGGGACAAATCATACCGATTAAGCTAGCTCCAAAGTAAGTTCTAAACTTGTGTTATGGGATACTAACTTAACGATACTATATTTTTATGATAAATACCCAATATATAATATAGATAAACACCCAAGATCCAGCACAATTTGAAAAAGGCCATTTTCCAACTTGACCTGGCTGGGGATCGAACCCAGAACCTCCGGATTAGCGGTATAGCGTTTTAACCATTACGCCACGGAGGTCGTTAAGTCGTATAGTTCTGTACAATACTACATTTTGTGTTTAGGCGTCTGTCCGTGAACCAGAGCTAACTCGATACATCTAGTTTAACAAGTTAAGACTGGGTGCCGAGAAACAGCCGACGTATCTAAGGGATTAAGGGCCAACGAAATTAACCGAAACTACCGTAAAGGCAGGTATTTGTGAAGTAAAGTATTAAGATAAACATGTATATACGGTATGTCACAATTTTTTTTTAATTAAAATTTCTTTAGGCATATCGGGTATTTTTTGAGATGGGAAAAAATCCATTGAACTCGATACCGTAACCGACACCACCTTGTTCCAGTGGCGGACTTAAACATTTGCCGCCAGTACGCTATTCATATTTGGAGCAAAAAAAAGCTAATCCGCTTCACGTGCGTGGCCCTGCTCATCCGCTTCATGCGCGTGAATAAGTGGTGGAGCACGGGGTATACAAATTGGCCTCAAATTTGCCGCTCCCTAAAATCTGCCGCCCTAGGCTCCAGCCAACTTAGCCTGCTGATAAATCCGCCACTGCCTTGTTCAAGTTTTTACTCCTGTCGGCACTCACGGAGTGGCACTGTTCCTTTTTTTCATTAATTATTATCGAATAGTAACATAATCCGAAAACCAAAAATATCATTTTAATCCGCTCATAAATTTGAGAATGCAGTATAAACGTTCCGCGTCGATACGAATCGGGCACACCAAATGACATAAAACAAATACCATCAAGGTTAGAACTACATAAGTCTGGACCTTACCCTATGTCTGTTAAATCATATAATAAAATGCCCAATAACATAAAAGACGAAAAAAGTTACAAAACCTTTTTTAAATTATTAAAAAACCATTTCGATAAAACAATCATATTATTCAGGCGCCGAATACTTGCAAGATAAAAAATACAATATGTCTACCTCCCTCTCGTACCATTGTAATGCTGACAAGGTGCATGTGATGTTTCACTATATATGTACGTAATCATGTGCAATGCAATGTAATTATTAAATAAATAAAGCACGAGATGTCTGTGCTTACTCCTTTAGTCGCCTTACGACTAAAGGACACGTAAAGACGACTAAAGTTTACGACATCCGCAGAAAGAGATAGAGTGGTCCTCTTCTAGGCCGGAAGCCAATCGGCCGACAAAAACTACACATACAATATCACATCTTTACCCCTAATGGGGACATAGACAAAGCTTGGGAACGTTAGACCCAAAGCCGATGTTAACAGGGTGGTTGGTGAGAAGGTGGAAAAAGGAATCAAAATATATATGGGCTGCTAGCCACATCGCTTATTTACATATACTTTGCATTTCCTCCCATTCCCTCGATTGGCTTATACGATCTGCACCGAAAGAGAAGGAGTTTGTATGTTCTACATGTTTTCTTTTTCCGAGACCAGCATGGGCGTAGCATAAAAAAAAAACAAGAAGTACAACTAGAACAAAATAGACGTTATATGTTCAGAAAATTGCTTTCAAATAGTTACCGCGTCGGAAGAGAACAAGTTAGGAACAAATAGTCAAAGGGTGCGAAAAAGTGGTCAGAAACCTTTAATAAATTATCTCATCCTTACGAGATGCTGCTCTTCCTAACAATTTCATAACAAACAAATTTAAACCTTTCGACCCCGTAACAAGAACTATTGTAGATGCAAATAACAAATACCAAGTTTTTCAAGGAGTGAAGACATTATGTCGTTAGAAACATCCAAATATCGACTTTAGGTCGTTACGATAAGAACTCCTTTGTCAGGAAACTTATCGGCATGTGCCGGCTAAAGGATTTCTCTCTTGAAACAATTTATGTGTTTGCCTAAGTTAGAAGTTTTCGGGTCATTATTTTATTTAGTTTTCTTTGTTATGTTAGTCGTTGGATATGTTTTGAATGTTTTGGTCTTCATGATTACAGTTACAGAAGTTTTTTGAGCACTTTCGATAGACCGATTTCGATGCGGTTTTTTTAATAGAAAGCCTTGTCTGTCGAGATGGTTCTTAGCTATGTTTGATGAAAATCAGTGCAGCCGTCCAAAAGTTATTGGGGGTAAACGCTTGAGAGTCAGGGGTTTTTTAATTTGTCTCGCAAACAACCTTGTCTACGCTTAACAAAATGTATAGACGAACGTAACAGGCGAGCAGCGAATAAAATTACGAAAACTTTTTTCTTAACACTAGATTTGAATGAAACTAAGCGTTTTGTTCCAAGCCGGGCTTAATCTATACTATAAATTACATAATAAGAGTAATAACAACTCTATATATCTACTTCCAAGCGGCATTTCTGATGAAACACGAAATTTACCGAAAAACATTAAGGAAATAGGAGCACTGTACTTTGATGCAAATACTCGTGCTAAGAGTACTGGCTTTTATTCATCATCGTAGAAGTCTATGTATCATCAAGGTTATGGAGTAGACTATAAATCGTCAAGGTTGTTATTCCAACAGTTTATCGACGTGAGTTAACACTAAAGCCAGAGAACTTTGGGCCCTCGGACAACTTGCACCCCGAAGGTTTTGTTTGTTCACGCAAATATGCAAATTTGAGAATTGTGTACTTAAACGTTTGGGAGTATTTCGAGGAAACTTTGTTACCTCTGTCTTAAACTGTAAACAAACAGAGAAACTGTTTAGAACTTTATTTACCATACGTACATAAACTATCACGTCTTTATGCCTTACGGGGCAGAGAGCGTTTTGAGTCTTGCGGCTCTAAGCAGACAGAGCCCAGGGCCGCAAGACTCAAATGCCACTTTTAGCGTGATGTGGAAAAGGAATCAAAATAGTGAGGGTTGCTAGACGCAACGCTTATTAACACGATTCGTATTTTCGTCCATTCCCTCGGCTTTCACTATCTGCACGGGAGGTGAAGCAGCTGGTACATTTTTTTTCTTTTCTTTCAGACATGCGTGGAAGAAGCTAGCTTTAGTTACCCCATCTATAAGGCTTAAAACTGCGCGTTAGGCGGAGACCCGCGACGGGTTCATTCCGTCTCTGTCACAGTTTGTATGGAAAGCCTAAACTTATTTTTCATATTTCGGTATAATATGTTCCTTAGGGAAAGTTGTTCAGTATCATGCACTGAATTCACCCTTAAATTGTTTTAGTATATTTTGTAAGACGTCATATAATTAAACAATATAAGTACGGGGTACTGGACTGGAAGCGAAAAGGGGGAGGCCTTTGCCCAACTATGGGACCAAAATGGCTAGATAAAAAAATAATGTATTCTTGCTTCATACTCGTAATTTAAAAAAAAACTAATTTTCTTTACTGTTGTAAGCTTCAAACGTTAAAAATCATTTAGTATTTTCCTGCAAGCTCACATTAGGTCAGCCTTTGATTTCAGTTCCATTCACGCGCACTTCATTAGAAAACATTTAAAGCTGTGAGTCGAGATTTTTTTTAACTTAATTTCTCTCGCTCACGTTGATATATGTAATGGTATACAATATTTTAATGCTGTTTACACTCTAACATAAACTAAGAGCTAGACGTCTTAAAATTAGTGATAAAATGAGAATATCAATGATAGTGTTATCTCTCACTCTATCATTGACATTTTTATCATCATTAGGTCTGTTTTAGTCTCCACAGCAGGAGCACGACCCTCTCTGTGCTACCAGAGTCATATATTAGCAGGAGCAGTCAAAGGATTTGGCCTACACTCTCCACGCTGGTCAGACGGGTTGGAGAGGTCTCATTGATGTTTATAAGCTTTGTTTAGCTTGTGTTCCCTAAGTCGCCTTCTGCAACATCCACGGGAAGATTTTTATCGATTACTCATGAAAAAATGGTCATCGGCATCTTTGGGTGACCATTGATAAGCAATTGATATTTTTAGACTAATTACAGAAAAAAAAAAACCAACGAAGATAAAATTTTGATTAACTAACACATCTTTATCCTTAACCGGGCATTCAGAGCCTACGACCGTAAATCTCAAAGAACCAAGTTTTTGGCCACATAAGTGGGCGTGAAGATGATAAAAGTAGTAAGGATCGAACTCGTACCTTACAGGTGCAAAACCAGTGCCTATCCCGCATGGCCGCCACCGCTTCATTAAATTTTTATAGATACTATTGGCTTTATACATTACAAATAAATAAAAAAATATAAGCCGTGTGGTTCCCGGCAGAGTACAATAGGACCACTCCAAGTCTTCCCGTAGATTCCGTGAAGGCGACTTAGGAAACACAAGCAAAACAAAGCTCTGGCTAGCGCGGAGAGTGTAGGCCAAATCCTCTGGCTACTCTAGCTAAGTATGGCTCTGTAGTACAAAGAGGGTCATCCTCCTGAAGTGGAGACTAAAAAAGACTTGGATGATGATACAAATCACTATGTAACCTCTTTGTAGACCCGTTTCCAAATAAACAAATTAATTTTTTTTTTATTATTTTTAACTAATTTTGATTCGAAACACTTCAAACTCCTTTTTACTATGTTTTCGGCTATAAAAGAAAAACTTTTGTCATAAAAGTATGTATGTAGTCAAAGGACTCACGAACTTTTTTTTAGTAAACAAATAATATTATACTAAAATCGTTTTACAACAGTTGGCTCTCCACCTATATGCTTTTAGGCCGGCACTAATACCCGTGTTCCACAGTAATTATTTCCTTTTCCTAGAAAGTAATGAGCGATAACATTTTCCTACGTATGCTTTTCAATTTACCATAGAATTTCAGCTGAATCCACTGCATTGAGGTTCCTCGGGTCTAATAGACAAAGGCGTCTTTTCCTGCCTCTTCATTATATTATGGTATTACAATTAAAGCCGAAGTACAAACGAAGATTCTATAGCACGGTGACATACACATGGGCGAACAGTGGCTATCACACAAACTAAACTAACCCCAAAGTAAGTTTGAAATGTTACTCCTATGAGATTAATAATAATCATAATACACTTTATTGCACCAAAACATTTGAAAAAAAAAATCTATACAAAAAAGAGAACAACGGTGTACAATAGGCGGCCTTATCGCCAAGGCAATCTCTTACAGGCTACCTTTGGGTGACAGGATTGGCTGAAAAATAATAAATAGGTGGTGCGATAGTGAAACTAGTAATAACATAATTATGTGATATCAAAAAGTAAAAATAAAGAGAAGATGGAAAACCTTGAATATTAATATAATAATAATTGAATATTGAATATATATACAAAATATATACGTATATAAAATTAGAACCTGATTCTTATGGATGAATTATCTTATGCTTACGGTAACGGCTCCGGTCATGTTCTTTGATATCAGCGATATGATCTTATTTTATTTTATTTATTCAAGTACACTTGGAAAATTAACAAACATACAGCTTATAATTTTTGGCCGGCCTTAATATCCCCACAGAAATTATTTCCTCTTTCTAGAAAGTAATGAGCGATACGTATGCTTTTCAATTTACAATAGAATTTCAGCTGAATTCACTGCATTGAGGTTCCTCGGGTCTAATAGACAAAGGCGTCTGTTCCTGGCTTTTCATTATATTCTGGTATTACAATATAAGCCGACGTTAAAACGAAGAGACTATAGCACGGTGATACACACATGGGCGAACAGTGGCTATCACACAGACTAAACTAACCCCAAAGTAAGTTTGAAATGTTAATCCTAAGAGATTAGACCCAGATTCTTATGGATGAATTATCTTATACTAACGGTAACGGCTTCGTTCTTGTTCTTCGATATCAGCGATACGATCGTCTTTACCTTATAATTTTTGGCCGGCCCTAATATTCGTGTTCCACAGTTATATATTTCCTTTTCCTAGAAAGTAATGAGCGAGAATATTTTCCTACGTATGCTTTTCAATGTTCCATAGAATTTTAGCTGAATCTACTGCATTAAGGTTCCTTAGGTCTAATAACGGCGTCTGTTCCTGGCTTTTCATTGTTCTGGTATTACAATATAAGCCGACGTGAAACTTTCTTCCATGCTGGTCTGGTAGAAAAGAAAAAACTTAGAATGTACCCGCTGCTTCTCTTCCTAGGCAGATCGTAAAATGGTTTGTGAAAATGCTAATCATGTCAATAGGCAATCGTTTATTTTTAATCCTTTTCCATCTTCTCGCCCACTTACTTAGAGGTAGGAATACCCTCTGAAACAAAAGAGAAATCGGTGTAGGCGTCTTCGATTAATCAGGGAACGAACATTTACATAAGTATATTTACAATCCAATTTCCAACTCAGATTTTAGTTAAGTTTTCGTAAGATTTTATTAAGAAAAGTTGTTTTATAGCAGTATTTTTTTTTTACGGATAAATAAATTTCTATCTGCTTAGAGCCGCAAAATCTTAAATGCCCTATCTGTCCCTTTAGGGATAAAGACGGCATAATATATCTATAAAAACTAAGAGACTATCACGCGGTGACATGTGGGCGAACAGCGGCTATCACACAGACTGAGCTAACCCCAAAGTAAGTTTGAAATGTGAATCCTAAGGGTTGGACCTCATCTATCAGCACGGAACAGCACTTTCCTATGCTGCTATCCTTTTCTGTTGCTCAGAAGCGTCATTTGCTAGAGCGAACGCTGCAGCACGGCCGGTGCTAAAGCGATCCGTCGCTCTCTCTCGCTCTAGAAAATTACTGTTCTGAGCAACAGAAAAGGATAGCAGCATAGGAAAGTGCTGTTCCGTGCTGATAGATGAGGTCCAACCCTTAGGATTCACATTTCAAACTTTCAACTAAGATTCTTATAAATGAATTAATATGCTTACGGTAATGACTTCGGTAATGATCTATGATATTAGCGATACGATCTTAGCTTATGATGAGAAAAGTCGCAAGAAAAATAAATAAATAAATATGTAGGGGCAAATCACACAGATTGAGCTAGCTCCAAACTTGTATTCTGCTTCTTTGTCTAAGCGCGTAACCGGGAGGTTGCATCTGTGCTGCTTCGGAGCCCGGGGTGCGCTTTCCCGCTTTTTCTTCTCCAAATATAACGTGCATGTCAAGGATACCAAAGATCTTGCAAAATGGAGAAGAAATAGCCAGAACAGTTAAAATGATTTGGCTATAGTTTTACGACCGGGCGCCTGCCTGACGTCAACCCTCTTTGGGAATGTATTTGTGCGAAAAGTTTTACAACCGGCCGCCGCCCGACGTTAACCCTCCTTGGGAATGCAATTGTAGCACGAGATGTTTGTGCTTTAGTCCTTTAGTCGCCTCTTACAACATCCACAGGAAGAGATGGAGTGGTCCTATTCTAGCCCGGAATCACAAGGGTAAAACTACTGCGGGTACTAGTACTCGGGTACTTGTGTTTTGGGATACTAATTTAACGATACTATATTTTATAATAAGTACCTACATAAATAAATAATAAAAATGGTTACGTCACACTTGGACTGAATTAAGTACTTATATGTAATATGGTTAATATATACCTATGTATGTAAGATATATATTTATATGTGTGTATATAGTTATGTAAGTATAATCTCATAGTGAAATTTTGTACGTACCGGCTTCTACCTTAAGTTTACCTATAATTGAGTAAATATCCTCTCAATCTATCGCAGGTTGACTGGAAGAGATCCCTACATGGGATAAATCCGCCTTTGTATAATTGCTCTTTCGTATTACGTTGTCTTTTATACCTCTTTTTTTGGTACAATAAAGTTATTACAAACAAACAAATAATACCCAAGACCCAGTACAATTTGAAAAAGGCCATTTTACAACTTACCCTGGCTAGGGATCGTTATTGTGTAGTTCTGAACACAGACACTCTTAAGGCAAGTTAAGGTGTAACTCCAAGTTCAGCATCCAATTTCCTGGGCATTCCAGGAACATTTGCTTTAGCTGTAACTTTCCTGAAAGCTTCCATATCAAAGTTGGTTATTTGGATATGTGGTGGATGTCCGGTTTGCTGCCATTTAGGTCTGACTTCGATTAAGTTTTCAACATAAGTTCTTGCGGTAAACGAAGTTACTCGGTGGCCTGGCGATGGCATACATCGTATTAATTCTGTTAATACTACATTATATTATCACGTCTTTATCAAGTAAGAATAAGAATGACTTAGTTAGCCCGTATTACAGGCTGACAACAGTCAGTAAGTCTTTTATGTGAAAGTGTATACTTTTTTATATTAATTTGCCAGAATCGGTCCTTGATGTGCCAGACAGAAAATTCAAAGCTTATGTGAAGAAAGTACTTTGTGAGAAGGCTTATTATAGGACCGATGACTATTTTTAAGACAAAAAAGTCTGGCTTGAGCTTGGCGCGGGTCCCTTTTATAGGTTTGTATAATGTCTAAGTAGACATGTCATAGTTTAGGTACATTGGTACATACTAAATTAACATTATTTTAAATATCGTAATTCTTATAATTCAATCATTAAATTGAAATAAGAATTATATGACATGGGTAACAAAAAATTTAATCTCAGTCCATCCATATAACTAATATTAAGTTTAAAGTTTGTTAGTTGACGTCTTTGGAGAAAATGCTTCAGTGCAGTTTGTTGCTGCTTCTTCTGCACTTGCGCCTAGAAAGCGGCATAAACTTGTAAGTAACGATTTTACGGTTGAATTTGAATTTATCCCTTATGGGGTAGACAGAGACGAAGGCTATAAGTCCCAAGGGCAAAAAACGTGATGGTATGCGAGAAGATGGAGAAAGGAATCAAAATAGTGACGGGTTGTGGAACAACTTACATATTAAATTAATAAAAGTATAATAGGTATAAAATAAGTAAAACATTATTTTATTACTGTAAATAAATAAAAAATACCTAAAAATAAATACTAGCCGCTATGATTCGCATTTTCGATCATTCAGATTGAGTTGAGCCCCAAAGTAAGTTCAAGACTTGTGCAATGGGATACCAACTCAACGATAGTATATTTTATAACACATATGTATATAGATAAACATCAAAGACCCGAGTCAATCTGAAAGAGATCATTTTCCATCTTGACCTGACCGGGGATCGAACCCTGAACCTCCGGTGTGACAGCTTGGCATGATGACCACATAGGTCGACAAAAAGCTGGTACATTCTATTTTTTTTTCTATTTTTTATTCGGGAGCGTCAGTATATAGAACCCGCGCTCCGCGACGGTGCGCGGTGCAGTGGGATAACCGCCTTAGAATTGCTACTTGCTACACACTTATTCGGGCGGTAAAATCTAATATATGTAGATGAATGTTTCGAAAAAACGGCGATATAATTGATTCGAGTCAGCTTTATTGTTCTAAAATACTGCCGAACCGACAAAGCCGGCCTGAATAAGTGTGTAGCAACCCTTACTGTACAAACAATTTGACTTAAAGAGACAAATATTTTGGATATTTTATTCAAAACGCAACTACTATTTTGGAAGAATGTTGATTCCATTTGTTATCCAGGCTCACGTTCGAAATATCGAAATACCTTCAAAGAATTCCGCTGCAGTCGCGGTTCGGAAATTCAAGACATGTCGCCGCGATGTACATGGAAATATAAGGAGGTATAAACGTTTTTACACATCTGCAAGAAAGTAGATCTGAATAATAAAGTTGGGAAAGAATTTCTTAACATACAAATCTGATTGTGTATTTCGTTTAATTAAATATGTTTATAAATTCGTTTTCCTTTCTTATTACGCTTAGGAAAAACCTTACTACGAACTGATCGCTAAGTTTGCCGGTCCGTGTAATTCGTGTCCCTTTCCGTCAACGGCAAACTTAGCGCGAAGTTATACATATAGTATTAAGTAACACGATAATTGTCCAATAGCACACCGAACGGAAACTTGCAGCGTCCCCGCACCTTTTCCCCGTTCTCGGGTGCGTTTGATTGCTTTGAACACTGAAACTCACACATTGACGTGTGCAGATGGATATATAGGCTCTAACAAAATATACTGAAACTATTTGAACAGTGTATTCACCCCATGATACTGAACAACTTTCCCCAAGGAACATATATAACGTCTAACAAAATATACTGAAACTATTTTAAGGGTGGATTCAGTCCTTGATACTGAACAACTTTCCCCAACGAAATATGAAAAATAATTTTTGGCTTTCCCCACAAATTCGGATCAGCTGATCGGTCAATTTGTATGGGAGGTCAAAAAATATTTTTCATATTTCGATATATGGGGGAAGTTGGTTAGTATCATGGACTGAATGCATCCTTAAAATAGTTTCGGTATATTTTGTTAGACCCTGTATATGTATAGAAATATGAAAAATAATTTCTGGCCTCATATACAAGTTGATCGATCAGCTGATCTGAGTTTCTATGGAAACCAAAAAATTTTTTTTTCATATTCGATATATTATTCTTTCCTTTGGGAAAGTTGTTCAGTATCATGGACTGAATACACCCTTAAATAGTTTCAGTATATTTTGTTAGACGTTATATAGTTTCGTTTGTAGTAGTAGTAGGAATAAATGTTACTCCGCTTGTATGAAGCGCCATACCTGTGTCGATAGTATCGTCCTATTTCTTTGTCAAACTTAATTAGACTTGATGGTTTCTTTACACTGAAACGAGGACACGTACCTACGTTCGTCGTGCTGATTTCGGAGTATGGTTCCTGCCTTTTTCAAGGTAGATTGGTTTCAGGCTTTCTTATGCGTGACTACTAAGGATAAGGATGCTTACCAATATGTATTATAAGATATAACAAAATATAGGAGGTACATACTGTAACTAATTAAAAGGTAAAATTTATAATAATAAAATTTATTTATACTATAATAATATCATACCATGATATTACGAGTATATATAACAGCTGTCATGTCCGATGAATCATATATCAAAATATGAAATATTAATCCATAAAAATCTAAATCAAAATAAAAACTCATATATTAGCTGGTCGGTTATCTTGCATCATCATCAGGTCATCATCATACCATATCAGCCACAGAATGTCCACTGCAAGACATAGGCCAAGGATTTCCAAAACAACCCATAGCAAGCGGCCTGCATCCAGCGTCTTCCTGCACTTTGCTTAGGTCGTCCGACTATCTAGAAGGTGAGTGTCCTGCGCTGTGCTTGCCTATGGCCGCAAGACCCAAAAGGCAGTTTAAGCATGATGATGGGCAGGAACATGGAAGAATGAATCAAAATAATGATCGGTTGCTAGCAGCATCGCTTATTGATATGATTCGTAATTTCACCCATTCCCTCAAAGTCAAATTTTTTTATTCAATGTAGGATAAAATATATTTATATTACTTATTAAAGGTCATTATTTTTAATTATTTTTAGTGCAAAAGCTACCGATACTAGGGTTTCGCAACGACCACTGCTGAGAAGAAACGCCGAAAGAAACTCATTTACACAGTATTGGTCGCCTACGCGCTGGAAGGGCTTTGTCAGTTTACAAAGATATTATGCCTAATACAATGAATTTGAATTTTTTTTTTTTTTTTTTTTATCTTTATTATCATAGGATATTTATAATATCTCTTAATAATAGTCACTTTGTTTTGTTTTGCACAAATGTTGACGTCAAATCGTTACTTAAAGCTAAGTTTACGCCGCTTCCTAGGCGCAAGTGCAGAAGAAGCGGCAACAAACTGCACTGCACGTTTTCTCCAAAGACGTCAACTAACAAACTAAAAACTTAAAATTAGTTATATAGATGGACAGAGATTACATTGTTTATTATGTCATAATTAAATTGAATTATAAGAATTACGAAATTTAAAATAATGTCAATTTGTAAATTTAGTATGTACCAATGTACCTAAATTATGACATGTCTAAGTATACAAACCTTTAAGAGGGACCCGCGCCAAGCTCAAGCCAGACCTTTTTGTCTTTAAGATAGTCATCGGTCCTATAATAAGCCTTCTCACAAAGTACTTTCTTTACATAAGCTTTGAATTTTCTGTCTGGCATATGAAGGACCGATTCTGACAATTTATTATAAAAAAGTATACACTTCCCCATAAAAGACTTACTGACTGTATTCAGCCTGTAATACGGGCTAACTAAGTCATTCTTATTACGTAAATTTCTATCTGTAAAATCACTTACTTTATTGAACATGGAAATATTTTTCCTTACATACATTATATTTTCAAATATGAATTGTGATGCAAAAGTAAGTATACCTATTTCCTTGAATAATTCCCTCAGTGAGTCTCTCGATCCTAAACCGTAAATAGCACGAATTGCTCTTTTTTGTAAAAGAAAAATAGTCTGAATGTCCGCTGCACTCCCCCATAGAAGTATCCCGTAAGACATTAGACTGTGAAAGTAACTAAAGTACACTTGTCTAGCAGTTGCTACATCTGTCAATTGTCTTATTCTCCTAACAGCGTAAGCCGCAGAGCTAAGCCTATTAGAAAGTTTAGTTATATGAGCGCCCCATTGAAGTTTCGAATCAATTGTGATTCCTAAAAAGGTAGTACTTTCAACCAGATCGAGTTTCTGACCATTAATTAGTATATCAACACAGGCTTGATTCACATTAGGAAGAGAGAATCGAATGCATTGGGTCTTGTTCGCATTTAACATGAGGTTATTGGCCGAAAACCAATCAGAAATTAAAGATAAGGTGCTGTTCACCGCGCTAGCATCACTTTTATGTCGATCTATGTTGATGTTATCACAATATAACATGTAAAGCTTGCGAACGAGTGCAAAATCCAATTTACAGAAATAAGTAACACTGAGTAGTCCGAGTTGACCAGTCCCTACTGGCGGCACCCTCGATCGGCTTTTACGATCTGCGCAGGAAGAGAAAGAAGCAGCTGGTACATTCTAAGTTTTTCTTTTCTTCCAGACCGGCATGGAAGATTACTAACAAGCTTTTTCTGTAAAGAAAACCTTCAACAACATCAGTGTCATTGTTTGTTCCCGGGACCGCATAAATCTTCCGTGGGTGCCTGTTTAGCACCCATTTGCAATTTATCTGTTGCTTTTTACCAAAACACCACTGTAATGTGACCTCTGGTTGTAAAACTAAATCCAAAAAGATGGTTTTAATCTTAGAGCTCAGCGAAAATGGTCAATGTAAGTAAATAATTTATAAATTGTCCGTCCCATAAGGATTTATTGGTGATTACAAAAAACATGTGAGTTTTGGAACGTTGTAGAATTAATTTTGTAAGGACTAACTTGCTTTTACGTGTTTTACTAATAAATTAACACTCTTCCGATTTGATTTAATAATTTGTAATTTTGTAAAAATAATTAATTTTCCATGTAAGCAGGTGTTTTTATTATACTCACCTATGACTTTATTAGAATATATAATTTTGAACTAATTAGATTCATAATTACAATAAAAAGACAATTAAACTAAATTTTAAGTAAATGAAACGAAAATTATAAACTTTATTATAACTAATAAAAAATAAATTCTATTATAATTAAATTCTAAGTAATTATTATGTTTAACTACTTCATTACAGAAATTATCTGTTTTGATGATATTTTAAATCTATAATAGGTAACAATAACAATATTTTTTTGATACATAATTTCGTATTTTTATGATCAGTAAATTTTTTCTACTTTTAATCTATATATAGAGGATCCAGGAAACGGCTCCAACGATTTTGATAAAACTCAGTACCTATTTTTAGAGTGCCGGGGCGCAAAAATCTAGCTAGGTTTCATTTTTAGAGAACCTACTTTTCTGTGTCATCATCATCATCAGGTTTTTTTTAGTCTCCACTGCAGGACGACGGACACGACCCTCTCTGTACTACCAGAGCCATACATTAGCCAGAGCAGTCAGAGGATTTAATCTTTAATTTAGTTTCGTTGTTTATAACGGTTGGAAGTTTATTGAATATTCTAATAGCCATGTAGTATGGACTTTTTCTTAGCATTTCAATGCGCGATTTAGGTAGATATAAAGACGTAGTGTAAATATTAAAGTATTTTCCTTCTAAATAAACCTCAACCTCCTATTCATTTTGTTATTTCTAACGCTATCACGTAGAAACACTAGAATACAATCTCACTAAGCTTCTACCGATTCTGTAAGGATTTGTTGAAAGGATTTAGACATTTTTGCTTTGTTTCTAAATGCTTTCGTAGAATATCAAATTTAGGTACATTGTACGTAGGTACCTTCTTTGATGGCTTCGAAATATTTTATAATAAACAAAAAATAATGCTTATTATACAAAGCTGAATATAAGGGAAAACTAAAGGCATTTCTGCTGGACAAATGTTATTATTCACTAGAGGAATTCTTAATTTAGCAGGAAGTCTTCCGAAATCAATTGGCCATCTAAACCCGTGACAAACGAGTCTTCACCTAAGGTAGGAAGGGACGCATATGAATTTATAATAAATTATGCTAAGCTCCGTACTTCGGGTTAGGAAGCTAAATTTATTCAGCGACACGGATATAGAGCCCGTTTTGATATGCCATGATATGCGTCGGACAACGTAGCAAACTAAAATCAACCAAGATGTAAGTTTCGTCAGGTGCGGTGGCAGTACTCTCTTCCTTGATCTATTAATATTTTGATAGCAAATATTTTATATTTTTTAATAAATAACTATACCTATAAGGACAAATCACACTGATTAAGCTAGACCCAACGTAAGTTTTAAACTTGTGATATGGGATACTAACTCAACGATACTATATTTTTTTTGACGTGACAACGTCTTAAATTAGGTTGCGGCTGGGAGTCACTTATGAAAAAGTGTAACGCTCGGTAACGTTACGATGAGTCACCGAACGAGAGAGAGGCCCGCCGAATGCCTTGCGTCTCTCTCCCACTCAACTATGATCGGTCTGCCGCGCGCGTTGTCACGTAAAATCTTCGCCCGTAAAACCGACTTTACAGGCAACCATTTTTTTATGATAAATACATGTATAGATAAACACCCAAGATCCAGGACAATTTGAAAAAGGCCATTTTCCTACTTGCCCTGGCTGGGAATCGAACCCAGAACCTCCGGATTAGCGGTCTAGTGGTTTAATCAACGGTTCTCTATTTTCTCTTATAAATATTTATCCATAATCTTAGGTATTATGATTTTTTTTCATAATCATCATGTGTCCGCGTAATGACTAGCCCTAACTTAATGTCACATAATATTTCAGAAAGTTCAGAAGGCATTTCTAAGATACCTCTATAAACGTATCTACGGATATTATCCCTATCTCTATCCTACGTTGTTTCTTTTAGGGTCTCTTGGGTTAAACTCACTTAGAACCCGTAGAGATGCTGGGCAATTGGTAATCTGTTTGAAAATTTTACGTAATTTTATCGACGTCCCCGAGCTTCATAATCAACTTTGTCGCCTAAATGTACCAAATAGACGTTTGGTGCAACGCTCATGTCAGCCGCGAAAACTGTTTGCCCCACCGGTCACACGCACGGTATCACATGAGCAATCTCCTCTATGTCGCATGCTTACGGACCTTAACACATTCCTGAATCAGCAACCTGAGTGTGATGTGTTTGTTGATGGAACGAATATGGTTGTAAGGAACCTATTGGTATATTGCGAGAATGACAAAAATGTTTTTAAAATGAAATGACTAGAATGAAAAAAAAGTTTTTACTGTACATTATTAGTGGTGGCGCCCGTCGTACCAGCTGTGTAAATTCTTTAATTACATTTAGCTATAAGTTCTTTCTATATGCTGTAATTGGTGAAAGCCGTTGTATTTAGTTTTTACAATAAATAAATAAATAAATCACGTGCCCTAAAATTGAAATCCTTAAATATAAAAGGCCCTTAATTTGTTAGCTATAAATATTTCATAATCATCATAAACAGGTCTTTTGTAGTTTTCACTGCAAGAGCACGACCCTCTCTGTACTACCAAAGCCATACTTGGCCAGAATAGCCAAAGGATTTGGCCTACACTCTCCACGCTAGCCAGATGGGTTGAAGAGGTCTCATTGATGTTTATAAGCTTTGTTTAGCTTGTATTTCCTAAGTCGCCTTCTATGACATCCACGGGAAGACTTGGAGTTGTCCTATTTACTCTGCCGGGAACCACACGACATGAAACGCTTTTCTATAATTGTTATAAGTACATGAATATTAAAATGTCATATCCAGTATTTTTGTTTCTTTGTTAGGTACCTGCCACACGTCACTGAAACAATGTTACCATTAAAATGACCGTCGTTACTGAAAAAGCGAGTTTATCCTACTAATACATGTCCTTAGTGTTACCCTATTATTAAGCCATTTGCCGCAAAGCGAGCCCCTAATGGACGCAGAAATAAATTTGTACAAAATTGCAGGGTTTTGTGCCATCAATAACGTGTTAGTAATTCTCTTTTAAATAATTATTATATAGAACCCCGTGTGGTTCCGGGTTAGAATAGGACTACTCTACCTCTTTTTGTGGATGTCGTAAAAGGCGACTAAATTATTAAGTACAAACATCTCATGCTACAATTGCATTCCCAAGGAGGGTTAACGTCGAGCGGCGGCCAGTTGTAAAACTTTTCGCCCAAACGCAAGGTCTTCGGCATCCTTGGGTGACCATTGACATGCATGTCATATTTGGAGAAGAAAAAGCGGAAAAGTGCACCCCGGGCTCCGAAGCAGCACAGCTGAGGATCCAACTGGGAACGCGCTTGGATGTAAATTAATATGTAGGTTTAAGATCTCGCGTATCGAGTTTTCTATTAAATGCAACGCCAATGCACTATCACTTCTTTATTCCTAATGAATAACGGGGCAGACAGAGCATTTTGGGTCTTGGAGCTCTAATAAGACAGAGCCTAGGGTCACAAGACTCAAAGGCCACTTTTAGCGTGATGATGGGCAAAAAGGTGAAAAAACGAATCAAAATAGTGATGGGTTGCTACCCGTATCGCCTAATAACAAGATTCGTATTTATGACCATTCCCTCGATCTCTTCTTCTTTATCTGAACGCGGTTGCATCCTTGGCTATGCTGCTTCGGAGCCTGAAGTGCGCTTTTCCGCTTTTTCTTTTCCGAATATAATATGTATATCTATGGTCACCCAAGGATGCCGAAAATCTAGCGAATTGGAGAAGAAATAGCCGAATAATATCGTTTATAATTATGCTTTAGAACTTATCTCTACATCGTGTTACTGAAAGAACGCAAAACCCCTCAGATGGTACCTCAGCCCATGTAACTGAACAACTTTTGTTCCACAACTTTCACGAAATTCAAGAAAAAAAATCGGATTTTCATACAAATTGATCCGATCAGCTGATCAGTTTGTATGAAAATTCAAATTATTATTAGAGGTACCATTTGAAAGCTTTTGCGTTCTTTCATTAACACGATGTATATTTAATAATCTTAGCTATATATTCTATCAAGTTACATGAGTAGGTACATAGTTAATTATTGTCTATAAAATTAAACATTTCATCAACATCAAAGCAAGTTTATGTATGAATCACAACATGAATTGTCAGCCCGTCATAAATCAAGCGTAAACAATTACTGAAACCTTTGAACAAACAAAGCTTGCATCTTGTGTATAAAATATGCGGTATGCGTCATTGGCCCCTTAGGGCGTGAGCACACGAAACCGTTTTGGGTAAGTACCTAAATAGATTTGAGACTATTTTTTGTTAAAGGTTATAGACGATCTCCGTGGCATATTGGTAACCACTCTAGTTCGACACTCGAATTTAATCGGTTTTGGGTTCGAACCCAGGCAGGATATGTTGAACAATGGTCTTGTTAGGGGTTTGTACCCAAAGAGTGCCAATAAGACCCTATTACTGTGACTCCGCTGTCTGTCCGTTTGTCCGTCCGTCTGTCACAGGGCTCTATTCTTTGAAGCTAGGAATTTTAACCGTTTGAGTATTACTGTGTACGCTATAACAAAAAGCACTATAAATAAGATAAAATTGAAATTTGCTATTTCTTACTCGCTTACAATGTACAAAAGTCATGTAGAGTCTCTCTTCATATTTAGTCATCACTGACATAACATGCAACAGTCAACTGGAACAAATTTTAGTTAATATTTTATTTATTGTCAATTAAAATTCTAAGTCAAATTATCATAGAATTCAAATCATTATTCTTTCTTCTTATATTGTACATGGTACATAAAAGGAAACACTATCATATCTTAATTCCTTTCATTGAGGGATTCCTAAAACCAAGGGACACAAGTCTAATCGTAACACGTTTACCTCCCTACGATTTGAGTTCGTGACGTTGAGTTCTCTTGCCATGTTTTTTCAAACCATTTACTGCCAACCAACCTACCTACCCAGGGTGATGGTTTTGGTCAAAACAACTTTTGTTGGGAGAAGTAGTCCAGCAGTGGATTGATATTAGACTGATACAGAAAATAAAAGAATCTCTCTCTCTCTCTCATCTTAGCATATTTCCAGTTGCAAACTCAGCAATGCTGTGAAGCCCGGGTCTGCTTTCCGGCTTTTCCTTGTAACACCATTGGCACGCATTTTATCATATCATAGCGTATCTTTGCGCCACTGTTCTTTTTCACGTGCCTACATTTCTCTCCATCCACTGGTTATCTGGAAGATATCGCTGTCAGCGATAAGACCGCCTATTGTACCTATGTATAAATATTTACAATTTGTATTTTGTAAATTTTTTTTAGGTGCAATAAAGAGTTTTTCATTAATTCATTCATTTATCCTTGACGACGTCTAGCCAACGTTTCTTGGGTCTACCACGTCGTTAAAATAAAATAAAATATAATGTATATGCCCAGCGGATTAGCTCGTTGAAGTGGCAGTGGGCGGGACACATAGCGCGACGAACCGATGGCCGATGGGGCAAAAAGGTTCTCGAATGGCGACCACGTACTGGCAAGCGAAGCGTAGGACACCCACCCACAAGGTGGTCAGACGACCTGACCAAGGTCGCTGGAAAGCGCTGGATGCAGGCCGCTCTAGATCGGTCATTTTGAAAACCTTGGGAGAGGCCTATGTCCAGCAGTGGACGTTATGCGGCTGAAATGATGATGATGATAATGTATATAATATAATGCCTGTATGATAAATAACTCTCTTGCTGTTGGTTACTTAATGTGCTCAAGTCCTTATATGGTGTCTTAATGCTGCCCTGACGAATGACGGGGCCAAATGAACGGGTATTAAACAGGGGCGCTACTACTTAATAAAATCACGTGTTACTCGTTTATGTCATTCCCCGTGTGGTTCCAAGTCAGAATAGGACCACTCTATCTCTTCCTGTTGATGTCGTAAACGGCGACTAAAGAAAAAAAATGCACTTAAATAAAGCTCGTGCTACAAATAGCATTCTCAATGAGGGTTGACGTCAGGCAGGCGGCCGGTCGTAAAACTATAGCCATATCGTTAAAAATTTACCGGCTATTTCTTCTCCAATTTGCTAGAAAATTTTTGGCATCCTTGGGTGACCATTGATATGCATATTATATTTGGAGAAGAAAAAGCGGGAAAGCGCACCCCAGGCTCCGAAGCAGCACAGCTGAGGATGCAACCGGGAACGCGCTTAGATGAAGAAGACTCGTTAATGACATATGATTTAAAAAAATGGTCATCTCAACTTCCCAACTAATATTATAAATGCGAAAGTGAGTTTGTATATTTGTTTGTTTTTTTGTTTGTTACCTCTTCACGCTTTATCTACTGAACCAATCTTGTTGAAAATTCGCATACACATAGTTAGGAGTACTGAGAAGGACATAGGTACCTTTCATCCCGAAAAAAAGTAATGTTCCCGTGGGATACGCGAGCGAAGCCGCGGGCAAAAGCTAGTATCTATATAATTGTCTTTTTACCCGACTACGGCGAAGTCAAAACGAGGGTTATGTGTTTCGCCGCTATGTATGTTCATCTGCTCCCTCGTATCTTCTATGATATCCATGATACCTTGACAAATGACAAATCGTTGGAAGCGTCTTGGCTGGCCGCTGGTTATAGAATATATTTATTTATTTATTTATTAATTTACAAAATTCATGTACACAACATACAAAGAAAGGAACGTACAAAGTAAGAAAATAGAGTATATAGGTACTGCTTAGTAATGAGTAATAGCATGAGCAATGAGAATAGCATTTAGTAATAAACTAAAAAATATAATAAATAGAATCATTACATGCAGGATATCAAATAAAAGAGCTTAATTAGCACATTATTAGCTGTTTCTTTCTGATGTGTCTGTGATGAATCCGCTAGATGACAACAAGTCAAAATAAGACACATTTTTCTAAACGTCAAAACAAACATTTTCTATGGGAGTTGTATGAAAATTAGAACCGTGACGTCATAGTTTTGAGGAGTCAAATAGCCGTCTGAATGTCAGTTTTTCTGCATGAAAATGAATATGATCAATGACAAGTGACACTATTTTATGAAGTTTTATTCTCTTAAAAGTACCAAATAATTATTTCCAGTCATCTACCCAATTGAAACGTCCTTTTCAGTAAGAATGTGCCCTGGAGTCGGGTTTTGTTTTGAAAACTATATCTTGTTTAGTTAATTTACAGTTAGCTCTTTTTAATTTTAATATATCATAATAAAAAAACAAAAGAAATGCAATTAAAAATACAGTTCTACATTATATATCTAACCCGCCCCTTGATATTTCTGCTGCAAAGGTGCCCAATATACTTGCTGCGTTAACACGCTGAATGGCAATGGCCAACCTTTGCATCAGAAATAAGCCTAAGTGGGAGTCACCATTCTTTTCCCTTGTTCTGTGCCCTAACTCCTGGATTAGACGCTTGGCGTCTGTACCCCAATATCTCATGGTGTCTACGGCTATAGAAATGAAACTGAACCGAAATGGCATATGGCGCGGTGCGTGAGAGAGACGCGAAATAGGTACTAGCCCTCGGTCAAAGCAGTCAGCGCTAGCTCGTTCCCCGCCCCGCGCGCCTCTCAAGGCCCCCGCGCACATCTAGACACCCATACATAGCCGCAAGCGATTTTACGTGCACACATGCTTAAGTGTCGTTTCTTTTTGCGTAGTGTATATATTTTTTGACTGTAGTGCTGTCCCATAACCAATTTTGTTAATTTACAGTAAAATTATACCTTGCGGGTCGCACCTGGACAAGAGCATATTTGATTGAAATCAGTCAATAAATAACGCTACAGCAAAAAAAAAGCAATGTTCTCTCCTTTCCTCTCTATTTCTGCCCCAATCGAAAATCCCGATCGACTAAAAATTTAAACTAAATAAATAAAATATATATGGACTTAATACACATATTGAGCTAGCCCCAAAGTAAGTTCGAGACGTGTAGTACGGGATACCAACTCAACGATTCTTTAGTTTATAACACACACATATATAGATAAACATCCAAAGGTCAATCTAAAAAGGTAATTTTTCATCTTGACCTGACCCATCGAACCCGGGACCTTCGTTGTGACAGCCTGGCAAGATGACCACTAGGCCACAGAGGTCGTCGTAAATCAATAAATTGTGTGCCAAATTCCGTCGAAATCGGTTCAAAAATGCGACCTATAGGCGAGAACAGACAGACGTACAAAAGCTGCTTCACTCGCTCGGTTTTTATTTATGAGCTTTAGTAAGCTAGTTTCGAGTTCCAATGGTAGCCCGCCAGGCTTTTAACGTTCTGTGCCGCTGAGCGTATAATACATTCGGGTATTCGCCCCCAAGACAGGGCACACGTTTATTTTGAATAAAAATGTAGCGGACCTCGGATGAGATCTATTTGTCACGGGTGAAATTAAGCTGCTTTTGTTCCGCGAAATGTCCTCGTAACGTCTTCTTTTCTTTGTCAATGTTAGGAATTTTATTATTTGCTTTGTCAACGTTAGTAGGATAGAGATCGGATATTCGGATGCATATTTAGGTACCTCAAGTAAGTTTTTGGCTAACAAATTATGGAAGCGATACCTAAAAATAAAATCCCGGGATTCCGGGCAACCATATTACGTTGGAACGAGATTACTGTCATTTGTGTAAAATTGTATTTATTATGTCGCACGGAGTATTAAGTATAATTAAATTTGTTTTTTATTTTATTTTTTAAAAGTGCTTTGCATAGTAGTCAACTTTTAAACTTTAGGTAAATTATGCATCCGAATATCCGATCTCTAATGATTATAATGATTTGTTAGATTATTTTCATAAAATTTATTTTTTGATGTCTTTCCCAAATGATTAAATAAAAAGAACGCTTGCTTGTTAACAATACCTACATTTTATTATATCACGTCCTTATCCCTAACGAGGTAGACAGAGGCCAGGGCCGTAAGACCCAAAGGCCACATTTAGCGTGATTGTGGGCGTTAAGATGAAAAAAGGGATCAAAATAGTGGTGCGTTGCTAGCCGCATCGCCTATTAACATGATTCAGATTCTCGCCTATTTCCTAAATTTTAATAAAATTATTAGTTCATGATTGGTATGTTAGGTTAAAAAAAACAATCACAAACAGTGGGAACACTCCCAATTGATGACGTATTCTTGTTCTAATCACGCGACCAGCTGTCACGGGAATAGAATACCATATTTTATTCAACCATTGTATCCTTATAGGACGAATTGACAAAGCTAAAAGTGGAATTTTATTCAAAGTCCCAGCTTCATAATAGCCGAAGGCGGTACCGGCGAGCGACCTCTTTGTAGTATATTCAGTGTAACCTGCCGTTTACATTTCACTTTAGACTATCCCACGGGACCTAGTGTTTTCTATTTCCAACCGTAGCTCGGAAACTACTGAATTGTACTTTGAAACTTTGATCTGTGGTTTGAATTTATGTACGCGGAATCGCTTAGGAAACACGTCAGAATTTATATTTTACAACCTTTTGTTTAGTTTCTTCATTATTTATCTTCCATGCTGGTCTGGGAGAAAAGAAAAACATTAGAATGTACCAGCTGCTGGTCTTCCCGCGCAGATCGTAAAAGCCAATCAAGGGAACGGGTGAAAATGCGAATCATGTTAATAGGCGATGCGGCTAGCAACCCATCACTTTTTTGATTCCGTTTTCCACCGTCTAGCCCACTACCACGCAAAAAGTGACCTTTGGATTTTACGGCCCTGGGCTCTGTCTGCTTAGAGCCGCAAGACCCAATAGCTCTGTCTGCCCCATTAGGGATAAAGACATGACAGTGTATGTGTAATGTTTATTTAGTTTCACAGGTGCCTTGTATTCCGAAAGTCGTGGGTTCACTACGCGGGTTCGCTTCCTACTGTAAAGCATACTTTGTGACAAAATTGTTTCCAGTCTGGTTAGGATATTGTAGGCTTGAATTACCTGATTATCCGAAACGATAGATGATTCCGTGCTTCGGAAGGCACGTAAAGCTGTGGGTCCATATGCTGCATGCCACTTGGATGCTGCATCTCTCCCAACCTCATTTCTTTCTCATCCTGTCCACTTTTCATTCCTCATTTCATTTCAAATTTCATTTCATTCCATTTTCAAATCATTTCTCTCTCGGTCATCTGACATTCTACCATCATCTCTCTTACTGTTCACTTCTATTCAGTCCTACGTTCTGTCTAATCTTATTATAATATAATATATATAGAAGTTATAAGTCATACGTTGTATGACAAATAAATTAATAATAAATTTAATCTAACTGTCTAAAGTGTCAGTTCTCCACTCCATCTACTTTTTTATATGTGGTAACTCGACTAAGAGCCCATTTATTTATGTATCTTGTAACGATGCTGCATGCAGCGCCGGGACAGGTCGGGGTCCCACATTGGCGCCCAACGTGGGACCCCGACCTGTCCCGGCGCTCTAGGCGAGTTCCCACATAGAAGATATAAGGAGAAGTGGAGAATAAACTCGATAAAAACACAGATTATTATAATTTATTATCTGATACTGACATAAGAGTACTGAGTATAAAAGTCTGTTATAAAAGAATAATATTTCATAAGGTACAACAGATAGAAGTAAACGATCAGCTTCAGAGATGATGGTGGAATGAGTGAAAAGGGATCAGTTAATGATTTGAAAATGGAATGAAAGGGAATTTGAAATGAAATGAAGAATGAAAAACGGACAGGATGAGATGAAGAAAGGAGGTTTGACCATGATGCATGCAGCATCGTTACAACCTTTATATCCCTGGCCATCGTAATACAGCTCTTTCCAGATATTTATTGTGTCTAATTATTTATTGTGTCTAATACATATTCCATACATGAATGAAATAGCAAGTCACTTTATCCATATGCGTTACATTCACGTTTTCAATATTCCAGAGATCTTTCGATGATAGCGAGGGCGGATGTTTTATTCATCTTGTCGGGATGGGGCGGCAAAAAACACAATATTTTGACAGACGGTCGGAATTATTTTTACATATGATAATGTCCCGGAACGCTCAGATTCTGTTTGGAATAAAAATAAATAAATACAAGGGATTTTGTTTATATAGGACAACTATACCTATATATATATATATATATATAACTAATAACTTCGGTTCTATACCGGAACTAAATATACTGAAAAGTCTAGAATTTGATTCATAAAATCCCCAACCATGCGTGTTAATTTTTTTCAAATAAAAATGTTATAGTTTCTAATTAATGCTTTAAATAAAAATAAAAATAAATATTTGGAAAAACAAAATTAATGCTTTTGGTAATTTTATTTTAAACTTTCGAAAAATAATATACCTATTTAAAAAGTTAAATTTCATAAACGAAATTATTGTAGAAATAAAACATTGAAATATTCGAAAATCACTTCGTCAAAATGGTCACTAAACTGTATCGGCAAAATTCTTTATTAAATTTTGCACACTTGGTAATCCGCAACATAAATGCTATAATATAAATGTAAATGCTTCGTTATAACATCAATCTAAAAGACCACGCCATATCGAACCAGACTCAAACGTTTTCATGATACTGACGGCATTGCTACGCTGTATAGATGGAAATTCTTTAAGGTAGATAGTGCTGCCAGGAAGAAATGGTCAGCACTTTAACTGCCTCCGTGGTTCAGTGGTCAAGGCGTTTGCCTTGTAATCCGAAAGGTCGTTGGTTCAAATCCCACTGGGAAGCATACTTTGTGAAAAGTTGTTTCCAGTCTGGTTAGGATATTGCAGGCTTGAATCACCTGATTATCCGAATGATTCTGTGCTTCGGAAGGCACTTAAAACTGTGGGTCCCGAACGCCATCTAGCGTTTGTTTATCCTTGGATTGGATCTGGTCTAAGTCTAACTGATTGACGTGTAAAAGTGCCATCAAAGGTCTAATTACTAAAAACATTTTAATTTTAAATAAGATTCGGAGCGTCTATCAAATCATAAATCAAATTATAATTATTACAATGTATTTTATTATAAACATGTCGAAGCGACCAGCACCGTGAAACGGGATGCAAGGAATTTTTCTTAGAACGTGCTATAAAATGATAACAACGCTCTTAAATGTTGCAATTCTAGAATATTTTCTCAGCAGGGCGTTCAAAGCGAGAAATACGAATACGTACAGTGTACACTTTTATCGCATTTTATCGCACACGTGAATTACGGTGCCTTACGTGTGTTACGGTTTATTATGTTTCTTTAGACTCATTTGTACTTTGTCTGCAGGTATTGATCTTATTTAGTCTTGTATTATTTTATCCAAATATTTTGCTTTATTTATTTATTTTACTCTTTATTGCACACAATTTAACAAATTAGACACAAATAATAGAGATAAATGTTAGCATACAAAAGGCGGCCTTATCACCAAATAAACTGACAATGTAAAAGCCAATTGAGGGAATTACTGACGTGTTAAATTAAATTACTTCCGACTAGAAAGAGGCCACAGCAACAGCACTTTTCGTGCACTGCATCAAGTTGCCATCGAACATGAAGCAAGTCACGAGGGACTGCGGAGAAGGTGTGGTATTTCCATCGTTTCATTACAGAGTTACTATGGCCACCTTCCAGCTCTATCATGAGACCAGCTCCAAGTCATCAAAATATTGCATTGTCACGTAATATGCATAAGCGCGCAAAATTTCAGCTCAATCAGTTAAAGATATCTGCATTAAAATTGAATTGCAAGTTTCCACCCGAACAAACATAGTTACATACATATAATAAAATAAAATAGCTTTTATTGATTGCTTACATGATTAACATGCCAATTAAATAAATCACACTTTGTATTTTTGAGTTACTAATTGATTTAGAATTGACTTATACATAGTTATAGTTTATAGTCCCAATCTTATGGTTAAGATAATTTTGGCAACTTTAATAAATTTAATAATTATTACATTATTTACTTCATGCATGTAAAAACATTGATTTTATTTACTTTCATACTTTACAATATCATTCAGTAATTATTTTTATGTGATTTCATATATTAGATTAATTTTGTGTATATGTTATATTTGTATTAGTATTGAATTTCTATTACATAACAAAAAAAAATTAATGAAAAAATACAAACAGTAGACCGGGGAAAGCTGCTGAATCATTAACCAATCTTTCGCAGAAGGGACTTTTCCGGATCTCCTAAAAAAATCCTTGGTAAAACCGATTCATAAAAAAGGCAAAAAGACCGATGCTAGAAATTTCCGCCCCATCGCGATTCCTTGTACCACATCAAAAATATTCGAAAAAGCCATGGGAAATCAAACATACGAGTTTTGCGAAAAGTATAATATTTTTGACGATTGCCAAAACTGGTTTAGGAAAAATAGATCCACGACATTAGCGACATACAAATATGTACAAAAAATACTTGATTTATTAGACGGAAAAAAATACGCCATAGGCACTATGCTAGATATGACCAAGGCATATGACAAAGTCCTGAATAATATTTTAATAAATAAACTACACGGGGTAGGTGTCAGAGGCATCGCTCACGCCTGGTATAAGTCATACTTGCAGAATCGGGAACAATATGTGGAAATAGAACATTATGACCACGACACCGGAACTATATCCACAGTAAGATCAGATGTGGAACTCATGAATTGTTCTATTCCCCAGGGAAGCGTTGTCGGATGTTTGCTATTTTTAATCTACATAAACGACCTACCACAGACCCTGAATAAGACTTGCGTACTATTTGCGGATGACATTTCATTACTAACCCCTTACACAAATCATGACAATTTAGACCAATTACTAACACAAACTATTGACTCTGTTGTATCGTGGGTATCCGACCATAATCTCGAAGTAAACTTTTCAAAAACTAAATTGATACAATTTAGACCACACCAGAAAAAGGCCCTTGACATAAATCTTAACTACGGTGGAATCAAACTCGAAAGTGTCAATACATTTCAACTACTCGGACTAGTTCTAGATACGCATACAAACTGGAAAGCCCACGTTGATAAGATAGCTATAAAATTGACCAAATTAACCTACGCGCTTAGAGAATTGAAAAAAACCACTAACAAGAAAACGACAATAGCTGCATATTACGCGTATGCCTTTTCATGGTTAACCTTTGGCATCATCCTCTGGGGAAACAGCACTGATGTAGATAGTCTACTCACCCTTCAAAAGAAGTGTATAAGAATAATTGTTAATATAAAAGGGACGGAGAGCTGCAAGCCTTATTTTAAGGATTTAGAAATATTAACTTTACCGTCTATTTATATTTTGGAGGCCTGTAAGTTTGTCCGTAAATATCCTCAATTTTATACAAGGAAGGAAGACTTGCCGCGACGATATCCCACTCGGAAGAAAAATAAATTAGTTACACCCACTTCCAAGCTAGAACTATTTAAGTCTGGCCCGCTAGCTATGACGATAAAAAATTATAATGCCCTACCCGACAGCCTACGAAATGAAGAAAATAATACACTTTTTATAAAAAAATTAAAATCGATTTTAGCAAATAAAACGTAGGTATTATAAATTAGACGAGTACTTTAACGATAAAAAAATTTAATTGAAATTGACATTATAAACTATAGGTAGGTATCAAATAAACATTGACATTCATTGACATTACTTTTTTTTTACTTACATTAATTTACTTTAATTAACGATCCTGCTGACAATAAATTAAAAAAGAACCTATTTGGTAAACACTTAGGTAAGGCTTATATTCATAAATTAACTGCATGTCATAAAACTCGCTTGCCGTTCCAAATTTTGTTTTGCGATACCCGACAGGGTTCATAGTGTGCTATTTTAATACAGTGACTTTAAGTAGTTAGAACTGATGTACATTATGAAATGCAATTAATGAATTGAATTGAATTGAATCAACTATCCGACTTGCAAAACATTGACTCTACCTTATCAGTTCAAGCGCAATACGATACAATTGAAAAGTCAATTTTAAAAGGCTCTGAAAACGAAAGTCTATCGAGAAAAACCGCAAAAAAGCAAGCAATTATAACAGAAGAGATTTCAGAACTCATAAGCCAGAGACAAATACTTAAAAATAAAGAAAATAAAACAAGACAAGAAAAACAATACTTAAGCAAACTATACAGAAGTATAAATAAAAAAATAACTCAAAACATTAAATCCTACAGACTTAAAACGTTAGAAAATTATATAAATAACACTGGGGCAGTAAAAAAAGCCTACAAGAAACTAAACAAAACAAAACAACTTATGACTCAACTACAAAACGATTCTGGAATAAAAGTCACCAACAGACGAGACTTACTGAAAGTAGCTACTCAATTCTACGAAAATTTATATTCTAGTTCTATCACAGACAATAATTATAGTACATATATACCATCTAATAATGACCCGATCCCACTCTTTACCGAGAACGAAGTAGAGCTTTCGATAGACAAACTGAAGGCAGATAAAAGCCCAGGTCCAGGTGGTATACCAAATGAATTGTTAATAGCAGGCAAGGACAAGCTAATTAAACCACTCACAAAATTGTTAAATATGATTCTAATGAAAAAAGAACTACCAAGACAGTGGACATGTACTGAGATTATACTTTTGTATAAAAAAGGTGACCCTACACTGATTTCCAACTATCGGCCCATTAGTCTTATGTCATGCCTGTACAAGGTGTTCTCTTCAACTCTTTTACGTCGCATAACAAGAATAATAGACGAAAATCAAGCGATAGAGCAAGCAGGATTTATGAAAAATCGATCGACGGTGGATCATATACATACTCTCAAGATGATTATTGAAAAATATAATGAATACAATATGTTACTCTTCATTGGCTTTATAGACTATTCTAAGGCATTCGACTCTATCTCGCACAACTCAATATGGAATGCTCTAGCAGAACAAGGTGTAAATATAGAATATATACATATAAAATTTTTATTTCAGTCCTAGAACAAATATTTAGATCACTTGACTGGAATGAAGTTGGTCTCAAAATACACGGTAAATTCTTATCACACCTAAGATTTGCTGACGATCTGGTTCTGATCTCCGAAGACCCCGAAGAGCTACAATTCATGTTAAAGACACTAAATGAGCAAAGCAAGACTGTAGGGCTTGAAATTAACCACGGCAAAACTAAAGTGATGACAAACAGAAAAGAAACAATTATAACCTTAAACTCAGAATCCTTAGAATGGGTAAAAGAGTATGTATATTTGGGACACTTAATTTCTATAAAAGACTGCACAAAAAAAGAGATATCACGCAGAATAAAAAACACTTAGAACAAATACTGGTCCATGAAAGAGATCTTTAAGAGTGAACTGCCTGTCAATATAAAGACTAAAGCTATGGAAATCTGCCTAATGCCATGCCTAACATACGCATGCCAAACATGGGCTCTAACGCAAGAATCGCTTAAAAAGCTGGGAGTTTGCCAGAGAGCAATAGAACAATAGAAAGGAGCTACATGGCCATAAAACTCAAAGACAAGGTTAAAAATACTTCAATTAGAGAAAAAACAAAAGCGTAATCAAACAAATTCTTAAGTTAAAATGGAAATGGGCGGGACACATCCAAAGATTCAATGATGAAAGATGGACAAAGACAACAACGAACTGGTACCCAATAAATAAAAAACGGCGCCGCGGAAGACGATGCAAGAGATGGAGCGATGACATAGCCGCCGTGGTAGGAAGAATATGGAGCAGACTTGCCAGGGACAGAACAGGCTGGAATGAAATGGAGGAGGCTTTTACCGCAACTTGCGGTCCTTACAATTGAATAGTTTTAATAATTAATATTCATTAATCTTAAATTTCTATATTTTTTTTGTCATGTTATAGAAATTCAATACTAATAGTTACATACATATATTGCAAGTTAAATAAAAGGTTGTAAAACACTTATCAATCTAAGATTCGCTGACAACATTGTCATATTTGCCTCCACATCAGCTGATTTGCAACAGATGTTCCAAGATCTGAGCACGGCAAACTTGAGGTTGGACTTACAATGAACCGGTCAAAGACCCAAGTTATGACCAATGGTAAAAAACATAGGGTCGAGGTAGACGGGCAAGAAATACACTACGTCGATGAGTATATCTACCTGAGCCAGTTAGTCTCCTTCAGTAGCCGGCAAGAGAGCGAAGTTAAACACTGCATTGAAAACGGCTGGAGGAGCTACTGGTCCATGAAACGGTACATGAAAGGCGATCTTTCCTTATTACTTAAGCGCCAAGTCATGGACGTATGTATCTTGCCTGTCCTAACCTATGGTGCTCAAACATTGTCACTGACCGAGGATTTGAGGTAAAAACTCAAGGTTTGTCAGAGAGCTATGGAGCGAAGTGTGCTAGGAGTTAAAAGGAAGATTTACACGTGAAAGAGACAAGTAGAAGAAAATAGGAGAGGCCTTTGCCCAACATAGTGACAAATAAGGTTACGAGTATTTAAAAAAGTTTTATTTACGCCCACATAAAGTTCTCCTATCAACCCAAAGGTTTGACTGATAGATAATGCTGTTCACCTGTTGTAGGTACTTGTTTCATTTGTATATGTAGGTACGAGTATCTACAATAAAGTATCAATAAATAAAAAATACATATTTTATTTAAAATAACTTTACAAATGCATGAAAAAGTTAATTGGAAAAAGTGCTTTGTAACAAAAACTGGGCTATCGGATGCCACAAAAAGTACGCAACTGACTTTTCTGCTTTAAATATAGCTATTATGAGAGGTAATAAATTTGGTGCACTTTCATTGCGGAACTAAAGTACCCAAAAGTGGTTAAAATTTTGCCTATATGGTAGTTGACCGAATGATCGAAGGTTTTCCATACTAATGATAAAAAATATATAATACACTATATGCTCTTTCAAGTTCACACCCCTGTGGTTCCGGGTTAGAACAGGACCACTCCATCTCTTCCTGTGGATGTCGTAAGAGGTGACTAAAGGACTAAGCACAAACATCTCGTGCTATAATTACATTATTTTTATAAAGGCATCTTGAATGCCTAAAAACCTTATTATTTCATTATTTAATTTGACTATAATTGCATTTCTAAGAAGGGTTAACGTCGGGCGGCAGCCGGTTGTAAAACTTCTCGCACACATACATTCCCAAAGAGGGTTGACGTCAGGCAAGCGGCCGGTAGTAAAACTATAGCCAAATCATGTAAACTGTTCCGGCTATTTTTTCTCCATTTTGCAAGGTATTTGGCATTCTTGGGTAACCATTGACATGCATGTTGAGAAGAAAAAGCGGGAAAGCGCACCGTGGGCTCCGAAGCAGCACAGCTGAGGATGCAACCAGGAACGCGCTTAGACGGAGAAGAAGACACTATATTCTCTTTCAAGTTCATATTTTTACTGTTAAAACTAGTTATATGCCTAAATATATGCATTTTCTTTTCAAATAAAAAAAAATGCTGAAATCTAACATGTTTTAAAATAAAAGCTAATAATACTTCGTTTGTATGGGAATTCTGATTCTGTCCAGAGCAAGTTTTGTACCACTTCCAACCAATCTATGTTAAGGTGCCAGAAGCGCATCTGAATCCATTTGCATCACCACTCGGCATATTTCTGCAACAGTCGACTCGTTTATCACGCACCACGCCGTTAACGTGTCACTCTCATTGTGAAATATTATGCGCATTTGCCGGGATTTTTAATTGTTTAAAATTGCAGTTTGTGTCCTTATTTTTATGTCTACAGATAAGCACATACTGTTTCACGGCTTTATTGAATCGATTTTTCATGCTATTCTGGATGAAAAGAAAAACAAAAAATGTACTATTGCTTATGTATGTTATGTATACAAAAAATGTAATATTGCTATTGCAAATGAGTCGCGTTAACGTGAATCGAAACGACGAATTTCGAAATTACATAGGACACCCATTTTTTTATGGAACCCATCTGTAAGTACCTAAATCAATTGTATATATAAGTAGTTAACAAAAAAAAAATACTTATTAACCCTATTTGTATCTTTATTGTTTACATAAACTTTATTAATTTGAAATGGCGAATTTCGGAGGTAATTGACATAAAAATACAACTGAAGGACAACCTTTGTTTTTTAGTCCATTAAAAATAAATAAACAATCCACAAACCCCAGGGTATCAAGACTGGCAATTGTACATTTGGTATTCACTTTGTCAGGCATACGTCTGATAATTAATTTTCTAATTCACCATTTGCCGCATGACGTCACATGACATTTATAGCCTTAAAACCGATGGTTCATTCCGTACATTTTGTAAAAAAACACTTTTCATAAAGCCAATTTTCCAACGCCACGAAAAGAAGAATAAGTATTAATAAAAATATTTTTTTTGTGTCTGATTAGCTGTCTGACTGTGTTTAGAAATGTCTAGTGTCTTGCTGGCCGTCTGACTGTGAAAAAAAAGACATACAGCCGATTTGATAACCTCCTCCTTTTTTGAAGTCGGTTAAAAATGATATATACTTCTACACACACTATTAAATCTTCTTCAAATTTATATTTAACGAAAAATCTGACGCTAGTGTTAGCTATGTGCTATGGATAAGAAACATTTTGTTATGAATTAAGGTGAAGATATAGGCAAATGGCCTTGAAGTGGCGCCCTCATTTGAAATAAATTGTAAACTCGTAAATATGGAGATAATTTCCATATTGCTCTTCGTCATGCACTAGATAGCCCTTTAAATTATTTTATGAACCACCGTTGAAAGTATTTACATTAGTCCGTCTAGCTTTAAAACTTGCCTCCGCCGAAAGTGGCCACGGCAAGTTTTAAAGCTAGACGGATCACCAATAATAGTTTCAACGGCAGTTCATAAAATAATTTAAAGGGCTATCTAGTGCATGACGAAGAGCAATATGGAAATTATCACCATATTTACGAGTTAACAATTTATTTCACACTTTAAGGCCATTTGCCTATATCTTCACCTTAAAACTCGACTGCCGATTTGTGAATATCGAGCATGATTTTAATTTGTTCTAGTTCAAAAGTAGACCTCTAGGATTTGTGACAGCAGTCACCGCATTTTCCATTCGCTTTGAGTACGACTCGCACTCTAAATATTTCCTCCGACTACGTTCCCAATCGGAATGCCAAAGTTGCACTTATTGTGATTTGCTGTTTGGTCTCGCTGGCTGTATTGCTAGCTAAGTAGATAGAGATAATTTCTATTGGTCCGTGGGGTCCAAGCACAAAACAATTTATTGAAAAAATTACTCCTCGGCTCGTCGACGCCGCTGATGACAAATGGGCTGGCTCATATCTCGCGCAGAGATTTTCAGTAGCTATTCAGCGCGGGAATACAGCTTGTGTTCTTGGCACCATGCCACAAGAACAACATTTAGATTTTTAAATGCAGTTTTATTTTAGTTTTTAAATTTAGATTTTAGTTTAGTTTTGGTTATATGTCGTTTAATTATTTATTCAATTCAATATATTCAATTAAACAAAATACTATATTTTTCAACTTCAAACAAAGGAATGAAGGTAACGAATGAAATATGTTTTTAAATAGTTCCATTGTCGTACATTATTTTGTCCAAACAATGGAATCAAATATTTATTCAGTAATTAGGCTTTTGCAGGCACTTTTACACGGCAATACCCCACCCTACTGGCACTCGTTCACGCACGAGTTTCATGTTTCACTACTTTACCGTAAATAATCATTCAAAAAACAAAAGTGGTTTGGTTACATAAATTAAGTATTTGTTGAAAATACTTTCAAAATCACAACTTTCAAAATCACAATTGTATTACGAAACCGAGTTCTGTAATAATTGTCTAAAGAAGGTTTTTTGTTAAGTATTTGATTTTTCATTGGTTAATTATTTACAATTTTATTATGTTTTCTAAATCAAAAGTGCAAATTTATGATTATCTGTGATTAATTAATAATAGCAAATATTAATAAATTAATTAATAAAAACTGATTATTTCTTATCAACAACTGTTTTTTTCTTGACTCAGACTGGAGACTGGACTAATCAATTGTGTATTTTCTTGGATCAAAAATAAATTATTTGGTACTGTTAAGAAAATAAAACTTCACAAAATAATGTCCCTTGTCGTTGATCACATCCATTTTGAACGAGATTTTATAATGCAGGAAAACGGATATTAAGAGCGCTATTTGACTTCAAAAATCTATGACGTCACAGTCCGACATTTCATACAAATCTCATAGAAAATGTTTGTTTTGACGTTTAGAAAAAAGTGTTTGATTTGACTTGTTGGAAACTAGCGTATTTTAAAGCGGATCAGACCGGACAAAAGTAATAATAATCTAGAAGAAATAGAGTAGATCCGTTTGGTGGATCAGACCTGAATAACTCGGGTTTTTTTCTATGTTTTCTATCTTGAAAAAAATTATAATTCTTTAACAATAGGATTGCTGTCCTGGGAGATGTAAGTAAAGTAGGTAAATTTTAACCAAGCAAATTGATTCTTCCAAATTCTTCCATGCAGGTCTTGGGGTAAAGAAAAACGTAGAATGTACCAGCTGCTTCTCTTCAAATTGACAAAAATGTGAATCATGTTGATAGGCGATGTGGCTAGCAACCCGTCACTATTTGATTCCTTTTTCTACCTTCTCGCCCACCATCACGTTACAAGTGGTCTAGTCTTGTGGCCCTGGGCTCTGTCTGCTTTAGAGTCGCAAGAGCCAAAATGCTCTGTCTACCCCACTAGGGTTAAAGACGTGATAGTGCATGCATTTAGGATTTACAACATACTACTATTTAGTAAGTTAGAATGTACTTTTTAGGGTTCCGTACCCAAAGGGTGCAAACGGGATCCTATAATATGACTGAGACTCCGCTGTCTGTCCGTCTGTCACAGGGCTCTAACTTTTAAACCATAATAGCTAGACACTTGATGTTTTCACCTATTATGTATTACTATGGCCGCTATAGCAACAATTACTAAAAATAAAAAAAGTTAAAAATAAAAGGGGGTTGTCATACAAAAAACGTGATTTTCAGCGTTTTTAACTAGATCTTTATAAGTCTCCGCACTTCTCCCCCGCACTTTCTGTACCTTTCTGTGCTCTAAACTAGGGTTTAGTTACTAGCCGCACGCAATATACGACGTATCTTGTCTTGAGAACTGTCAATCTATTGATTGACAATTATTATATTATTACCATTGTAACCATCATGGTGAGAAGATGCGCATATAATAATTGTTTATCCACCGATTACAACAAAGAACACATATTTCATAGATTTTCAAATGATAAAAACAGGTAGCAAAGCAACAATATAATTTCACGTTATTACCCAGCAACCATCTTGATATATTTACCCTTCTCGCTCTCTCGCATTGGCGGGAGATACACAAGAACGAGAGGGATTATCAATCGACAGCAGTATAAACCGGTAAAAATAATAGGCTCCTCGCACGCAGTTAATCACATACACGCAGATGCCAAGTAGATTTCCGCGGGTTATAGTGTAGTGCTATAATGCCATTGTTGACAATGACAACTTGACAAGCCGTGCGTAGAAGCGTGATAAGATAAACATTTGTTTATTTTTATTGAATTTATTCAAATAATTACCGTATAGTTTTGCGCTGAATATGCAAATTACTATATTACAATAGTGAATTAGTGAATTTAGTGCGTTACATTATAAATGACTCAATAATAATCAGTAAAGTGAACTAAAGGTGAAATGGATAATGGACATAATGTATACTAATATTATAAAGCGAAAGAGTTTGTTTGTTTGTTTGTTTGTTTAAACGCGCTAATCTCAGGTGCTAATGGTCCGATTTGAAAAATTCTTTTTTTGTTGGGTAGTCCATTTATAGCGGAAGGCTTTAGGCTATATAACATTACGTTCCGACAACCACGCGAACGAAGTCGCGGGCACAGCTAGTAAAAAATATTTGTGAAGTGACATTATGTAGCTGTTTCCGACTTTTCTGTAACATTTATTACATATAAAACAGAATATTTTTACGTCATAGTGTTCGCAAATCTCCCGGTATAGAAAATATATAATCGTAAATATGTCGAACTCGTTAGTAGGTAAGTATTAAATTAATTCTGCGCTGCGACCCTAAGTATAAAACTCACACATCGACGTGTGTACAGATAAATTGTTTCGTTTGTAGTAGTAGTAGGTATATATGTTACTCTGAATCTATGTAGAGTCATGCCAGTGGTATCGGGCTTGATGAACTGATAGATACGTAGCAAATAAAGCGCACCGCTAAGCCCTTGAGCTCCTGAAGGATGTACCTACCTTTATACAGTTCCGACAACTCGAAACGTAAGCTAAGTAAAGTGTGAAACAGCAATATCGCCGTGTCGTCTAACCCAAACGCGGCTACTTTTTTCATTACCTACGCAACTTCCGTGAAAGTCACGAAATAAGCGAATAAGTATGGCATTTTTTTTCAGGAATATTTACTATTTTATTTTTATTTTTTTTCATTTATTTATATCCAAAAATAACATGAATTACAATTCTATGCTCCCATAAACCACGAAGGTTTGTCCGGGAGCATAATATTGTCTACTTTCAATCTTAAAATTAGGTTAGTATTCATCTGACATTATATACTTAAGGCCGTACCTGAATTTTCCGGGGACCAGTGCTGCCCCCATTTAAAATAAATCATTTCAAAGAAAACGGAGACATCATTTAAAATTTTGCTACTACCAAGTTCTAGATAACCCTTCAAAGTAATTTATTACCTACTGTTTAAAGTGAGAACGTTAAGCTTTACTACGCACATTTGCGAAAAACGGCCACTTTTGGCTAATGTGCGTAGTAAAGCTTAACGTTCTCAGTATAGACTGTAAACATAGTTCATAAAATACTTTGAAGGGTTATCTAGGACTTGGTAGTAGCAAAATTTTGAATTATGTCTCCGTTTTCTTTGAAATGATTTATTTTAAATGGGGGCAGCACTGGACCCCGGAAAATTCAGGTACGGCCTTAACGCCGTGAGTGCACTACCAATTGTGCTATCTTTACTTTGAATCACCCCGACGAATTTTCTCATCACATAGTACACGCATTTGAAGCATGCTCAAATCTTCATTACTACTTATGACCTTGTTCATATAATAATTTAGAAAGTAAACAGATATTACACACAAATAAAATATTTCCATATCCAGTTTCTAGAAAATAATTATTTAGCATCACTCTACATAAGAGCAGGGTCTCAAGTAGTGTGATATTTTGTTCACAAGCTGTTATATTATGATAACATTATCTCTCTCATCTGCTGTGAAGCCTAGGGTCCCCTAATTGTTATAACATTGTATTGGGCATAATATTTTTGTTAACTGACAAAGCCTTTTTGGCGACCAATACTGTATAAATGAGTTTCTTTCGGCGTTTCTACTCAGCAGTGGTCATGGTGTGTCAAAAAGGCTGTATCGGTAGCTTTTCTTAAATATATATATATATATATATATATATATATATATAAAAATAAACATTACACGTAATATACTCGTACACTAAAATAATTGACGTGTAAAAGTAACTGCCGAATACCTTATTACTAAATAAATATTTGATTCTCTGTGAGAAAAGATCGAAGACCTTAAATTTCTGCCGATGATTATTAAGAGTAAAGCAGAACGACCGTAATTTATACTACAGAAAATTAGTCTCAAAATTTATATTCAATAGATATGCAATTTTGTTCATATGACTCGTTCATTCGGCAGAGAAATAGAACTTTACATGGTTTTAGTGATATTTCGTTGCAAACAGAAAAACATTCCACTAAGCTTTTTTAGGTACACATTAATTAGTTTTAGGCATTATCTAGGTCGCCGTGGTTATAACACTTATAACCACGGCGACAGTATGTATTCATACTGGTCAAGACATTTAAAATTACACTATATAAGATCTATTTTGCCTAGACAAGAAGAAGTAGCTTTCAAGATGCTGTGCTAAAGTGCTAAAATTGTTAAACGAAATAATAATTTGACATGGTCAAAAAATACTATACGCGTAGTTTATTAATTATTAACTTTATGTTTGTAAAATGATAGCTTTTGTAACTCGTAACGTATGAAGCGGGAATACCTTCAGGTTTCGTGGCCCGCCGTTAAGTGTTAAATGCCGCGTCTATTTTATTGTTTTCACGGCGGCTTAGCGCTATTGTAACGAGTTTCGCCTTTCCACGTTTTAACGATTTGTGGCTTTTGTTCCGAATCTTGCCCATTATTTTGTGTAAACTCGATATTAGTAAAGTTTGGTGCAATGCTTAAAATTGTTGGTCCCGTTATGAAAGTTTGTGATGTACTGTCAGTGAGGGATACAGGAAGCAGGTATTGGTAAAATTTTCGCCATAAATATAATGTTTATTATTAATGGCTACGCCTGGAACGTTTTAAAAAAAAAAATATACAAGCAAACAGTACCACCATTTGTTTAAAATCGATCGAACCACGAAGTGCCGCGTTGCAAAGACACAATTCATGTCTTTTTTTTCATTTTATCTTAAGTTAGTTATTTTTAAAAAAAATAAGGTGACGTGTTTTAATTAACTTTAAAAAAAAAAGGTTATACAACGTGGAAAAATTTGGCGTTTCCATATACGCCAAATTTTTTTTTTGTTTTTTCTTTGTTATTTTAATTTCATTATACTATAGTGATCTAGTGTAGCCCGTGGTTCGATTTATTACGGGTATGTCCCTTCCACTTTGTATACAACACGCGTGTATATATCTAATATTATTAAAATTGCAAAATATTGACAATGATATAAATCTATTAGGGCTTCCTAACAAATATAAAATTTTCACAGGCGTATGTATGTATGAGTGCGATTCCAAATCTATTTACACAATAAAAAAAAACTAACTAGGATCCTGGGAACCCAAAAACCCAAAATCGATCATGATTTTTTTTTTGACAAAAATACTTGTTTCGGATTTTAATGATATTATAATGAAAGATTTGCATTTGTGTATGAGATAGGATTAAACTATATTTTCCGTATTAGTTTTATTTAAAACTCTCAAGGAAATGCCTTACTTTCCTTTCAAAAGTTTTTCCTCGTGAAGAATAAAAATAACCATTGAGTAGTAAGTTATAAGCTAGCATTAAAAAGCTTTTAGCCCTGCTTAGCTCGGATTAATTAAGATTGAAACCTTTTCAATATCACTTAACTACCTACTTTTTTTGTAAAAAAAATTAAGAGAAACCCGAATCAACTAAAACAGTACTTTTGTAAAAATACTTACTGTTTACGTGTCCATGACACTCAGTACGATGTAAGGATTCTAAAAATTACATACCAAATCATCGACATCACCCGAGCGTATTCCGGTTCAGGGCTTGGAATACCGTTAAAAATCTGGTAACGTCAATTCTGTCAAACGGCGTTAATGTTATCAGCAAAGATAACGTTATGCTGGATAACGGTATTTTTCCCACTATTTACCGTTAATCAGATATTAACAGTAAAAGGTATTGTTAACACTGTATTTCTTTTCGATATTTGACGGAATAAATTGATGAGAGTTTGTCTTGTAGACTACTAGAGCTATTTATATAATATATTACAAGTATTGAAAAAAGTATCGTTACTTGTATCGTTAATTGATAACGTTATAAACTGTATTATTGATACCCTTTATAACGTTACCACGAAAATAACTTTATTTAACGTTACTTTTAGTCTGGTTGCATCCTCAGCGTTCACTTTAGAGCCCGTTAACCTAGGTGATTTGACGAGGTTACTGGCTTTTACACAGAGCGACTGCCGTCTGACCTCCGCAACCTAACGGGTAAACCAAAACCAATCCTAGGATAGGTTCAAACAATCTCTAGATGGCGTTTGGGACACACACAGCTTATATACGTGCCTTCCGAAGCACGGAATCATCTTTATTTTCATATAATCAGTTGATTTAAGCTTGCAATATCCTAACCAGGCTCGAATACAAAATTTTTACTAAGTTCACAAAGGGATTTGAACCCACGACCACTGGATCACAAGGTAAACGCCTTGACCACTGGACCACGGAGACAGTCAAAAATGTCATACGATTTCGAATTCATTTCGAAGTTATGACTGAATACATAAACTCATATAGGTATATAACATACATACTTACATACATACCTACAAACATGTAGCCTGATAACATTATTCTCCTCTTTCTAAGGCTTTCACTTACCATCAGGTGACCCGCTTGTTCGTTTGCCGTCCTATAACATAAAACATGGCAGTCATGTAAAAAATAAAACAGACAAAATATGTAATTTTATTCACAGTCAACTGTTACGGTCATCATTCAACGATTAAAATCCACCCTGTACTTTGAAGTCTATCCTCCACACAAGTTATTACTGACTCGTGACGAGCGTGTCCATACTAATCCCCGCTTAGTGAACAATGCTCGCGATATTAAGTTCCGTTGCATTGATGAAAGCATATAAAAGAACTGCTTTGAGGCCGCTTGCAATGATATGAACGCTTATCCGACCATATGAACTTACAGAATGGCAAATATAGTCTTTGAGATCACGTCCCTATTCCTAGAGGGGTAGACAGAACCTTGGGCCGCGAAACCGTGAAAGTGAAATAAAAGGAATCATAATAATGAGAGGTTGCTAGCCTCATCGCTTATTGACGCGATTCAGATTGTCGTCTATTCCCTTGATCGGATTTTACTATCGGCACGGGAAGAGAAGCATCTAGTATATTCTGCATTTTTTCTTTGGTCCCCGAACAGCATAAAAGCTTACTACAATAACACTGAAAAAAGCTTAGTGAAGGAAGTCGACCTACTCAAAATTTATTGATAAATTAAATTGTCATGCAATTTTTTTTGCTGAGTAATATTCAGTATGTCATCTAACAAAATAAACTGAAACTTTATGTGGGTAGGGTAGTTTCAGTATGATACTGAACAACCATACCCAAGGAATACATATCGATGAGAAGAGACGAGAAAGAAGTTCATTTTACATGTACATAGTATTAATGAAAGTTCATAATTAACGATTGATTAGCTGCTTTTAACATTTTATAATACTCTGAATGGAGATAATTATGGCAATGCATTCACACTACGCTGAACTAAGTGAAATTTATTTCCGTATTTATTCAGGATTATTTTAAACCTCGTAGCTATATTTAAGGAAAGTACTCTTTATGCAAAATAAAAATAAATTATTCGGTCATATGTATCGTGTTTCAAAATAAAAACCAAAGATATCAGCTGACAAATACATACAAAAAATCTCCCAATACTTTTTCTACGGATCATGAGACCTCTCCAACCCGTCTGGCCAGCGCGGAGAGTGTAGGCCAAATCCTCTGGCTGCTCTGGTAGTACAGAGAGGGTCGTGCTCCTACAGTGGAGACTAAAAAAGACCTGATGATGAATGAAATAATTAGTAAACAAAAGCGGCTTACAACGTATTATCTCTGTTTATAAATTATTATTCGTGACCATGTAAAAGACAGATAAAAGTACAGGAGTAGAACAAATACCTAATAACTCTATATTTGTACAAATTTATTGCGGCTTGCGGCTTTGATGTACTTGTCATTGTCAAAAAAATCTCTACGGTATGCGCTAATGCTGCACTCTGGCGGCAGAACATTGCAGTAAAATCTTCTATGTACATTACGCTACGAGTATCTCCTCAATATCTACTGGTCACTTACATTTTCTTCTTTTTCCTCACCTTATCCCACTTTACGTGCAGTCGGGACAGCATGTGAGTCTTTTCCATTTTCCTCTATCTTTTGTCAAGGCACTTGTTACATTATTTTTATCCCTATCGTCCTTAACGCACTCCATCCACATTTTCTTAGGCCTTCCTCTGTTCCTATTTCCTGTAACCTTCAAATTCAGCACCTTTCTGGTAACGTGGCTTTCCTCCCTCCTCATTACATGTCCATACCATCTTAGTCTATTGCTTCTCAACTTTTCTATTATTGGGGCTACCTTTGTACTTCCTCTTACATACTCGTTTTTAATTCTATCCTTTCTTGTCACTCCACTCATCCATCTTAACATTCTCATCTCCACTGCATGCAGTCGTCTTTCGTCCGTCACCTGGCCACTAACCACTTACATACGAACACAAAAAAAAAAACTAATATTATCAAGCAAAAGGAAGCTCGAGTGACGAAATAGGGACAATATGAATAGGGCCAGATATACCGTTCGTTGAACAGAAGAGGCCAGGGCCCTGAGTATCATACATATTTTTCGCATTATTATTTATCAAACACAAGTAGAAACAAACAAGTAATGTGAATAATGCAACATTTAAGTACCATCATGCCTCCGTGGTCTAGTGGTCAAGGCGTTTGCCTTGTGATCCGGAGGTCGTGGGTTCAAATCCCACTGGAAAACATACTTTGTGAAAAGTTGTTTCCAGTATGGTTAGCATATTGCAGGCTTGAACCACCAAATGCGCCGACGCCCTTCAAATTTACAAAGCGATTACAAAGAGATTTCCGCACGCCTTATCGAGCTGGTACGCATTTCGGCCAGAGGCTGAGCTTAGCCATTCAACAAGGAAATTCAGCCAGCCTCTTGGGTACTTTACCTTCCAAGCACAGTGTAAGGTCCATTATTTATATTATTTTATGTATTTTTTTATCATTTCTCTTAGTTTAATAGGTAATTATTATAGTTTATGAATTAATATTGTTGTATATAAATGTAATATCCTCTTAATGTATCTGTCATCTAATTTATCTGATTTATCATCAAAGAGTTTGATCATCTGCTCATCGTTTTCTTGCTTGTCCTGGTTTTTTCATCATCATCATCATAGTCAGGACCTTTTTTAATCTCCACTGCTGGAGCACTACGCTCTCTGTACTACCAGAGCCATACTTGGCTTAGAGCAGCCAGAGCATTTGGTTTTTTTCGGCCATCTGGAATGCAATCAGTTATGCGACGGATATCACGGATATGTCCCGCCTTACACCACTTCAGCTAAGTTTCTTTTGCCCCTTTTATTTTCATCAGTTGAAACACCACATTGCGCTCTATCACTAAGATATGAGCGCAATGTGGTGTTTCAAGCACTTAGTTGTGCTTGCGGTGCGGAAATCCTTTAAATTCACCGGCGATTGTGTATGAAACTAGATGGCCAGAAGTGGTCAGATCGTGGCCGCATTGTTTACAGTTGTGAGAGCACAGTACACCACACTTCCGACGGCATTCAATACAGCCAGACGGCTCACAAGGCATGAGAGGAAGCGATGCCTTAGTTATTTTGATAGCTTTTTTCCATACCAAAGTAGAAACAATATGATAAAGTCGTCATCATTCTAGATTTAGATCCATCCACATTATAATTATTATTTTCCAAAAAGGGTTAGCGACAGGCAGGCGACCGGACTGTTTTCTTTTCCGCTTCGCAAGGTCTTTGGCATTTTCTATCGCCATGCATATTATATTTAAAAAAGAAAAAGCGGAAAAGCGCACTCCGGGTTTCGAAGCCGCACAGCCGAGAATGCAACTAGAAATGCGCTAAGATAAAGAAAACGATCAACAGTATAACTATACGGGTATTTTCATATATTTTATCTTTCGAAGATCTTTACTGTCTTAATATGCTGTAGTGTTAAAGGGACCATTCCATTCTCAGGGCCCATGGTGCGCTTTCCCGTTTTTAGGGTTTCGTTCAAAAAATGTAAAAACGGAACCCTTATAGGATCACTCGTGCGTCTGTCTGTCCGTCCGTCTGTCACAGCCAATTTGCTCCGAATCTACTGGACCGAATCAGCTGAAATTTAGTAGAATGTTGTAATCCTATGACCCAAACACATATGTGCAAAGTAAATAAATAGTTTTTTTTTTAAATAAGGGTCATTTTCGGGTAAAAATTAGGAAATTAAAAAAAAAGTTTTGCAAACCTTACTGTGTCATATATATCAAATGAAAGGGCTCGTTATGAGGATCTCAAATTTTTTTTTGTTGAAGGCGAAAATTGACCATCCCCCCCCCCTGATCTCCGGAATTAAAATTTTAGGCTCAGTAGGAGCCAAAAATTTTGACAAAAATACAAAATATAGTTCATTGCTTGTAGATTACAGGAAAACCTATAAGAATTCAATCAATTGTACGGAACCCTCTCGACGCGAGTTTAACTCGCACTTGGCCGGTTTATTTCTTTTTCAAATATAAAATGCATATCAATGTTTACCTAAGCCAAAGACCATGAGAAATTGAGAACATATAGCTGGAACAGTTTAAACTATTTGGTTATAGTCTTACGATCGGCCGCCTGCCTAACGTCAACCCTCCTTGGTAATGCAGTAGTAGTGTAGCACGAGATATTTATGATTAGTCCCTTTAGTCGCCTCATCTATAGAAAAAGATGGAGTGGTCCTATTCTAGGCCGGGAACAACACGGCATGGCATCTTAACTCTTCTAGCCTACGCTTTTGAATTGCATATTAAACTATCTTTCACACAGTCGGCCGGTCCTGAAGTCTTATATCCATTTGCACATGAAATATTGTTTTGCCTTGTGGCTAGGCAATAGTAAACAGGAAATTTCAATTGAAATATGGCCAATGTTTTGGTATTAATTTAATATATAGCCATAGCTGATCGCTATGGTTATCTGGTGGTGTATACCGTGCTTCGGAAGGCACGTAAAGCTGTTGGTCCCGAACGCCATCTAGCGTTTGTACCTATCCTAGGATTGGTTCTGGTCTACCCTTTGGGTTGCAGAGGTCAGACGGCAGTCGCTCTGTGTAAAAACCAGTAACCTCGTCAAATCGCCTAGGTAGGGTAGCGGACCCCGGGCTCTGAAGCGTAACCGCTGACGATGCAACCAAGAATACGCTCGGATGATGATGAATGATTGCTATGGTTATCGGAATTGGTTATTGAAAGTCCTAAAAATAATCCACTTTCTTTTACAGAGGTACAGATGGGTACAGGGTTTTATAAGATAGGTAGAGGGTAACATATTTTGAATGAGACCAATAACATTATAGGACAAGAAAACGCCGAAAAACGAACTGGCTACATGCTTGTAACTTCTAAACTAGAGACTGACTAAATTTAATATTTGGTGACTAGTTTTGAGTAATTTTTGACTAAATCTTGGCATGGTTAGAATTTAAATCGGTGATGGTGTCCACGCCAGAAAGTGTCACACGGCCGCGGGGTATGACGAAAAAGGGGGACGACAGGGTTGCGGGCGGCGGGCGCGCGGCGGCGCGCCCGTATATGTATTCCGCGATAATCATATTTGCTGTTTTCTCGTGGTCCCAGGATTTTGTCCTATTGATGGGACCACGAGGGAGAACTGTTGCTCGTAGTCCCATTGTATGTAGATGTAGATACACAGGTATCTACATCCTATTTTCGCTACAAATTTATAAATACAGGCTGACTTTTTATCCACCTGCAAAATTTTTGTAGCAAGTTCAGTCCATGATACAGAACTAGTTTCTATAAAAAAAATTAATAAAAATCGATAAAAATGTTTCGACCTTCCATACGAATCAACGCTCAGCCAAAGGATTTTGTAGAAAAGCTCGAAATGGTCGCGCGGCCCCGCCCGCGGCGACGCAAGCAGCCTCGCGGCCACGCGCGTCCACCCGCGGTAACGCGGCGAGCAGCCACGCGAGTCTCGTCGGCGGTTCAGCCCGCGGAGCAAGCGGCTTCGCATCGCCGCGAGCAGAAGCTGGCAGCCGCGGGCAACTTAACTAGTAAAAAGGAAAACAAGCGCGTTGAGTCTGGAGGCAACGCGCGGCCACCAGCGGCCGCGGTTTGAAGCGGCCCTTGAGGCCGTACCTGAATTTTCCGGGGTCCAGTGCTGCTTCAAACTATTTTGTGAACTACTGTTTACAGTTTATAATGAGAACGTTAAACTTTACTACGCACATTTGCCAAAAGTGGCCGTTTTTCGCAAATGTGCGTAGTGAAGCTTACCGTTCTCACTTCAAACGGTAAACAGTAGTTCATAAAATACTTTGAAAGGTTATCTAGGGCTTGGTAGTTGCTAAATTTTAAATGATGTTTCCATTTTCTTTGAAATGATTTATTTTAAATGGGGGCAGCACTGGACCCCGGAAAATTTAGGTACGGCCTTAAAAGATTTGACGTTGTCCTTGGTTGTCTATCAGCTGTCCGTCCGTTTGACAGACAGTTAACATTTACATAATTTTCACAATGTGTTTTTTTTATTGTATATTTAGGATAAGTTATACCTAAGCGTGGTGACACACACACCGTCGAATACGAAACGGAATGTCACGTTGATTTACATTTGAGTGAGTGATACAGAGTAATTAGTTTCATTTGCTTGCTTCGAAATCAACCAAAGACCTCACAGATCGAAAATATTTTACTACTTTATTTGGTTTCTGTTCAACTCGCAATCGACTGCGTAATCGCAATAGCTGCTATTCGTATCCCATTCTCGATATAGTTGACACTTAAGTTTTTTTGAAATACCTTTTAATGTGGTAAGATGACATCCTTGCATTAAACACCTTATTCAAACACAAATTCAAACACTACCTAAGAGTTGGCCAGGCAAAAATTAGATGTTTATTTTATCATGCGAGGTACCTACTACCTCCTACCTACCTACCTTTTCGATGCGCAAGCACATTTGCTTGCGCATCTAAAAAACCTCGCATGGTAATAAATTAATACTGTGGCGTGCTCCGCTGAAATCCTAAAAACCTGAAACAAAAATATAAATTAGTAAAATAAACAAATGTATAAAATAATATAAATAAGGAATAGTACTTACCTTAACTGTACATTTGCTGAATTATACCTACATGGTATAATTCAGCAAATGTACAGTTATACCATGTAGGTATAATTCAGCAATAAAAATATAATTTCACTATTGTATAAATTACTAGAATAATAATAATTAGTATAGTTTATATATAGTCATACACATTACATACTTGCTATATAATACTTATGTAATATATACTTTCCATAGTACGAAGCGCATAGATAAATATCATACATAAACATATATAATAATATTTATCAAACGTAATTAAATCATTAACTTACCTTGATTTATATAAACTTAATTATAAGTCAAAAATTCATAATAAGTACTTACTTGTTATTGTTAAATAAATCGTACCGTTGTCGTGCATTAGAAATGTCTTGCGCCGCGTTGGCGGCAGGCTGAACCGGTCAGGCAGGCTCCGCCTCCTGCCGATGCGCTCACGCCGGGCGGCCGCTTGACGACAGTCAGCCACACATGTTCAGAGCCATCGACATGAATATAAGTACGTAAGTACATAGATCTCGTTGTTCAGAGCAGACGCACGCTGCTCCGTGCTAACCGTACCTACCGCACTCGTACGCCTTTCGCTTGCTAAACATTGTTTACGCTGTATGTTTTATTGTTCTTCCATCTATTCTTCCGAACTTTATCTCTGCTACATCTCTTGTGTCTTATACTTGGAACTGAACTGTGCTTTTCCTTCTATTGTGCATCCTTCTGTATAAACAGTTGTGCTGTGTTGATTGGAATATACCACATTGAACTGTAAGTGCTTTTGCTTCATTTCATCATCACATCACCCCACAATACCATTGTATTAACCAGTCCAACTCATTCTCTCTGCGTCGGTGTAACTCAAAGTGAGGTTCACGTCCGTTTCAACGGCCGCGAAACGGTGTGTGTGTCATCGTGCTAAGAAAAGCAATAATTTCTTAGTGCGTCGGTATATCATCAAAAAATAATAGTTAAAAATTTAAACGATAGTTGTCTATTTTTGTCTATTTGCATTAAAATTGTAAGGCTACTTTTCCACTGAAAACATGATAATAAGATGTCGGCCAACCCCACCTTACTTGCGAATTTAAACTTTTTGCTTTACAAATTTTTATGGTTCCGTACCCGAAGGGTGCAAACGGGACCCTATTACTGAGACTCCGCTGTCGGTCCGTCTGTCCGTCTGTCACAGGGCTCTATCTCTTGAAACACCAGAAATTTTCACCGATTACGTATTACTGTGGCTGCTATAACAACAAATACTAAAAATAAAAAAAAGTTGAAAATCAAAGGGGGTCGTCATACAAAAGACGTGTTTTTTTCAGCGTTTTTAACTCGATCTGTTACAGGGCTCTATCTCTTGAACCGTAATAGCTAGACACCTGAAATTTTCACCGATTATGTATTACTATGACCACTATAACAAAAAATACTTAAAATAAGATGTAATTACTAAACAGTTTAGTTGCTGTGGTGACTACCAAACTGTTTAGCTACTCGTTACTAAACAAGCATTTGGTAAATCCACCCTAACAGTATAGATTAAGTTACATAATTGTTGGGTTAAAGTAAATGAAACGTTAAGCAAAATTTACCAAAATTTTTCGGTTTATGCTTACTGAATTAATCAGGTGAGGTGAACGAAAAGTTAGCAAATATAACCAAACTGTTAAATCACAGGGCTCCTATCTCTTGAACCGTAATAGCTAGACACTTGAATTTTTTACCGATTATGTATTATTGTGGCCGCTATAACAACAAATACTAAAAATAAAAAAAAGTTATAAATTAAAGGGGGTCGTCATACAAGAAACGTGATTTTTTCAGAGTTTTTAACTCGATCTTTATAATGGCATTAAATAGATACTTGAAATTTTCACCGATTATGTATTACTATGACCACTATAACAACAAATACTAAAAATAAAAAAAAGTTATAAATTAAAGGGGGTCGTCATACAAGAAACGTGATTTTTTCAGAGTTTTTAACTCGATCTTTATAATGGCATTAAATAGATACTTGAAATTTTCACCGATTATGTATTACTATGACCACTATAACAACAAATAGGTACTAAAAATAAGATAAAGTTAAACATTAAAGGGCGTCGTCATACAAGAAACGTGTTTCTTCAGCGTTTTAAAACATTGTACGGTGGTACGGAACCCTTCATGTACGAGTCCGACACGCACTTGCCCGTTTATTGTTACTTATACCTCCCTTAGTCGCCTCTTATGAAACCCGTGGGAGAGGATTGGGGTGGTGACAAATTGTATTCTACTCTGACACTACATGGCCGACGATCTTTGGGTAAATATAGACTATTTAAGGAATTGGGGGAGTTGGCGCAGTTGGCGTTGTTTGAGTATTTTAAGTTAAAATAATTATAATAGAACACATATACATAATCGTATAACGTCTAACAAAATATATTAAAACTATTTTAAGGATGGATTCAGTCCATGATACTGAACAACTTTCCCTAAGGAACATATATCGAAATATGAAAAATAATTTTTGACTTTCCATACAGACTCGGATCAGCTGATCGGTCAACTTGTATGGGAGGCTAAAAACTATTTTTAATATTTCGATTAATGTTCCTTGGGGAAAGTAGTTCAGTATCATGGACTGAATCCACCCTTAAAATAGTTTCAGTATATTTTGATAGACCCTGTATACCTACATTTAAATAAAAGGAGTACATAATATGAAATAACAATTAATATAATTGCATATTGCTGTTAGCATTATGGGAACCTTTGGGTCAGGGGCAATTCGAGACGGATTATTAGACTGACTAATTTGAAGTACAACTTTTGACGAAGCTTGTTGTTGTAAATAAAGGGAATTAATTGAAACATAGGTACATACCTAAACTATAAAATATTGCTATGACCGTTCACACATAAGTAAAAAAAAAAAAAAACATAATTCGACAGGTTTCGTATTTTTTGTGGAAAATGAGCCTTAACGCAAGGCTACTATAAAATGTTGCTCCGAAATACTTGTTTGTACTTATTATATTTGTTTGTAGTATCTACATAACCTCTGAAATACTTTTATTTTATTTTATTTTATTCAAAAATGTTTTTACTCCTAATATTTTTTGGGTTGAGTATTCTTTCTGCTTTTTTGTTCCTTCTGTTTTGGGGTTGGCGGAACAGGGAGTATATACGTCTGTACGTAAAGTTGGGGTCGTGTTATAACACTATACCGATTGTAGAACATTTGTTACGTGCTATTGGGGATAAAGAACGTAAGTATTATTATTCCAGTAAATAGTATGGTGTTAAATTATTCGGTTAATTTAGGAATTAATGTAGTTTCACCAAGTTTTATTGTCTCGGAACTTATGCCATCTGGTCCCGGGCTTTTGTTGTATTGCATAGGCTTATAAGCAATGAGGACTTCGCTGGTTGTTATGGGGGCACAGAATTGTCGTATGAGTATTTTTTAGAAAATTCTGGACGTGATGAGTCGGAGTATAATGATTTATAGAAATTAGTGCAGATTTGTAATATTTTATGTTGATTACTTTGTTTGTTGCCATCGTCATCTTTTTAATTGGCAATCCAGGTCCGCTGCCTCGTAAAACTATTCCTGGCGGATTTTAGTCCCGTGCCTTGTATTAGAGCTTTCTCTACTAATTCTGTGTTGTGCTTCCGGATGTCTTGGCGGATACTGCGTTTACCATGCTTATCGAGGATTCTATATTAGTAATTGTCAAGAATTTTGCTGTTTTCCCTAGTTTGTATCAGTTCTATAGTATTATGGCTTAATTTTGATGTCTTTTTATTATTATGTGATAGTTTTTGGCTTGCTGATTTGATTGATTTCAGATATTGGATATCAACGTGTGTTACTCTATTTTTATTTTTATCTTGTAAAATGTCGAAACTATTACTAAGTGCAATATTAAATTTATTGAAATTGTCAAAAATGGTTTCTTTCTTTAATGCTTTTATTTTATTTCGAAAAAGATTACAACGTTCAATTTTGGAGTTCAGTTTTATCGTTGTTCGAAGTGGTCTGTGATCGGTTACTGGTTTTTTACACAGAGCGACTGCCATCTGACCTCCGCAACCCAAAGGGTAGACCAGAACCAATCCTAGGATAGGTACAAACGCTAGATGGCGTTCGGGACCAACAGCTTTACGTGCCTTCCGAAGCACGGAATCATCTTTCTTTTTCGGATAATCAGGTGATTCAAGCCTGCAATATTCTATCTAAACTGGAAACAACTTCTCACAAAGTATGCTTCCCAGTGGGATTCGAACACACAACCTCCGGATCAAAAGGCAAACGCCTTGACCACTGGGACCTCGGAGGCAGTCATCGCTTTTTATTATGTATGTAGCAGCAAATTTTAAAATTGATTTTGTCGAAACCTTCTGGGTGGACTTCAATTATTCTTTGCATACTTACCGTCATAAAATATTAATACAAGTATATTCTTTCATTTATATCGCATAAGTCTTTTCCACTTTGTATATATATTTTAAAAACTATAAAGTGACTCAGAAGACTTAGAGAGGTGCGGGAGTGTATCACGATACATACTCACATCTGCCAACCGCACTTCCCTCAGTGGTCGCCTTACCCCCACGTCCCTGTATCCTACAGGCTATAACTCATTAAGACGATACACGGAGTCCAGTCCATTTAAAATAAATTATTTGTAAGGAAACGAAGATATCGTTTAAAATTTAAGCTATTAAAACCTAAATAACCCTTCAAACTATTTTATGCACCACTGTTTACAGTTTAAAGTGAAAACGTGAAGCTTTAGTTTGCATTTTTGCCAAAAGTGGTAGTTTTTCGCAAAAATGCAAACTAAAGATTAACGTTCTCACTTTAAACTGTAAATAAACAGTGGTTATTAAAAATAGTTTGAAGGGTTATCTAGGTTTTACTAGCTTAAAAGTTTAAATCTCAGTTTCTTTACAAATAATTTATTTTAAATGGGGGCAGCACTGGACTCCGTGTATCGTCTTAAGGAAATACATGAAGTCCAGTGCTGCCCCCATTTTAAATAAATTATTTCAAAGGAAACGGAGATATCATTTAAAATTTTGTCTTTGTGAAGCCCTAGATCATTCTTTAAACTATTTTATAAACTTCTGTTTACGGTTCAAAGTGAGAACGTTAAGCTTTTCTTAGCAGTTCTACCAAAAGTGGCCGGTTTTTGCGAAAATGCTCTCTAAATATATCTCAGTTTCCTTGAAAATAATTTATTTCAAATGGGGCCAGCACTGGACTTCATGTATTTAAAACAGTCGGTCTTATGTAATTCCTACTTAATTTTTCTTTGTGTTGTTTATTTTTTAGGTTTAATGAACATTGTCAAAAATATATCTGACCATGCTATGGCTAATGGTGGTTTATCTTCATACTGGGTGTTACAAAAACTGTATATTGGTGAGAATACCTATTCATAATCTGATAGTAAACAATCTTTATAGTTCCAACCTCGTCTATGTAGCTGGTCTGGGAGAAAATAAAAAAAAAACGACGGGTTGCACTCCGGGAGTGCCGGCAGAAGTGAAAACTTGAATATTAACGTTGTGCATTTTTGATATTTTGGAATGGTTAGGGAATAATTTTGCACGAATTGCTTTAATTATCAGTATAAAAGTACTGTCATTTATGTGGTAGAATACAATATATATTTATTGCGCGATATTACACAAACATGACAATTCATATTACATTAAAAAGTTTATCGCTCAGCTAAACGAAACAGCAGGCACAGGCATACATTTTCGCCGCGCCGTAGAAAGAGAGGGGGATACTTCCTCTCCTACGCCGCGCCGGCTGTCTACTCTCGGTCCGTCTTATGAATTTTCGATCAGGACACGTGTCCTGAGTTTAACATTTTTTACCCATTACAAAAAAAGTGCACAACGCCGCTAAAGAAGTTTTCACTTCAAAAATTTAGATTACTTATTTACTGAGAAGTAGCTGGTACACAGCTAATACTTTTCCCGCGCAAATCATAAAAGTATAACTTTACTGTGCGCCGCCGGTTGCCCCTCTCGCTTATCTGCCGCCCGGGCCCGTCACGAGTCCGGTAGCGGGTGATGCATCGACATATAATTCTCTAAATTCCTAACGCTCCTACATTCACCGCTTCGATTCTGATTCCATTTACACAAACAAACGAACAGTAATTACATCGAAACACTCGAACGCACACATGGACAAAGATGCATGCGATTGGTCGCGACAAGGTCACATACGCGTCATGTCGGTCAAGCAGCTAGCTCCCCGAAGCCGGCTGCTCAACCGACAGGGCCGCGGTCAACGCCACGAACGGTAAGGTACAATATTAAAATGTTTATTTACTTACATATGAAAGGTGAGTGTTGTGTTTTTCATGTCTGTATAGCTTTTACACCACTTCACGGCATTTTTAATGAATCGATTATCGCAAACACACAGCAATATTATCAAAGGAACTTCTTGCGACGCAACCGCACGACTCGAGTGTCACGGCGAACTGTCGCGCCGCGCTGTTCATATTTTAAGCCTTGCCCGCCGCGGTACATATCGCGTGGAATGATTTTTCGGGATTATTTACCATTCTAGAGAATTATTGTTCGTAGGGGTGATGACATTAAAATGGAAAATTTTTGCTTTGTATTTGTCGGCTGATATAATATTTGGCACGGTCTTTGGTTTTTATGATAAAACAAGATACATATGACAGAATATGTATTTTTATATCGCTTATAGAATATATGCGAGTACGATACGAGGTTAAAAATCACACTATACAACGAACATATCCGTAATAAATCGAACCACGGGCTACACTAGATCACTATAGTATAATGAAATAAAAATAACAGGCTAAGAACTAAAAAAAAATTGCCATTTCCATACAAATCGTCCGGGCTGCACATATTTTTGTATGGAAATGCCAAATTTTTTTTTGTTATTTGGCTGTTATTTTTATTTCATTGTACTATAGTGATCTAGTATTGCCCGTGGTTCTATTAATTACGTGTATGTCCCTTCCACGTTGTACATGATTTTATTATAAAATATAGAATCGTGGAGTTAGTATCTTAGTTTGAAGCTAGCTTAATTAGTATGATTTGTCCTTATCTATTGATTTATTTATTTCCCGTAGTCGGGTTTTAGTTTTTTAAATTGTATCTTATAGGTATGTATGCACATACTGCGCTGTTTAAGAGTAAAATCAATTCATGACAATATTATCTAGTTTTCTCATGACCATAAGGAAAAAAGCAAAAAAAAATGGCTTTATTGCAAATTCGCCAACATTGATCTAATTTTCTACGAAATGCTACAAAAACACATGCTGAAGTTTTGCAGTAGATATCATGAGATGCAGCTACCTAAATTTTTATTTCTTTTTTATTGCAGTTATAGTGGACGCTGAAGATGCTGATGTAATTTTAAAGCAACACCTCGAAAAAGATAAATTATTATTTACATTTGCGAAGCTTTTCCATAAGGATAATTTGATTTGTGCTCCAGGTTTGTAAAAAACACTTACTTGATTTAGGTAAATAAAAACAACGTGAAACCTGCACAACCATAGTTGGACCACTTCGTGCGCGACCCTCCTGCGGGGTGACAGACAGTGGAGGGGGCGAGGTAGCACGTGTTGCCCTTACCCGCCGACACCTTGATACCTCATCCCCGCCACCGTCTAGCTGTCACCCCTCAAGACGGTCGCGCACGAAGTGGTCGGACTATAATTTACTAGTGTGATGAGTGACTGTTGTCACTAGATGGGAGTCATTAAACTACGTCAGAGGGCTAGGCAGCTCCAAGAAGCAGCTCAAGAATTAATATTAGTTCAGACGCGTTCGCAACCTGAAATTTTGGAGGGGGTCACTAATAACAAAATATTACATGTCAAGTAAATTGGACTGAATTGCACAATACATAACTTTACAATATAAATAAATGGAAGTCTTCTATTTTTATTCGAACATCGAGTTATAATATTTGAGACGTCTGGGTCCTCTGTCTGGGTGAATATTTAGAAGAGCTAAATCTGTCAGCCTCTCTTCTTACATATTTGCTCTTAACCATGTTTTGCTCTTTCTTTGGTCTGACTTATCTGCACCACCTTTCGGTTGGCCTTTAATTTTAACATTTTATGCTAAAAGTGGCCTTTGAGAGGACCATTCCCAGCAGTTGGATGTGGAGGACTAAAAATAGATTATGATGATTGATGAAGTATCTGATGAGTAATTTAGAGAACTCATAAGTATAATATTAAAATTAACTTAGATTTTACATATGGTAAGTGTACTCGTACATGGTCTGGTTTCAGTGCCCGTATGGCGTCGTCATAGAAAGGCAATAGCTCCCATATTTTTACACAATAATGTACTAAAATTCTGGCCAATCTTTGCCAAAGGCAGCTGTGTGATGGTCAAAAAGCTGCGGCCGATGGTGGGCACGGAGTTCTGTATCCACGATTGTTGCAACGCTCTCACCTTTGACAGTGCCTGCAGTGAGTTCTCTTTATTTATTTATTTTATTTACTCTATCGCTCTTTGTCGTCTAAACGTGACAGACGTCCGCTTTTGAGCTTCTTATTTTCCTTTCCGACTTGAAGACGTAAGTCTTATCTGATCTCTTCTTTTTCTTTCTATTTGTTGTCAATCTAGCAATAGTCATTTCATATCATATCCATACAAGATATTTATTGCTTACTCCTCATTTATCATCATCATACGAGCGTATTTCCGGTTGCATTGCATCCTTAGCAGTAACGTTTCAGAGCCAGGGGTCGGCTACCTAACCTAGGTGATTTAAGGAGGTAACTGGTATAGTAGGTACTCGTAAGATATTTATTACTACTATTAACATATTACTAGTGGCTCTATGAGTTGTAGACCTCGCGAGCTTATAGAGATTGCAGATTGAAGGAACTTTTCAAACCATATGTTTTTCATGAAATATTGTTGTGGTAGAGCCACGCTTCCGGCATAACTCAGTTTTGCTAGTAGCATGAATGGGCCGGCTCGTCTGGGGAAGTACCACACTCTCACAGAAAATTGACGTGAGTAGTAGCTTCACCGCTTCTATGCTTCGTTCGGTGAGTGAGAGAGCCGGAGACCACCCTCCCTTAGTCTTTTTTCCTCCTCTGTTTTTTGTCAAACGATCAAAATCGAAAAGCTCCAAGATGACATCAGTAAGTCTGAGCCCGAGAAAGTGCGACATAAGAGCAACCTACAGCCAGATCTCTAGACCCAAGGTCAACCACTACCCTGGGTAAAGTCAGTCCCTGTGACTTATGAATGGTGACTGCCCATGCTAACTACCAAACCATGCATCTGACCATAACTACCAAAGGGCGATCAGTAGGTGGTGAATGATTAGGAGCATACAACAAATCAGTAACAGTTCCAACAGAATCATTTACTAAGCCTTTTTTAACCCACAAATTAGTTTTTAACATGACCCTGGCGCCAACGCAGAAATACAGAGTTGTCTCTAAACTTTGTGCTTGTTACTCGGCACATGCCTGTGCAGCCACATTGTTGTTATGGTCAGCTGAAATCTTAGCTGTGGGCATGTGAAGGTCCTATAGTTTATCAAAATTATATAAACTAACATTTCTGTTTTCTGGATACAGCCTCATTGCATCAGAAAAAAGCCGTTGCTCCTTGTCACATAACCTACTTTTTTCATGCGTCATTAATTTTTTCCAATTACTTTTGGTTGAGTTACCGATGCTCTAACGATTCAGAATGTCTCTGAAATGTACCTGATCTGCTTCTCCTTGCCGATAAGATGCTGACAAAATGACGCAGGACGTAATCTCTTTGTAAAATAGCTGCCTGTCCCTGATCAGCCCGCATACCGGAAAATCCTGTTCCATAAACCGAACGATCAAGCAATTATGGCAGTTGTTTTATGTCACCCAATAGCAACAAAGTTATATTTCCAAAAGGCAAATGAGAAAATAAAGGCTTAGCTTCCTTGCACCTCAAATCATTTTTTTAAGCTATTGCATAGCTTTTATCGCGAGCTTTGAGCGCGGCGACCAACTCAAGAAATTCCGTAACAAAAATAAAACCTAACACCCCCCACTCCGCCTACCATGTAGGCTTACAAGCTATATAGCATTTAGTGAAATGTATAGAGGGCTGGGGTTCGAGTACCAGAAAAACCTGACATTTGAGGATTTGCAGAAACCTGATGTGGAAGGGGTACAGCTTGGCAAAACGGTAAGACTTGGAGATTTGGCCTAAATAGATAGACAGACAAAATGGAAGGGGTACCTAAGCAATTACCAGAAACGGTATTTTTTTTTTAATTTTCGGAAAAAAAATTTTCCCTCCATACAAATTTCATACAAACGGCTCCCCAGGCTGCGCCAACTTACTTAGTTGGCGCAGCCTGAGGCCAAAGGCCGAATACAGAGCACCCCCGCGAGGCCGAACGCCGAGTCCCTCCTTTGGTACTTTGGTATACTCATAAAAAAAATATTGTTTTTAGCTATGAAAATGAATTCTCATATTGGTAAAGTGGTACTTTTAGTAAAGTACCTAGACTTTAAGCACCCAAACGATTGTTACCTGTAGTAACAAAATTCCCAAGAAAGCAAATAAGTATACTTTAAAAAAAACTTAATAAAACGTAAAATAAACCTTCAAAATACCGGTCGTAAACATGAATAAATACATTGAACTAAAAAGTGAACACCTTCCGATGGTATTCGAACTCTAGACGCTCAACTCGTTCTGATCTCTATATAAACAAACTGGACTATTCATCTTTTGACAATGCTGGTGAAAATGTCCGTCTATTGTAGTATGTCATAATAGAAAATAAAATTCCTTTGTTATTTTATTGTCACTACAAACAAAATTGTTGGAAGAGCCATAAAACCCAAAGGCGCTTAGGTCCCTCGTGCCAACTCCGCCATTTTCAAAAATTTCCAAAAAATGGCTCGATGATCGATTTTCATATGTTTTTCGAACCTGCTCCAAAATTTCACGGGAATCGGTTGAGAAATGCGATCTCTAGAGGAGAACACACAGACATAGGTACCAAAGGTACCAAAGCAGTTTTGCCCAAGCGGAAACGGAAACCTTACTGGCATCGCTCGCTCGGTCAGTTACTATTACGACTTTTTGCATTAAGTTAGTATTTGATAAATTACTTGTTTCCCGTTTTATGATAAATTCTAGATTCTAATTTTAGAAAACTATTGTACAGATATATAAGAAATTATGAGATGGGTGGTCTTAACTAAGAAGAATAATTGAAGAAAACAGGTAGTAGGCGTGTACAAAATAGACTTTAGTTATAAATACATATAAGTACTTATCTAAAATGTTAAACATAGACATACATATACAATACATCAAATAACATACACACATATTATACATAATTATATGGACATATAAATACCTAACTATAAATAAATACATATATAGTATATAGGTATACTATTTATTAGGTTAAGGCAATGACCTTCCATACACATGGACATAGCACGTCATACAATAACAAAGTCCAAAAATGGCACAAGCTAGAAATTTCACTATATTTAGCTTCTACTGCTGTGTCTATACATTGCTGCTGACACTCAAGTCTTACACAATAACTTCAGTTGTTAAAAAGCAATGTATAATTATCAGTCAGTCGAAGCTATGTATGTTGATTTTAGAAATTGTCAAGAACAAAGAAATTTACGGAGTAGCAATGCGTTTTTGTTTTTGATGGAATTGAAAAAAAGAGGTGTTTTTTTTCCATAGTTTTTAAATGTATTGCCGCATTAGGTATATATAAAATATTATTTCGATACTTTATATTGGGTGATTTATATTAGTGAACAATATTTGATTGCACAAATATAAGCTCTATTAGGGATAAAGACGTAATAAATAGTGTATGTATGATGTGTGTAAATAAAACCAAAACTTTTTCATTGAAAATATTTTTTTACTTATACTGAAAAAAACAAGATATTAAGTACCCTGGAATAAATTTCACTTGTTGAAAACTTGTCTTTTAGACTTAGTCTTTTTTTCCAAGGTATCTTTTTGGCATATGTAGTGAAGACGGACGTTAACATATATCTGTATGACTGCTTTAGTCAAATCATAAATATGACTCAACTGATCCTTTGTGTGTGCATCAATTTGGGTAAATATGTTTACGTTCAAAAGAGACTTCAGGACTTCTACTGTCAAAAAGGCTTTATCATACTTTTTGAGCATGATCTAGCCGCCGCTGAGTTTATTGTAATGTCTTATAATATTTTCTGCTTCGGAATTTATCACAAAGACATCCTTTGATGCATAGCATAAGCCACCCATGTCCTTTAAATCGACTAGTTTATGAAACCACTCCTTTTGAGTAGCAAGCAGGTTGTTTTTACAATCATCACACTCTAATTTTTTAAGTCATTGGTACACCACAAATCCTGAAATGTATCCAACTATCTGGCTCTTAATTTCATTGTTAGGAGTTTCGTCTATAACTTGTACTATATATAGGTACAGGTCACTACTCACCTCAATTTGTGGAACAGCTGTCTTTTTTATACGTTTGAATCCTTTGGTAGTGTAATATGTATCAGATTCAAGAAAATGATCTGGGCAAATAACGCTTGATTGATTTGGTTTGTAAAATTCTTCAAATCGTTCTCTTGCAACCAACTTACGCCAATTTTCTCTTATAATCTCGTTTACAGGAAAGCTTAAATAATTTTTTTTATTACAGGTAGCACAATATTAACATTTTGACAGCTAATGTTTAAGTATTTTGCAAATTCCAAAAATTGCAATTCAAAATGTTCGCGCCTATTTATACTACAAATAAACAATATTGAATACCCAACTAACAGTTTAAAGAAATGAGATCGATATGTACAAAGTATTATCTTACTTTAAAATTAAACGAAAAGAGCGACTCTATAGTTTTATAATTTGACTGTGTTCTAGTCGCTTCCTTTTTGTCTCTTACTGACGAGCGTAAGTGAAAGAGATAGAAATATTAGTCAATCATTCGTGTTATTTAATGAAATTAAATTATTTTACCGTATTATTTACACTTTTTCGCGTGTTAATATTCATAAATAAAATTTATTTACCGGTGATAAGTCACACCATCCTTTTTTTAGCGTCGTTAGTGTATTATTTCGGCACCGTTTCAAAGCACACTTCGGCATGATAGCGGCGTTGCTGTCAACAAACGACTGAATCGCAAGTGTGCTTACTCTGACTTTAAGCACACTTTTGCCGTTCCTTTGTCAGCGCGGGCACGCGAAGTCCATGTTAATACACTTTTACTCTCTTCCTAAAAACAGGGAAAGATTTGGAGTCTCGTATGATGCGTGTTAGTGAATTCCATAATTTCACTGCTTGAACAGAAAATTCTTCTTGGTTAAGACTGACTATCTATTACAAATTTCTATCACATCGAGTGATAGAAGTTCTAATATGTAGATGATAGATGTAAGAAAAAGTTAAGATAAAACAATGACAGACTTCTTTATTGCATTATTACAGAATCAGTTCTTGGTTTGGATGTCAATAGCCAAGACGATCCTAATGAGCCATTCCGAACAGCTATTAATTTCATGAAGAATATACTTAGTAATTCAATCATGATAATTGCGTCGCAAGTCAAGTTTATTCGACGTCGGATGCCGTGGTATAGCGCAGCTAGCCGGCACAGGAAAATTATACACCAATATGTCAATGAGGTAAGGGAAGAGATTATCAGAAGAGATCCAGTCAAGACCTCATGATACTTGCTAATTATATAGATCTACTATATTTTAAACCAAGCTCTTTTTAATGTCATCCTAATTAAGGAAAGAGACGCAAACAATGTCGATTTCTTGATTGAGGTAATGTAGTGGATTGCCTTCCCCATTTCACATACCAGTAAACTTAATAGCCACTAGTGTACCCACAGGATTACTGCTACACTATCTATATATCTATTGCTGCCTACACTAAATACCGTTCATATTAATCTGGTCATCTGTTTTGACGTGAAAGCGAACAAACATCAATACATACATCAATCCTTAAAACTTTCGCATTTGTGTTTATATTAAGGTGAAGATATAGGCAATTGGCCTTAAAGTGGCGCCCAGATTTGAAATAAATTGTTAAGGGTTAGCTGGAGGGATGAAATCCCATACAAACGTACTTTCGTTTTAATTTCGAAACCATAAAACTCATCGTATTCAAATTTTTTACAAGCATTCAGATGATAAATATCTAGATCTGTAATTAGTTTTGGTTCGAAAATAATAAACAAAAAAAAAGTTATAGCAACTTTAAATTTGCCTTTTTCATCGACGAAATCGCGTAATATTTAGACGCCTATTACACTTATAATTATATTTTCGATCCTTATGGAAACTAATTATACGACTAGAGTGAAGACTCTTAATTCCAAATAATTTAGTTTTATTTGGGTATGTATCGTATTTATCGAAATAAACGAAAACTACGATTCATGGCCTATAACGGCCCGTTTCGCTGGCGTTCAGTGCACTCTCTTTGTCGTACGCGGGGGTGTATGCGGGGGTCGGGCCGGAGCTACATTTTTTAGCGCCCTTTCTCTTTCTCGACGAAATAGCAACACGACGAAGCGCGTCGGTAGGCAACTCGCTGTGGAGTTCGCCCGCGCCTCCAGTACCACCTTAAGTCGTAAATATGGAGATAATTTCCATATTGCTCTTCGTCATGCACTAGATAGCCCTTTAAATTATTTTATGAACCACCGTTGAGTGTGTTTGTTTTGTTTGTTTGTTTATCCAAACATTAGTCCGTCTAGCTTTAAAACTTGCCTCCGCCAAAAGTGGCCACGGCAAGTTTTAAAGTTAGACGGATCACCAATAATAGTTTCAACGGTGGTTCATAAAATAATTTAAAGGGCTATCTAGTGCATGAAGAAGATCAATATGGAAATTATCACCATATTTACGAGTTAACAATTTATTTCACACTTCAAGGCCATTTGCCTATATATTCACCTTAAGATTATGCACTACAATGTAAATAATGTTTAATTCCTAACAGGCGGTTACACAGAACCCGTCCAAGGAAACAAATAAGGATATATTTTTTCGTGGTAAGTTGAGGGGAAAATAATTTATTAGTTATTAGCTACGAAGCTTTATTTTGAATAAAAATCTCTTGAATCTCGTGTTTAGTTAAACTTCAATGAAATCCAGAAATCTCGAAAGATGGTAGATACTTGTAATACTTATGAGAAAACCCCAATTCTATAGAGATGTGTGGTGATGACAGGGAGTACAATAATATTTGTCGCCACCTCTTTTTCCCACGGTGTCATACGAGGCGACATAAGGAGGCATTAATAATAGGTACAGGTAAAAGTTACGAGCAGCAGTGCCCTTTGTGCAACGACATATCTACAGGATTTACTGCGAATACCAACACGCCTGTCCTGAGTGTGGTAATTATAGGCAAATCCCGCCTTGAGAAAGGCACTTAATCGTGAGATATAGGTTGTAAAGAACAATAAAAAGAATAAAATTTCTCAATAATTTAATTATGATCATTTTTTTAAATAGATGAAGTCACAAATTTAAGAAGTCTGTCCATGCGTCTTGATGGCCACGACAAACTGGAGTTCTCAGAGCTTCAAGAGGACGCTCTGTTTCTTTTACTAGCTGCCACCGACACCACGTCCACAACCCTGAGTTTCGTCATACTCCTGTTGTCCTGGTATCCCGAAGTCCAAGACAAGGTTTATCAAGAGTAAATAACTTTTTTACTTATTTATTAAAAGAAAAAACCAAGGCTGGTTTCACGGGTACCATACGGGTGACCCGTAAGGCCGCGACTCTGTGAAAAGATGTTCTAGAGCTTCACGCGTCTCTCCGCTTCGGGATCCGGGTGATCCGTACGGATCTCCCGTACAGCTGTGAAACCAGCCTAATGTGTTACCATATTCACTCAAAAATGCTTTTGGAATACATTGATAAAATTATTATTTGAACAAATAATGGCGACCGGTCGTAAAGCCAGAGCTCAATAGTTGTCTTCTTTTACTTGATTTTAAGGATGAATGAGGTGTTTGTGGAATCAGACTGGCTAGCAACGGTAAAAGATCTTTCGCGACTAAGATACTTAGACGCAGTGATCAAGGAGTGTTTACGATTGTACCCACCGGGCCCAGTGCTAATAAGGCAGGCTGTATCAGAAGTCACGTTGCGTGAGTATTTGCAGGTTTGATTTTAGTCGTAAAACAAAAGCCAACTCGGTTTATTACAAACATACATACACTATCATGTATTTAGCCTTAATGGGGTAGACAGATCATTTTGAGTTTTGCAGCTCGAAGCAAACAGAGCCCAGGGCCGCAACACCCAAAGGCCACTTTTAGCGTAATGATAGGCGAAAAGGTGCCATCGCAATTAGTTTTACATCTTGGTTCCGATGACGGCCAGAGCGTGACTTAGGAGATTCCGTTCTGTATACTCTTATTGTCTTCTGTGGTGTAGGAACTGCAACCGCCTGCCCAGCGTGTTGATTATAGGTAAATCCTTTCTGTATTCGACGATGTCTTTAGCCCGGCAGTGGACTGATAAAAGCTTTTGAAGAATTTATTTATTTAATCAGATTTCCTCACACGATTTATCTATTTTAGCTTCAGGGCTAAAATTTTCCAAAGGAACTAATTTCTGCATAAGTGTGTGGGGACTCAACCGCAATCCCAAGTACTGGGGTGCCGATGCCGAGCTGTTCCGACCTGAACGATTCATGGAGAACCACCCTACACAACTCAATGCGTTCTTAAGCTTCAGCACCGGCCCGCGAAGTTGTCCGGGTGAGTACTTATGGAGTCATTAATTCAACCACTGCGACGCGATAAATAAACCTAGTATTCCCTAATTGGGAATACTAAGGTCTGTAAACCCGTGCTTGGCATGCTCACTTAAATGTCCAGATTGGAAGTGGCATCGTGAATATGGTTGAGTCCAGGGACGGCTGATCCACGCGTTAACTCAAGAACGGGTATCACCAGTAAGGACTGGTCAGCTTAGCTCCGTTTTATACGCCGTGTGGTTCTTGGTAACGTAGAATAGGAACACTTCAAGTCTTCCCGTAGATGTCGTAGAAGGCGACTTAGCAAACGCACGCTAAACAAAGCTTGTTAACATCAATGAGACCTATCCAACCCGTCTGGCCAGCGTGTGGAGTGTAGGCTGAATCCTCTGACTGGTCTGGCTAATATATGGCTCTGGTAGTACAGAGAGGGTCGTGCTCGTGCAGTGGAGACTAAAAAAGACCTGATGATGATGATGACTCGTTTGAAAGCTTTAGATGTTATATTGTGTTATAATAACATTGTATTAGCTTTTCTGGTGCAAGGCGACCAATACTGTATAAATGAGTTTCTTTCGGCGCTCCATGTGAAAGTAGTATCGGTAGAATTTCTTTAAATATTAATAGTAATAATTTAAATATCAATAAACATAACACGTAATTTATATTAAAATTTTATTATTGACGTGTAAATGTACCTGCGAAGGCCTGATTACAGAATAAATTATTAATTCTTTGACTATACTGTACACTTACCGCCAAATAAATGAAATCTGCACTCCTAACCAGTCATATACGAGTAGCAATGCTACTTATTTTAGTTTAGCGCTGATTTTTTATATCAAATTATTAATAGCCTGGACTTTTTTATTGGTAGCATACTACGAATAATAAATTCTCTAGAATTGTAACGCTCCTACATTCACCGCTTCGATTCTGATTCCATTTACGCAAACAAACTAGCAGTAATAACAACGCAACACTCAAACACACACATAGACGAATATGCATGCGATTGGTCGCGACAAGGTCACGCTTCGTCGTCAGGTGGGGGCGGTCACCGCAACGAGCGGTGAGGTACAACGCATGGCTTAGGTACATTTTGCATAACTTTTTTCACAGATGTCAAGTATGGATTATTAAAATGTTTATGAAAGGTGAGTTCTGTGTTTTTCATGCCTTTATGGCTTTTACACTACTTTACGGCACATGACGGCATTTTTAATGAATCAATTATCGCAAAATCACAGCAATATTCTCAAAGAAAACTTTTTGCGACAAAACCGCACGATTTGAGTGTCACAGCTAACTGTCGCGCCGCGCGGTTCATATTTTAAGCCCCGCCCGCTCCGGTACATATCGCGTGGAATGATTTTTCGGGATTAGTTACGCTTCTAGGGATTATTATTCGTAGGTAGCATACGAAGTATATGACTGATTTAGTATGGCAGATTTTTAGGGTTCCGTAGCCAAATGGCAAAAAACGGAACCCTTATAGATTCGTCATGTCTGTCTGCTGTATGTTCCGAAACTATATGAACTATACTGTTGAAACTTGGTCAGTAGATGTATTCTGTTTTTACACAAAAATAGAAAATAAAAACAATACATTTTAGGGGTTCCCCATACTTAGAACTGAAACTCAAAAAATTTAATCATCAAACCCATACGGGTCTTCAAAAATGATATTGAGGTTTCTTATATATATAGGGTGCAAACGGGACCCTGTTACTGTGACTCCGCTGTCTGTTCGTCTGTCCGTCTGTCTGTCCATCTGTCTGTCCGTCTGTCTGTCTGTCCGTCTGTCACAGGGCTCTATCTCTTGAACCGTAAAAGCTAGACACTTGAAATTTTCACCAATTATGTATTACTGTGGCCGCTATAACAACAAATACTAAAAATAAAAAATAGTTATAACTTAAAAGGGGTCATCATACAAGAAACGTGTTTTTTTCAGCGTTTTTAACTTGATCTTTATAATGGCATTAATTAGAAACTTGAAATTTTTACCAATTATGTACCTATTACTATGACCACAATAACAACAAATACAAAAAATAAAATACAGTCAAAAATTAAAGGGGGTCGTCATACAAGAAACGTGTTTCTTCAGCGTTCTAAAAAATATATATGATGTACATTACCATGCAAACTTCCACCGAAAATAGGTTTAAACGAGATCTAGTGAGTAGGTTTTTTTAATACGTCATAATTCCTAAAATGTTACTTGCTGCTACGGAACCCTTCATGGGTGAGTCCGACTTTTACTTAATAATAATAATAATAAGCCCTTTATTCTGAATTTTACAGTTTACGGTTGTACATATTTATTTACTTAAATTATGTCACATAATTCAGTATGCCTCTTGGCATAGGCCTCCTCTAGCATCCTCCATTGACTTCTGTCGCGCGCTACCCTCTCCAGAGATGTCCCGCTGTGAGTTTAGGGATATCCCGCTTTGTATCTCCCAGCGCTATTTCTAATTCATGTAGATTTTCATCTGTTCTAAGAGTTAGTGTGTTGAGTGTGGCAATTGTAAGAGTTTTGGTTCCTTTTGCTAGAACCCTCTAGCAAAAGGAACCGAAACTCTTACAATTGCCATTACTACCACCCGGTAGTCGTCTTTCCCCACGGTGACCAGCCGGCTTGGAGTGCTTTCTTCTAAAGTTTGTTTGAATGGAGTTGTGTTGTTTAATTTTGTTTTATTCCGGTAGCCGCTGTCCTTCCAAGTTTTTTGGAGTCTCGGAAGATGACGTAGGTCTTCCTCGCTCAACATAGTTTAAAATATTATGTTTGGTGCTTTCTTTTGATGTAGCTTTAGCAAGAGAATATCTTGACTTTCTTTTGAGTTTCTGAGTTCGGTGACCCCGATTCTTCCCTTCTTCTTGTTTCTCTTGATTTGTCTGTAGAGTTCTTAACTATTATTCTATCATACTTTAAGAAGGCTATGTTTCCTTTCTTCTTTTCTTCTTCTACTTGGAGTTGCAGCTGCCTTCTCTTTTCAAGGATTTCTTTAGGGAAATTTTCTTTATTAGTAAATTTAGTAAATTCCTGGCGGAAACCTGTTTTTGTGTTTTAGTATGTTGTGTTTTTTCCACATAGATGCTAGGGACACTACCACAGTTCGATTTTTGTTATTGCTGATTTTTCCAATTCTGTAAACGTTACAGATCTCGTTGCTATCGAGATGCGTTCCTGTTTCTATTACTTTGTCCTTTATATGGTCTACCAACTCTGCTTCTGATTTGCCCTTCTCCTCGATGCCAAAGAAGACTAGATTGTATTTACGTTTCTCTTTTTCTACTATATTGAGCTTCTGCTCAAGTGTAGATACTTTAGCTTTAAGTTGCGTATTTTCTTCTTTTTTTTTAATCTATCGTCTAGTGCTTCCATAACGCATTTTGTTACTGATGCGGTGATAAGTTTAGCTTGATCATTTAATTTCTCGTCTAGCTTTGACAACAACAGTTCCCTGCTTTTTTTCATGTTTATGTTTCGTCTTGGGATGGTGACACACAGTGACACTTGTTTGTTTATGGTGCACTCTGGCTGTCAGTATCTGAATGGCAACGAAGTTCGTTCGATTGGCGACTGAGATACGGGATCAGAGTAAGGGATATATATGGGCGAATTGACTGCCTGACACTTGACGTTTTGTTGGTTGGTTATGTTGTCAGCACTGCTGATTATGACGAGTGAGCTTTTAGGTTATGTGTTTGGATGGAAAATATCACTTTTTGCGATTAACGAGAGTTTTTTGCACTGTAAACACTATATAATATTGGTTTGTGTTGTCTTTTCTGTCCGTTTTTGTGCAGGGATGTTTTCACTATACACTTTCTACCCAGATTTTAATTTTTGTTTGCGGAGAGCGTTGGCGCACGTAGGTATTCACTAGATGACAGAGTTCTGGACTTTCACTTGGCCGCTTTTATTATTTACGAGAATTTTATATATAAGATAAATATGACGGTAAGGCTTTAGACACTTTTATGTATTCTGTGACACACGGACTGTATTTGGACTGCCAAATAAATTTATAGCAGTTTGTTTGCAGTTGTCACGACTGGAATCTAAGCCTGAGTCTTCGAAAAAATAGAGGAGGACTAAAACCTTCATACTTTGAAGCGTAATTCAAAAATTAAGTTTCGAACTAGTAAATCCCCTTTAGGTACAATATAGATAGATGGAGTTACTAGGTTCGAAAGAAGGTAGTTTCGTAGCGGTGCGACTTAGTTTTGGTAAGATGGCGGTATAAGCATAAATTTTCTTCGCTGAAACAAACTTCATCTCTGATTCTTCGTGGATACCGTCAGCCTAGTACCCAGCATCCTTTGAATGGATAGCGAGCGATATAGTAGTGACATCTAGAAATAATACAGGATTTTGTCTTTCTACCAGAATATGCCTTTTTGTATGGGGTTGTCTGATACATACACTACACTATCGTCTTTAATCCCTAACGGGGCAGACAGAGCCTAGGGCGGTAAGGACTAGGCCACTTTTAGCGAGATGGTAGACATGAAGATGTAAAAGGGAAATCATAAAGGACCCATCTCTTTTATGATTTCCCTTTACACCTTTTACACCACCTACCAGCTAACCGCATCGCCTATTCATATGACTCAGATTCTCGCCCATTCTCTTGATCGGCTTTTACGATCTGCGCGGGAAGAGAAGCAGCTGGTACATTGTATGTTTTCTTTCTCCCAGATCAGAATGGAAGATGGCGTTGGAACCACCATCACCGACACCATGGAAATTGTGATTCTTTTATTTTATTTCAGGTGGCCAGTTGGCAACACTGTTCATGAAGACAGCCTTGACAGCTTTCCTGCGGCAATACAGGGTGTTACCCGCGCAGGATGATGCGGCTGCGAGCCGATGTCCGCGGCTGCTCACTAACGGCATTTTGGGGGCTGACCAGTATCGGATCCGCTTAGAGCTTAGAACCAGTTCATAAAATCTTAACTTTATCTATCTATCTATATTTAAGAGCTTTGCTCCTGTCGGTGAAGTATGAATTCTCTTCCATTTGTCTCTCTCATCTGCCAGTTGTTTTACTTTGCTGGACGACACGACGTTCACATTTTCCTTTATCTGTTTCATGTAGCTATGCCTCGGTCTTCCCGGTCCTCTTTTCCCTTCTTTCTTTCCTTCCATGATGGTCTTTATGAAGTCATCATGTCGTAGCAGATGCCCAACATCTATTCTCTATTATAAGTATCCAGAATTTAACTTATCTCTTCTACTCTTTTTAGGACTTTCTCATTTTTATTTTTTTCAACCCAGCTTATTATCCGTTCCATCCTACGCAAGCACCACATTCCAAATGATTAGTCTATGCCTCGCAGCCATATAGCGCAATAGTCCAGATACATATTTTGAGGGGCCGTTCTCGTGACGATTTTGATATCTGTGATTAGAAGATGTGTTTTCTGTTTGAACGCTTATCTTTATATAGAAATATTATTAAGAGATTGGAATACTACAATCATTGTTGGAATACTAAGAAATACTATCGACACGTAATGAAGAAGAATTGGGATAAGTACTTTTAAATAGGTTGCTAATTGCGTGATTGGTGGATTTGTGACCTGACTGAAATATTGAGAATTAAATAAAACGATTGCAAAGATAAATTATGTTAGTTTTATTCATCAACTTTTCCTACGATACAAAAAGTAACATTGAAAGTGACACCTTCAAGAGTTGTTAAATTCTTTTTTTTATTTATTTTGCTGACGTTTCGTCGGGGTTGCACCGAACGTGGTCTGACTAAACGTTAATTCCCGTATGCATTAATTTAATAATGATGCTTTCAAGAGTACGTTAAAAATTTAACACAATTGTTCGTTACTTATACATTCTAGAGTGAAAGTCACTAAATACTTTTCTTTCCACAAAACGTATGTGGTTGCAATTTTTTGTTCCAGTTTTAGACTTTATAGCCAATACTAAAACTACATAAACATATCTATAACATTGAAACAGAAGACAACGTGTATCAAAAAGGGGGTATCAACCCGAAAAGGAGTAAACGTACTTATCAATATGAACAACTTTTACTATGGGACCATCCCTGAAACCGCGAAAAAAAAAATCTGCAGCTCCATAAAAAATTAAATAAGTTTGAAAAAGCCAAAGGTGCACGCCTCATAATCTCATTTTTCATCAAACGAAATGTCACCTGTATTTTTATAATAATAATTACGATTAAACTACATTGAATTAGACCGTGATCTTCGAAAGGACTTAGTTTTGGATAATACTGAAGCGTATAAAAAAAATGGACTTGATCAGATAAGTTCTTCGGGAGTTATCGTGACCACGCCAGTTTCCATACATACAGACACACGGACGTCCACAAAATGATTTTATTAAACATTGTTTTCATTTATTTAAAAGGCAAAATGTCTTTTAAAAATGTCATAAGTGTTGAAACTAGTGTTTTTCCTTGACATTTATGTGTAAATATTATTGTACAAGTGCGATAGAAAATAAATAGACACATTTAGTTAAAAAAATCACTTGATTTTTGTAAGGCGAGAGTAGAGCACTACCTCATGCGCTTCGCTTATGAGGCGTGCAATACTTACTGTGCCAAAATGTATAGCTATGTCCAACATTGGACTCTGTTATTTTTTAAATATATGGCGGCGTGAGTTTTATAATACGTATTTAATTTTTGAACTATGAAATGACTTACTGATTGAAAATCATTTCTTCACACTTTGCCGTGTCTCTTGAATTATTTATGCAGTATTTTAACAAAAACCAAGGTAATTTTTATCAGGTTTTCACTTATAAACTGTCGAAAGTACTAGGCGTATAAAAGCTAGCAAGCAACTAGGTGAAGTTTATGGAGACAAAACAGTGATATGTGGTGTCTTCTATAGTTTTATACAGGCGCTTTTTAGGGTTCCGTACCCGAAGGGTGCAAACGGGACCCTATTACTGATACTCCGCTGTCTGTCCGTCTGTCTGTCTGTCCGTCTGTCACAGGGCTCTATCTCTTGAACCGTAATAGCTAGACACCTGAAATTTTCACCGATTATGTACCTATTACTGTGGCCAATATAACAACAAATACTAAAAATAAAAAAAAAGTTAAAAATTAAAGGGGGTCATCATACAAAAAACGTGTTTTTTTCAGCGTTTTTAACTAGATCTTTATAATGGCATTAACTAGATACTTGAAATGTTCAAAGATTATGTATTACTATGGCCGCTATAATAACAAATACTAAAAATAAAAAAAAGTTAAAAGTCAAACGGGGTCGTCATACAAAAAACATGTTTCTTAGCGTTTTAAAACATTGTACGGAGGTACGGAACCCTTCATGTACGAGTCCGACTCGCACTTGCCCGTTTATTATCCACGAACTACTTTCTATAAAAAAGTTATTAAAAATCGATATAAATTTTTTGTCGTCCCATACAAAATCAGTTTTGTTGAGCGCTGTCTTTTTGATCTAGGCATAAATAAAACTTAAGGTTTATTAAAACAAAACTACAAAGTTTTTCAATTTTCCAATCACCTTTTTAGGGTTCCGTACCCAAAGGGTGCAAACGGGACCCTATGACTCTGTCCGTCTGTCTGTCTGTCACAGGGCTCTATCTCTTGAACCGTAATTGACACTTGAAATTTTCATCGATTATGTATTATTGTAGCCGCTATAACAACAAATACTAAAAATAAAAATGTTAAAAATTAAAGGGGGTCGTCATACAAGAAACGTGTTTCTTCAGCGTTTTAAAACATTGTACGGTGGTACGGTACCCTTCATGCACGAGTCCGACTCGCACTTGCCCGTTTATTTTTTATAGCTCAGAATAGTTTACACAAGGATTCTGCAAGGAATCTAAAGCCGTGTATAAAGTGTTGGAATTATTGTGTGCCTACCTATATTGAACGCAACCTTGAAATAAAAAAGGTTAAAACGTCATCTGTCAGACAATGTGACATATGTCAAAAAATTTATAAAATTGCCAACTCTCTCTTGGCTTGTATCGGTTTTGGGTAATATACGTTTTTCGTTATCGCTCTAATAAAATATCGTGTAATCTCAGCAAAGTGTTTTTATTCCGCCGATTATTTCTAACATAAAGCTTACTTATTTTGTTTATTATTTGCGAGTCTGGTCACGTAGTTGAGATATTTATATTTTTAGCAGCAGTGCGTAATTACAGGGCCTGGCATGTTTAATTCACGAACGGTTTGCTAAGCGGTTAATGAGAGAATTAGATACTAATGTTGTTTAAGGTCGAACAGATTATTGTTAGGACTGCTGTTTACCTTGACTTCTTTTATTAGGGAAGGGATGAAAATTTTGAAAAACTTTAATATTCTTCTGCTGTCAGGGTCAACATTCCTCTTTACCATAAAAAAAAATATCAGATTTTTCTGTTCAGTCAATTCAATGTATAAATAATTCATTTCAAATCTCGTAAAATTAACTACTGCTGTCGTCGCCATTTCCTTTGCCCCCGTCCCGTCTGACGTATTAAAAAAAAAGTCAATTATAAATTGTCATTTAACTGTTATAATTTTCAAAAAAATGCAGTTAGTTATAACAGTTGACAGGTTAACCTAAGTCATTTATAAACTTTTATTTAACTTTCATAGGTGTACAGATAACTAGCTAAAAAAAGTGTTTCTGTATAGTCCTGTTTGTGTTGTAATAGCTAGTCATAGTCACCTGTACATGAAGTATGGAAAGAGAGAGAGACTGTAACCTACAGTCAACCCTATTACCCTACCTATACAGCCTAGCCCTAGCCATACACTAAGAATAAATATTATACATAAATAAATAGATACAGAATGTCTGTTACTCGCCACCCATAGTAACAGACGGGTAAACAAAGTGGGTAGGATTCAAGGTATTAGCACAGAATACAGTAAGAGTAAACAGAACGGAATCTCCTAAGGTACGCGCAATATGCGTCCCCGTTCCCCGCACCCGCACCTCTCCCCCGGTTCTTGACGGCCAACGTGAGTCATCGAGGCGAAAACGGGGGAGAGGTGCGGGGACGGAGAACGGGGACGCATATTGCGCGTACCTTAGGAGATTCCGGCCTGTGGTATTAGGTAGATTTTCTCACTGCCGGTCAAGCACACTCACTAGACCGGCTAAGGGTGTCTTGGCCACAGTGAGAGGAAATAAAACCAGCAGTATGATGTCCAAGCGTAGGCAGCCAAAGTGGATTTATTAAAATAAACATTAACTATATATACAAAAAATATCTATATGTGTGTGTATAATTACAATATTTGTATACGTTAAATAAGTTTGCGTTGCGATCTTTCTTCTTGCTTGTAAATTCTTGGGTGAATACCCTGGAGGTCACATGTTTACGTGAACAATAGGTAATTGTCAAAATAATGCAGTTAAGTATTTATTTATTTAATACTCTTTGTTGTTCCAAAGTAAAAACATACTTTTAACAAATGGCGGACTTAATGCTAAGAGCATTTCTCCCAGTCAAATACTCCAATACTACTATGTAGACTTTTGAGCAAAATAGTAGGTTGAATCTGATGTCTACGGGTTCGTCTTGTGAAGCTGAAGAGGACTGCGTCGTCTGATTAGTGTAGGTAGCAGCATAGCTGAGGATGAAACCGAGAACAAGCTTATATGAAGATCTTAGGTATCTTGAAAATTCAAAACCAGAATAAACTACTAAAGTATGCAAAATAAATTTATAACGTCTCGAAAGAGTACTATTTCCCAATGTCCATAATTCTAAATAAACGTGAAACTGCATGCATCCGCTTCCCCCGAGAATTCGAGAGCGTGTCAAAACGCCAGAAAAATAAAACTATAGTGAACTGTTACGAACAAAGAAACTACTGGCAACTGTAGTTACGAACAGTTTGTTACAATTCCAGGCGCTCTCAGGAGACACGCAGTAAATGGTTCAATCGATCCGATGATAGATGAGGCCACACCCGCGGCTATTACTGTAAAAATATTAGATTTATCGGCTCGTATATTTTAATCTGAGCTCCATTTTACGCCTTCATTGTGCTTTTTTTGCTGCTTTTACACTCAAAGCACTCAAAGCATCTAGGATTCTCGATTGTTACTAAACCTGTGTCAGTTCAAATATGTTTCGTCTCGTTTTTACTATTTCAAATATTTAAAAAATAGATAAGGGCAAAACATATTTTAACTTAAATAGATTTAGGGAGTTTTTTTTATGAACCTGAGGGAGTTTTGCTGACAAAAATCTGACCTCCCAAAATCAGACTATTCTAGCGCATTCCTTAGGAAACTAATTGACATTGAGCGACATTCGGTTGAACAACTTTTTGCGCTCATAGATTCCTTAAGAGGATTGACGTTACTACAACTACAACTCGAAAGGAGAACACTCCGGGCTTCGAAGCAGAACAGCTAAGAATGCAGCCGGGAACGCTTAGTGGCGATGGATTTGCATTTGATTTTACTGATACTGATACACTATCACAACATGGGACAGATAGAGATTTTGGGTCTTGCGGCTCTAAGCAGACAGAGCCCAGAGCCGCAAACCCAAATACTACTTTTAGCAAGGACTTGGCAAAAGGAATCAAAATAGTAATAAGTTTGAAGTAGAGTGTATTTTCACCCAGTCCATCGACCGGCTTTTACGATCTGCGCGGGAAGAAAAGCAGCTGGTAAGTTCATTTCTTTTCTCCCAGACCGTAGGTAGGTACTCGCCTTTAGGTATAAAGTCAAACTTGCGGATCGTACCGGGATGACAGCACCACACTACTGAGAGGGTGCAATAACCACGACCGCCATTAACTCAAAAGAAGAGCTGAGGTGATGATGTTAATAACAAGTACACTTATTAACATTATATTTTGTCACATACCTAATTTTAAATAACAGAAAGAAGACAAAAACATAGAATTAACAACGAGCCACTTTTATAATACAACTCTTGAATCCTAAAGTTACAATCTGCAAAGTTGCCTCATTATTTTCTTTTCTGTAGGCGCACTGTATCGTTCAGAGAATAAGACCATACGAAGCCCTGTTCCTATAGTAATTTACAATAAAACAGAGCCAGCGACATTGTTATTTTCAATAAGCCTCTATAGCGGGGATAATGAAAAAAGTTTTTATTACCGACAATATGCGGTTGTACGATGGCATTGGGAATATAACGGTGTCCTTAAGTTTAACTTGCTCGATATTTTTTGTATATCAGTTCAGATCTCAGTTTAGTCTTTTGTTGTTGTTTAGGGTTCCGTACCCGAAGGGTGCAAACGGGACCCTATTACTGAGACTCCGCTGTCTGTCCGTCTGTTACAGGGCTCTATCTCTTGCACCGTAATAGCTAGACACTTGAATTTTTCACCGATTATGTATAACTGTGGCCGCTATAACAACAAACATTAAAAATAAAAATAAAGTTGAATATTAAAGGGGCGACCCCCTTTAATTTTCAACTTTTTTCTGTTTTTAGTGTTTGTTGTTATAGCGGCCACAGTTATACATAACAAAAAATGTGTTTTTTCAGCGTTTTTAACTAGATCTTTATAATGGCAATAACTAGATACTTTAAATTTTTACAAATTATGTATAACTATGACCGCTATAACAACAAATACTAAAAATAAAAAAAGTTAAAAATTAAAGGGGTCGTCATACAAAAAACCTATTTTTTTAGCGTTTTTACTCGATCTTTATAATAGCATTAACTAGATACTTTAAATTTTTACAAATTATGTATAACTATGACCGCTATAACAAAAAATACTAAAAATAAGAAAAAGTTAAATATTAAAGGGGTTCGTCATACAAGAAACGTGTTTCTTCAGCATTTTAAAACATTGTATGGTGGTACGCAACCTTTCATGTACGAGTCCGACTCGCACTTGCCCGTTTATTAGTTTCTACTGCAGGAGCACGACCCTCTCAGTACTACCAGAGTCATATATTAGCCAGAGTAGTTAGGGGATTTGGCCTATACTTTTCACGCAGGCCAGACTGGTTGGAGAGGTCTCATTGATGTTCATAAGCTTTGTTTAGCTTAAAGTCGCCCTTTATGACAACGGCGTGCCACGTAGATTTTCGAGTTTTTCGTCACAATGCCATTTTCAAGTTTTTCTTCACAATGCCAAACAAAAGCAATCGTAGTCTGCTCTACGGTATAGATGCCGAACTACGCGTATTCACGTAGTTGGCACACAAAGGGTTAATAATTATTAATCAACTGACGACTGTACGTAATGGTTAACACGCTAGTCTGCCAATCCGGAGATTCTGGGTTCGATCCCCAGCCAGGTAAGTTATAAAACGGTGGTTATCAATTAGTCCTGGCTCTTGGATGTTTTTTCAAATCTAATTTATGTATTAATTTTAAAACATAGTATCGTTCAGTTAATATCCCATAATACAAGTTTAAAGCTTACTTTGCTTGCTTGCTTACCTTAATCAGTGTAATTTGTCCCTATATATTTATTTAAAAAAAAATTATATTAAAAATTTATAATAAAAAACTATTAGGGAAATCAGAAAGAATGGAAAATTATGATATGATTTATTAAGAAAAACTATATAAGTTTAAAGTACAAAATACTTATAAAAACGTACCTAACTAAATAACAATCAACTTAAAATTTGATCATTATAACTGTATACATAAGTAGTTTCCTTTTAAAATAGTAACTACCTAGTTTCTTTTCTACGATTTAAATAAACCATTGTCTCTGCCAAAAATATACATTTTGTGCGTCTATTTTGACACAATGGCACCGAAACCGCTACCAAGCTAGAGTAATTTTACTCTAGAGTACCAGTAATTTTCCTCTAGAGTTCGACCAAGCTAGAGTAATTTTACTCTAGAGTAAATTATTATTTAGTCTAGATTAAGCTGATTTTGCATTTTACTACTATGACAATACTTCCAAGCCGATTTTGCGGTAAGTAATAGATGTCAGTGTGAAAGTGGTTAGTTGTCAATAAAATCAAAAAATACATTTACATTTCACAATGATATCCTACAAATAAAGTTGTTGTGTTATTTCCAGTAATGCTTGAAGGATTACAATTCACTCATCATTCACTCTTTGGAGTGAAATTATTTGGCACCTGAATAGTTGTATCTACTGGTATAAATATATGTTTAGTCTAACTGGAAAGTAGGTAATATCTCTATCTTTTATGTTTCCAAAATCCTATCAGTTGCACAGCTAAACTGCGCTCAACTTTGATGTACCCGTAGCTCTAAGTAGCTTATAGATTTATGAACAGATTCCATTTTTGATGAAGTCAATAAAACAAAAATATACTGTAATTTCCATCACTTATTAAAAAAAAATTACCTTTTTTTATGTTATAGGACGGCAAACGAACAAGCGGGTCACCCGATGGTAAGTAATCACCGCTGCCCATGGACTACTGCAACATCAGGGGTGTAACAAAAGCGTTACCGTCCTTTCAAGGCCCTCCCCTTTCTACCCAATTTATGAACATGTGCTTATTAACATGTTGTTATTAAAAAAATACAACTTACAATTTCGAAATTCTCTCCATCACTTGTGCTGCTTCATCTACCCGTCCTTTATCCATAAGCCATTTTGGTGACTCAAACGTGATCCATCTCAACAGCACAAAAATGAACACCGGTACAGAAATAGCTAATTGAAACTCATCGCAGTCCCTCAGAAAATAGGAGATGCCTGCCATGCTCATGTGAGAGAAGTTGATAGGTATATGGAAGAGTGCGGAAACTACTTCTCGGTTGTTCAAGCCGCAGTATTCGACGCAGAAGACGTAGGATGTGACGATGTATCCGCCAGCTGCGACGCCTTCGATGCATCTCATGACGGTGAAGGCTGCAGACGTTGGCATGAGACTGACGAGACATCCGGAGACTCCTAAGAGTAAGCAGGACCAGGTGCATGCGGAGAGACGGCCAAATCTAGAATAGTGACATTTAATTTCATCATAATCGATACAGTCAGATAAAGTTTTCCATCTTAGGTGGTGAACCCAATGCACCGTGCACCGCCGCGGAGCGCGGTTCAACACACTGACGCTCCTGCGCGTTGACGCGTTTTCAGTGTGTTGGACTGGGCGTATTTTCTATACAAGCTGAGATACTTGCTGTATGCAAGTATGTTGTTGTTGTATGTCAAAATCTGCCGCCCCGCACTCCGCGACGGTGCGCGCTGCAGTGGGATCACCGCCTTACGCTTAAGTTTAAAACTAGGGTAGGCTTAAGGTGAAGATATAAGAGAAACCGTGTAAACGAAGCGATTTTGGGCAAATTTTTTGGCTTAAATATAGAACGTGAAGTTTTGAAATATTTATATACTATATAGGATATCCCAAAGTGATATATGAGGATATTACAAATCCATTTTAAACCTATACTGGATATATTTGTGACTTTAGTTTGTGTCTATTTCCTAAGATTCCAATAGTTGGAAAAAGTAATCAAACAATTGAATAATTTCGAAAATATTATTTGCGCCTACTGAAAACATGAAAATGTCAGAACTATATTTGCTTGTAAAAGCTATCAGGCGCAAAAGCATACGGCGGCGCGGCGTTGCCGATCTGTGCAGCGTTTGTAAACGAGACGTTGTAGCCAGCTCGTGCACGTTTCTCTGTGTATATACTAGGTTTGCTAGTAACCTACGAGTATTCTGATATATTTGATGGAAAAAGTAACCATGTGATAATTTCGAGTTGTTGTATGTTTGACTTTTAAAAAATGGGTAATGTTTATTTTTCGTGTATGTAAGTGGCCAACACTGGTGTCAGATTTTTCAAGCTGCATTAAGGCATCTGACATAGCTTGACGACTGCCATACAATGACAGCCGAGACCAACGGCTTTTACGTGCCTTCCGAAGCACGGAGGAGCTCGAGAAATTTTTGTACCACTTGTGGTCACCCATCCAAGTACGGACCACATCTGGGGTTGCTTAACTTGTGAAAACGCTAGCAATACAGCAGGCATTGCTAGCGTTTGCCAACCGGGCCACCGAGCTCCTCCGAAATGGGTAATGAGAGGGGAAGAATATTAAAAAAAATCCTAAAGCTAAATCGGAAAAAACAATTACCTAGGCGTTGCGTTGTAATTGATGGGAAAAAGATGGAAAAAGCAACGATCCCAGCAAACGTGTAAAGCTAATGTAGGGGGTACACACATACATTGTTAAAATGAAATTCAGCAAATTCTTGTAGCGCAGGCGCACGGCAGTCGCCCTCCGCCTGCCTCCGTTCCCACTCGCGGACTTCTGTCCTATATGTAATTTTGTGTTCGATTTAACTACGTAACTTGTACTTGTGTTTGTGAAAAGTTATTGAGAACAATATACCCGGACTTTCGTGAACTGCATTGTGTTGTTTTACTGGAATAATAACCCTTCTGAACATTACTCGATCAGTGATAAACTCAAGGACAGTTTAGACAAGAGACATACACCGATACTCGTTACAGTGGTGACCCCGACTCTTTACACTAATAATGCTGGTCATCCTGCAGGGCAAGTATGAACTTACCGAATAAACTAGTTAGAGTTAGTGTAATTGTAATTTTTTTTTAATGGGATGGTCCCTATTCGGGCGCCATGTAATTATATTTTTTTTAATCTGGTCCCTGTTCGGGCGCCATGTAATTATATTTTTTTTAATCTGGTCCCTGTTCGGGCGCCATGTAATTATATTTTTTTTAATCTGGTCCCTGTTCGGGCGCCATGTAATTGTATTTTTTTTAAGTAAGTCTACCTCGGAGAAGGAGGAAAGAAAAGACACGTAACTCGTTGCAAGGTTTAATCCAAGTCGGCTTCACAACAATATCACTTAGTTTAAGCATAAAACACAAATAAAAATAAAGGGGAGGGTTGTTGGATGGTAGGTATTACAACTATTTTTCGATTTATTGTAAATCACAAAACAACGTTCCGTTACCATTCCAGAATGCCCATTCTCTCAATGTTTTTTTTCCCGCCACCAGCACGCGATGGTTGCCAGTACTCAAAATAAGATTTTTTTTTTATTTATAAGTCGTATTTGTAACCACAATGTATGTTTATCGTTATTAAAAATTATAAGTAAATTAAATTGCAATAATGAAATAATGCCAGGAACCACACGGCAACATAATGGTGCCGTGTGGTTCCCGGCAGAGTAGAATAGGACCATTCCAAGTCTTCCCGTGGATGTCGTAGAAGGCGACTTAGGAAACACAAGCTAAACAAAGCTTATAAACATCAATGAGACCTCTCCAACCCGTCTGGCCAGCGCGGAGAGTGTAGGCCAAATCCTCTGGCTGTTCTGGTAGTACAGAGAGGGTCGTTCTCCTACAGTGGAGACTAAGAAAGACCTGATGATGAATGAAATAATTAGTACACAAAAGCGGCTTACATGTAAAAGACAGATAAAAATACAGGAGTAGAACAAATACCTAATAACTCTATATTTGTACAAATTTATTGCGGCTTGCGGCTTAGATGTACTTGTCATTGTCAAAAAAATCTCTACGGTATGCGCTAATGCTGCACTCTGGCGGCAGAACATTGCAGTAAAATATTCTATTTACATTACGCTACGAGTATCTCCTCAATATCTACTGGTCACTTACATTTTCTTCTTTTTCCTCACCTTATCCCACTTTACGTGCAGTCGGGACAGCATGTGAGTCTTTTCCATTTTCCTCTATCTTTTGTCAAGGCACTTGTTACATTATTTTTATCCATATCGTCCTTAACGCACTTCATCCTCATTTTCTTAGGCCTTCCTCTGTTCCTATTTCCTGTAACCTTCAAATTCAGCACCTTTCTGGTAACGTGGCTTTCCTCCCTCCTCATTACATGTCCATACCATCTTAGTCTATTGCTTCTCAACTTTTCCATTATTGGGGCTACCTTTGTACTTCCTCTTACATACTCGTTTTTAATTCTATCCTTTCTTGTCACTCCACTCATCCATCTTAACATTCTCATCTCCACTGCATGCAGTCGTCTTTCGTCCGTCACCTGGCCACTAACCACTTACATACGAACACAAAAAAAAAACTAATATTATCAAGCAAAAGGAAGCTCGAGTGACGAAATAGGGACAATATGAATAGGGCCAGATATACCGTTCTTTGAACAGAAGAGGCCAGGGCCCTGAGTATCATACATATTTTCCGCATTATTATTTATCAAACACAAGTAGAAACAAACAAGTAATGTGAATAATGCAACATTTAAGTACCATCATGCCTCTGTGGTCTAGTGGTCAAGGCGTTTGCCTTGTGATCCGGAGGTCGTGGGTTCAAATCCCACTGGAAAACATACTTTGTGAAAAGTTGTTTCCAGTATGGTTAGCATATTGCAGGCTTGAACCACCAAATGCGCCGACGCCCTTCAAATTTACAAAGCGATTACAAAGAGATTTCCGCACGCCTTATCGAGCTGGTACGCATTTCGGCCAGAGGCTGAGCTTAGCCATTCAACAAGGAAATTCAGCCAGCCTCTTGGGTATTTTACCTTCCAAGCACAGGGTAAGGTCCATTATTTATATTATTTTATGTATTTTTTTATCATTTCTCTTTTAGTCTTAGTTTAATAGGTAATTATTATAGTTTATGAATTAATATTGTTGTATATAAATGTAATATCCTCTTAATGTATCTGTCATCTAATTTACCTGATTTATCATCAAAGAGTTTGATCATCTGCTCATCGTTTTCTTGCTTGTCCTGGTTTTTTCATCATCATCATCATAGTCAGGACCTTTTTTAATTTCCGCTGCTGGAGCACTACCCTCTCTGTACTACCAGAGCCATACTTGGCTTAGAGCAGCCAGAGCATTTAGTTTTTTCGGCCATCTGGAATGCAATCAGTTATGCGACGGATATCACGGATATGTCCCGCCTTACACCACTTCAGCTAAGCTTCTTTTGCCCCTTTTTTTTTCATCAGTTGAAACACCACATTGCGCTCTATAACTAAGATAAGAGCGCAATGTGGTGTTTCAAGCACTTAGTTGTGCTTGCGGTGCGGAAATCCTTTAAATTCACCGGCGATTGTTTATGAAACTAGATGGCCAGAAGTGGTCAGATCGTGGCCGCATTGTTTACAGTTGTGAGAGCACAGTACACCACACTTCCGACGGCATTCAATACAGCCAGACGGCTCACAAGGCATGAGAGGAAGCGATGCCTTAGTTATTTTGATAGCTTTTTTCCATACCAAAGTAGAAACAATATGATAAAGTCGTCATCATTCTATATTTAGATCCATCAACATTATAATTATTATTTTCCAAAAAGGGTTAGCGACAGGCAGGCGACCGGACTGTTTTCTTTTCCACTTCGCAAGGTCTTTGGCATTTTCTATCGACATGCATATGATATCTATAAGAAAAAGCGGAAAAGCGCACTCCGGGTTTCGAAGCCGAACAGCCGAGAATGCAACTAGAAACGCGCTAAGATAAAGAAAAAGATCAACATTATTACTATACGGGTATTTTCATATATTTTATCTTTCGAAGATCTTTACTGTCTTAATATGCTGTAGTGTTAAAAGGACCATTCCATTCTCAGGGACCATGGTGCGCTTTCCCGTTTTTAGGGTTTCGTTCAAAAAATGTAAAAACGGAACCCTTATAGGATCACTCGTGCGTCTGTCTGTCCGTCCGTCTGTCACAGCCAATTTGCTCCGAATCTACTGGACCGAATCAGCTGAAATTTAGAAGAATGTTGTAATCCTATGACCCAAACACATATGTGCAAAGTAAATAAATAGTTTTTTTTTTTTAAATAAGGGTCATTTTCGGGGTAAAAATTAGGAAATTAAAAAAAAAGTATTGCAAACCTTACTGTGTCATATATATCAAATGAAAGGGCTCGTTATGAGGATCTCAAATATATTTTTGTTGAAGACGAAAATTGACCATTCCCCCCCCCCCTGATCTCCGGAATTAAAATTTTAGGCTCAGTAGGAGCCTAAAATTTTGACAAAAATACAAAATATAGTTCATTGCTTGTAGATTACAGGAAAACCTATAAGAATTCAATCAATTGTACGGAACCCTCTCCACGCGAGTTTAACTCGCACTTGGCCGGTTTATTTCTTTTTCAAATAAAAAATGCATATCAATGTTTACCTAAGCCAAAGACCATGAGAAATTGAGAACATATAGCTGGAACAGTTTAAACTATTTGGTTATAGTTTTACGATCGGCCGCCTGCCTAACGTCAACCCTCCTTGGTAATGCAGTAGTAGTGTAGCACGAAATATTTATGATTAGTCCCTTTAGTCGCCTCATCTATAGAAAAAGATGGAGCGGTCCTATTCTAGGCCGGGAACAACACGGCATGGCATCTTAACTCTTCTAGCCTACTCTTGTGAATTGCATATTAAACTATCTTTCACACAGTCAGCCGGTCCTGAAGTCTTATATCCATTTGCACATGAAATATTGTTTTGCCTTGTGGCTAGGCAATAGTGAACAGGAAATTTCAATTGAAATATGGCCAATGTTTTGGTATTAATTTAATATATAGCCATAGCTGATCGCTATGGTTATCTGGTAGTGTATACCGTGCTTCGGAAGGCACGTAAAGCTGTTGGTCCCGAACGCCATCTAGCGTTTGTACCTATCCTAGGATTGGTTCTGGTCTACCCTTTGGGTTGCCGAGGTCAGACGGCAGTCGCTCTGTGTAAAAACCAGTAACCTCGTCAAATCGCCTAGGTAAGATCTGGTAGTGTATACCGTGCTTCGGAAGGCACGTAAAGCTGTTGGTCCCGAACGCCATCTAGCGTTTGTACCTATCCTAGGATTGGTTCTGGTCTACCCTTTGGGTTGCCGAGGTCAGACGGCAGTCGCTCTGTGTAAAAACCAGTAACCTCGTCAAATCGCCTAGGTAAGATCTGGTAGTGTATACCGTGCTTCGGAAGGCACGTAAAGCTGTTGGTCCCGAACGCCATCTAGCGTTTGTACCTATCCTAGGATTGGTTCTGGTCTACCCTTTGGGTTGCCGAGGTCAGACGGCAGTCGCTCTGTGTAAAAACCAGTAACCTCGTCAAATCGCCTAGGTAAGATAGCGGACCCCGGGCTTTGAAGCGTAACCGCTGACGATGCAACCGGGAATACGCTCGGATGATGATGAATGATCGCTATGGTTATCGGAATTGGTTATTGAAAGTCCTAAAAATAATCCACTTTCTTTTACAGTGGTACAGATGGGTACAGACACACAAAGACAGGTAGAGGGTAACATATTTTGAATGAGACCAATAATATTATAGGACAAGAAAACGCCGAAAAACGAACTGGCTACCAATGGACTGAGAGCCAAATACCTATTAAGTATTATTTGGTAAATTAATACATTATATTATTATACATACACATATTATTTTAAATAAGACCAATAACATTCTAGGACAAGAAAATGCCGGAAAGCGAACACCGGGTTCCGAATGGACCGAGAGGTTAACTACCTACATAATAATATGTATTTGGCTCTCGAACGGAACAGTTCCGAATGTTCCGGTATTCGAATTCCGGCATTTTCTTGTCCTATAAATCGGCAAGAGACATGTGCGTGGCTGTAACGTCACAAGATGGCACGCTCCGTGCACACTGCATAGCAAATTGTGTGCCGACATGAGGACTTCTCTGTTATTGTATATGTCTGACTATGTAAGAAGTTTTCTTTTCCTTTTTAGGGTTCCGTACCCGAAGGGTGCAAACGAGACCCTATTACTGAGACTCCGCTGTCTGTCCGTCTGTCCGTCTGTCCGTCTGTCCGTCTGTCCGTCTGTCCGTCTGTCCGTCTGTCCGTCTGTCCGTCTGTCCGTCTGTCCGTCTGTCCGTCTGTCCATCTGTCCGTCTGTCCGTCTGTCCGTCTGTCCGTCTGTTGTCAAAAAAGTTGAAAATGAATACATACACATACAAGAAATGAGTTTTTTCAGCGTTTTTAACTAGATCTTTATAATGGCAATAACTAGATACTTGAAATTTTCACAGATTATGTATAACAATGACTGCTAAACAAAAAATACTAAAAATAAGAAATAGTTAAAAATTTAAAGGGGTCGTCATACAAAAAACGTGTTTTTTTTTCAGCGTTTTAAAACATTGTACGGTGGTACGGAACCCTTCATGTACGAGTCCGACTCGCACTTGCCCGTTTATTTTATTTTAGTCTGATGTTAAAGAATATTATAAATCTTTGTCGTAGTGACAAATTGGATTCACACAAACACTCACACACACATTCTGTCAGTCTTTATCCCTAACGCGACAGACAGAGCCATAATATTCTAAAGGTTTTAGCGCATTAGTGGTAAAAAAAAATCGTTTGTATGTATGTTTGATGACCTCCGCGGCGTATTGGTTAACACGCTAGACCGTCACTCGGAGGTTCTGGGTTCGATTCCTAGCCCTGGCTAGCAAGTCGGAAAATAGCCTTTTACAAATTTTATTTGGTCTTGGATGTTTATTTATATTAGTATTAATTATAAAATATAGTTTCTTTGAGAAGGTAAGTATCCCATAACACAAGTTTAAACTAACTTTGGGGCTATCTCAATCAGTTTGATTTGTCCCTATTTTTGTATTTTCACCTCAAATACTTACATAAAGATATGATGCATAGCTGTTTCCGTGTGGTTCGTGGTCACGCTTGACACGAATGCCCACGTTTGCGGCGAGGATTGCATTGCACACTAATTGTTAGAAAATAGACAACATTAAATTTTTCAAAATTAATACAAACAGGACTTTTTTTAATGCGAAACATACCTTTTTTATTTATTTTACTGACGTTTCGTCCGCGTTGTCCCGAAGGTGGTCGGCTGGAGCAATGAGTCAGGCTGAGACCACGTTCGGTGCAACCTATTCCCGTATGCATTAATTTAGTAATGATGCAACACGATAGTTTTAAAGTTACATTACTTTCCTACTTTTTTTTAAATTGATGTCCCACTGCTGGGAAAAGGCCTCCCCTTTTTCTTTCCACTCATCTCTATTCAGAGCTACAGCCCGCCAGTCTGATATGTACCTATGTATCTAAGTCATCCCGCCATCTCCGCCTAGGTCTGCCTCGCTTTCGACGACCATCTGGTAGGTACCCAATGCTATAATAATGCTTGTGGTTTCCGGCAGAGTAGAGTAGGACCACTCCAAGTCCTCCTGTGGATGTCATAGAAGGCGATTGAGGAAACACAAGCTAAACAATGCTTATAAACATCGATGAAACCTCTGCAACCCATCTGGCTAGCGGGGAGAGTGTAGGCCAAATCCTCTGGTGGCTTTGGCCAAGTAGTAGTAGTACAGAGAGGGTCGTGCTCCTACAGTGGAGATAAATAAACGGGCAAGTGCGAGTCGGACTCGTACATGAAGGGTTCCGTACCACAGTACAATGTTTTAAAACGCTGAAGAAATACGTGTCTTGTATGACGAATATCCCCTTTAATTATTAACCTTATCTTATTTTTAGTATTTGTTGTTTTAGTGGTCACAGTAATACATAATCGAAGAAAATTTCAGGTGTCTAGCTATTACGGTTCATGAGATAGAGCCCTGTGATAGATCGAGTTATAAAACGCTGAAAAAAATACGTTTTTTGTACGACAACCCATTTAATTTTTTTTATCTTTTATTTTTAGTATTTTTTATTATAGCGGCTACAGTAATACATAATCGGTGAAAATTTCAGGTGTCTAGCTATGACGGTTCAACAGATAGAGCCCTGTGACAGACGGACAGACAGCGGAGTCTCAGTAATAGGGTCCCGTTTGCACCCTTCGGATACGGAACCCTCAATAGACCTGATGATGATGAAGTTGGTACTTAACACTGGTGTCCAAGACTGGTGTCAGATTCTTCAAGCTGCCAAACACACCAAACTGCGAAGGCGCGCAATTTATACTCCCACCGGGCTAACGAGCACTTTCGTTTATGCCATGATAAATTTTTGCCTGCTGCTGCCAAATATGATTCTGGTAGTACAGAGAGGGTCGTGTTCCTACAGTGGAGACTAAATAAGACCTGATAATGATAAGAAACATTAGTTTAGGATGGCCTGAGTTACGTTTGTCTATTTTTTCGTGGGTAAGTGGCCGAACATAGTGTCAGATATTTCAAGCTGCCTCAAACTGAATCTGCTTTACAAAGTGGAAGGGACATACCCGTAAGAAATCAAACCACGGGCTATAACTAGATCATTATAGCATAATGAAATTAAAATAACAGTTGAAAAACCAAAAAAAATTGACATTGCCATACAAATTGCCCGAGCACACTTTTGTATGGAAATGTTGAAATTTGTTTTGTTCTTTGGCTGTTATTTTTAATTTCATTGTACTATAATGATCTACCAAAGACCGTGGTTCGATTTATTGCGGGTATGTCCCTTCACGAGACCAACGACCAACGACTTATAGACATATAGACACATAAGTGCCTTCCGAAGCACGGACATTTTCATGCCAATCATCCAAGTGCGGACTACGCCTAGTTTTGCTTAATAAACTTGGCCATGCGTTGCAAGTACATTTACACCTCGTCCCGAGTCCTATTATATTTCAGCATAATATGCATGTATGTCTACTATCTCCGACTGAGTAGCCATTATAATTCCACGTTCACACTATCAGTGCCGTGTGATTTACGTGGTCGAGAACAGGAGCCATATTTTTGAAACGCGGAGTTTTATTTTTGATCCAACAGCACTACAGGTAGGTCTGTTGAAGCATATAACGATCTTGACTAATCATTTACTCTACTGATCAAACTTTACTGATAAAATTAATGCATACGGGAATTAACGCGAAAAGTACCTTTTTTATTTATTTTGCTGACGTTTCGTTCGGGTTTCACCGAACGTGGTCACAGCTTGACTGAAGCAGCGATGACGCCTACGCCTCCCCCTGCCTGGGGTGATCTTCGTCCACCGTCATATTGTTCATTCTCCAAGTACCATCACACACTACCTTTAAAGTGTCCCTATTTCGTAACGCAACCGTATTCTAGTGGTTAACCAATTGTGCACCAAACTGGGGTTGTGTTTTGTTAATCACTGGATTCCACGCTGCTGACAATTTAAGGCCATCTTCTCGGTTGAAATTGTTAGGATGTTTCTTAATTTCAATCGCCTCACGTACCATCCTAGTGCGATAGTGGCAATTGCCAGCGAGGACTTGCGTACGATGAAATTCAATCCAGTGATTAGCGCCTGCTTCGAGTAAATGTTCTGCAATGGCCGGTTCGTGAAACGTTCGGTGAAAGCCGAACGAAACGTCAGCAAAATAAATAAAAAAGGTACGTTTCGCGTTAATTCCCGTATGCATTAATTTAATAATAATGCAACGCGATAGTTTAAAAGTATTTATAAACTTTACTTAGTCTTGATCATTGTTAAAAATACGTTTGGTTTTATTCTGCTTTTCTTATATTTTATTGGTAGTGATAACCACAGACAATTCTAATATTTGTTTTGCGTTAAAACATTATTTCTTCGGTTAAGGTTGATACTACACATACACATCAAACGACGGTTTCATAATTGCTGCAAAATAGTATTATGTTATATAGAAGGCAAGGGTCACTTGTAATTTTGTAATTTTTTGTTTCACTGACTCACATGTTCAAAGATAGGGCCCCAACGTCGTCGAGGCCGAGATAAGAGGCGGCGACGACGACTGAATTCATGCTCTTGTGGACATAGCCTTACATATATACCTATTTAATTTAGATATACTAGTATCATCATTATCATCTAAGCCCTGCTTTCACCCACTGCTGAGCATAGGCCTCCCTTTATCAACGCCACCCATATCGGTCCTGTGCTGCTCTTATCCAGGTACGACCCACGATTTTTGCTATGTTGCAAAGAGCTATTATGTAAAACTAGACGAGATACCACATATCACTGTTTTGTCCCGTTCAATTGAAGCTATCTCCTTAAACTTCACTTAGTCGCTTGCTAGCTCTTATACGCCTAGTACTTTTGTCAGTTTACGAGTATAAGCGGAAACCATACGAAAACATGGTGCGAAGCTACCATCCGCGGGATTTTGCCTGAACGCCTCTAAGGCCGAAGCCAGCCTAGCCGAATCCGGCAAGGATATGCTCACTGTGGAGCCCCGAGAGTCGGGAGGCTCTAAACAATGTGACTTTACTAGTCGCGCTTCACTTCGTGAGGTACGACGTCGAAGCCCATTTGGATCACGGAGATCGGTGCGGTCGGTTTAACACGTGCGCCATGGCCGAAGGTCCAAATCTACCCCAGTTCGATGTCGGGGCTCGGAATAGTCTGTAGACGACTTCCGTCTCGTAAACTCATAAACATAATTAAAAATATAAATAAATACACCGCATGTCAAAGTGTAAAGAAATAACTTCTCGATAAGTAACCCGATTTCATTGTTTGAAAATTAAATGAGTTTGATAAAATTCACACCGCCATATGCAGGTTGATTTTGAAACACTGAGCTATATTGAAATCTTGGAATCAGAATCACTAATAGAACACAAAATAGCACGAAAAAGAATATTTATTTTTTACTATTCTACATTAGAAAAAATCCCCACATTGGCAATACATGGCTAACTTATTGTTATTTGTGTCAATGACCTCGCTGTCGCTCGATTCCTCCGTATGAGAGATCATATGGCGGTCGACTTCACTGCGATTGGGAATTTCCCGTACAACTTTGAGGGCTTTTATCTTTGGTTTTTATTATTAAACAAGGTAATTGTAAAAGAATATGTATATTTTATTAAGCGCATAGAGTACTTTCCTTGAATATAGCTCAAAGGGTCAAAATCATCCTGTATATAATAATACATACACATTTACACACACACACTCACTCTCTCTCTCTTGTGAAAGAACTTGTGTATGTGAATACACACACACACTCAATACCTGTGGTCAATACTATGTTGTTGACCTATATTAACTTTGATTCAAATCAAATTTGAGAGGCAAACTGAGGACTTCATTCTACACAAGGATTATTAGGCTAAATAGGTACTCCATGATTCTACATAATGATGTTGTAAAAAATTCCAAAAGGGAGCTGTGGAGGAAGAAAAGAGGGGGAAGTTTACAGTAACGTCATTTATGGATGGATTTAATTGAAATGGCTTTGGGGAAAGTGTCGATTATTGCATGCTTATGAGAGTTTGGGAGGTCTACTGTTGTCACAAAACCACTTGCATTAATAATAGTATTAATAAATACCGTACGGACTGGGCTCTGTCTGTCCCGTTAGGGATGAAGACTTGATAGTGTATGAAAATTGATTGTTTACCGTTCATGTACTCTTAAATCATATCAAAGATACTCGAGTATATCGATGGCACAGGCATTTTGTATTTTCACTTTAGGTTAGGATAGGTCTTTTTCACGTTTTTGTCACAATGCCTATCTGTCAAAAAAAGCTAAGCACATCACTGCATGGTCCTGCCTTCTATTATTCTGCATAGCAACTCTCCGTATTATTTAGTATCATCGCCAGGTATATATGTTGCAATTGCGACGCAGTAAGTGTTCCTATTACAGTCTCCATCAACGATTCAGGCGCGGCTGTATTCTGAAAATTTCTGAACATGGAGTTTAGACTTCTATGCAAGTCTGGTCGTAAAAAAAGAATGTACCAGCCAACTTTTTATTTTCTGGGCAGGTTCTTAAGTCCCATTCAGGGAATGAGCAAAAATCTGAATGATTATAGGCAATAAGCGTATTGCCTATTGTTATATATCAGATTTTTGCAAGTCAATTAATAAACGTGGCCTTTGAATTTTGCGGCCATAAACTCTGTCTGCCCCGTTGATGATAAGATGTGATAGTGTATCTGTAAACATTTTAAATCCTTTTCTTTACCAGCTGAGTAAGGTCAGACTTTTGTCAACACATCTTTCCTCACCCATGGTGGAACGTTTTAGGTTTGGGGTAGACAGAGCCTTTATAAGAGCTAAAACCTATTATACCCAGCGTGGAGGGAAAGTGCCTCAAAATAGTGACAATTTATTTTAGAGCATTGATTTTGAACTGGTTAATTCACAAATTGTTCTTTCCTCCCGGACCAGCAAGGAAGAAAAAAATACGCACGTAAACTTGCGTCAAAAAAAAATCGGTTCTGTTAAGAAAATAAAACATAAAAAAATAGGGAAATTTTTCATTGATCATATTCATTTTCAATATGATTTTAGGTTTATTGATACAGAAAAACTGATATAAGAGCGCTATTTGATATATATATAATATGTTTTACGCTTCAAAAAAACTACAGACGACAAGGTGGTCATTTTCATACAAATCACATAGAACATGTTTGTTTTGACGTTTATAAAAAAGTGTCTGATTTGACTTGTTATCATCTAGCGGATTGTAAATAATCTGTAGTTTCAGAATAAGCAGTTTCCTGCGAGCGCATCCTCCAGCCATCTTTTGTCTAGAGCGGGAGCTAACCACAAAGCGTCGCTCGAGGTAAATGCGCGCAGATCACTTACTATCTCACTTACCTACTATCTTTTGAGGCATTTATGCTACGTAGTGACTAGTAGATTGCCGGACCCTGTGAACTCAACACCTTTTAGACTGAGTGCAGATTAAAGACAATACTGGTAAGCGCTTCTGGCTTGTTCTCTTTTGGTCTATGCAGACGTGGCCTTTCTGGATCTTATGGATCAAGTTTATTTGCCAGACAAATAGAAAAAACCTGCGACTATCGAGCGTTTACCTTAATGACTTTGAATGGCTGAGCCGATTTTCATCAAACATAACTAAAAACCATCTTGACAGACAATAGCTTTCGATTAAAAAAACCGCAACGCGATCGGTCTATTCGTTTAGGAGCTATGATACCAGACAGGCACACAAACACGTTAACTAATAATACCTCTCTTCTCGCTGGGGGTTAAAAACAATTAGTTGCAGGTTGCAGTTGATAGGAATGAGCTAAAGGAAGCAGTCGAGGAGATCTTTGCAGGTAAAAAAATATACAAGCAGTGATGTATTAGGTAGTCATTTTATACTTTATTTACTTTATTAGACAGACATCCCAAGCTTCTTGAAAGCTATTATTAACATCCTTCGCATAATGAAAAACATTTCCTCATTACTACTAAGGAAGCTCTCTGAAGTAATTTATAAACAGGATTGAAGTTTCATCTTGGATCTAAGAAGAATACAAATAGTAGAAAAGTGCTCCATAGCACTAGGCATACAGGCTGACTTTTTATCCACCGGCAAAATTTTTGGAGCAAGTTCAGTCCATGATACCGAACTACATTCTATATAAAAAGTTATTAAAAATCAATAAATTAATTAATTTATTTATTTTATTTAATCTTTATTGTCCATCAAATACAAATTGTACAGAACAATAGGCGAACTTAACGCTAAAAGCGTTGTCTACCAGTCAGTCAACCTTTGGGTTATACAGAAAGACTAAATGTGGGTTGCAAGATAAAGTGTAGTATACATAAAATACACAATGAATATTTCGTCCTCCCATACAAATCAGCGCTCAGCTAAACGGATTTTGTATTGGAGAACTAAAAATTTTTAGATAAAAAGTCAGCCTGTATTTATACTGTTAGGTATAAAAATGCAATGATACTCGTATAAGAAAGTCTCATATTATTTCCAAACATCAACCTCTTCTAGCGAGTCGGACTGGCTTTTTAATAGGATTGTGGACCAGGGTGTAGCCACTACAAAGATTAGCATCAATGTTTGCTTTTGAATCTGTCTGTCTGTTCTTTCGTCTGTCACAACCAATTTTCTTAAAAAACTAAAGACCGAATACTTTGAAATTTAAATCACATATTATTTTGTAAGTTGGTGACCCTAAAGACAGACGTGTAACGTAAATAAATAAAATTTTAACATGGAGGCTTGACATCTCAAATGTACTTTTTTCATTATTTTAAAAAGATAGTTTTGGAGTTAGTTAAGAAAACACAAAAATTGACAATTCCCCACCAATAATACGGGCTTAAAATTTTGAAAAAATACATTTTGTTCAAATCAAAATCAAATTGGTCTTCACCCATATATTATTAAAATACTGGAAGTCAATAGTTTAATTAGTTTAAGTAGTTATTATATTATATTTTTTAAGGTTTTTAGTTTTAGGTTGTTTCTAGTTTTAGCTAACTTTAGGTATTATATATTATGAGATTTTCTATGACTAATATTATAATTAAATAAAAAAAAAAAAAAAAAAAAAAAAAAAAAAAAGTTTAAAAATAACATACATATATACATATTATCACGCCTGTTTCCCACAGGGGTAGGCAGAGACTATGGACCTCCACCTGCTTCTATCGTGATAGACTTCTCTTCGCTTCATCGACACTCATCATTTTCTTCATGCATGCCCGCTAGTTACGTGTACTTCTGTCTTCTCCTTTTTTAAGAAGGTCTGCAATCTGGTCGCAGTACTTACGTTCATTTGCTTCAAAACCCCTTTTAGTAAATTTCCTTTCGTCCATCGTTCCTACGTGCCCAAACCATCTCTACATTCCTTTCTCAATTTATGTCACTTCATCTTTTTTAGGGTTCCGTACCCGAAGGGTGCAAACGGGACCCTATTACTGAGACTCCGCTGTCTGTCCGTCTGTCACAGGGCTCTATCTCTTGAACCGTTCTATTACTATGACCGCACTATTACTATGACCACTATAACAACAAATACTAAAAATAGGATAAAGTTAATAATTAAAGGGGTCGTCATACAAGAAACGTGTTTCTTCAGCGTTTAAAAACATTGTACGGTGGTACGGAACCTTTCATGTTCGAGTCCGACTCGCACTTGCCCGTTTTTTTTCAGTCCACATCTCTCCTTAAAGTACCTAACAAAAATTTAAATTTATATCAACTCTTACCTGAATGGTGCGGAAGCCTCGGTGAGCGAGTATGACTCGCTCTTGTCCAGTTTTTTGATAATTAGGTACCTACTATTTCCATTCACCTCCTCAAATCCTTTTCATAAAGCAAATGGACTCGGAATAATAGACAACACAGAATATAAATAATGTTTTGTATTTGTGAATAGCTTCGATGCTCGATACGCAATGGATTGCCTAGTCAAAGGGAATATTTTGTTTATTCTCAACACTGACATTTATCATGTGGATATGAAACTAAAAATTTTGAATTTATATTGATAAAATTATAAATCTATTAATATATAAAAAGCGGCCAAGTGCGAGTCGGACTCGCCCATGAAGGGTTCCGTAGCAGCAAGTAACATAATAATATATAAGTTCTAAAGGTAAATTGTGGTTTACGATTTATGACGTGTTAAAAAAAACTACTTACTAGATCTCGTTCAAACTAATTTCCGGTAGAAGTTTGCGTGGTAAAAAAGTACATCATATAAAAGTATAAAAGTACATTTTTTTAGTTTTATTATTCTCTTATTTTAGAAGTTACAGGGGGGGGGGGGACATTTTACCATTTTGGAAGTTTCTCTCGCGCAAACTATTCAGTTTAGAAAAAAAATGATATAAGAAACCTCAATATCATTTTTGAAAACCTATCCATAGATACCCCCACACGTATGGGATTGAAGAAAAAAAATTTTTGAGTTTCAGTTGTAAGTATGGGTTCCCCAAACTCAACACCCTAATCAAAATAATTGTGTGAAAAGCGGTTCACAGAATACATTTACTTACCAAGTTTCAAAAGTATAATTCTTATAGTTTCGGAAAAAAGTGACTGTGGCATACGGACGGACAGACAGACGTCACGAATCCACAAAGGTTCCGTTTTTTGCCAATTCGCTACGGAGTCCTAAAAACACTGATTAAGTTATGATAATTAGAAGTAAATAGTGTTTCGTCAAATCACCTAGGGTTAGGTTATGCAACCGGGGATACGCTCCGATGATGATGATTATGATAAAGTCGAAGTTGTGTTTCGGCCAACCGTACTCATCGAAGTATACATTTGTGATACGACCAAAGACTAACCCTCATATTCATAAAAAATACAAACGTTTGCTAAATCTATTTTTGTTAAAATATGTTTTGTCTCTATCACTCTTTTCTATATTTGCCATAGTAAGAACGAAACAAAACATATTTTAACAAAAATAGCTTAGGTTAAGCAAACGTTTGTATTTTTTTATGAATAAGGTTTGTGTCAAATTATTTATCGGAAAAGGATAATTTGGGTAACTGTTGTGAGCTCGTCTAATTAGACTTTTAACTTTGAAGGAAGCAATGAAAGATTCACCAGATGCCGCTACTGGTAGGGGTATATTTATTTTGGTTTCCCTACTGACAAAAACGCTAAGTATATGAATAAGTAAATAAATATTATTAAATGTATTTAAAAATAAATAATAATGCCCATAAAAATCGTGCATTCCCTAAATTGTACTTCTAAAAGTCGATACAAGGAGAAATGTGTGCCGTTTATATAACGTTAAATTGACCAGAAAAATAATGATGATAAATAAACTACTATTACTCAAATAATGAATACGATATTGGTCTTATTATTTAAATAGATTGTTCCATGTTACGAATATATATATATATATATATTTAATAGATGATCGGATCTAAGTCACCAGAACCAGGATGTGAAAACGATAAATCAAACGTAAGTTGCAAGTAAACTGCACAAATGGATACAGATACATTATCACGTCTTGATTCCAAACGGGGTAGACAAAACCTAGAGCCATAAGACCCAAAGGCCACGTTTAGCGTGATGGTGGGCTTACAGATGTAAAAATTAAATACAAAATTATGAGTACTAGCCGCATAGCCTATTAATATGATTCAGACTCTCGCCCATTGCATTAGGTCGTTCGAATTTTGCGGTCTTGGTGGGCAGAGAACAGCTGGTTTATTTATCGTTTTTAGGGTTCCGTACCCGAAGGGTGCAAACGGGACCCTATTACTGAGACTCCGCTGTTTGTCCGTCTCTCCGTCGGTCCATCTGTCTGTCTGTCCGTCTGTTCATCTGACACAGGGCTCTATCTCTTGAACCGTAATAGCTAGACACCTGAAATTTTCACCGATTATGTATTACTGTGGCCGCTATAACAACAAATACTAAAAATAAAAAAAGTTGAAAATTAAAGGGGGTCGTCACACAAAAAACATGTTTTTTTCAGCGTTTTTAACTCGATCTGTCACAGGGCTCTGTCACAGGGCTCTGTCTCTTGAACCGTGATAGCTAGACACCTGAAATTTTCACCGATTATGTATTACTATAATCACTATAACAACAAATAATAAAAATAAGATAAAGTTAATAATTAAAGGAGATCTTCATACAAGAAACGTGTATCTCAGCGTTTTAAAACATTGTACGGTGGTACGGAACCCTTCATGTACGAGTCCGACTCGCACTTGCCCGTTTATTTCTTTTCACCCAGACCAGCATGGAAGTTAAAAAGTAAAAAAAGAAATATACTTATTCAAAATTGGAAAGTGATACGAAAAGCTTTAAAAAAAAAGTATCATATTAAACATGTTTTATCCAGACAGATATTATGTCAATGATTTTCAAAGATACCGCTATATCGATGGTAAATATTTGTATCAGTTAACCATTGTTTGCTTGATATGTTTTTATAAGAACTGCTTATGGTGGATGTGGAAGGGTTTTTGATATCTTTATTCTTGTTTTTTCGTTTGTTCAGTGTTTTTTTACCCGACTACGTAGAAGCGAGGGTTACGTTTTTCGGCACTATGTACGTATGTAGGTATATTCTGTTCATGTATGTTTATCTATTTCCTCGTATCTTCTATTAAATCCATGATATTGTTACGAAACTGGGGTTCGGTATTTGGAGAGAAACGCCAAACTTCGTATGAGGGTTTTTATTCACTACGGAACCCTAGGTTGACACGTGAAGACAGCCTTCCAAACGTCCAAGGTCCAAGTCGCGTAGCAGCTGAGGTCCAAGTATTTCGCCAAGGTAGTCGCAGGTACTTCCACTTATCGCACTTAAGGTAGGTTTCCTTCGCTTCGAAGTGATCGCTTTGATAGCTCGTATTGAACTGCTGTGGCGCACCCACGGTTCCCTATTTATATGCGCCATCGAATAGGTCCACATTAATCTCGAATATTCTACATGCTCGACGAATGTGTTTCGAAGTATCCAATTATGTGTGTGAGTGTAACATGGTCAAGCAACTCTAGACTTGATGACTTAAGACATAGGGCCTAATTTCGCTTGAATTTTATTTTATTCTATCGTATTTCTTTTGGCTCGCGAACATTGTTCAAGAAGGTTCTGTCACGATCGCGACAATATCTTGACAAATGAGTTATCCTCAAAAGCGTCTTGGCTTAGCTGTCCGCTGGTTATTCTGTGACGTCACAATAAATTTATTATGGAACCCCTATACAAATCATAAAGTAATGAAAATAAATTATAACCGTGTAGCGTATCAAATAAAAGGGCTTCTATATGTATATATGTAAATTATTTTTTTGTTCATAAAAGGCCATCACAGGAGTGAGCAAGCGAAGCGAGCGAGCATCTACCAAGTGACGGAAGCGATCAATTTGGCTACCCCGAACCAGTCACGGAAGGCAGGTTAGGTTATGGTTGTGCAGTGACTATCACAGGAGTGAGCTACCGAAGTAAGCGAGCATCGACCCAGTGATGGAAGCGACCAATTTGGCTACCCCGAATAATAAGGAAGGCAGTTAGGTTATGGCTGTGCAGTAACCATCACAGGAGCAAGCAAGTGAAGCGAGCAAGCGTTAAGTGACGGAAGCAGAAGGTAAGTTAGGTTGTGGATGCTGGGTAGATGACTGGGTCAAAAATAAATTATTTGTTACTGTTAAGATATTTCAACGTCACAAAATAGTGTTACTTGTCATTTATCATATCCATTTTCAACATGATTTTAGATTTATTAATGCAGAAAAACTGATATTGAGAGCGCTATTTGACTCCACAAAACTATGACGTCACGGTTCTGATTTTCATACAAACCTCATAGAAAATGTTTGTTTTTGACGTTTAGAAAAAAGTATCTGATTTGACTTGTTGTCATCTAACGGATTCTGTTATAAAGGGTAGACTGGTAGCACAGAATACAGTAAGAGTAAACAGAGCGGAATCTCCTATGGTACGCGCAATATGCCTCCCCGTTCCCCGCACTCGCACCTCTCCCTGAGTTCTTGACGGCCAACGTAAGTCATCGAGGCGAAAACGGGGGAGAGGTGCGGAGACGGGGAACGGGGACGCATATTGCGCGTACTTTAGGAGATTCCGGCCTGTGCTGGTAGGTAGGGTAGCTTTTCCTTTAGTCATGTCCAAAATGCCCGATATCTTGTAGGTAATAAAGGTAATCTGAATGAGGCCAATGACAGAATGGACGCCACCGTGGCTAGGATCTGGTCTAAAGAAATAGTATTTTTAGCCAGTTTTGACTCTATAAGAAGATACAAAGTAAATATAAAAAAGGTTAAAAGATTTCTTCTACAACAAGGAGTGCTGTTACAAAATAAACTTTAAGATCTCTTACACTGCTTATAAATCCTTTTTATCTTTTAAAGTGTATCATGTCCTTGAATTTCACATGAGGCACTAAAATAGATGTTTAAAGCGGAGTAGCTGCATCCTGCAACATTGTAGCGCTCAATGAATTGCAAGTGCAACTTTTTAAACCACTTACCTCGATTGCTGGTCTAAAGGTAACCGCACATGTCGCTACACTTCGTATAATTTAACCGTGACCTAACCGCACTTCTTCTTTTTTGCATGTCGATGGTTTTTTTTTTGTCTCTATATGTAGTCAGCCCAGTAGAGAGCCACTTCGACGGCGTTATTATTATCCGCAAGCAAATCTTCTAGGGTACCCACCCGGAACAGGAAAACAGGAGCGCCATAGTTGGTGGGAAGGAACCACACCGGCACACGTTCCGTGAGCTATCAATCATATTCCACCTGGACAAAAGCTACTCGTATTCACAACGACTTACTTGGGTTCGCAGTCTATTAAGTGACTTCCAAGCAGACCAGGGCAGATACCGTCCAGGCGGCAAACTCTTCTTTTGGGTTAACAAAATTGGGCGAAGTGTGCTCCCTTGAGTGCAATTCATCCCTTTTGAATTCACCGTGTTCCATTTAATTATGTAATTTTTTTAAACAATTACTTCGAGATTTTGAGATTCTTCTTTGCTGGTCTGGAAAAAAATAAAAAAACATAAAATGTAGCAGCTGCTTCTCGTCCCGTGCAGATTGTAAAAACGCCATTACGCTTAAAGTGGCCTACGCCTTACCAACCTAGGCTCTGCCTGCTCCGTTAGGGATAAAGACGTGATAGTGTATCTGTATCACTTTGAGATACTCCAATGTTGTCGTTTTTCGTATAAGTCTAGCACACTGTCAGTCTTGTAGATGCCAAGAAGCGGTCACACCGTCACAGAATACATAAGAGTCAAACAGAATGGTCTCTCACAGCGTCTCCCGCAAATTGGCGTCCCCGCACCTCTCCCCCGCACTTTGTGAGCTTTGACGGCTCCAAACCAGGGTTTAATTACTAGCCGCACGCAATACGCGACGTGTGTTGTCTTGAGAACTGTCAACCAATAGTAACCATCATGGTGAGAAGGTGCGCGTATACTAATTGTTTATCCACCCAATACTCTAAAGAACGTATATTTCATACATTTCCAAATGATGAAAACAGGTAAGCAAAGCAACAATATAATTTCACGTTATTACCCAGCAACCATTTTGATATATATACCCTTCTCGCTCTCTCGCATTGGCGGGAGATACACAAGAGCGAGAGGGGTATTAGCAATCCGGTAATGTTACATTGGCTCCTCGCTCACAGGTAATCACATACACGCAAATGCCAAATAGATTTCCGCGGGTTATAGTGTAAATGCCATTGTTGACAATGACAACTTGACATGCTGTGCGTGAAAATGTTATAAACATTTGTTTATTTGAATTTATTCATATAATTACGGTAATTATATGAATTTATTCATATAAGTACCGTATAGTTTTGCGCCGAATATGCAAATTACTATATTACAATAGTGAATTAGTGCGTTACATTATAAATGACTCAATAATAATCAGTAAAGTGAACTAATGGTGAAATGGACAATGGACATCATGAAAACTATTTGTGAAGTGATATTATGTAGCTGTTTCCGACTTTTCTGTAACATTTGATACATATAAAACAGAATATTTTTTACGTCATAGTGTTCGCAAATCTTCAGGTATGGAAAAATATAATCGTAAATATGTCGAACTCGTTAGTAGGTAAGTATTAAATAAATTCTGCGGTGCGACCCTAAGTATAAAACTCACACATCGACGTGTGTACAGATAAATTGTTTCGTTTGTAGTAGTAGTAGGTATATATGTTACTCTGAATCAATGGAGAGTCCTACCAGTGACCGTGAGGAACTTGGTTTTTGTTTTTCGTAAGTGTAAGTGGCCAACACTGGTGTCAGATTTTCTAAGCTGCCAACGGCATCTGACATAGCGACTACTATCTAATAATGACAACTTAGACCAAAGGCTTCATTATACTGGGTGGCGCAAAAGTAAAGACCCTATTTGGTTCAGCTATAACATTTTTTCTAAATTAGAAAACTAGATTTAGGTTTTTTTAAATGTATATTTGTGCCATTAAATTTCGTACCATTAGGATTTAAAGATGATGTCTTTTAAATGGTGACCTCCAGAGTTGATACACATTTGAGCCCTATTTATGACATTTTGCATAACTTGCCGTAACACTTCCTGCGATATGTTCGTTATTTCTTGACGAATGTTTTCTTTTAGAGCTGCGAGAGTCTGTGGCTTGTTCACATACACCCGAGATTTCAAAAAACCCCAAAGAAAGAAGTCTGAACTGGTCAGATCGGGTGATCTTGCAGGCCAAGGCAAATCGCCAAAACGAGAGATAACTCGGCCTGGAAAAGCGTCCCTCCGTCCCTCACTCACAATTATTCCACGTTCTTGGGGAGTAAAACGGTCCATGTTTATTTTCAGTGTATTTTACAGTTGTTCACTACACAATTTTCAACAACAGAATGACAGAAAATATCATATAAAAAAAATAAAAGTATTTTCTTTAGTGCCAGTACTTTTGCGCCACCCAGTACTTTTGACCTCCCATCCAAGTGCGTAGAATTCTCCATTCCTCTCTTCTCTCTGCCATCTTTTTAATGTCTTGGTAGGACCTCCTAAATCTTCCTTAACTTGTTGGAAAAACTTCATCCTCGGTCTTCTCCTTCCTCATCTCCCTTTTAGTTTTCCTTCTACTGTAAAGAGATTGTCATGTCTTATAAGATGTTCAATCATCACATCAGCAAGGAAAAAAAAATCAAACATCTCATTGCTAAACGACACTTGATCCATCACGTGCGCAGATTCCGTCAATAAATCACTGAGTTTTCATTGGCAGCATGTTTTCGCGCATTAATCTCGAACGTTTTAGCGAAGGCTTAATGTGGCGACAGCAGTTGCTGGGTTTGCTGAATTTTTAGCGATAACGTGTATCGAGAATCGAGGACATGTATCGTTTTTATGGATAAGAAATATGCTGTAACAAAAAAATTGCTGTTTAAGCCCTAAATAAGGTATCTTTTTCGCCAAAGATCAGTTTTACTCTTGGATTTTATTTATTAATTAAAAGTGTGAAATTTCTCCCATGCCATGAAAAGGAATTTTCAAAAATAATTATTATCCAAATAAAACGCTCATTTATCTTTACCCATAAGGCCGTACCTAAATTTTCCGGGGTCCAGTGCTGCCCCCATTTAAAATAAATCATTTCAAAGAAAACGGAGACATTATTTAAATTTTGCTACTACCAAGTCCTAGATAACCCGTCAAAGTATTTTATGAACTACTGATTACAGTTTATAATGAGAACGTTAAGCTTTACTACGCACATTAGCCAAAAGTGGCCGTTTTTCGCAAATGTGCGTAGTAAAGCCTAACGTTCTCACTTAAAACTGTAAACAGTAGTCCATAAAATACTTTGAAGGGTTATCTAGGCCTTGGTAGTAGCAAAATTTTAAATGATGTCTCCGTTTTCTTTGTAATGATTTATTTTAAATGGGGGCAGCACTGGACCCCGGAAAATTTTGGTACGGCCTTAATAAATAAACAGCACTTACCAATGAAATGCTAGCAGCGTGTAAAGAACTAATTTAGGACATGGCGTCTAATGGACAAATTCTATTAACAATTTGTATCGCTGATGCAGTCGCGAGTCCCCTGGGCTTTCCTGATATACTATTTCGGTAGCGAATAAACTACTATGTTCGTATAATTGACAACGAAAATGCGAAGTTTAGTGCACTTGTTTAATAGAACCAAAGATACACCATACGCCATTTCGAAAAAAAAAACAAATATGTCCTAAAACTTTTTGTTATCCGTATTAAGACGACGACGACCTCCGTGGGTAATAGTTAACACTAAACCGCTAATCCGAAGGTTCTGGGTTCGATCCCCAGCCAGGGCAAGTTGGAAAATGGCCTTTTTCAAATTGTCCTGTATGTTGTATGTACCTATTTTTGTATAAATACATATACATCGTGTTAATTAAAGAACGCAAAACCTCTCAGATGGTACCTCAGCCCATGTAACTGAACAACTTTTGTTCAACAACTTTCACGAAACTAAAAAAAAATATTTGAAATTTCATACAAACTGATCAGCTGATCGAATAAATTTGTATGAAAATACGAATTTTTTTTTTTGGATTTCGTGAAAGTTGTTGCGCGATAGTCGTCACTTTTAGAGCGAGATAGTGAAAACAAGAATCAATTGTGATCGGTTTCTTGCCGCATCGCTTATGGACATGATTTACACTTCCGCCCATAACTTCGATCGGCCCGTACGATCAGCGCGGGAAATGAAGCAGCTGGTACATTCGAAGGTTTTTCTTCACTCCCAAACCACCATGGAAATAATTTAAAAAACAACGCCTATACAAAAAATAGGTACCATAAAATAATTTCATATGTTAAGTAACCATTCACTTTCAAAAATTTTCAGCCCTTTTTTCGACGAATATACGAGGGGGGGTCAAAAAGTTCGCGGAACGGAGGGGAAGGGGGGTGAAATAAAATACTGTACTATTTTTCTTTTTCAATATATTCCCCCTTAAGTCGAATACATTTTTCAGATCTCTCTATTAACTTATTAATACCGTCGAAAAAAAATGATTTGTCTTTGTCCTCAAAATAGGCCGAAATCGCCGACTTGACTTCTTCATCATCGGAAAATTTCTTCCCCCGAAGCTCTTTTTTTAATTTGGGAAATAAAAAATAATCACAGGGGGCTAAGTCTGGACTATAGGGAGGATGGTTTAACATTTCGAAGCCACAGTGATGAAGGGCAGCCATCGCAACGCGGCTCTTGTGTACCGGTGCGTTGTCATGCAAAAGCAGCACACCCTTTGTCAACTTTCCCCGCCTTTTCTCCTTGATTGCTTCTTTTAATTGTCTTAGTAGATTAGCGTAGTATTCTCCCGTTATAGAAACACCCTTATCTTTATAATCTATTAATAAAATACCCTCTGTATCCCAAAAAACAGTTGCCATGATTTTTCCAGCCGATTGTGACACCCTGTATTTCTTAGGGGGGGGCTGACCCTTTTTATGCCACTGCATAGACTCTTGCTTCGACTCAGGCTCATAATGATGAACCCAAGTTTCATCTGCAGTAACAAGTCTTGCAAAAATTCCTTCCTTGTCGGCGCTACAGAGGTCTAAAAACTCCTTTGAATACTCGACGCGCAGCTGTTTCTGTGGTGGTGTGAGCATTCTTGGCACCCATCTTGCGCTGACTTTTGACATCCCAAGATTGTCGTGTAGAATATTTAAAATGGTTGTAGGTGATACTCCAACCATTTCTGCAAGTTGTTTCTTCTTCAAACGAGTATCCTCCAGTATAAGATTCTCCACTTTTTCAACGATGTTTGAGGTGGTGGCCTCAATCGGCCGTCCTGAGCGAGGGTCGTCTTCAAGAGACTCTCTGCCTTGCTTGAAAAGGCTATTCCACTTGTACACCATGGTTTTCCCAGGGCAAGAGTCCCCGTATACTGATAACATTTCTTCCAAAATTTTCTGAGGTGGTTTTCCTTGCTTAGTGAGGAACTTTATGACGGCACGAAACTCGATTTTTTCCATGTTCAAGTTTTTCTTCCGGATTCACTTGTTTGATCGACGACAGGTCAAAGGTTATTGACACAATCAGGTTCAAACTTGGCATATATACTCACAAAGAGTTGCTCATTAGTTACTACCTGCGGCAGGTCCCCCACCCCCCGCTATCCCCTCCATTCCGCGAACTTTTTGACCCCCCCTCGTAATTTATGAACACTTTCGATATTGGCCATTCTCAATCAATACCCTAGGAAATAATGGGCTATTTTGCCCAATGTAATTATTCAAATATGAAAGGAAACGGGTGGATTATGAGATTTACTGAGAAAAATCATCAATCAATACGGTTAGACAGTAGATATACTGTATACGTCATTATTTCTGTAGATAGCCTTTACGTGGCCTATAATATAGGGAAGGGATGAAAATTTTGAAAACGCTTAAATATTTTTCTTCTGTTTGGAATTATATTCCTTTTTACCATCAAAAAATATCAGATTTTTGTCTATAAATGTAATATGGCTGAAGACAACTGTCAGTCTGTATCTTTTCTAGCTCAAAGACTTTCCATAGCTATTCAGCGTGGAAATGCTGAAAGCGTTATAGGAACCTTTGGGCCGGGAACGATGCCACAGAATACATAAGAGCAAAGCATGTTGTGGATATTTTTCTGTTTACCATTTGACGAAGCATGTTGACGAAGCATGTTGCGGATAGTTTTCTGTTTACCATTTGACGCAGCATGATGACGAAGCATGTTGCGGATATTCTTTGGTTTCTTTTTTGACGAAGCATATTGTGAATTCTTTTCTGTGACCCATTGACGAAGCATGTTGCGGATCAATATTTTGTATTAGATCGTAAATAGTGAAATAAATTAATATTATTTAAATATCATCAGATAAAATGATTTGGTTCGATTTATTACGCATATGTCCATTACACATTTAATAACGAAACTGATTTAGTTACTTGCCCAGGCGTAGTAACTATTTATTATTCTGTGCCTAGGCGAAGCTGGAATGGGTCTTCTTCTTCTTCTTATTTAAGAGCTTAGTGGCTCTTGTCGGTGGAGTATGCGCCAAACTTCTCGGTTCTCTGCCTTACTTTTTTGTGTTTGGTATGACATGACCACTGCTTTTTCTTTCAGTTGGTCTACATAGCTCTTTCTTGGTCGTCCTGGACCTCTTCTACCTTTTATCTTTCCTTCTAGTATGTTTTTAAATAAGGAGTCATGTCGTATTAAGTGACCAATCATAGAATGGGTTACTAGTCGTTTATTATTCAACCTCATTTTGTTAAAGATATTGTTTCTAAGAACATAATAGCTGTGAGCCAAACATTGAAACTGCCGTGCCGTGCCGTATGGTTCCCGGTAGAATAGAATATGACCACCTCAAGTCTTCCCGTGGATGTCTTAGAAGGCGACTTAGGAAACATAAGCTAAACAAAGCTTATAAACATCAATGAGATCTCTCCAACCCGTTTGGTCATCATGGAGAGTGTAGGCCAAATCCTCTGGCAGCTCTGGCAATATATGGCTCTGGTAATACCACAGGGTTATACAGAGAGGATCGTGCTCCTGCAGTGGGGACTAAAAAAGACCTGATAATGATGATGTTGAAACATTGATACTATAGTGACTTAGTAAGGCCCGTGCTTCGATTTATTACGCATATGTCTATTACATGATACAACATGGAACTGATTAAGTTATACTCCCAGGTGAAGTTAGAACGCACAGACCTACCACTACTAGACTTGCAACGATATTGCTAGAAAAAGACTGTCAAATACAGTACAACGTGAGTTTGAAAGAAACGCTGATATGTTTTTTTGTCTCTATTGGCGTGGCTGCTAAAAGCTGGCCTACTGTCAAAAATGCTTTATACTACATGAGCTTATTATAAGTTAGTAACCATAGTGTGTTCTGTGACGTGTGCAAAATATGGGTGGAGGCAACAATTAAAGATAGAAAGAGATGCACTAAAGTGACCACGCACTATGCAGGTCTAGTAGTGGTAGGTCTGCGTTAAAACGGGTCTCTGGCCCCTTATTATTCAACGTCATTTGCCTAAGTAAGAAAGCTATTGTTTCTAAGAACATAATAGATAGGAGCCAAACATTGACCGTTCTGGACTCAATTGGATCATAATCTAAGCATGATGGATGAGTGCGCGATCCATCAAAAGCTATTTATTCCATGTTACCTAATCCTGATAACTTTGAAAATGGTTTCGCTGTTCTACTGTTAACAAACTTTTCTTATAACTTGGGACTTTTTCCTCAAATTGACGGAAGGATACATTTTTATAAAAATTTGATACGCATAGTCGCATAACCAATGAGATTTTCATCAATTTAGTTACTGAATGTCAAAAATGTAATTTGTATTACTATATTTTATATAAAATTTTAAAACAATGCCGAGGCACAGTGTGCTCAAATTAAACAATCCAATAGAAAGACATTTCAGTATTCTGACTCCTTACCACTATTACTTCTTTATTTTGATATATTTGAGTAAATGGCCAGTGTTTTGGCATGTCATTAGTATAATATTTCTTTCGCCGCCTATGGACTTCTATTGCAATGAAACTTTGAAAGTGAATGCTTCAGCAGATATAAAGAACTTGTGTCCGTGTGATGATCCTGAGTGGGATAGAAGCGTGTTTATGGAGACGGTTCAGTCGAAATTTGACTCGTACTGCGATAGTCAATGGCTTGTGAGTTTTGGACAGAGTATGGTGTATGTGGGGACTTTATTTGGATCAATTTCATTTGGATTTTGGTCGGACAAGTAAGTTAAAGTTTGAGTTCTAATTTATTAAATAATTCATTGATATTGCTACAGGAACATGTTTGACGTATTACACTTTCTTTTTAGTCTGATAAGTTTCCTTTATTATACCTCTGCGTCCTGTATTATTCTACATATTATTATAGATGATTTTATTATATTATTTAAAAAATATAAAAAAAACACAGTCGATAAATTTTAAGAAATTAGAATGTTTTGCATATTAAGTATACATTTTTTGACTTTAATCTAAACCAATTTTGTAACTTTAATCTTAACCAGGAGCAATTCAACTTTGCAATGGGTTACAATTTTTATTGGGCATCGTCATCATCATCGTCAGCTTTTAGGTACCCACTGCTGGGCATAAGCCTCCTTCTATCTGCGCCATCTTAATCTGTCCCTGGCTATTGCAATCTAATTCTTGCCAGCAACTTGCCTGACATCGTCGACCCACCTAGCCGCCGGACGTCCTACATTACGTTTCTCATTTCTGGGGTACCACTCGGTGACGGCTTTACTCCACCTACCATCGTTCCTTCGAGCCAGGTGTCCCGCCCAGTTCTATTGTAGAGTCACAACCCTAGAGAGAACGTTACGAACTCGGTCTTGCAGTTTGATGCCGAGCATGACTCGCTCCATGGCTCTCTGTGCAACTACAATCTTGTACATGGTGCCTTTTGTAAGAGTCCATGTCTCGGCACCATAAGTTATTGTGGGCAGAACACACTGGTTGAAAAGGCGTGTATTTTCCGATTTTCAAAAACGTCCGTTAGCTTGCCAAATGCCATCTACCCCAACTGTATCCATCGATCGATTTCCTTAGTTTTAAGATCCTTGTCAAAGGATAAACATTTTATTGGGCATTTAATATAAAAGGGGTATACTAGATCACTATAATATGAAATCAAATCAAAAAACGTTTACATTGCTCACCTTTGTAAGGAAATTCTTCTTCTTCTTAAGAAGAAGTAAGGAAATTATAAAGTTCAAGTACTGCATCTAATTCCAAGATTTTTTATTAAATAAATAGTCATTTACATGATAGTGTTTTAAGCCTACCCTAGTCTTAAACTTAAGCCTAAGGCGGTGATCCCACTGCACCGCGCACCGTCGCGGAGTGCGGGACGGCAGATTTTAACATACAACAACAACATACTTGCATACAGCAAGTATCTCAGCTTGTATAGAAAACACGCCTAGTCCAACACACTGAAAACGCGTCAACGCGCAGGAGCGTCAGTGTGTTGAACCGCGCTCCGCGGCGGTGCACGGTGCAATGGGTTCACCACCTAAGATGGAAAACCTTATCTGACTGTATCGATTATAATGAAATTAAATGTCACTATTCTAGATTTGGCCGTCTCTCCGCATGCACCTGGTCCTGCTTACTCTTAGGAGTCTCCGGATGTCTCGTCAGTCTCATGCCAACGTCTGCAGCCTTCACCGTCATGAGATGCATCGAAGGCGTCGCAGCTGGCGGATACATCGTCACATCCTACGTCTTCTGCGTCGAATACTGCGGCTTGAACAACCGAGAAGTAGTTTCCGCACTCTTCCATATACCTATCAACTTCTCTCACATGAGCATGGCAGGCATCTCCTATTTTCTGAGGGACTGCGACGAGTTTCAATTAGCTATTTCTGTACCGGTGTTCATTTTTGTGCTGTTGAGATGGATCACGTTTGAGTCACCAAAATGGCTTATGGATAAAGGACGGGTAGATGAAGCAGCACAAGTGATGGAGAGAATTTCGAAATTGTAAGTTGTATTTTTTTATAACAACACTAGCTGTGCCCGCGACTTCGTTCGCGTGGTTGTCGGAACGTAATGTTATATAGCCTAAAGCCTTCCTCTATAAATGGACAACCCAACAAAAAAAGAATTTTTCAAATCGGACCATTATTTCCTGAGATTAGCGCGTTTAAACAAACAAACAAACTCTTCCGCTTTATAATATAAGTATAGATGTTAATAAGCACATGATCATAAATTGGGTAGAAAGGGTAGCCTAGTCCCAAAGGATCTACCAACTATGTTTAACAATGTGACACTTTTCACAATTCCCTAGCTAGTATTTAAATCTAGTTCAGTTCAGCCAACCACTGCAATAAACTTGGCCTCCTTTTTTGAAACTTTTAAAACTTTTACTTTGAACCTCCCCTCCAAAAAATATAACAATAAATTTTCTATTAACAATTTACTACAAAATATCCACTTATAATCTATCACGTTGCATATAAATTACGGACGGTGCAACTAGATACAAAACATTAGCTAAAATAAAAATGAAAAAAGCGGCCAAGTGCGAGTCGGACTCGCCCATGAAGGGTTCCGCAGCAGCGAGTAACATAATATAAAGTTCTAAAAGTAAATTGCGGTTTACGATTTATGACGTATTAAAAAATAACTATCTATGATACCGAGACCGCTATAGTTTTAATTGAAAGTACATATATTGAGGCAAATACCACATTTTTTCAGAATTATTTGAGTAATATTTCAAAAGTTACGGTGGGGGGACACCTCAAATTTTAACTTTGTATTAGATTATCTCAAGACTGGGGGGTTTGATCTACATAATTTAAAAGCAGTTTTTGTTGCATTTTAAAAGACCTTTTCAACGATAGCACACGTTGGGGTTAGTCCAATTTAATTTTTTAAATTCACTTTTCGCTGTATGGGAGGGGGGCTGAAAAAAAAACATTTTTCCATAATTTTAAAAACATTATTTCGGAACTTCAATATCTATCTCTCCACCAATTTTCGTGAAAATCAGTGCAGTAGCGGCGAAGTACAAGCCCGGACGGACAGACAGACGGACGGACGGACGGACATGACGAAACTATAAGGGTTCCTTGTGGACTACGGAATCCTAAAAATCGATATACGGATAGCATAAACTTGATATTAACAAAGTTATAATTTCAGTAACAAGGTCTCAAGCGAAACAATCAAAGCTGAAATCGAGGCCTTCCACGGCGACCAAAACAAGTCATCCAGAACACAGATGAAGTTTTTCGAAATCTTCAAGCATAGACGCCTGAGTATCAATCTCGCCTGTATGTCTTGCAACTACTTTGTCTGCGGAATGGGCTACTATGGCGTCTCACAATATATCGGCCACATGAGCGGAGATATCCACAAAAACGTAGCTATATCTGGTGCTGTATTAATTCCTGGTACTCTAGTAGCTACGTTACTTCTCAAAGTATTAGGCAGACGCACATTCCTAATGAGCACGAATTTCTTGTCTGGCATTTTCATGATCATTGTCATTTGCATTCCTGCTCATTTGGACATGGTCAAGGTTTGCTTTGCATGTATCTGTAATTGTTTCTTTTTCATGTCCTTTATTATTGCTTTTCTTTTTGGTGTTGAGTTGTTTCCTACTTCTATTCGGAACTCGGCCTTAGGGTTTATGTCCCTTGTAGCCAGGATAGGGCAGATTGTGGCGCCACCAATAAATTCGTTGCCGCAGTTTCAGTCAGGGTTGATATTCGGGATTTTGGCGATACTAGGTGGTGTGCTGTGTTATCCGTTGCCTGAGACAAAGAACACTGAATTACCCTCGTCTTTAGAGGATTCAAAAACGCTAAGTAAGAAAACAACTCAAAGTGAAACAGAACCTGGTACTTCATCTTAGTTGAATAGTAAATCGACTTCTGAGTAGTAGCTTCGCCGCTTCTATGCTTCGTTCGGTAAGTGAGAGAGCCGAAACCGCTTCCCCCCTCCCCCTCTGGGGAGGGCCTTGAAAGGACGGTAACGCTTTTGTTACACCCCTGATGTTGCAGTAGTCCATGGGCAGCGGTGATTACTTACCATCGGGTGACCCGCTTGTTCGTTTGCCGTCCTATAACATAAAAAAAGGTAATTTTTTTTTAATAAGTGATGGAAATTACAGTATATTTTTGTTTTATTGACTTCATCAAAAATGGAATCTGTTCATAAATCTATAAGCTACTTAGAGCTACGGGTACATCAAAGTTGAGCGCAGTTTAGCTGTGCAACTGATAGGATTTTGGAAACATAAAAGATAGAGATATTACCTACTTTCCAGTTAGACTAAACATATATTTATACCAGTAGATACAACTATTCAGGTGCCAAATAATTTCACTCCAAAGAGTGAATGATGAGTGAATTGTAATCCTTCAAGCATTACTGGAAATAACACAACAACTTTATTTGTAGGATATCATTGTGAAATGTAAATGTATTTTTTGATTTTATTGACAACTAACCACTTTCACACTGACATCTATTACTTACCGCAAAATCGGCTTGGAAGTATTGTCATAGTAGTAAAATGCAAAATCAGCTTAATCTAGACTAAATAATAATTTACTCTAGAGTAAAATTACTCTAGCTTGGTCGAACTCTAGAGGAAAATTACTGGTACTCTAGAGTAAAATTACTCTAGCTTGGTAGCGGTTTCGGTGCCATTGTGTCAAAATAGACGCACAAAATGTATATTTTTGGCAGAGACAATGGTTTATTTAAATCGTAGAAAAGAAACTAGGTAGTTACTATTTTAAAAGGAAACTACTTATGTATACAGTTATAATGATCAAATTTTAAGTTAATTGTTATTTAGTTAGGTACGTTTTTATAAGTATTTTGTACTTTAAACTTATATAGTTTTTCTGAATAAATCATATCATAATTTTTCCCGTCTTTCTGATTTGGGATAATAGATTTTTTATTAAGGCCGTACCTTAATTTTCCGGGGTCCAGTGCTACCCCCATTTAAAATAAATCATTTTAAAGAAAACGGAAACATAATTAAAAATTTTGCTACTACCAAGTCCTAGATAACCCTTTAAACTATTTTGTGAACTACTGTTTACAGTTTATAATGAGAACGTTTAGCTTTACTACGCACATTTGCCAAAAGTGGCCGTTTTTCGCAAATGTGCGTAGTAAAGCTTCGTTCTCACTTTAAACTGTAAACAGTAGTTCATAAAATACTTTGAAAGGCTAGGGCTTGGTAGTAGCAAAATTTTAAATGATGTCTCCGTTTTCTTTGAAATGATTTATTTTAAATGGGGGCAGCACTGGACCCCGGAAAATTCAGGTACAGCCTTAATAAATAAATATATAGGGATAAATAACACTGATTAAGGTAAGCAAGCAAGCAAAGTAAGCTTTAAACTTGTAATATGGGATATTAACTCAACGATACTATGTTTTAAAATTAATACATAAATTAGATTTAGACAAACATCCAAGAGCCAGGACTAATTGATAACGGTTTATAAATTACCTGGCTGGGGATCGAACCCAGAATCTCCGGATTGACAGACTAGCGTGTTAACCATTACGTACAGTCGTCAGTTGACTAATAATTATTAACCCTTTGTGTGCCAACTACTTGAATACGCGTAGTTCGGCATCTATACCGTAGAGCAGACTACGATTGCTTTTGTTTGGCATTGTGAAGAAAAACTTGAAAATGGCATTGTGACGAATAACTCGAAAATCTACGTGGCACGCCGTTGTCATAAAGGGCTACTTTAAGCTAAACAAAGCTTATAAACATCAATGAGACCTCTCCAACCAGCCTGGCCTGCGTGGAAAGTATAGGCCAAATCCTCTAACTACTCTGGCTAATATATGACTCTGGTAGTACTGAGAGGGTCGTGCTCCTGCAGAATTAACGGGCAAGTGCGAGTCGGACTCGTAGATGAAAGGTTCCGTACCGACGTACAATGTTTTAAAACGCTGAAGAAACACGTTTCTTGTATGACGACCCCCTTTAATATTTAACTTTTTCTTATTTTTAGTATTTTTGTTATAGCGGTCATAGTTATACATAATTTGTGAAAATTTAAAGTATCTAGTTATTGAGATCTAGTTAAAAACGCTGAAAAAACACATTTTTTGTTATGTATAACTGTGGCCGCTATAACAACAAACACTAAAAATAAAAAAGTTGAAAATTAAAGGGGGTCGCCCCTTTAATTTTCAACTTAATTTTTATTTTTAATGTTTGTTATTATAGCGCCCACGGTTATACATAATCGGTGAAAACAAAAAGTGTCTAGCTATTACGGTGCAAGAGATAGAGCCCTGTGACAGACGGACAGACAGCGGAGTCTCAGTAATAGGGTCCCGTTTGCACCCTTCGGGTACGTAACCCTAAAAAAAATCTGATGATGATGATGAATTAACAGTTTCTCTTGTTACGAAGACTTAACATTTAATAACTTCTGTTTATCCATACAACAAAAGACTAAACTGAGATCTGAACACAAAAAATATCGAGCAAGTTAAATTTCAGGACACCGTTATATTCCCAATGCCATCGTACAACCGCATATTGTCGGTAATAAAAACTTTTTTCATTATCCCCGCTATAGAGGCTTATTGAAAATAACAATGTCGCTGGCTCTGTTTTATTGTAAATTACTATAGGAACAGGGCTTCGTATGGTCTTATTCTCTGAACGATACAGTGCGCCTACAGAAAAGAAAATAATGAGGCAACTTTGCAGATTGTAACTTTAGGATTCAAGAGTTGTATTATAAAAGTGGCTCGTTGTTAATTCTATGTTTTTGTCTTCTTTCTGTTATTTAAAATTAGGTATGTGACAAAATATAATGTTAATAAGTGTACTTGTTATTAACATCATCACCTCAGCTCTTCTTTTGAGTTAATGGCGGTCGTGGTTATTGCACCCTCTCAGTAGTGTGGTGCTGTCATCCCGGTACGATCCGCAAGTTTGACTTTATACCTAAAGGCGAGTACCTACCTACGGTCTGGGAGAAAAGAAATGAACTTACCAGCTGCTTTTCTTCCCGCGCAGATCGTAAAAGCCGGTCGATGGACTGGGTGAAAATACACTCTACTTCAAACTTATTACTATTTTGATTCCTTTTGCCAAGTCCTTGCTAAAAGTAGTATTTGGGTTTGCGGCTCTGGGCTCTGTCTGCTTAGAGCCGCAAGACCCAAAATCTCTATCTGTCCCATGTGGTGATAGTGTATCAGTATCAGTAAAATCAAATGCAAATCCATCGCCACTAAGCGTTCCCGGCTGCATTCTTAGCTGTTCTGCTTCGAAGCCCGGAGTGTTCTCCTTTCGAGTTGTAGTTGTAGTAACGTCAATCCTCTTAAGGAATCTATGAGCGCAAAAAGTTGTTCAACCGAATGTCGCTCAATGTCAATTAGTTTCCTAAGGAATGCGCTAGAATAGTCTGATTTTGGGAGGTCAGATTTTTGTCAGCAAAACTCCCTCAGGTTCATAAAAAAAACTCCCTAAATCTATTTAAGTTAAAATATGTTTTGCCCTTATCTATTTTTTAAATATTTGAAATAGTAAAAACGAGACGAAACATATTTGAACTGACACAGGTTTAGTAACAATCGAGAATCCTAGATGCTTTGAGTGCTTTGAGTGTAAAAGCAGCAAAAAAGCACAATGAAGGCGTAAAATGGAGCTCAGATTAAAATATACGAGCCGATAAATCTAATATTTTTACAGTAGTAGCCGCGGGTGTGGCCTCATCTATCATCGGATCGATTGAACCATTTACTGCGTGTCTCCTGAGAGCGCCTGGAATTGTAACCAGTAGTTTCTTTGTAACAGTCACCAGTAGTTTCTTTATTCGTAACTGTTCACTATAGTTTTATTTTTCTGGCGTTTTGACACGCTCTCGAATTCTCGGGGGAAGCGGATGCATGCAGTTTCGCGTTTATTTAGAATTATGGACATTGGGAAATAGTACTCTTTCGAGACGTTATAAATTTATTTTGCATACTATAGTAGTTTATTCTGGTTTTGAATTTTCAAGATCTTCATATAAGCTTGTTCTCGGTTTCATCCTCAGATATGCTGCTACCTATACTAATCAGACGACGCAGTCCTCTTCAGCTTCACAAGACGAACCCGTAGACATCAGATTCAACCTACTATTTTGCTCAAAAGTCTATATAGTAGTATTGGAGTATTTGATTGGGAGAAATGCTCTTAGCATTAAGTCCGCCATTTGTTAAAAGTATGTTTTTACTTTAGAACAATAAAGAGTATTTAATAAATAAATACTTAACTGCATTATTTTGACAATCACCTATTGTTCACGTGAACATGTGACCTCCAGGGCATTCACCCATGAATTTACAAGCACGAAGAAAGATCGCAACGCAACTAATTTAGACGCATACAAATATTGTAATTATACACACACATGTAGATATTTTTTGTATATAAAGTTAATGTTTATTTTAATAAATCCTCTTTGGCTGCCAATTACGAGGGCTGCAGCGTGAGGGTTCAAAAAAATATAAGTTTTTTGAAATTAACTTTTAATAAAATAAATGAAATTACAATTATTCTTAAAATTAACGCGTAAACGACAGATCGCTCGATGTAGGAGACGAAAAGTGTTGATCATTTTCCCAGATCGGTATCGCGGTGGCCGCAGGTGCACCGGGGCGGGGTTGCGTCATCGACGCTGCTGGTGGTCCGCAGTCAGGCGATGTTTCGTATGGTACGATGATTAGTCATGTCGTCGGTGTGACGTATGTGTCAGCAATACCCAGGGTGCTTCCACATGTAACACCTCCCCCCATAGACGAGCAACTATTCTCGAACATTTTTGGGGATAGTTGCGGGGATATTTCTGAAGTCTACCCTTATCTCACTAGGGTTGGTTGCTCTAGGCGTTATAATTGCTTCATTCTTATTATGTAGATAGCGTTTTCGTAGGCGGTAGCTTGCTGCGGCGGTACATAGCGCAAGAGTAATTAGAAGTATCACATACAATGGGATTGTGGTATGGTATAGTGATTGTTCGGCGACTTTGTTCATATGTATTGGAGCCTGGATAGATATCTTCCTATTTGCAGAATGTAGGTTTTCTAAGTTTATAGAGTCCAAGACGATAGATGGATGATCCAGGTGCCTGTACTCGGCATACATAGGCATTTCCATAATCTTCACAACGTGACCATTGATGTGCTCGTTCATATTAGCAATAGTGAAACCTGGTGCTTTCAGCTGGCAGTGCAACGGGATGATGGCTAGGAAACTCCCATGAAGAGTCTTGTACTGTTCTTGTCCGCAGGAAATTTTGACTTTAGTAGGTGCCGGGAAGCACATAGTGTAGTGCTTGTCGTCTAGCTGCTCAATAGCTCCCTGCATCATGATGACTGGGGTCAGCTTACAGGATTTATGGAGTTCCTGCTTGACGATGAGGTGTTGAATGCAGTCAGGTTCATCTAGGAGCCTATCATTGGGCTTCGCTTGGCAGATATACGACGAGTTGACTTTCAGACATTCTGTCGCAATGTACATGTAATCTTTTCCAGATATTGCTATATAGGGTAAGGTAGGTATTAGGACATTTTTATTTTTATTAGGGACTATGGAAAGTCTATAAAGGATGTAGGAAAGAGGATAAGCAATCGGTATCTTAACAACTACAACTACTCGCCTATCGGTATAAAAATATCCTAACTTAATTATATCATAGAAATCTCTGTACTCGATGTCAGGGATTTCGTCTTTAGCGTATAAGGCCTTAATTTTAGAGATTATATTCTTAAGATTATCTAAACTAACCACAGAGTGTGGAGTGCTCGATGCACGGATAAAAGCTAGAGTATTCTCTAGTTTAAATAGTTCTTGAGATAAATCTTCGATATTATCTCCTAGTATTAAGAAGTACTGCGCCAGATGGGCATACTTTAGCAGCACTGATTCATTTGACCTTTCATTTTACAAAACCGTATTAAGTATTTTATTAAGTTTTGCTTGGTTTTGAACTATGCTGTCTAGAATTTTCGAATTGTAAGATGTCCATTCCTTATTTAGAGTAACGTGATTATTAAATTCCTTTTCAAGTTTCAGTTCATTATCCTGGAGGACCTGAATGGCTCTATCATATTTAATAGCATCTGTGTGATCTAAGTTTCCAGAGATACTCTTAATTATAGATCCTAGACCGTCGATGAGGCCTCTCTTAGTACGGTGTGGCTCAAAGGTAAGTAATTTATCAGATATATCGTTAATTTTAAGGTTAAGATGCTCAATATGAGGGTCGAATAGATATAAGGTTCTATTATTAAATTTAGTCTTAATTTCAGATAGTTGTAGCTTAACTCTATCAACTTGGGTGCGAATATCATCGAGGTCTACATAATTTAGGAAGGAATGATAGTGAGCTATTATTTTCGTAGGTCCTAGTTTAAATGGGAGTAAACCTGGTCCGTCGTCCAAGGAGTCAATCGTTACTTCTTGTCCTTTCGTCAGCTGGAGTAGTGTCGTTAGTAGCAGTAGCCTGTAACAATGTCGGGTCTTTAGGACTACGTTTCAGCCGAGATTTTGCAACGGGCCCACGTTTCTTTTTAGTATAAATGTGGATAGGAAGATCAGCGAGTACTGTATCCTGAGTATATCTAGGTGCCAGTTTTTGTCTATTTGCCATAGGATTACGTACAAAAACTTGCTGATCTGGGCTATACTCCTTTTCAGGTTCACGGTCTTTGTTCCTATTTTCAGTAAGTTGAGTCCTGTCATGTAGTGAAGTCTGATTTATAAGGTCATATACATGAGTCATTCTATTCTTATGCTCCTGTGAATACTGTTGTAAAAGATGTTCAGTGAGGTTTATATCTAAAGGATCGCGTGGATCAAAATGTCCTGTGATAAGATCAAGGGGTCTACATTTAGTGAAGCTATGAATAGAGCTATTGTAAGCTAATACTGCGTATGGCATAAGGTTAACTACAGGTTCATTGCGTTTTTCTAGCTGTAATATTCTAAGATGTTCTAGGATAGTGGAGTGGAAACGCTCGACCATGCCATTGTCATTAGGAGCATGTGCAAGAATTTTGTGGTGTTGAATTTTATGGAGTCTTGTGAACTCTGAAAATAGTTGGTTAGTGAATTCGGGGCCTTGGTCTGTTATAATTGTAAGGGGAACACCATGGTGGGTAGAAAATTTAAGGAGGGCTTGAACTACGCTTAGAGCTGTTCCATCTCTGAGGTAATATGCTTGAGCGTATTTGGAGAAAGCATCGACTAGTGTCAGATATTTCTCGTTTTGAGCTGTGAACAGGTCTAGGTGTACTATTTCGAAGGGTTTTGATGGTGGAGGAACTATGCAAAATCTTTGCCTAATAGGGTTCCTATCATATTTAGCTTGGCCGCAAATACTGCACTCATTAATATATTTAGTTATATGTTCCCTCATTTTAGGCCAGTAAAATTTAGAAGATAAAGCTAGGTAGGTTTCGTTGATACCACGGTGGTTTGTCTTACCCACGTGATATTTTTGAATTATTTCCTGTTGTCTCAAGTACTCTTTGACATTCTCTAGTTCTACTTTAGTAAGTACTAGGTTCATAGCAGAGCTTCTGAACTTTTCCTGTATAATAGGAATTACTTGGTACATAGCAAGAAAAGGGTGGATTGTGAGACCAGTTTTAACCTTGGGATTCACAAATTCTTTAATAGCATTAATGACGTCCTCTTCAATATTAGACTCAGATATTTGAATAGTTGTCCTTGTGTGCGTCTCGAAGGGTTTAGTCACTGATGGTTTTTTCTTAATGTCGCCTACAACTACTAGACAGATTTGGCGATTGAACTTATTAAGAGGCTCATCTGAGATAGGAATCTCTAAGATAGGATTTTCGGCATTAGTGTGGGCTGTAGCTGTGGTAGAACCACTAGCTGCGTGAGCTGTTACAGTGGTGGAACCAGTTTCTGAAGGTGGTTTCTCTGACACATTAACTGCAATAGAGCTGGTTTCCTCATTATTGATCTCTATTCGGGATAAAGCATCGGCATTGGTATTATGTTTGCCTTGCTTATATACTGTAGTAAAGTTGTATTCACTTAGCTTAAGGCGCCAACGGGTCAGTCTAGAATTGGGTTCCTTAAGATTCATAACCCACTGCAAGGGCTTATGATCTGTAACTATCTTAAATTTTCTGCCAAATAGATAAGGGCGGAAGTACTTGGTTGCCCATACGATAGCTAAAAGTTCCTTTTCTATGGTGCTGTAATTAATTTCGCTTGAATTTAGAGTTCTAGATGCATAGGCTATCGGCTTATCGCTACCAATAGTGCCTTGCGACAATATAGCGCCAATCGCATAGTTTGATGCATCAGTCGTAATTATGAAGTCTTTGCTAAAGTCGGGGTATTGTAAAATAGGGTCATTTGTGAGTAGAGTCTTACAAGTCTCAAAGCTGTTAATATATTTAGTGTCATTATAGGTAATTTTAGATCCTTTTTTTAAGCATTGTGTCATAGGTTTAGTTATACGGGCAAAGTCTGGAATGAATTTTCGGTAGTAGCCTAACAATCCTAGAAACCGTTTAATTTCTGTAGCTGTCCTAGGCAAAGGAAACTTTTGAATCGCTTTAATTTTGTCTGGGTTAGGTTTTATACCGTCTTTACTAATTATGTGTCCTAGATATGCTGTTTCTAATTTTAAGAATTCTGACTTATCCATTTGAATTTTAAAGTTGGATTCTCTTAATCTTTTAAATACTTTTTCTAGATTAACCATGTGCTCTTGTAAGGAAACGCTAAAAACTATGATATCGTCTAGGTAGACTAGACAAATAGTATTCTAAAGATCCCTGAGGACATTGTCCATCACGCGTTGGAACGTAGATGGGGAATTTTTCAATCCCATAGGCATACGTAAAAATTCATATTTCCCATGTTCTACGTTAAACCCTGTTTTCTCTATGTCTTCAGGATTCATTTCTACCTGATAGAAGCCACTCGCTAGGTCTAACGTAGTAAAATAGTGACAGTTACCTAATTTATCAAGTACGTCAGCTATGTTCGGAATTGGGTATTTGTCGTCTATTGTTTTCTCATTCAGTTTCCTAAAGTCTACAACTATGCGCCATTTGGTTTTTCCAGACGCATCAGCCTTCTTCGGAACAACCCAGATGGGAGAGCTCCATGCTGATTGGGAAGGCCGAATGATACCCTGAGATAACATTTTAGATATTTGTTCTTGGACCTCTTGTCTATGAATAAATGGGTATCGATAGGATTTAGTGTAGACTGGTAGCTCATCAGTTGTTCTGATACTATGTTTAATTTTATTGGTGAAGGTAAGAGGTTCTCCATCAATGTAGAAAATGTCAGCGTATTGAGCACAAAGGTTTTCTAGGTTAGTTCGCTCTTCAGGATTCAAATGGTCTGTACGTAGTCGAGATAGAACTTCAGTTACGCGATCAGGTAAGGTTTCATAATGAGAAGATTGGATATTAAATAGTTCTGCACTAGCTGGTCTATCCATAGAAAAAACTATGTCATGTCTAGTCGGGTTAGTTACTTCTACTATACCACGGTTATTTTTTATAGTTGTTATACATTCTTTAATATAGCAATTAGATATCATTTGCTCAGATATCAAAGCTTCACCATCATGAAAGTTGACTGGGATTCTAGCCAATTTAGAAGAATTAGCTGGGATAATATCTTCATAGAGATTGCAATTCCTAGAATCATACATTAATAAAGGAGTAGAGGAATGCCGTGTAACTAGGATCTTATTTTTCAAATCAATAGTAGATTCAAATTTTTCTAGTAAATCTAGGCCTATAACTCCGTCAAAGTAGTTATGAAATTTATAGATAAGTAACGTAATATCTTCTTTTTCGTTAAATTCGTTAAAACAAGGTATAGTAATTGAGTAATCGCTACGCGTCGTTGCGTGGATATTCGTAATTTCGAAAGGATCGTAGTTACATGGTACAACCGAGTAAAACGTCCCTACGGCTTGAGGGCTGATAAAAGACTGATTAGCTCCCGTGTCTATTAATAGTTTAAGAGGTGGGTCTAGTATCTGTACATAGGGTAGTTGCCGTTGAGTTTGTAGGTTAATTTCTATTTTAGTTTTTCTAATTTCGGACTTTTCTGAAAATCCTGATCAGGATTGGAAGAGTGAGGGACCTCCTCATGAGCTTCTTCAACTGTAGCTGGTAAGTAATCTGGAGAATATGAGGACTGCTCATATGTAGGGTCATATGTGTAGTCAGTGCAATCGTAATAGTCATGGTAGTCACCAAAGTAGTCACCATCATAGTCATTATAATAGTCGTAGTCATAGAATTCGTTAAAGTTAAGTTCTCTAGTCTTAAAATAGTTCGAGGGTGGCGGATTCCCTGATTTAGTCCAGTCATGGGGGGTGCGAGGCGAAAAAGGCTTAGATACATAGTGACTGACGCCACTCATCGGTTGCGGAGCATTCGCATTACTAGGATTTGCGTTACTACGGGGTTGAAAATGAGGCATTCTAAAAACGTTACTTTGGGGTCTATAATTAGGTGGAGGAGCCGCAAACATCTGTTGAGTACGGGTAGGACCGTTATGGAATGACGTTTGGGGTCTCCAGAGAGGCATAGGCCTCTGTGCAGGGAATGGCCTGAAAGGGCCAGGTACACCGGGCATATTAAAGGGTTTCACTTGACCGGGCATATTAAAATTAAATGGCTTAGGCGGCATGAAATTAAAATCTTTAGGGGTTGTAAACGCGTTAGGGGTGCTGAAAGGAATTTTAGGCTGATTAAATGAAGACGTAGACTGCAACTTTCGGTGAGGCAGGTGTTCATTGCGGTGCTGCATGTATAGGGTGTTCATCTCATTGTGAACATATTCTAGGGCCTTTTCCATTGTGTCAGGCCGCATGCACCGAATCCGAGAGCCTAGTGGGTCACGAAGACCACGTAAGTATGACTGAAGGGTTAACTTCTTATATAAGGCACGTTTAGCTTCAATGGTACTCGGTATCGTTTCATGCAAACTGACATACGTCATAATTACACTAAATAGGTTTTGACACTGCTCATAGAATTCCTGTGGGGTCCCTGAACCTTGCGTAAGAAGGGATAAATCATTGTAAAGCGAGGTCTCATCGCGTTGATCTGCAAATGTATTGATGAGAGTACTACGTATAGCCTCCCAGGTCTCGGGGATACCATTGGAATTTATAGTGCGGGCTGCGGGCCCAGTAATCTTGTTAAGAATACCGTTTATAAGTGCAAGATTACTTAACTCACGTCCGGCCTCATTTGAAATATACTGTGAAACTAGCTGATCCCATAGGTGAACAAACCGGGTTAACACATTTGAGTTCCCATCAAATTCCGGAACTAGCCTAAGGGCCTTATATATATGATCTACGAGAGGTTGAGCCATCTCGTTAGATTCTAACTCTTCTACTTCCTGAATACTACCTAGATCTCTATTTGAGTCTAGCGCTAAAGATCTATTACTAACACTTAGTCTAGAAAACCGAGATTGCCGTGGATGGAAAATCTTGGAGAAGTTAAAGGAAATCTTAAAAAGAAAGGAGAGCAACACTAGAGAGATTCTGATGTACTCACATATGCATCTTATATCCTTCTGCCGTATCGATGTCTGGATACACCCTCTGGACTGCAACCACGTAGATTCTGGACCGTCGCACACGTCACTGGTCACTGACACTATGTCTATGATCTATGAGTCCCGACGATCCTCCAAGACTGCGCCAATTACGAGGGCTGCAGCGTGAGGGTTCAAAAAAATATAAGTTTTTTGAAATTAACTTTTAATAAAATAAATGAAATTACAATTATTCTTAAAATTAACGCGTAAACGACAGATCGCTCGATGTAGGAGACGAAAAGTGTTGATCATTTTCCCAGATCGGTATCGCGGTGGCCGCAGGTGCACCGGGGCGGGGTTGCGTCATCGACGCTGCTGGTGGTCCGCAGTCAGGCGATGTTTCGTATGGTACGATGATTAGTCATGTCGTCGGTGTGACGTATGTGTCAGCAATACCCAGGGTGCTTCCACATGTAACATGCCTACGCTTGGCCATCATACTGCTGTTTTTATTTCCTCTCACTGTGGCCAAGACACCCTTAGCCGGTCTAGTGAGTGTGCTTGACCGGCAGTGAGAAAATCTACCTAATACCACCGGCCGGAATCTCCTAAGGTACGCGCAATATGCGTCCCCGTTCCCCGTCCCCGCACCTCTCCCCCGTTTTCGCCTCGATGACTCACGTTGGCCGTCAAGAACCGGAGGAGAGGTGCGGGTGCGGGTGCGGGGAACGGGGACGCATATTGCGCGTACCTTAGGAGATTCCGTTCTGTTTACTCTTACTGTATTCTGTGCTAATACCTTGAATCCTACCCACTTTGTTTACCCGTCTGTTACTATAGGTGGCGAGTAACAGACATACTGTATCTATTTATTTATGTATAATATTTATTCTTAGTGTATGGCTAGGGCTAGGCTGTGTAGGTAGGGTAATAGGGTTGACTGTAGGTTACAGTCTCTCTCTCTTTCCATACTTCATGTACAGGTGACTATGTGTAGCTATTACAACACAAACAGGACGACACACTTACACTTTAAATACACCCGACACAAACTATACAGGAACACTTTTTATAGCTAGTTATCTGTAGACCTATGAAAGTTAAATAAAAGTTTATAAATGACATAGGTTAACCTGCCAACTGTTATACCTAACTGCATTTTTTTGAAAATTATAACAGTTAAATGACAAATTATAATTGACTTTTTTTTTTAATACGTCAGACGGGACGGGGGCAAAGGAAATGGCGACGACAGCATTAGTTAATTTTACGAGATTTGAAATGAATTATTTATACATTGAATTGACTGAACAGAAAAATCAGATATTTTTTTATGGAAAAGAGAAATAAGTTGACCCTGACAGCGGAAGAATATTAAAGTTTTTCAAAATTTTCATCCCTTCCCTAACAAAAGAAGTCATGGTAAACAGCAGTCCTAACAATAAATCTGTTCGACCTTAAACAACATTAGTATCTAATTCTCTCATTAACCGCTTAGCATTCCGTTCGTGAATTAAACATGCCAGGCCCTGTAATTACGCACTGCTGCTAAAAATATAAATATCTCAACTACGTGACAAGATTCGCAAATAATAAACAAAATAAGTAAGCTTTATGTTAGAAATAATCGGCTGAATAAAAACACTTTGCTGAGATGATTACACGATATTTTATTAGAGCGAAAACAAAAAAACGTACATTACCCAAAACCGATACGAGCCAAGAGAGAGTTGGCAATTTTTACATCTTTTGACATATGTCACATTGTCTGACAGATGACAGATGACGTTTTAACCTTTTTTATTTCTAGGTTGCGTTCAATATAGGTAGGCACACAATAATTCCAACACTTTATACACGGCTTTAGATTCCTTGCAGAATCCTTGTGTAAACTATTCTGAGCTATAAAAAATAAACGGGCAAGTGCGAGTCGGACTCGTGCATGAAGGGTTCCGTACCACCGTACAATGTTTTAAAACGCTGAAGAAACACGTTTCTTGTATGAAGACCCCTTTAATTTTTAACTTTTTTTATTTTTAGTATTTGTTATAGCGGCTACAATAATACATAATTGATGAAAATTTCAAGTGTCTAGCAATTACGGTTCAAGAGATAGAGCCCTGTGACAGACAGACGGACAGACAGACGGACAGACGGACAGACAGTGGAGTATCAGTAATAGGGTCGCGTTTGCACCTTTCGGGTACGGAACCCTAAAAAGCGCCTGTATAAAACTATAGAAGACACCACATATCACTGTTTTGTCTCCATAAACTTCACTTAGTCACTTGCTAGCTCTTATGCGCCTAGTACTTTCGACAGTTTATAAGTGAAAACCTGATAAAAAATGCCTTGGTTTTTGTTAAAATCCTGCATAAATAATTCAAGAGACACGGCAAAGTGTAAAGAAATGATTTTTAATCAGTAAGTGATTTCAAAGTTGAAAAATTAAATACGTATTATAAAATTCACGCCGCCATATATTCAAAAAATAACAGAGTCCAATGTTGGATATAGCTATACATTTTGGCACAGTAAGTATTTATTTTTTGTAGGCGCAGATAGCTAAGATTACGTTCAGCTACCAAGAAATGTTACTAACTACGCTCTTGGTGCGAGTCCGGCAATCCCACCGGAAACAAACAAACACCCAAACAACCTACGCAGTCTGCTACCACCCCAGATAAGGTCCAGGGAACCTAACCTAACCTAACCTAATTATGAGTTGAACTTAATTCTAATTACAAGTAATTACACTAATTATAAAACTTACCGCGTCCACGCAGTCTTCAGGCAGCCTCGCCTGGCCTTCGCGTCGAGCCCTAAGTCCTACTCAGGGCTGGCGACGGCCTCAGGTCCCTCCATGGATCCCGAGTCAGTGGTGCAGAAAATGTGGTCCCTACACTAACCTCCCCATGAGCTCATGTATGTCGCCCCAAACGAATACGTCGTATTTATAACACCACTTCTATAGCATCACTCCAACAAGCACCACAGGTTTCTTCCTTTTCTTGACACTTCAAGATTATTCACATAACCTTACAGCGGAACGTAACATGAAATGTCCCTCACTCCGATTCAATCACTTATCACTGTTTATAGGTTTATGGGCATTCACGCCGCCAAAATTGGTTCCTTTTACAGTCAATTCACAAACACTTCCGTCTCAGACGGGCAATAGTCAAAAAACTAATAATTTATAAGGCCGCATGGCACGCGTTGTACATTTGACACAAATCACTGTTCTTTACGTAATACAAATAATTTCGGCTCCACGCCGTTCCAAACAAATTGGGCACAAATCAATTAACGACAATTCTCCACGAACTATTCGCTATATATATCAAAAATACAAGATTAATGCCGCCATGGCTATCGCGACCGGAGCACGCACGGAAGTCATTTTACAATGTCCTATCTCGCAACTTGACATTCCCAATGTCAGTTGAGTCTTTGACGTAAAGACAATGATTATTTTTCTGGTCGGGCAAAAACAATCCGCGCAGAGCGGGATATCGATGAATCGATAATCTTGCCCGTGTTTGTGGAGATCACACGCAGATGGCGCTAGTCTCCTAACAAAGCACTTTTATTCAAAACATTTTTTATGGAGCTGTAGATTTTTTTTTCGCGGTTTCAGGGATGGTCCCATAGTAAAAGTTGTTCATATTGATTAGTACGTTTACTCCTTTTCGGGTTGATACCCCCTTTTTGTTACACGTTGTGTTCTGTTTCAATGTTATAGATATGTTTATGTAGTTTTAGTATTGGCTATAAAGTCTAAAACTGGAACAAAAAATTGCAACCAATTGAGAACGTTAAGCTTTACTACGCACATTTGCCAAAAGTGGCGGTTTTTCGCAAATGTGCGTGGTAAAGCTTAACATTCTCACTTTAAACTGTAAACAGTAGTTCATTAAATACTTTGAAGGATTATCTAGGATTTGATAGTAGCAAAATTTTAAATAATGTCTCCATTTTCTTTGAAATGATTTATTTTAAATAGGGGCAGCATTGGACCCCGGAAAATTCAGGTACGGCCTTAATAATATTTCTATATAAAGATAAGCGTTCAAACAGAAAACACATCTTCTAACAGCACAGATATCAAAATCGTCACGAGAACGGCCCCTCAAAATATATATCTGGACTATTGCGCTATATGGCTGCGAGGCATAGACTAATCATTTGAAATGTGGTGCTTGCGTAGGATGGAACGGATAATAAGCTGGGTTGAAAAAAATACAAATGAGGAGGTTCTAAAAAGAGTAGAAGGGATAAGTTAAATTCTGGATACTTATAATAGAGAATAGATGTTGGGCATCTGCTACGACATGACGACTTCATAAAGACCATTATGGAAGGAAAGAAAGAAGAGAAAAGAGAACCAGGAAGACCGAGGCATAGCTACATGAAACAGATAAAGGAAAATGTGAACGTTGTGTCGTCCAGCGAAGTAAAACAACTGGCAGATGAGAGAGACAAATGGAAGAGAATTCATACTCCACCGACAAGAGCAAAGCTCTTAAATATAGATAGATAGATAAAGTTAAGATTTTATGAACTGGTTCTAAGCTCTAAGCGGATCCGATACTGGTCAGCCCCCAAAATGCCGTTAGTGAGCAGACGCGGACATCGGCTCGCAGCCGCATCATCCTGCGCGGGTAACACCCTGTATTGCCGCAGGAAAGCTGTCAAAGCTGTCTTCATGAACAGGGTTGCCAACTGGCCACCTGAAATAAAATAAAAGAATCACTATTTCCATGGTGTCGGTGATGGTGGTTCCAATGCCATCTTCCATTCTGATCTCGGAGATAAAAAACATACAATGTACCAGCTGCTTCTCTTCCCGCGCAGATCGTTAAAGCCGATCAAGAGAATGGGCGAGAATCTGAATCATATAAATAGGCGATGCGGTTAGCTGGTAGGTGGTGTTAAAGGTGTAAAGGGAAATCATAAAAGAGATGGGTCTTTTATGATTTCCCTTTTACATCTTCATGTCTACCATCTCGCTAAAAGTGGCCTAGTCCTTACCGCCCTAGGCTCTGTCTGCCCCGTTAGGGATTAAAGACAATAGTGTAGTGTATGTATCAGACAACCCCATACAAAAAGGCATATTCTGGTAGAAAGACAAAATCCTGTATTATTTCTAGATGTCACTACTATATCGCTCGCTATCCATTCAAAGGATGCTGGGTACTAGGCTGACAGTATCCACGAAGAATCAGAGATGAAGTTTGTTTCAGCGAAGAAAATTAATGCTTATACCGCCATCTTTCCAAAACAAAGTCGCACCGCTACGAAACTACCTTCTTTCGAACTAGTAACTCCATCTATTATAATATATAAACCTACATTACCACTGACTGACTCACTGATTGACATAGTTGTTTGACCTGTTCCCGGGTGGGTGGGGTAATGATTGATGTATGGTCGTGTAGAGGGTGCTCCAGTGAGTACCAGAAAAATCGGACATGTTGAAGATCATCAGATCTTAATGTGGACGAGGTACAGCCTGCAAAAACGGTTAGGGTTAGGGGTGTGATTTTTTTTCCAAAATGTAGGGGGTTGTAAGCAATTTGACGACTGTCATTTGTTTTTTGATTTTTTTCAAAATCCAGGATGGCCGCCATACAAGGACAATTTCCGAGTGTGTACCGCGAGACCGTAAGTCGAGCGGAAAGCGAGGCCGCAGGCCGAGGTGCGTTCCGTGGGTGACGCCCGAGCCCCTATTGATCTCCCCCCTCCCCCCAGAACCCCCCCCCCCAAGTCGCTAAGTGAAGCCAGAGGCCAAACGCCGAAAAATAAGCTCTCCGCGAGGCCGAAGGCCGAGCTGCGTGGCGAGGGCAAAGCCCAAACCCCTCCTGGCCTCCCCCTCCCCCAGAACCCCCCCCCCCCCCAAGTCCCTAAGCGAAGCCTGAGGCCGAAGGCCGAAGGCTGAGCTGTCCCCGCGAGGCCGCAGGCCGAGCTGCGTGGCGAGGCCGTAGGCCGAGCCACTCCCACCAAGCGCTGAGCGTTTTTTTTTTAAATTTTCCAAGATGGCCGCCAATACTCGACTGCTTCCGATTAGACTGAAATTCAAAATGCAAGGGTTTTCTGCGTCACGGAATCAAAATCTGAAATTTTTTTTGGAATCCAAGATGGCGTCTGGATTTTAATTTTTTTAACTTTATTCGTTCATAACGTCCTATTGAAACATCGAAGGGGTCTAAAATTTTGTATGCTGGGGTAAAGCACCCCGCGGAACTCAAAACTGCAAACAAATTTTGATTCCAAGATGGCGGCCCGTATAGTTTTTATTTTTTTTATACTGACTTTAGCACCTTACCTATTCTCTCAACTGGAAATAAGATTCCAACCAACTTCAACAGCTGCACGAAAAACCGCGGGCTGCTTGCAGCCCGCGCAGCGCCCGAAAAGCTAGTCTATATTGTACCTAAAGGGGATTTACTAGTTCGAAACTTAATTTTTGAATTACGCTTCAAAGTATGAAGGTTTTCAGTCCTCCTCTATTTTTTCGAAGACTCACACTTAGATTCCAGTCGTGACAACTGCAATCAAACTGCTATAAATTTATTTGGCAGTCCAAATACAGTCCGTGTGTCACAGAACATATAAAAGTGTCTAAAGCCTTACCGTCATATTTATGTTATATATAAAATTCTCATAAATAATAAAAGCGGCCAAGTGAAAGTCCGGAACCTTGTCATCTAGTGAATACCTACGTGCGCCAACGCTCTCCGCAAACAAAAATTAAAATCTGGGTAAAAAGTGTATAGTGAAAACATCCCTGCACAAAAACGGACAGAAAAGACAACACAAACCAATATTATATAGTGTTTACAGTGCAAAAAACTCTCGTTAATCGCAAAAAGTGATATTTTCCATCCAAACACATAACCTAAAAGCTCACTCGTCATAATCAGCAGTGCTAACAACATAACCAACCAACAAAACGTCAAGTGTCAGACAGTCAATTCGCCCATATATCCCTTACTCTGATCCCTTATCTCAGTCGCCAATCGAACGAACGTCATTGCCATTCAGATACTGACAGCCAGAGTGCACCATAAACAAACAAGTGTCAATGTCATCCACCATCCCAAGACGAAACATAAACATGAAAAAAAGCATGGAACTGTTGTTGTCAAAGCTAGACGAGAAATTAAATGATCAAGTTAAACTTATCACCGCATCAGTAACAAAATGCGTTATGGAAGCACTAGACGATAGATTAAAAAAAAAGAAGAAAATACGCAACTCATAGCTAAAGTATCTACACTTGAGCAGAAGCTCAATATAGTAGAAAAAGAGAAACGTAAATACAATCTAGTCTTCTTTGGCATCGAGGAGAAGGGCAAATCAGAAGCAGAGTTGGTAGACCATATAAAGGACAAAGTAATTGAAACAGGAACGCATCTCGGTAGCAACGAGATCTGTAACGTTTACAGAATTGGAAAAATCAGGGAGGAGGGAGGAGTAGGGAAAGACGACTACCACCCTCTAGCAAAAGGAACCAAAACTCTTACAATTGCCACACTCAACACACTAACTCTTAGAACAGATGAAAATCTACATGAATTAGAAATAGCGCTGGGAGGTACAAAGCGGGATATCCCTAAACTCACAGCGGGACATCTCTGGAGAAGGGTAGCGCGCGACAGAAGTCAATGGAGGATGCTAGAGGAGGCCTATGCCAAGAGGCACACTGAATTATGTGACATAATTTAAGTAAATAAATATGTACAACCGTAAACTGTAAAATTCAGAATAAAGGGCTTATTATTATTATTATTAAGTGAAAGTCGGACTCACCCATGAAGGGTTCCGTAGCAGCAAGTAACATTTTAGGAGTTATAACGTATTAAAAAAAACTACTCACTAGATCTCGTTTAAACCTATTTTCGGTGAAAGTTTGCATGGTAATGTACATCATATATATTTTTTAGTTTTATTATTCTCTTATTTTAGAAGTTACAGGGGGGGAACAACATTTATACACTTTGGAAGTGTCTCTCGCGCAAACTATTCAGTTTAGAAAATAAACGGGCAAGTGCAAGTCGGACTCGTACTTGAAGGATTCCGTACCACCGTACAATGTTTTAAAACGCTGAAGAAACACGTTTCTTGTATGACGACCCCCTTTAATTTTTAACTTTATTTTATTTGTTGTTATTGTGGTCATAGTAATAGGTACATAATTGGTAAAAATTTCAAGTTTCTAGTTAATGCCATTATAAAGATCAAGTTAAAATAGCTGAAAAAAACACGTTTCTTGTATGACGATCCCTCTAAGTTATAACTATTTTTTATTTTTAGTATTTGTTGTTATAGCGGCCACAGTAATACATAATTGGTGAAAATTTCAAGTGTCTAGCTTTTACGGTTCAAGAGATAGAGCCCTGTGACAGACGGACAGACAGATGGACAGACAGACAGATGGACAGACAGATGGACAGACAGATGGACAGACGAACAGACAGCGGAGTCACAGTAACAGGGTCCCGTTTGCACCCTATATATATAAGAAACCTCAATATCATTTTTGAAGACCTATCCATAGATCTCCCACACGTATGGGTTTGATGATTAAATTTTTTGAGTTTCAGTTCTAAGTATGGGGAACCCCTAAAATGTATTGTTTTTTTTTCTATTTTTGTGTGAAAACAGAATACATCTACTGACCAAGTTTCAACAGTATAGTTCATATAGTTTCGGAAAAAAGTGGCTGTGACATACAGCAGACAGACATGACGAATCTATAAGGGTTTCGTTTTTTGCCATTTAGCTACGGAACCCTAAAAACCTGCCATACTAAATCAGTCATATACTTCGTATGCTACCTACGAATAATAATCCCTAGAAGCGTAACTAATCCCGAAAAACCATTCCACGCGATATGTACCGGAGCGGGTGGGGCTTAAAATATGAACCGCGCGGCGCGACAGTTAGCTGTGATACTCAAGTCGTGCGGTTGCGTCGCAAAAAGTTTCCTTTGAGAATATTGCTGTGATTTTGCGATAATTGATTCATTAAAAATGCCGTCATGTGCCTTGAAGTAGTGTAAAAGCCATACAGGCATGAAAAACACAGAACTCACCTTTCATAAACATTTTAATAATCCATACTTGACATCTGTGGAAAAAGTTATGCAAAATGTACCTAAGCCACGCGTTGTACCTCACCGCTCGTTGCGGTGACCGCCCCCACCTGACAACGAAGCGTGACCTTGTCGCGACCAATCGCATGCATATTGGTCTATGTGTGTGTTTGAGTGTTGCGTTGTTATTACTGTTAGTTTGTTTGCGTAAATGGAATCAGAATCGAAGCGGTGAATGTAGGAGCGTTACAATTCTAGAGAATTTATTATTCGTAGTATGCTACCAATAAAAAAGTCCAGGCTATTAATAATTTGATATAAAAAATCAGCGCTAAACTAAAATAAGTAGCATTGCTACTCGTATATGACTGGTTAGAAGTGCAGATTTCATTTATTTGGCGGTAAGTGTACAGTATAGTCAAAGAATTAATAATTTATTCTGTAATCAGGCCTTCGCAGGTACATTTACACGTCAATATATATACAATATTCATTACGTGTTATGTTTATTGATATTTAAATTATTACTATTAATATTTAAAGAAATTCTACCGATACTACTTTCACATGAAGCGCCGAAAGAAACTCATTTATATTGGTCGCCTTGCACCAGAAAAGCTAATACAATGTTATTATAACACAATATAACATGTAAAGCTTTCAAACGAGTCATCATTATCATCAGGTCTTTTTTAGTCTCCACTGCAGGAGCACGACCCTCTCTGTACTACCAGAGCCATATATTAGCCAGACCAGTCAGAGGATTCAGCCTACACTCCACACGCTGGCCAGACGGGTTGGATAGGTCTCATTGATGTTTACAAGCTTTGTTAAGCGTGCGTTTGCTAAGTCGCCTTCTACGACATCTACGGGAATACTTGGAGTGTTCCTATTCTACGCTACCGGGAACCACACGGCGTATAAAACGGAGCTAAGCTGACCAGTCCTTACTGGTGATACCCGTTCTCGAGTTAACGCGTGGATCAGTCGTCCCTGGACTCAACCATATTCACGATGCCACTTCCAATCTGGACATTTAAGTGAGCATGCCAAGCACGGGTTTACAGACCTTAGTATTCCCAATTAAGGAATACTAGGTTTATTTATCGCATCGCAGTGGTTGAATTCATGACTCCATAAGTACTCACCCGGACAACTTCGCGGGCCGGTGCTGAAGCTTAAGAACGCATTGAGTTGTGTAGGGTGGTTCTCCATGAATCGTTCAGGTCGGAACTGCCCGGCATCGGCACCCCAGTACTTGAGATTGCGGTTGAGTCCCCACACACTTATGAAGAAATTAGTTCCTTTGGACAATTTTAGCCCTGAAGCTAAAATAGATAAATCGCGTGAGGAAATCTGATTAAATAAATAAATTCTTGAAAAGCTTTTATCAGTCCACTGCCGGGCTAAAGACATCGTCGAATACAGGAAGGATTTACCTATAATCAACACGCTGGGCAGGCGGTTGCAGTTCCTACACCACAGAAGACAATAAGAGTATACAGAACGGAATCTCCTAAGTCACGCGCAATATGCGTCCCCGTTCCCCGTCCCCAAACCTCTCCCCCGTTCTTGTGCGGCCGCATGCGCCGGGCAGTGTGTGTACGCCCGCTCTCGCCCTTGACAAGGCGTGATCGGGGAAGAGGTGCGGGGACGGGGAACGGGACGCATATTTCGCGGGACCTTAGGAGATTTCGTTCGGTCACGCTCTGGCCGTCATCGGAACCAAGATGTAAAACTAATTGCGATGGCACCTTTTCGCCTATCATTACGCTTAAAGTCGCCTTTGGGTGTTGCGGCCATGGGCTCTGTTTGCTTCTAGCTGCAAAACTCATGAATGACGAAAACTCATGAAAATGATCTGTCTACCCCATTAAGGCTAAATACATGATAGTGTATGTATGTTTGTAATAAACTGAGTTGGCTTTTGTTTTACGACTAAAATCAAACCTCCTTCAAATACTCACGCAACGTGACTTCCGATACAGCCTGCCTTATTAGCACTGGGCCCGGTGGGTACAATCGTAAACACTCCTTGATCACTGCGTCTAAGTATCTTAGTCGCGAAAGATCTTTTACCGTTGCTAGCCAGTCTGATTCCGCAAACATCTCATTCATCCTTAAAATCAAGTAAAAGAAGACAACTATTGAGCTCTGGCTATACGACCGGTCGCCATTATTTGTTCAAATAATAATTTTATCAATGTATTCCAAAAGAATTTTTGAGTGAATATGGTAACACATTAGGCTGGTTTAACAGCTGTACGGAAGATCCGTACGGATCACCCGGATTCCGAAGCGGAGAGACGCGTGAAGCTCTAGAACATCTTTTCACAGAGTTGCGGCCTTACGGGTCACCCGTATGGTACCCGTGAAACCAGCCTTGGTATTTTCTTTTAATAAATAAGTAAAAAAGTTATTTACTCTTGATAAACCTTGTCTTGGACATCGGGATACCAGGACAACAGGAGTATGACGAAACTCAGGGTTGTGGACGTGGTGTCGGTGGCAGCTAGTAAAAGAAACAGAGCCTCCTCTTGAAGCTCTGAGAACTCCAGTTTGTCGGGGCCATCAAGACGCATGGACAGACTTCTTAAATTTGTGACTTCATCTAATTAAAAAAATTATCATAATTAAATTATTGAGAAATTTTATTCTTTTTATTGTTCTTTTCAACCTATCTCACGATTAAGTGCCTTTCTCAAGGCGGGATTTGCCTATAATTACCACACTCAGGACAGGCGTGTTGGTATTCGCAGTAAATCCTGTAGATATGTCGTTGCACAAAGGGCACTGCTGCTCGTAACTTTTACCTGTACCTATTATTAATGCCTCCTTATGTCGCCTCGTATGACACCGTGGGAAAAAGAGGTGGCGACAAATATTATTGTACTCCCTGTCATCACCACACAGCTCTATAGAATAGGGATTTTCTCATAAGTGTTACAAGTATCTACCATCTTTTGAGATTTCTGGATTTCATTGAAGTTTAACTAAACACGAGATTCAAGAGATTTTTATTCAAAATAAAGCTTCGTAGCTAGTAACTAATAAATTATTTTCCACTCAACTTACCACGAAAAAATATATCCTTATTTGTTTCCTTGGACGGGTTCTGTGTAACCACCTGTTAGGAATTAAACATTATTTACATTGTAGTGCATAATCTTAAGGTGAATATATAGGCAAATGGCCTTGAAGTGTGAAATAAATTGTTAACTCGTAAATATGGTGATAAATTCCATATTGCTTTTCGTCATGCACTACGAGTAGATAGCCCTTTAAATTATTTTATGAACCACCGTTGAAACTATTATTGGTGATCCATCTAGCTTTAAAACTTGCCGTGGCCACTTTTGGCGGAGGCAAGTTTTAAAGCTAGACGGACTAATCTATACTAATATTATAAAGCGGAAGAGTTTGTTTGTTTGTTTTTCTTGTTTGAACGCGCTAATCTTAGGAACTAATGGTCCGATTTGAAAAAATCTTTTTTTGTTGGGTAGTCCATTTATAGAGGAAGGCTTTAGGCTATATAACATTACGTTCCGACAACCACGCGAACGAAGTCGCGGGCACAGCTAGTGTTTGGATAAACAAACAAACAAAACAAACACACTTTCAACGGTGGTTCATAAAATAATTTAAAGGGCTATCTAGTGCATGACGAAGAGCAATATGGAAATTATCTCCATATTTACGACTTTACAATTTATTTCAAATCAGGGCGCCACTTCAAGGCCAATTGCCTATATCTTCACCTTAATTATTAACACAAATGCGAAAGTTTTAAGGATTGATGTATGTATTGATGTTTGTTCGCTTTCACGTCAAAACAGATGACGAGATTAATATGAACGGTATTTAGTGTAGGCAGCAATAGATTGTATAGATAGTGTAGCAGTAATCCTGTGGGTACACTAGTGGCTATTAAGTTTACTGGTATGTGAAATGGGGAAGGCAATCCACTACATTACCTCAATCAAGAAATCGACATTGTTTGCGTCTCTTTCCTTAATTAGGATGACATTAAAAACAGCTTGGTTTAAAATATAGTAGATCTATATTAGCAAGTATCATGAGGTCTTGACTGGATCTCTTCTGATAATCTCTTCCCTTACCTCATTGACATATTGGTGTATAATTTTCCTGTGCCGGCTAGCTGCGCTATACCACGGCATCCGACGTCGAATAAACTTGACTTGCGACGCAATTATCAAGATTGAATTACTAAGTATATTCTTCATGAAATTAATAGCTGTTCGGAATGGCTCATTAGGATCGTCTTGGCTATTTACATCCAAACCAAGAACTGATTCTGTAATAATACAATAAAGAAAGTCTGTCATTGTTTTATCTCAACTTTTTCTTACATCTATCATCTACATATTAGAACTTCTATCACTCGATGTGATAGAAATTTGTAATAGATAGTCAGTCTTAACCAAGAAGAATTTTCTGTTCAAGCGGTGAAATTATGGAATTCACTTACACGCATCATACGAGACTCCAAATCTTTCCCTGTTTTTAGAAAGAGAGTAAAAGAGTATTATCTTTCCTTAACCTAATAAATAGTATACCTATATACTATATATGTATTTATTTATAGTTAGGTATTTATATGTACATATAATTATGTATAATATGTGTGTATGTTATTTGATGTATTGTATATGTATATGTTTAACATTTTAGATAAGTACTTATATGTATTTATAACTATAGTCTATTTTGTACACGCCTACTACCTGTTTTCTTCAATTATTCTTCTTAGTTAAGACCACCCATCTCATAATTTCTTATATATCTGTACTATAGTTTTCTAAAATTAGAATCTAGAATTTATCATAAAACGGGAAACAAGTAATTTATCAAATACTAACTTAATGCAAAAAGTCGTAATAGTAACTTACCGAGCGAGCGATGCCAGTAAGGTTTCCGTTTCCGCTTGGCCAAAACTGCTTTGGTACCTTTGGTACCTATGTCTGTGTGTTCTCCTCTAGAGATCGCATTTCTCAACCGATTCCCGTGAAATTTTGGAGCAGGTTCGAAAAACAGGTATGAAAATCGATCATCAAGCCATTTTTTGGAAAATTTTGAAAATGGCGGAGTTGGCACGAAGGACCTAAGCGCCTTTGGGTTTTATGGCTCTTCCAACAATTTTGTTTATAGTGATAATAAAATAACAAAGGAATTTTATTTTCAATTGTGACATACTACAATAGACGGATATTAGGTCCTTACATATGAAATTGCCGATATTCAATACTGGCAACTTTAAAATCAAATATCTTGCGTTTCATTAGGAATTCCAAATTCCAATTTATTTCGAAATAAAGCCAGAAAAATATTGTTTTAAAATTCGTATTTCATTTGTTTTAACATCATTTGTTTGAGTTTCAACATTGCTATAACAACAACTATGGACAAATTGGAAATTCGCGGTATTTACGAATACGAGTTTCACCGTGGCACCAGTGCTGCAGAAACGACTCGAAGAATTAACGACGTGTATGGACCAGGCACCGCTAACGAACGAACGGTGCGTTTTTGGTTTCAACGTTTCCGTTCTGGAAATTTCGATTTACACAATGAGCCTCGTGGACGACCTGATACTCAAGTAAATAACGAAGAATTGAAGGCGATAGTGGAAGCGGATCCATCTCAAACCACTTCTGAATTAGCAGCAGCCTTCGGCGTAAGTGACAAAACGATACTTATCCACTTGCGCCAAATCGGAAAAATTAAAAAACTCGAAAAGTGGGTACCGTACGAATTGACTGAAGCAAACCAACAAACACGCGTTGCTTGCTGCGTTTCTTTGCTTAATCGCCACAATAATGAGGGGATTTTGAACCGTATCGTGACTTGTGATGAGAAATGGATCCTGTACGACAATCGGAAGCGATCATCACAATGGCTTGACTCTGGAGAACCGGCAAAACCTTGCCCTAAGCGAAAACTGACCAAAAAGAAGATTCTGGTTAGTGTTTGGTGGGCCAGTGCTGGTGTTATCCACTACAGCTTCTTGAGATCAGGCCAGACGATTACTGCAGACTTGTATTGCCAACAATTGCAAACAATGATGAAAAAGCTCGCCATTAAACAACCGAGACTGATGAATTGCTCTAGCCCACTGCTCCTTCAGGATAACGCTACCACCCACTGCACATCAAACTATCGCCAAGTTAGAGGAGCTGCGACTGGAACCTCTGCGTCACCCACCATACTCTCCAGATCTTGTCCCAACCGATTACCACTTTTTTCAAAATTTGGATAACTTTTTACAAGGAAAAAGACCTAAGAGGACAAATCTGATGAGGCAGTCAAAACCGCCTTCAAACAGTTCATAGACTCTCGCTCCCAGGATTTTTTTTCCAAAGGTATCAATGATCTGCCTATAAAATGGCGGAAGTGTATCGATAACAACGGCGCATACTTTGATTGATTAAATAATGATTTCATTAAAAAAAACTTGTTTCACTTTTTTGATACTGAACGGCAATTTCATATGTAAGGACCTAATATTTTCACCAGCATTGTCAAAAGATGAATAGTCCAGTTTGTTTATATAGAGATCAGAACGAGTTGGGCGTCTAGAGTTCGAATACCATCGGAAGGTGTTCACTTTTTAGTTCAATGTATTTATTTATTCTTACGACCGGTATTTTGAAGGTTTATTTTACGTTTTATTAAGTTTTTTTTAAGTATACTTATTTGCTTTCTTGAGAATTTTGTTACTACAGGTAACAATCGTTTGGGTGCTTAAAGTCTAGGTACTTTACTAAAAGTACCACTTTACCAATATGAGAATTCATTTTCATAACTAAAAACATTTTTTTTTTATGAGTTTACCAAAGTACCAAAGGCCTTCGGCCTCACGGGGGTGCTCTGTATTCGGCCTTTGGCCTCAGGTTGCGCCAAGTTACTTAGGGGAGCCGTTTGTATGAAATTTTTGTGGAGAATTTTTTTTTCCGAAAATTAAAGAAAAAATACCGGTTCTGGTAATTGCTTAATTAAAAAAGTATTTGCTTGCCAAATCTCCAAGTCTTACCGTTTTGCCAAACTGTATCCCTTCCACATCAGGTTTCTGCAAATCCTCAAATGTCAGATTTTTCTGGTACTTGAACCCCAGCCTTCTATACATTTCACTAAATGCTATATAGCTTGTAAGCCTACATGGTAGGCGGAGTGGGGGGTGTTAGGTTTTTATTTTTGTTACGGAATTTCTTGATTTGGTCGCCGCGCTCAAAGCTCGCGATAAAAGCTATGCAATAGCTTAAAAAAATGATTTGAGGTGCAAGGAAGCTAAGCCTTTATTTTCTCATTTACCTTTTGAAAATATAACTTTGTTGCTATTGGGTGACATAAAAAAACTGCCATAATTGCTTGATCGTTCGGTTTATGGAACAGGATTTTCCGGTATGCGGGCTGATCAGGGACAGGCAGCTATTTTACAAAGAGATTACGTCCTGCGTCATTTTGTTAACATCTTATCGGCAAGGAGAAGCAGATCAGGTACATTTCAGAGACATTCTGAATCGTTTGAGCATCGTTAACTCAACCAAAAGTAATTGGGAAAAATTAATGACGCATGAAAAAAGTAGGTTATGTGAAAAGGAGCAACGGCTTTTTTCTGATGCAATGAGGCTGTATCCAGAAAACAGAAATGTTAGTTTATATAATTTTGATAAAATATAGGACCTTCACATGCCCACAGCTAAGATGTCAGCTGACCATAACAACAATGTGGCTGCACAGGCATGTGCCGAGTAACAAGCACAAAGTTTAGAGACAACTCTGTATTTCTGCGTTGGCGCCAGGGTCATGTTAAAAACTAATTTGTGGGTTAAAAAAGGCTTAGTAAATGATTCTGTTGGAACTGTTACTGATTTGTTGTATGTCTAATCATTCACCACCTACTGATCGCCCTTTGGTAGTTATGGTCAGATGCATGGTTTGGTAGTTAGCATGGGCAGTCACCATTCATAAGTCACAGGGATTGACTTTACCCAGGGTAGTGGTTGACCTTGGGTCTAGAGAACTGGCTGTAGGTTGCTCTTACGTTGCACTTTCTCGGGCTCAGACTTACTGATGTCATCTTGGAGCTTTTCGATTTTGATCGTTTGACAAAAAACAGAGGAGGAAAAAAGAATAAAAATATTAGCAGAACTAACATTATTAAGATTTATTTTTTTTAGGAAGGCAAACGAACAAGCAGGTCACCTGATGGCCTGCTTGTTCGTTTGCCTTACCAGTAGTAGCGTTAACGGTCTTTCAGGGCCCTCCTCAGAAGGGGGGAGAAAGGGTGGTCTCCGGCTCTCTCACTCACCGAACGAAGCATAGAAGCGGTGAAGCTACTACTCACGTCAATTTTCTGTGAGAGTGTGGTACTTCCCCAGACGAGCCAGCCCATTCATGCTACTAGCAAAACTGAGTTTTGCCGGAAGCGTGGCTCTACCACAACAATATTTCATGAAAAACATATGGTTTTAAAAGTTCCTTCAATCTGCAATCTCTATAAGCTCGCGAGGTCTACAACTCATAGAGCCACTAGTAATATCTTAATAGTAGTAATAAATATCTTACGAGTACCTACTATACCAGTTACCTCCTTAAATCACCTAAGTTAGGTAGCCGACCCCTGGCTCTGAAACGTTACTGCTAAGGATGCAATGCAACCGGAAATACGCTCGAATGATGATGATAAATGAGGAGTAAGCAATAAATATCTTGTATGGATATAATATGAAATGACTATTGCTAGATTGACAACAAATAGAAAGAAAAAGAAGAGATCAGATAAGACTTACGTTTTCAAGTCGAAAAGGAAAATAAGAAGCTCAAAAGCGGACCTCTGTCACGTTTAGACGACAAAGAGCGATAGAGTAAATAAAATAAATAAATAAAGAGAACTCACTGCAGGCACTGTCAAAGGTGAGAGCGTTGCAACAATCGTGGATACAGAACTCCGTGCCCACCATCGGGCGCAGCTTTTTGACCATCACACAGCTGCCTTTGGCAAAGATTGGCCAGAATTTTAGTACATTATTGTGTAAAAATATGGGAGCTATTGCCTTTCTATGACGACGCCATACGGGCACTGAAACCAGACCATGTACGAGTACACTTACCACATGTAAAATCTAAGTTAATTTTAATATTATACTTATGAGTTCTCTAAATTACTCATCAGATACCTCAGCAATCATCATAATCTATTTTTAGTCCTCCACATCCAACTGCTGGGAATGGTCCTCTCAAAGGCCACTTTTAGCATAAAATGTTAAAGTTAAAGGCCAACCGAAAGGTGGTGCAGATAAGTCAGACCAAAGAATTTATATTGTAAAGTTATGTATTGTGCAATTCAGTCCAATTTACTTGACCAATTTTATTATTAGTGACCCACTCCAAAATTTCAGGTTGCGAACGCGTCTCAATTCAATTCAATTCAAAATATCTTTATTATCATAGGATATTTATAATATCTCTTAATAATAGTCACTTTGTTTTGTTTTGCAAGGCAAGTCATTGACATAAACTAAGAAAAGGAACGGTCCTAAAATTGAACCTTGGGGTACGCCCATTTTCACATTAGACCCGTGTGATTTTACGCCGTTTATATCAACAGTTTGAAGCCTATCTGTTAAGTAAGATTCTATTAATTTAATTGACTTATCATCAAAACCGTATTGACGAAATTTGAGCAAAAGTGTTGGATGATCAACGCAATCAAATGCTTTAGAAAGATCGCAAAATGATCCAATTGCATCATTTCTGTTTTCCCACGCGTCGTAGATATTAGTAATAAGTGCTACTCCTGCATCGGTGGTCGATTTTCCAGCAGTAAAGCCGTATTGTTGGCTATGGAAAAGATTATTGGTCTTAAAGTGAAGTAGCATTTGATTGAGCATTATCTTTTCGAACACCTTACTCAAAACTGGCAGAATAGAGATAAGTCTGTAGTTGCCAGGGTCTGTTTTTTCTCCTTTTTTGAATAAGGGGATTAGTTTACTACATTTCATTAAGTTAGGAAATAAGCCTTCATCAATACATTCGTTAAATATAAAAGCTGAATCGGCAGCAATTATGTGTATAATATGACTTACTACGGCTACTGACATGCCCCAGTGATCTTCTGATTTTTTTAAATTTAACTTTTTAAAAGCATCTATTATATCGCTAGGGCTAACATGCTTAAAATTAAATTTAGAATCACAAGAGCTAACACTACTCTTAAGCAAAGCCTCAGCACGCTGGGCGCTAGAACTCACATTAGAAGTGAGTTCCAAAGGAATGTTAGTAAAATAATCATCAAATATATTTACTATTTCTTCAGTTTTTGAAGTATTTTTACCACTACATTTGATTCGGCAAATATTTTCTTTGGTTTTATTTTTACCTGTTTCCTTATTTATGACACTCCATGTTTCTTTAATTTTGTTAGGAGCATTATTTATTTTTTTGCTAATACTATTCGACTTGGCTCGTCTACAAACTTTTTTAAATATTTTAGAATAATTTCTAACATATTCTATAAAAGAAGGATTAAAGTTATATTGATTTTGGGCATATAGATCATATAACCTGTTTCTACTTATGTAGATGCTGGTAGTAGCCCATTCACTAAACTGTGATTTACTATGAACTACTACTCTTTTTTGTTTCAATGTTTTAGAATACTCAGAGGAAACAGTACTAAATAGTTTATTATAATGGTCGTCAGGATTATTTCCTGTATATACCACTGATAATAATTTGTTATCTAAATTATTTTTAATTTTTTTATGTTTTTAGAAGTTATCAGTTTACACAAGATCTTATCTTTTCTCAAATTACTGGTGGACTCTTTGACAAAAGCTACATATACACCAGAATGATCTGAAGGCAATTTATTAATAACAGATTTATCACAATATTGAATATTACTAAAAAAATAATCAAGACATGTGCCAGATGTAGCTGTAATTCTGGTTGGCTCAAAAAATAAGTTTTCTAATCCATAACACTTAAAAAGATTTAGGAATTGTGTGCTCTTTGGATTATGTACTAAAATATCAACATTAAAATCACCGCAAATAATTAAATTCTTTTTACTAGTTGAACAGGACTTAAGAACCTGGTCCATTGCTTTTAAAAACTTTTGAAATTACTATCTGGTGGACTGTATACACAAACAATTATATGATGATCAAGCTCGGCACAGGCCACCTCACAACATTGCTCAACAGAATGTCTGACAATATCCTTCCGCTCTTTGCTACGGAAACAATCTTTTATAAAAATTATAGAACCCCCTCGTTGAGCAGACTTTCTGTTAAAGCAGCTAACAATATTATAGTTGTTCAGGCTGAACATCATCTGACTCTCATGCAGCCAATGTTCAGTCAAACATAAAATGTCCACATCCATTTCTTTTAAAACTAATTCTACTAATAATTCTTTGCCGGAAAGACCTTCTAAATTTTAATGAAGTATTCTTAATTCATGAGGCCTTCCCGTTGTCTGAATGGTCAGTTTAAATCTGTCGTCAAGTCTACAGAATTACCGTTACATAAACTTGGTAAGTCTGTAGGTGTCTTAAAACTAGAATCTTGTTTACAATGTAAACTCGTCCAAAAATTAATATTATTTGCTATCAATGTAGCAATCATATGTCTAAAATATTTTGAAAGATAAATATTATCTTTTGTCACATGACATTCACTTATAAAATTGTTAGTGTCAAAAAACACTAATTTATCACTATAACGACATGTCATATTATGTATCAAAGTATTGAGATAGTGAATGATTTTGTTAGTTTTTGGAGACTGGCAATGTAGATATGGGAACGCACATAATATTATTTTGCTTACTTCTACTGGGTGGCGCAAAAGTAAAGACCCTATTTGGTTCAGCTATAAAATTTTTTCTAAATTAGAAAACTAGATTTAGGTTTTTTTAAATGTATATTTGTGCCATTAAATTTCGTACCATTAGGATTTAAAGATGATGTCTTTTAAATGGTGACCTCCAGAGTTGATACACATTTGAGCCCTATTTATGACATTTTGCATAACTTGCCGTAACACTTCCTGCGATATGTTCGTTATTTCTTGACGAATGTTTTCTTTTAGAGCTGCGAGAGTCTGTGGCTTGTTCACATACACCCGAGATTTCAAAAAACCCCAAAGAAAGAAGTCTGGACTGGTCAGATCGGGTGATCTTGCAGGCCAAGGCAAATCGCCAAAACGAGAGATAACTCGGCCTGGAAAAGCGTCCCTCACTAAGTCCATAGTGTTTATTCCACGTTCTTGGGGAGTAAAACGGTCCATGTTTATTTTCAGTGTATTTTACATTTGTTCACTACACAATTTTCAACAACAGAATGACAGAAAATGTCATATAAAAAAAATAAAAGTATTTTCTTTAGTGCCAGTACTTTTGCGCCACCCAGTAGTTCAGATAAATAATCCATACAGCTAATTATTTCTTTCTTTCCTACTTTGTTACTATTGCCTATTAATAATACAACAGTAGATTTACAATTCAGTTTGGTTGATTTAATTTTATCTAAAATTTGAGTATAGGTTGCATCCGGGAAGCAGTAATTTATACAAGTTTTATCTAGAATTTTGTTTTACATGCAACCCATATTGCGACCTATACTGTCAGAAAATACTATTGTATTACATGGAGGGTCAATAAAGTCAACACAATCAGACACATTACTACACAAACTACCGTCACAAGGAGAGAGCTCTGGTGTGGAGACACTGATGGTGGGCTGGGTGAATTGCCGTGAATAAATCAAGAGTTTCTTGATTGTACCTGCTGTCGTTAATCAATTTCTCCACAGTCAGCATGTGTTCGGTATTTTGTTTTTGTTGGAGGTCATACTTAGAGAATAATTTGGAATAGTCTTCCTGCAACTTAATAATATGAGATTCAAGTCTAATCCTGTTGTTCTTATATGACTCCTGACTTTCCGCCAATTGTTTATTACATAACTCTAACTCTGACTGCAATTTACAATTTAATGAACTGGATTTTAATAAACATGATTTCCTGAGATTAATTTTTAATTTATTATTAGTTTTCTTAATTTTTTTGGATAGTTTTACATATTTTTTAACTTGGTTATGACTAATCATTGAGTTTGAGATATCTAAATCAATACTACTCGATGATGTCTCACTAGTGAGATCAATAACTGGAGAATTAGTTGAGGGAGACATAGCGACACTATCAATGAGGCTGGACACCTCTGCTGACTGACGCATCTGGGCATCTTGCTCATAGCTATTAATTTGTCTGTATGCCTCGCCCAACTCCTTTTCTAATTCAGTAGTCCGTCTGAGGGTCTGCTCATACGTATCACCACATTGGCGGAAAGAATCTATTTCTAACTTCGATCGATCTGAACTAATATTAATTCTTGAGCTGCTTCTTGGAGCTGCCTAGCCCTCTGACGTAGTTTAATGACTTCCATCTAGTGACAACAGTCACTCTTTCACACTAGTAAATTATAGTCCGACCACTTCGTGCGCGACCGTCTTGCGGGGTGACAGCTAGACGGTGGCGGGGATGAGGTATCAAGGTGTCGGCGGGTAAGGGCGGGGAAGGGCAACACGTGCTACCTCGCCCCCTCCACTGTCTGTCACCCCGCAGGAGGGTCGCGCACGAAGTGGTCCAACTATGGTTGTGCAGGTTTCACGATGTTTTTATTTACCTAAATCAAGTAAGTGTTTTTTACAAACCTGGAGCACAAATCAAATTGTCCTTATGGAAAAGCTTCGTCAATGTAAATAATAATTTATCTTTTTCAAGGTGTTGCTTTAAAATTACATCAGCATCTTTAGCATCCACTATAACTGCAATAAAAAGAAATAAAAAATTTAGGTAGCTGCATCTCATGATACCTACTGCAAAACTTCAGCATATGTTTTTGTAGCATTTCGTAGAAAATTAGATCAATGTTGGCGAATTTGTAATAAAGCCATTTTTTTTGCTTTTTTCCTTATGTTCATGAGAAAACTAGATAATATTGTCATGGATTGATTTTACTCTTAAACAGCGCAGTATGTGCATACATACCTATAAGATACAATTTAAAAAACTAAAACCCGACTACAGGAAAATAAATAAATCAATAGATAAGGACAAATCATACTAATTAAGCTAGCTTCAAACTAAGATACTAACTCTACGATACTATATTTTATAATAAAATCATGTACAACGTGGAAGGGACATCACGTAATTAATCGAACCACGGGCAATACTAGATCACTATAGTACAATGAAATAAAAATAACAGACAAATAACAAAAAAATTTTGGCATTTCCATACAAAAATATGTGCAGCCCGGACGATTTGTATGGAAATGGCAATTTTTTTTTAGTTCTTAGCCTGTTATTTTTATTTCATTATACTATAGTGATCTAGTATAGCCCGTGGTTCGATTTATTACGGGTATGTCCCTTCCACGTTGTATAGTGTGATTTTAACCTCGTATCGTATTCGCATATATTCTATAAGCGATATAAAAATACATATTCTGTCATATGTATCTTGTTTTATCATAAAAACCAAAGACCGTGCCAAATATTATATCAGCCGACAAATACAAAGCAAAAATTTTCCATTTTAATGTCATCACCCCTAGGAACAATAATTCTCTAGAATGCTAAATATTCCCGAAAAATCATTCCACGCGATATGTACCGCGGCGGGCAAGGCTTAAAATATGAACAGCGTGGCGCGACAGATCGCCGTGACACTCGAGTCGTGCGGTTGCGTCGCAAGAAGTTTCCTTTGAGAAGATTGCTGTGTGTTTGCGATAATCGATTCATTAAAAATGCCGTCATGTGCCGTGAAGTGGTGTAAAAGCTATACAGATATGAAAAACACAACACTCACCTTTCATATGTAAGTAAATAAACATTTTAATATTGTACCTTACTCGTGGCGTTGACCGCGGCCCTGTCGGTTGAGCAGCCGGCTTCGGGGAGCTAGCTGCTTGACCGACATGACGCGTACGTGACCTTGTCGCGACCAATCGCATGCATATTTGTCTATGTGTGCGTTCGAGTGTTTCGTTGTAATAACTGTTCGTTTGTTTGTGTAAATGGAATCAGAATCGAAGCGGTGAATGTAGGAGCGTTAGGTATCTAGAGAATTATATGTCGATGCATCACCCGCTACCGGACTCGTGACGGGCCCGGGCGGCAGATAAGCGAGAGGAGCAACCGGCTGCGCACAGTAAAGTTATACTTTTACGATTTGCGCAGGAAAAGTATTAGCTGTGTACCAGCTACTTCTCAGTAAATAAGTAATCTAAGTTTTTGAAGTGAAAACTTCTTCAGCGGCGTTGTGCACTTTTTTTGTAATGAATAAAATGTTAAACTCGCGTCAGGACACGTGTCCTGATCAAAAATTCGTAAGACGGATGGAGAGTAGACAGCCGGCGCGGCGTAGGAGAGGAAGTATCCCCCTCTCTTTCTACGGCGCGGCGAAAATGTATGCTTGCGCCTGCTGTTTCGTTTAGCTGAGAGATAAACTTTTTAATGTAATATAAATTTTCATGTTTGTGTAATATCGCACATAAAATAAATATTGTATTCTACCACATAAATGATAGTACTTTTGTACTGATAATTAAAGCAATTCGTGCAAAATTATTCCCTAACCATTCCAAAATATCAAAAATGCACAACGTTAATATTCAAGTTTTCATTTCTGCCGGCACTCCCGGAGTGCAACCCGTCGTTTTTTTTATTTTCTCCCAGACCAGCTACATAGACGAGGTTGGAACTATAAAGATTGTTTACTATCAGATTATGAATAAGTATTCTCACCAATATACAGTTTTTGTAACACCCAGTATGAAGATAAACCACCATTAGCCATAGCATGGTCAGACATATTTTTGACAATGTTCATTAAACCTAAAAAATAAACAACACAAAGAAAAATTAAGTAGGAATTACATAAGACCGACTGTTTTAAATACATGAAGTCCAGTGCTGGCCCCATTTGAAATAAATTATTTTCAAGGAAACGGAGATATATTTAGAGAGCATTTTCGCAAAAACCGGCCACTTTTGGTAAAACTGCTAAGAAAAGCTTAACGTTCTCACTTTGAACTGTAAACAGAAGTTTATAAAATAGTTTGAAGAATGATCTAGGGCTTCACAAAGACAAAATTTTAAATGATATCTCCGTTTCCTTTGAAATAATTTATTTAAAATGGGGCCAGCACTGGACTTCATGTATTTCCTTAAGAGGATACACGGAGTCCAGTGCTGCCCCCATTTAAAATAAATTATTTGTAAAGAAACGGAGATATCATTTAAACTTTTAAGTTAGTAAAACCTAGATAACCCTTCAAACTATTTTAATAACCACTGTTTATTGACAGTTTAAAGTGAGAACGTTAATCTTTAGTTTGCATTTTTGCGAAAAACGACCACTTTTGGCAAAAATGCAAACTAAAGCTTCACGTTTTCACTTTAAACTGTAAACAGTGGTGCATAAAATAGTTTGAAGGGTTATCTAGGTTTTCATAGCTTAAAATTTTAAACGATATCTTCGTTTCCTTACAAATAATTGATTTCAAATGGACTGGACTCCGTGTATCGTCTTAATGAGTTATAGCCTGTAGGATACAGGGAAGTGGGGGTAAGGCGACCACTGAGGGAAGTGTGGTTGGCAGATGTGAGTATGTATTGTGATACACTCCCGCACCTCTATTTTTTAAAATATACACAGTTTTTAAAATATATATACAAATTGGAAAAGACTTATGCGATATAAATGAAAGAATATACTTGTATTAATATTTTATGACGGTAAGTATGCAAAGAATAATTGCAAGTCCACCCAGAAGGTTTCGACAAAATCAATTTTAAAATTTGCTGCTACATACATAATAAAAAGCGATGACTGGCTCCGTGGTCCCAGTGGTCAAGGCGTTTGCCTTGTGATCCGGAGGTTGTGGGTTTGAATCCCACTGGGAAGCATACTTTGTGAAAAGTTGTTTCCAGTTTGGATAGAATATTGCAGGCTTGAATCACCTGATTATCCGAAAAAGAAAGATGATTCCGTGCTTCGGAAGGCACGTAAAGCTGTTGGTCCCGAACGCCATCTAGCGTTTGTACCTATCCTAGGATTGGTTCTGGTCTACCCTTTGGGTTGCGGAGGTCAGACGGCAGTCGCTCTGTGTAAAAAACCAGTAACCGATCACAGACCACTTTGAACAACGATAAAACTGAACTCCAAAATTGAACGTTGTAATCTTTTTCGAAATAAAATAAAAGCATTAAAGAAAGAAACCATTTTTGACAATTTCAATAAATTTAATATTGCACTTAGTAATAGTTTCGACATTTTACAAGATAAAAATAAAAATAGAGTAACACACGTTGATATCCAATATCTGAAATCAATCAAATCAGCAAGCCAAAAACTATCACATAATAATAAAAAGACATCAAAATTAAGCCATAATACTATAGAACTGATACAAACTAGGGAAAACAGCAAAAATCTTGACAATTACTAATACAGAAACCTTGATAAGCATGTTTAACGCAGTATCCGCCAAGACATCCGGAAGCACAACACAGAATTAGTAGAGAAAGCTCTAATACAAGGCACGGGACTAAAATCCGCCAGGAATAGTTTTACGAGGCAGCGGACCTGGATTGCCAATTTAAAAGATGACGATGGCAACAAACAATCAAAGTAATAAACATAAAATATTACAAATCTGCACTAATTTCTATAAATCATATTCATACGACAATTCTGTGCCCCCCATAACAACCAGCGAAGTCCTCATGAATGAAGCCTATGCAATACAACAAAAGCCCGGGACCAGATGGCATAAGTTCCGAGACATTAAAACTTGGTGAAACTACATTAATTCCTAAATTAACCGAATAATTTAACACCATACTATTTACTGGAATAATAATACTTACGTTCTTTACCCCCAATCGCACGTAACAAATGTTCTACAATCGGTATAGTGTTATAACACGACCCCAACTTTACGTACAGACGTATGTACTCCCTGTTCCGCCAACCCCAAAACAGAAGGAACAAAAAAGCAGAAAGAATACTCAACCCAAAAAATATTAGGAGTAAAAACATTTTTGAATAAAATAAAATAAAATAAAAGTATTTCAGAGGTTATGTAGATACTACAAAAAAATATAATAAGTACAAACAAGTATTTCGGAGCAACATTTTATAGTAGCCTCGCGTTAAGGCTCATTTTCCACAAAAAATACGAAACCTGTCAAATTATGTTTTTTTTTTTAATTTACTTATGAGTGAACGGTCATAGCAATGTTTTATAGTTTAGGTATGTACCTATGTTTCAATTAATTCCCTTTATTTACAACAACAGGTTTCGTCAAGGTTACAAAGTTCATAAACAACAAGCTTCGTCAAAAGTTGTACTTCAAATTAGTCAGTCTAATAATCCGTCTCGAATTGCCCCTGACCCAAAGGTTCCCATAATGCTAACAGCAATATGCAATTATATTAATTGTTATTTCATATTATGTACTCCATTTATTTAAATGTAGGTATACAGGGTCTATCAAAATATACTGAAACTATTTTAAGGCTGGATTCAGTCCATGATACTGAACTACTTTCCCCAAGGAACATTAATCGGAATATTAAAAATAGTTTTTAGCCTCCCATACAAGTTGACCGATCAGCTGATCCGAGTCTGTATGGAAAGTCAAAAATTATTTTTCTTATTTCGATATATGTTCCTTAGGGAAAGTTGTTCAGTATCATGGAATGAATCCACCCTTAAAATAGTTTTAATATATTTTGTTAGACGTTATACGAGTATGTATATGTGTTCTTTTATATTTTAACTTATAATACTCAAACTACGCCAACTGCGCCAACTACCCCAATTCGTTTAATAGTCTATATTTACCCAAAGATCGTCGGCCGTGTAGTGTCAGAGTAGAATACAATTTGTCACCACCCCAATCCTCTCCCACGGATGTCGTAAGAGGCGACTAAGGGAGGTATAAGTAACAATAAACGGGCAAGTGCGTGTCGGACTCGTACATGAAGGGTTCCGTTCCACCGTACAATGTTTTAAAACGCTGAAGAAACACGTTTCTTGTATGACGACCCCTTTTAATGTTTAACTTTATCTTATTTTTAGTATTTGTTGTTATAGTGGTCATAGTTATACATAATCGGTGAAAATTTCAAGTATCTATTTAATGCCATTATAAAGATCGAGTTAAAAACGCTGAAAAAATCACGTTTCTTGTATGACGACCCCCTTTAATTTATAACTTTTATTTTTATTTTTAGTATTTGTTATTATAGCGGCCACACTAATACATAATCGGTAAAAATTTCAAGTGTCTAGCTGTTACGGTTCAAGAGATAGAGCCCTGTAACAGATCGAGTTAAAAACACTGAAAAAAACACGTCTTTTGTATGACGACCCCCTTTAATTTTCAACTTTTTTTTATTTTTAGTATTTGTTGTTATAGCAGCCACAGTAATACGTAATCGGTGAAAATTTCAGGTGTCTAGCTATTACGTTTCAAGAGATAGAGCCCTGTGACAGACGGACAGACGGACCGACAGCGGAGTCTCAGTAATAGAGTCCCGTTTGCACCCTTCGGGTACGGAACTATAAAAATTAGTAAAGCAAAAAGTTTAAATTCGCAAGTAAGGTGGGGTTGGCCGACATCTTATTATCATGTTTTCAGTAGAAAAGTAGCCTTACAATTTTAATGCCTGCATAGACAAATATCGTTTAAATTTTTAATTATTATATTTTGATGATATATGCCTTATGAGAGTCTTGCTTTTCTTAGCACGATGACACACACACCGTTTCGCGGCCGTTAAAACGGACGTGAACCTCACTTTGAGTTACACCGACGGAGAGAGAATGAGTTGGACTGGTTAATACAATGGTATTGTGGGGTGATGTGATGATGAAATGAAGCAAAAGCACTTACAGTTCAATGTGGTATATTCCAATCAACACAGCACAACAGTTTATACAGAAGGATGCACATTAGAAGGAAAAGCACAGTTCAGTTCCAAGTATAAGGCACAAAAGATGAAGCAGAGATAAAGTTCGGAAGTATAGATGGAAAAACAATAAAACATACAGCGTAAACAATGTTTAGCAAGCGAAAGGCGTACGTGCGCGATAGGTACGGTTAGCAAGGAGCAGCGTGCGTCTGCTCTGAACAACGAGATCTATGTACTTACGTACTAGAGAAGACGCCACATACCACAGTTGTGTTCTGTTCATCATATGCTATTACTGTTCACCTCACATTAGTCACTCGCTAGCAATACGCGCATAAAACACTAATTCATTAAAGAAAACACTGTCAACTTAGTCAAAAATACCTTGGTTTGTGTTGAGATACTGCACTAGTAATTCAAAGAACAAAGCAAAATATGAAGAAATAACGTTCCATCGGTAAGTAACTAGATTTCATTGAATACGGATTACAAAATTTCGGCTGCCATAATGAATGAAATGAGTGAATGATCTGTCAACCGATGGAATCATTCGTCATAGACTAACAAAACAGAAGTGAAATGTAGACATCATAAATATGCCTACATTTCACTTTCTTCATGGAAGTATCGAAAAACTATTTGTTTGCTACTCAGTTATTAATGTTTGTAAAACGTTTAAAAATGTTTATATTTATAATTTTTATCTACATATGCTATAAATGCTTTACAAAAGTTTCCTAAAATCCTATAAATCCTTTATAAAATTAAGTCATATCTCGTAACGTCTCTCTAGGACCTCCGAGGGCTCAAAAATTTTGTATGTGGGGGCTGTACCCCTACAAGTGCCCCGTGCAACCTGAAACTGCTATCTGATTTTGGATCCAAGATTTCCGCTTACACATTTATGATGTTTGTCCCTATAATTCTGTTTCCTCGTAACTACTACGCGGCTAAATCGATTTTGATAAATTATTATATAACTATAAGCCGATTACAAATCTTCATATATGTAATCTAAATAAACATATGTAATTTGGACCCAATACCTACGTATATGATTATATAATACATTAAATACAGAGATAGCTAACAAAGAAAAAAAAACAAAAAGGTATACAAGTACAAGAAATCACTTTCTTCTAGTGCAAAACATTATGTAAAGAAATTAAGTAAGAATAATAAAAGGTTACCAAAGAAACAGATATGTGCAGTTTAACTTTTACCTTTATAAATATGATAAGAAAAAAAAACAAACAAAGAAAAAACACATTAGGAATGCACCAGCCGCCTCCCCTTCCGTCGTGGGTCTACAATCGAAAAATCTATACAACCATCCATACACCCATCCGTACATCCAGCCATACTTACCAACATACGCATTTATATATGTAGGATTTAATTTGAACCACGTAGGTATGTAAAAATATATTGACCTTTCTGTACTACTCTCGTGTTTAGTCTATATTACCAAAAAGGACATGGCCGTGTTCGAAGACGCCGAGTCTATATATTCATGTCGATGGCTCTGAACATGTGTGGCTGACTGTCGTCAAGCGGCCGGCGTGAGCGCATCGGCAGGAGGCGGAGCCTGCCTGACCGGTTCAGCCTGCCGCGAACGCGGCGCAAGACATTTCTAATGCACGAAAACGGTACGATTTATTTAACAATAACAAGTAAGTATATATTATGAATTTATGACTTATTATTAAGTTTATATAAATCAAGGTAAGTAAATGATTTAATTACGTTTGATAAATATTATTATATATGTTTATGTATGATATTTATCTATGCGCTTCGTACTATGGAAAGTATATAGGTAGTACATAGGTATTATATAGCAACTATGTAATGTGTATGACTATATATAAACTATACTAATTATTATTATTCTAGTAATTTATACAATAGTGATGTAGGTATAATTCAGCAAATGTACAGTTAAGGTAAGTACTATTCCTTATTTATATTATTTTATACATTTGTTTATTTTACTAATTTATATTTTTGTTTCAGGTTTTTAGGATTTCAGCGGAGCGCGCCATAGTATTAATTTATTACCATGCGAGGTTTTTTAGATGTGCTTGCGCATCGAAAAGACCTCGCATGGTAAAATAAACATCTAAATTTTTGCCTGGCGAACTCTTAGGTAGTGTTTGAATTTGTGTTTGAATAAGGTGTTTAATGCAAGGATGTCATCTTAGCACATTAAAACGTATTTCAAAAAAACTTAAGTGTCAACTATATCGAGAATGCGATACGAATAGCAGCTATTGCGATTACGCAGTCGATTGCGAGTTGAACAGAAACCAAATAAAGTAGTAAAATATTTTTGATCTGTGAGGTCTTTGGTTGATTTCGAAGCATGTCTTAGATCCGCAAGCAAATGAAACTAATTACTCTGTATCACTCACTCAAATGTAAATCAACGTGACATTCCGTTTCGTATTCGACGGTGTGTGTGTCACCACGCTTATAACTTATCATAAATGTACAAGAAAAAAAAACACATTGTGAAAATTATGTAAAGTTAACTGTAAGTCAAACGGACTGACAGCTGATAGACAACCAAGGACAACGAGGGGTCGGCACCATGTAAACTGGGTTTGCGCGGGCAACAAGTTTGTACAGAAAGCGTTTGATTTAAGTCAAATAATGTATACACATAGATAGAGGAAGAGTTGGGACAGTAGACGAAAAAAAGGATTTTTTTTAAATATTTTGTAGTTTTCCTAAAAACAAGCATTGAATTTACCCAAAAACATGCAAAACGCACTTCGCGCGGGCAATAGTTATGGCTTAAGTAGAAAAGACCACTAAGAAAATTACATACCTAGTAATAGGTGAATAGACTAGCCAGTAGACGGAACCCGTATTTTTTTAATTTTCATTCAGAAAAAGTAAGATAATTGTAAAGAAACCTGAAAGAAATATTTTAGAAAATCTTGCTACAAACTGGCTTGTTTTTCTGCGTAAAGAAATATTCTAACCAGAGATTGCATATATTTTATAAAAATAAAGGCTATTTTGAAACATTATTCTTAATATTTGCTTACAATGCAATCACGCAATAATAAAAAAAAAATTAAAAATTGGATGTTTTACAACGTTTTTGACAGAATTCTCTGAAATGGCGGCCATGTTTCTTCCATACAAATTCAGTTGCCCGCCGGGCGTTCAGGGAGGAGGCCGTGTCGAATTTTTCAAAAAAATCAATTTTCGAATTACGTAAAATTGCATTACAGACTAAAATATTTCAATAAAAAACTATGTACAAACTGCCTAATTATGTCATACTTTTGCTACACTATGGTGCAGTTTTGACATTTTGTTGACGTTCAAGCAAATGCTATCGCAGATACGGCAACGCACTTTTTTTTTTAATTTTATTGAAAATTAAGACAATTTAAAAAAATAATTTGGTTTGATTTATTACCTATATTTTTTTATTGGCGATTAGGGTGAAAATCGGATTGGAACTTTCTCGGGTCGCGGAATCATATTAACTGTTTTTGTAATAAAAGGTTCTGTTTAATTAGAGTTTTACAATTATTTTGAGGGGTGATTCAGTCTGAAATTTTGAACAACTTTTCCCCATGAATGTATACGAATTGACATTATGCGTAATATATCGAACCACAGGCTATACTAGATCTATACTTGGCTAGGCAGGCAGGCTATAGTAGGCTATTTATCTATACTAATATAAAGAGGAAAGATTTGGTTGTTTATTTGTTTGCATTACATGGCTCCGAAACTACTGGACCGATTTAAAAAAAACTTTCACCGTTGGAAAGGTACACTATCCCCGAGTCACATAGGCTTAGTGTGTACCAAGGGCGAAGCCGGGGTGGACTGCTAGTATAGTATAATAATAATAATAATAATAAAATGTTTATTTCGGACATAATCCATATTATGTTAGTAATGAACAAAATTAACTTAACCTAGTGTTAGTAACAGTAAACAAGAAACACAACATTAATTAATTACTGACGATTGGGTTCCCACCCCCTGGTTACCGGTATCTGCGTATCCACTTCAGTATGAAGGTGCATCCAGTGACACAGCAGTGGAGAGTCCCATCTGTCCGTTAACACGCGCAGAATACCGTTTGTGCCACTACGTAAGCGTCTTAATAGCGCCGCACACCTTTTTCTAATAATTGCATAAAAGCAGTCTGTATTAGCGTCGGCAAACATTTTCGACGCACTACAATAACGCGGTAGTCCAAACAACACTCTGAACGCATCATTGTACTGAACGCACAAATCGCTGTATGTGCGCCGCGAATAGTTAACCCACAGACTGCACGTGTAGAAGGTCTGACAGTAAGCTTTAAAAAGGGTTACTTTTACTTCCTTGCTACAACGTGCAAATCTGCGGGCCAACATATTGCACCGCACAGCCATCGCTCTGCGCTCCCGTTCAATATCACAATTGTCACTCAGCGTATCGGTCACCCAGTGGCCCAGATACCTAAACTTATCCACTTTCTTTAGTTCCGTACCACAAAGACTAACAGGTGGTGTTGAATAAGTTTAAGACCCAGATTTGAATGTTAGGTACTCACTTTTACTGGCGTTATATCTGAGCCCATGAGATTCCGCATACTTCTCACAAATGCGTATCAACCTGTGCAATGCACCGATCGAAGGGCTCAGCAGCACCATATCATCAGCGTAACAAATATTGTTAATACAAATCCCATCTATATGACAACCTATACTGGTGCTGTTGAGCTCCCCAACTAGTCGGTTCATATACAGATTGAACAGCTTGGGCGAGGTCAATATTAGGTAATAATGATATAATATTAGGTCCTTACATATGAAATTGCCGTTCAGTATCAAAAAAGTGAAACAAGTTTTTTTTAATGAAATTATTATTTAATCAAACGAAGTATGCGCCGTTGTTATCGATACACTTCCGCCATTTTATAGGCAGATCATTGATACCTTTGGAAAAAAAATCCTGGGAGCGAGAGTCTATGAACTGTTGAAGGCGGTTTTGACTGCCTCATCAGATTTGAAATTTTTTCCTTGTAAAAAGTTATCCAAATTTTGAAAAAAGTGGTAATCGGTTGGGGCAAGATCTGGAGAGTATGGTGGGTGACGCAGAGGTTCCAGTCGCAGCTCCTCTAACTTGGCGATCGTTTGATGTGCAGTGTGTGGTCTAGCGTTATCCAGAAGGAGCAGTGGGCTAGAGCAATTCATCAGTCTCGGTTGTTTAATGGCGAGCTTTTCCATCATTGTTTGCAATTGTTGGCAAAACAAGTCTGCAGTAATCGTCTGGCCTGATCTCAAGAAGCTGTAGTGGATAACACCAGCACTGGTCCACCAAACACTAACCAGAATCTTCTTTTTGGTCAGTTTTCGCTTAGGGCAAGGGTTTGCCGGTTCTCCAGGGTCATGCCATTGTGATGATCGCTTGCGATTGTCGTACAGGATCCATTTCTCGTCACAAGTCACGATATGGTTCAAAGTCCCCTCATTATTGTGGCGATTAAGCAAAGAAACGCAGCAAGCAACGCGTGTTTGTTGGTTTGCTTCAGTCAATTCGTGCGGTACCCACTTTTCGACTTTTTTAATTTTTCCGATTTGGCGCAAGTGGATAAGTATCGTTTTGTCACTTACGCCGAAGGCTGCTGCTAATTCAGAAGTGGTTTGAGATGGATCCGCTTCCACTATCGCCTTCAATTCTTCGATATTCACTTGAGTATCAGGTCGTCCACAAGGCTCATTGTGTAAATCGAAATTTCCAGAACGGAAACGTTGAAACCAAAAACGCACCGTTCGTGCGTTAGCGGTGCCTGGTCCATACACGTCGTTAATTCTTCGAGTCGTTTCTGCAGCACTGGTGCCACGGTGGAACTCGTATTCCTAAATACCGCGAATTTTCATTTTGTCCATAGTTGTTGTTATAGCAATGTTGAAATTCAAACAAATGATGTTAAAACAAATGAAATACGAATTTTAAAACAATATTTTTCTGGCTTTATTTCGAAATAAATTTGAATTTGGAATTCCTAATGAAACGCAAGACATTTGATTTTAAAGTTGCTAGTATTGAAAATCGGCAATTTCATATGTAAGGACCTATTATTAAAATAACAGTCAAAAAACAAAAAAAAAACTGCATTTTCATACAAAAGTGTGCAGCCGCCCGGGAAATTGGTATAGGAACCGATTTTTTTGGTGTTTTTACTGTTTTTAGGGTTTCGCTTGTCTGTCTGTCCGTAAGTCACAGACATTAAAAAAAGGGTTTTGTGAACTATATCGCGTAAAATATCGAATAAAAGAGCATTTTATGATAATATTAAATATATTTATCTATATTTTTTAAGTTGGTGTTTTTGAAGTTATTTTTGAAAATAAATAATAAAAATACCCTTATCTCTGAAACCACTGAACCCAAACTTTTGAAAAATATACACTTAATAGTTCTTTACCTATAGATTACAGGAAAACCTATTAGAAGATAAAAAATAAAAGGGTGCAATAATGCTAATTACTGCTTCATTAATTAATCAATTTTTTTAGATGTTTTCAGGAAAAGACTTCTTTTTAGTGCTCCTTGTTGATTCGTTAAAAATATTGTACAAAATCAAACAGTAAAGTCATTGATTGAGCACATACAGCTGCTAAGCCAAGACTGTTGATCTGTTCAACGTGCAATCCTTTTTTACCCTCCGTGCTTACATAATAAGGTGAATAGAAGTGAAAGGTGTTACGATTGCAGATGGTCGCTAAACGTATTGTTTCACAAAGAAAATTCAAATGTGTACATTTTCTGTCAGTGGAACACAAAACGTGAAGTTTTCCAAGTCACCGCTCGCGTAAAATACTATTTGATTGTATTTTTGAGAACGTCCTTTTAGCGATAAGTAATATTGATTTACGCAGAAATATCATAAATTTGTCTATGGTTCCCTAAAATTTCAACTTAACCAAAATAAACCGGCCACGTGCCGTGACGGGCCACGTGCAGTGTAGGGTTCCGTAGTCAGTACCTACTTGTTTTATGTAACTAACAACTGCCTAGCTTTAGGTCTGAATTCAGTCCATGGTACTGAAAAACTTTCACCAAGGAACAAACGAATTATAAAAATTATTTTTGATCTCTTACACACAAGATTTGGCAAAATGTAATATTTATGTAACATATGTATAGAATATATAAGGACAAATCACACTAATTAAGCTAACCCCAAAGTAAGTTTTAAACTTGTATCATAAGGATACTAACTCAATGATACTATATTTTATGATAAATAAATACATAGATAAACACCTAAGACCCAAGACAATTTGAAAAAGACCATTTTCTAACTTGCCCTGGCTGGGGCTCGAACCCAGAACCTCCGGATTAGCGGTCTAGCGTGTTAAAAATTACGCCACGAAGGTCGAATGGAAAGCAAACATTTTCTTTTCATATTTAATTATGTGTTCCTTAGGAAAAGTTGTTCAGTATCATGAACTGAATCCACCTTAAATTAGTTTTAGTACAGGGAGACGTTATATACTACTGCCGTGATTTTTTTTAAGTGTCCATATACAACCGTTTAACTGACAGAGAGGGGAGACACATGATTCTAACAAAAATTTGCAATCAAAAACCAAATATTTCACAAACGGATTGCTAAAACGTAAAAGGGTGTTCATAATCTTACAATATTTTTGAAAGACCTATTCAAAGACGTCTCACACCACCCCTTTCTTTTTTTCAAGTTTTTATTACCACATATCCATGCCCATGCCAAATTACAGCTTTCTAATACTAATAGTCTATAAGTAAAACTGGGAACAGACAGCCAGACAGACATGACGAAACTATAAGGGTTTCTTGTTTACTACGGTACCCTAAAAAGCTACGTGAAACGAAACAGATTCTCTATTCTAAGGGTTCTTTGTCATTTGCGCTTTAACAAATTTCAAAATACGAGTAATCAAAACCACTTGTGCAAATATTTCGCTCCACTTCGCATACGATAAATTCAAAAATTGATGGATGAATGACCGTGCTTTTACAGTTTAAGCAACTTCTAGCTTGGTCACAGTTAGGATGGGTGACCGTGCTTTCAATCTTAATGTTGTCCAAGTCAAATGTTGAGATTCTTATGAATAAATTTCAGTTTTCTCTACCTACATAACTTGGCAGCTATTTAAATTTCAATTGTTTTGTCGGAATTTGAACTTGGCATTTTTACATTTATGTTTTTGATAGAATAAAATAAACACCCAAGAACCAGGACAAATTAAAAAAGGCCATTTTCCAACTTGCCCTGGCTGGGAATCGAACCCAGAACCTCCGAGTGACGGACTAGCGTGTTAAGGAATCGCTACGGAGGTCGACTAATAAATTGAAAAAGTAATAAATTTTTACGCAAGATTCGAATAACTATAACTTGGATTTTTTAGAAAGTGCTATATGAATTTCACATATATTTAAACTCGCTTTTTAAATAAACGTCTTGCATTCACGCACACTACTGTATTTTCGACTTTACTTTTTCTACTGATAGCACTGGTAGGACTCTCCATTGATTCAGAGTAACATATATACCTACTACTACTACAAACGAAACAATTTATCTGTACACACGTCGATGTGTGAGTTTTATACTTAGGGTCGCACCGCAGAATTAATTTAATACTTACCTACTAACGAGTTCGACATATTTACGATTATATTTTTCCATACCTGAAGATTTGCGAACACTAGCTTTACACTGGATGTACACTAACTGTCCATTACCTAATATTTTGTGCTTACGCGGCTATCACCAGGCGCGCGTCATACCTATTTTATTTCATATTACTCAGTTTGTGTAGTGCATCGAACCGAAGTGCATTCGCACTATATACGGAAAGGAATAGCCAAAGTTTTCATGTAATACTTAACTAACTACTTAAAACTAATATACTTACCGTTCAACTGTGATTGGTTTGGTGATTTTCTTTCTTCACATCAACTATCCTCAGCTGCTTCCATCATCCACTGGAACACTACGCTACTCAACTCTTCAACTTACATAAACTACAACTAAAACTCATCTTAAATGTAACTGTACAATGACGTAACAAATGTTACAGAAAAGTCGGAAACAGCTACATAATATCACTTCACAAATATTTTTCATTATGACCATTGTCCATTTCACCATTAGTTCACTTTACTGATTATTATTGAGTCATTTATAATGTAACGCACTAATTCACTATTGTAATATAGTAATTTGCATATTCGGCGCAAAACTATACGGTAATTATATGAATAAATTCAATAAAAAAAAACAAATGTTTATCACATTTTCACGCAAAGCATGTCAAGTTGTCATTGTCAACAATGGCATTTACACTATAACCCGCGGAAATCTATTTGGCATCTGCGTGTATGTGATTACTTGTGAGCGAGGAGCCAATCTCTCGCTCTTGTGTATCTCCCGCCAATGCGAGAGAGCGAGAAGGGTATATATATCAAGATGGTTGCTGGGTAATAACGTGAAATTATATTGTTGCTTTGCTTACCTGTTTTCATCATTTGGAAATGTATGAAATATACGTTCTTTAGAGTATTGGGTGGATAAACAATTATTATACGCTCACCTTCTCACCATGATGGTTACTATTGGTTGACAGTTCTCAAGACAACACACGTCGCGTATTGCGTGCGGCTAGTAATTAAACCCTGGTTTGGAGCTGTCAAAGCTTGTAACAAACAAAAAATATTTTGATATCAGTAGCGACATCTATACTAGCGTCTTCCAAACAAATACAATATCGGCTTGAAATTGACACGAGATGTCGCTAGTCGTCATTCATTCCTTTGAATTAAATAAGCATAAATAAAATATAAATAGACTTAAGTAAATGTGAAACTATATATCTAAAGCTATAAATAACAAATTAACAAAATACATAAGTATAAATTTTAAACTTAATATGTTTCATAAACTCATTCGATTTTTGTAAGTCAAAAACCTTTCATCTAAGTCCGTAAGGAAAGAGTATATAGAAAAATAAACAGGCTTTTGACAGCCATATTGAAGGGAATCGTCTGGAGCGTCCTGATTGAGAAAAGATATACAACTTGTACTTGTACTTAAATTTAATTAAACAAAATCCAGATTGGACGATAAAAATGAAGAAAAAAAGGAAGATGTCATAAATAAATTTAATAGACCGATATAAATCGTAAGTAAAAAACCATGACACGAGTTGTCACATTGTCAATACAATGTAAAATTAAAATCCAAAATAATCAATAAATACATCTTTTGTTTTAGGGTTCTAAGATATAATTTAGATAATTTAATAAAAAATTAAAAAGTGAGCGCAGTTAGTTTTACACATATGTAAAGGAACAGACTGCATATCCAACATCACTGATGGCTGACCTGATGGCATAACATCGAAAGGACCTTGGGAGACAACCTGGAAATCTAAGTACATCATTCGAAGGTCTACCTGTGTAAACTACTTATAATGTTACTAAATTAACAATGACAATTTAAGTAAGTGAATCTTTATTTGCCTATGTAAAGAATTGTATTTTGACGAGTGTTTCTCAAGAAATCAAGCAAGTGGTGAATCTGTCCCATTATGGTATGCATATATAATTAATAAAACATCTGTTGCTCACAAATTGTAGTTTAATTGAGCAACCAACACACGCCACCTCACTCCCTGAATTGGTCTCATGTCTTTACTATGTAGAGAGCCGGTGGTAACTTCTTGTGAATAATAACAAGTAAGAGGCTACAAGCTCACAAAGTGCGGGGGAGAGGTGCGGGGACGCCAATTTGCGGGAGACGCTGTGAGATACCATTCTGTTTGACTCTTATGTATTCTGTGCTGATAGCCTGTCTACTAAAGTGTTAAGTACATTATAATGACGTCTGCCAAGGCCTTAATTCAGAAATAATAATTCAAACAAAATAATTCTTTGATTTGATTGATTTGAAAATTTTAATAAGTATCGCGGACTGGAGTCTTGACGAAAAGAAAAAAGTAAGCTGTATACTAATTCTACATTACAATTTATAATTACCTACGTCTATTGTCCCGTTTACACATTATTAACTCTATGCATCTTCAACTTGACATTTTTATCCCCCTAGCGGGAAAATTTTGCATATTTCAGAGCCAAATCCGACCACGTGGCTTTGTGCATACGGTCCTTAAGGCCGTACCTAAATTTTCCGGGGTCCAGTGCTGCCCCCATTTAAAATAAATCATTTCAAAGAAAACGAAAACATCATTTAAAATTTAGCAACTACCAAGCCCTAGATAACCTTTCAAAGTATTTTTTGAACTACTGTTTACCGTTTGAAGTGAGAACGGTAAGCTTAACTACGCACATTTGCGAAAAACGGCCACTTTTGGCAAATGTGCGTAGTAAAGTTTAACTCTTATTATACGTAACGTTCTTATTATAAACTGTAAACAGTAGTTCACACAATAGTTTGAAGCAGCACTGGACCCCGAAAAATTCAGGTACGGCCTTAAGGGCCGCTTCAAACCGCGGCCGCTGGTGGCCGCGCGTTGCCTCCAGACTCAACGCTCTTGTTTTCCTTTTTACAAGTTAAGTTGCCCGCGGCTGCCAGCTTCTGCTCGCGGCGATGCGAAGCCGCTTGCTCCGCGGGCTGAACCGCCGACGAGACTCGCGTGGCTGCTCGCGTTACCGCGGGCGGACGCGCGTGGCCGCGAGGCTGCTTGCGTCGCCGCGGGCGGCCGCGCGACCATTTCGAGCTTTTCAAGCGATACTGGTCTGGATAAAGTTCAAAATTTTTTTACACTGAAAGTGCTCGCCACGCCGCTGCCGGCCGTTGCCATCCCGGTTTGAAGCCGCCCTTAGAAAAAAGTTCTTTTTTCTAAGGGCCGCTTCGTGAATGATGATAAACATTCAGTTGATGGACCACCTTCTGTCATGTCCGAACTTTAAATATTTCTCCATACAGGGGTACAGGTGAGTAGAAAATCATTTCTGATACGTGTTTGTGACGTCATAGGAATTAATTTGTGTGCGTTTTTACTCTGTATGGATTTTACTCATTTTTGATCTTAAATATAAACAGAAAATTAAAGAAAATAAAGAGCGAAATTTTTTTTTATTTTATTTTAATGCCGAGTAAGGCTTTTCATCCACCAACTCAGCCAGCCACACATATTTTCTGCTTGGTCTAATGGTTGACCGGGAGAGAATGCCATATAGATAAACACCCAAGACCCAGGACAATTTGAAAAAGGCCATTTTCCAACTTGCCCTGGCTGGGGATCGAACCCAGAACCTCCGGATTAGCGGTCTAGCGTGTTAACCATTACGCCACGGAGGTCGTCGAAAGACTCAAGCTGTGACTGATATTATAGGAGTGGATCACTTTTGTCACTCGGGTGGTACGGAGCGCTAATTATAAACTTATATTATACTATTTTCTAAAACAAATCCCTCTTCATAAGAAAAGATTTTTACCCTACATACCTGATGGTCGTAACATAATTTATGATATTTTTTCAAAACGAAAAACCGACTTCAATACCTTCAATGACATAAATACTTACTAAGTTTTTAATTTTCATATTTCTTACTGATTTTATGGTTTTGTTAATGGGTATGTACTATAAGAGAAATAACTATTCAAAGAAATACACATTATTTAATAATTGTTAAAATCCGTTTGACCTTGATACTTTAATTCCGATTCATAGTTACTGTTCTACTCGACTGTACGTCTTGACGGCAAGTAGGCTTAGAGCGGGGCTGAATTTTAACAACTGTATTTGGATAATTTCAATCCGGGATTATATTACTATAAACTCAAACAGTACATCTATCATTCCTTTGCATTACATATTTGTTGTAAATTGATTATACTACAATATTATTATGAAATTACAAAAAATATCTCCTTATATAATTTTTAGGCTGACTGTGCTTCATAGCTCTTGGACTAGTCATAGTATTAAAGATTGTGATGTATCTTTTAAACCAAGGACCGACCAATTCTGAGATTTGGCGACTGATCTTCACTAAATCACGTTTAAATCTGGGAAAAAACAGATCGTCGTTAGATGCTATAGTTTCGGAGATTCGGAGGTGTCCACGCCAAAAAGCATGCTTCCTGGCTTGGCCACCAAAACATGCTTGTAACTTCAAGTACGGGTCGACCAATCCTGAAATTTGGCGACTGATTTTCACTAAATCACATTTAAATCTGGGAAAAAACAGATCGTCGTTAGATGCTATAGTTTCGGAGTTTCGGAAGTGTCCACGCCAGAAAGCATGCTTCCTGGCTTGGCCACCAAAACATGCTTGTAACTTCAAGTACGGGTCGACCAATTCTGAAATTTGGCGACTGATTTGACTAAATCACGTTTAAATCTGGGAAAAAACAGATCGTCGTTAGGTGCTATAGTTTCGGAGATTCGGAGGTGTCCACGCCAGAAAGCATGCTTCCTGGCTAGGATACCAAAACATGATTTTAACTTCTAAAGTAGAGACTGACAAAATTTTATATTTGGTGACTAATTTTGAGTAATTTTTGACAAAATCTTGGCATGGTCAGAATTTAAATCGGTGATGGTGTCCACGCCAGAAAGTGTCACACCCCCGTGGTGCCCCTGTATTCCGCGGGCGAGGGCGGTTTACCTATAGTCATTAAGATTATACCATTTTTGTGGTATAATAATTTTCATATAAATAGGTGACTATAAATAAAATAGTTAATTTAGTGGTATATTTTTTTTTCTTCTATCGAGCCAAACATGCTCAATCGTGTTTTGGATGTAGGTGTCTTGATCGTTGTACCTCATATTTTTAGAAATAAACTGTAGTAGTTTAATTACAGTAATTTTTCCAAAACACTCACTGTATTGTGGGCTCGAACTGACAGCGCCTTAACTATCAAGGGGTCTTAGTTTGGTGGAAGTTTTTGAAAATAATTTGATGTCCTTCGGATTGTTTAAAGAGTGCATTATGGCCTATTATCCGACCGAATAAAGTTTGACCTTTCAGAGCTCTTGGACCAGATCTGCCCATTGACCTGTAATAATAATCTTCATTATAAATCAGAACAAAGATAAAACACGAGTACAATATATTTAAATAATCTACCTGATAGACAAAAATATTTTTATAGCGCACATCCGTACTCTATAGGTACTTACTGGTTCTACGAATCTAGAGGGAGTTAAAAATAAAAGATATTTTTTTAAATTATTTAATTCTTTATTATCAAATACACCAATCTTATCAATAATATATTAACTAAACTGTATAGTGACATCTCTAAGTAAAATTACCTATTTAATTAAAATCAGTATTATGCTATCAACGGATGAGACGAATTTCAATTGTTATATACCTAGTTGTTTTTCATTAAAACAAATTGAAAACGTTTATTTATTCAGCAACAAATAAAATGATATTAAGCCACCTGCTACCTTCTACGAGTATAGTCAGTAATCATGATTATGGCGGGTGCCGTTTCTATTACAATAGCATCAGTCCATCCTAACCGCATTAACCCATAACCTTTCCTTTTTCCTTGCAATATATATTTCTCCTCCCGAAACCTATTCAAGGGTACACCTTTCTTTGATATATTCAAGAATGAGTTTTGGCGGGAGCGCCACGTTACATCAACTTCTCCAAAAGGCCCTTTACGTCTTGGATCTGTATGTCTGTATCCCCACGCAAGCCTCTCAAAGAACCGGGGTGAAAAGATCGTGAATCCAAAAGGAGATACAAATAATATTAGTAACATAACTCAAATATCAGCTTATTATCATTTTACAAAAAATATGTTTGTAACTTAACATAGGTACAATCTTTTATTTTGTTGGGACCAGAATAATTATAATTATGAATATTGTATTATACAAAGTGGAAGGGACATACCCGTAATAAATCGAACCACGGGCTATACTAGATCACTAAAGTATAATGAAATTAAAATAACAGTCAAAAAACAAAAAAAAAATTCGACGTTCCTATACAAATCGCCCGGGCGGCTGCACACTTTTGCATGGAAATGCCAAAAATTTTTTTTGTTCTTTGGCGTTTATTTTAATTTTAATATAGTATAATGATCTAGGTACCCAAAACCGGAGAGCATGCATGAAAAGAATAATGAGTGTTGACGAATTGACGAAGCGAAATGGATGTCATTAGAGAGATTCGCGAATCACTTCGAGAGCTGTCCGACGAGCCAGTGTTGGGTCGAGAGCATTTTGCTGGATTTCGCTTGTGAGCGAGTCTGTACCACGAGGAGGTACTTCTCGACCAATTTCTACCACTATTGACCAAACCTTAAAACATTATAGCTGAATAATGTCCGCTATACCGTTTTCTGGATGACTCGGTGACTCCATAACTCAACCCCGGCAGCCTTAGACTGGCTAAAAATCACTCTTCATATTACTTTTCATCGATATCTATTTTTATAATATAAAGTAACGTCAATTATTTGTCAAGCCCTAGTGTAAACAAATACTTTTATATTTCATGCAAAATAGTCCAGAATTCTTCCTTTAAGGCCTGACCTGAAAACGGAGACATTACTTAAAATTTTGCTACTACGAAGTCCTAGATAACCCTTCAAAGTATTTTATGAAGTGAGAACGTTAAGCTTTACTACGCACATTTGCGAAAAACGGCCACTTTTGGCTAATGTGCGTAGTAAAGCTTAACGTTCTCATTATAAACTGTAAGCAGTAGTTCATAAAATACTTTGAAGGGTTATGTAGGACTTGGTAGTAGCAAAATTTAAAATGATGTCTCGTTTTGTTTGAAATGATTTATTTAAAATGGGGGCAGCACTGGACCCGGAAAATTTAGGAACGGCCTTAAGAACGCAAAACGGTCATTTTTCCAAAAGAACACTTAAAATACATAATCTGAACTGGTTTCTTTTGATTGGGCAATGTGCGGGTCTAGCCTTGTAGTTCCTGGCAGAGTAGAATAGGACCACTCCAAGTCTTAGCACACACAATCATCTACACGAAGCTTATAAACATCAATGAGATCTCTCCAACCCGTCTAACCAGCGTCGAGAGTGTGGGCCAAATTCTCTGACTGCTCTGGCTAATATATGGCTCTGGTAGTAGGGTCGTGCTCCTACAGTGGAGACTAAAAAAGACCTGATGATGAATGTGCAGGTCTAACTTAATTTACTTGTTAAACGCGTTTTACTAAAAGTAAGTAAGAGTGTTGTTTTTTTCGCATTACGATCCATAATTCAGCACGATACAATCTTTTCAAAGTAAGTAAGTAAGTAAGCAAATTAATACAGTTTACAATTAGAGAAAATCAATTATCGTGTGACGCGATATAAACCGGCCCGCCAAGCCTCCTCAACTCATTCAAAAGTTGGCCATACGTCAAATTGATCGCTATCCCTTTGGCTTTTGTGAGCCTTTACAGTCACCCGACTGTTATCGTATTTTTTGTTGCAATCTTTTACAACGTTAAAGAAAAATCTAGGTAAATAAAAAGTATAAATATTTTGTAATAGGTATAATAATAATTTTAAAAATACGTTTTACTGTGGCAGCAAAGAGTTAATCTCGGACAGTTTTATGATGAAAACCGGCATGAACTTATAGTTGTTTTCTGTTAATGTCAAAAGACCTTATACTGATCTGTGCAAAAGACAGGATCAGAAACAAGAAATAACAGGAAGCTTTTTTTGTTTTTTTTTTGGGATTATTAATTTTGCAAATTGTACATGAGCGTTACATATAATAAAATTAAATAATTTTTAGCGAATTATAAATAGATAAAGCAAAACTTTCCCTAAACAGTATTATTAATAAATGTCTAAACTACAGTCAGTTTCATTACTTAACCTTCTCACAACAACACAAAGCTCCTACACACGCCTCACACAAGTCGAAACGGTTTCAAAGGACCAGCAAAGCATTATGTAGTTCACACAATTACACCAAATGAATAAGCACTCAAATAATTTAAATTTAGTCTTATTGTGTGTACACCATTAGTAGACGGCAACTTTACACTCAGCTCTTTGTGCAAGGTTTGACTATTGTCTGTTGTAAAAGCTATAAATAAAGAGAATACAGAAAATGCTAAGCAAAAAAGAAGTTAAGAATGTTTACATGATAAACAATGCGATTACATTAAGAATAAAAAAATTTGTAACGTTGTCATGCTGTCAAACATGTGTCAAACTAACTTCATTTTAGTATGACGTGCAATTAGAATATTAACCTCAGAACAATACTGATAATAACGCAAATCCTAAGGACGTGCAATAAAAATTAATGCAAAATAAAATAAAAATCCAAATTTGTTTAACGTATCTATAATCTATGTATGGTGCTGGCATTATCTTTCGTATTTTTATTCAAATTTTCATGTAATGGTGGATGAGAAGGTGGAAAAAGGAATCATATTAGTAATAGGTTGTCAGTCGCATCGTCTAATTAATGCATGGATTTATGGTGAAGATATAGGCAAATGGCCTTGAAGTGTGAAATAAATTGTTAACTCGTAAATATGGAGATAATTTCCATATTGCTCTTCGTCATGCACTAGACAGCCCTTTTAATTATTTTATGAACCACCGTTGAAAGTATTTACATTAGTCCGTCTAGCTTTAAAACTTGCCTCCGCCAAAAGTGGCCACGGCAAGTTTTAAAGCTAGACGGATCACTAATAATAGTTTCAACGGCAGTTCATAAAATAATTTAAAGGGCTATCTAGTGCATGACGAAGAGCAATTTATTTCAAATGAGGGCGCCACTTCAAGGTCATTTGCCTATATCTTCACCTTAATGCATGGATTTATGGTGAAGATATAGGCAAATGGCCTTGAAGTGTGAAATAAATTGTTAACTCGTAAATATGGTGATAATTTCCATATTGCTCTTCGTCATGCACTAGATAGCCCTTTAAATTATTTTATGAACTGCCGTTGAAACTATTATTAGTGATCCGTCTAGCTTTAAAACTTGCCGTGGCCACTTTTGGCGGAGGCAAGTTTTAAAGCTAGACGGACTAATGTAAATACTTTCAACGGTGGTTCATAAAATAATTAAAAGGGCTGTCTAGTGCATGACGAAGAGCAATATGGAAATTATCTCCATATTTACGAGTTAACAATTTATTGCAAATGAGGGCGCCACTTCAAGGCCATTTGCCTATATCTTTACCTTAATGAGTCGTTTTGTCTGTTGGAATGTGAACACACAAGTCATAAAAGTAAAACAGCTGTCACTGTCAACGAGACGTCAAATGTCATCGGAATGTCACCCGACTTTACTTCCTCTTGGTTGTTAGCTTTGTTCTGTAATATACAACTCTCGTTCTCTCTCAATCTAACCAAGTCGTCATCCTGTTGTTTCCTTTTTGGCCATAAACCCATCATTGTCACCCGTTCCCTGGATCGGCTTTAACCATATGCGCGAGAAGCGAAGCTGGTTTTTTTTTTTCTCTTTCACTTTTATTGCACGTTTAGGTTTCTATTCAATGAACCTAATCACTTTTTGTATAGTTAGTATGTATTTTTGTTTTTTGAATATCATTTTAACTTTAATATTACATGTAAGTATGTACTTTTATTTTCTGTATAGGTAGTTTGTACATTAGTTTCATCGACATGATTTCAACTTTGCGGGCAACCAAACGTATTCAATTCAACTGTTTAACGTCTGCCTTTAAGGCGACGTGGGTTCACAATTTGCAATACTGTGCGTGTTTTTGAACTGTTATTAAACTTACACAGTTTATTCCACAAAAAAATTACATCTTAAGGAATTTCTACAGACATCCACAATAGACAAAACACGATATCGTCGAGCACGGCTCCGGGCCTTTCTTCTCTTTCGACGAATATTTCACTGGGTTTTATTTATAATTTTTTTTGTATTATATTTATAAATTTTTTTGTAGCCGAAACGGATACATATTTAGATAATACATTTTTTGGTATAATTTTCGCATAAAATGGTGATTGTATAAAATAGTAATATGTATCATAAAGGCAAATTTAGAGGTATGTTTGTGATTTTTTTCTATCGAGCCAAAAATGCTCAATCGTGTTTATGTAAATTTTTTGAGGAATAAACTGTAGTAGTTTAATAACAGTGATTTTTCAAAAACACGCACGGTATTGTTAATTGTGAACCCACGTCACCTTAAACGTAAATTTCCAAAACAGAGTTTTGTAGATAAACAAAACACATAGACAAAGTCAGTAAAACTTTGAGTTACTTTTATCTACTTTTTTTAATGGTAGATGAAGACTTTACTGAGAGCGAGGAGGCCTTACATCGCTGCATGCTAAGACCACAGTCAGTGCAATCCGACTGAAATGTCAACAGATAAATAAAAACCGGTCAAGTGCTAGTCAGACTCGTATATAAAGGGTTCCGTACCTCCATTTCCCGACCCCCTTCAATTTTTAACTATCTTATTTTTAGTATTTGTTGTTATAGCGGCTACAGTAATACATACTCGTGATCGGAGAAAATTTTGAATGTCTCGCTATTATGGTTCAAGAGATAGAGCTCTGTGACAGAAGGACGGACAGGCGGACAGACAGCGGAGCCTCAGTAATAGGGTCCCGTTGGCAACCTTCAAAGGTAACGCGAAATGTACCTTTTTAGGGTTCCGAACTTGAGTTCGGAGTAAAAAGGTACATTTCGCGTTTATGTCTGTGTATAAAAATTTAATAACATTTTAAGAGTTAAAAATACAATGTCCGAACCATTTTCAATCCATAAAAATTAACTCTTTATACTAACAAAGGTAAAATTTAATTTCAAAGAACACTTTACACGCTGCAACTGTCCGTAGCATGTCTGTGTGTCTGTACGCCCGAGGTGCTTTCAGTTATGGCGCATTCTCATTTAAATTCAAGTTTATGTACGTTAGCCGCTCTGGGAAGAGCTGTTTCATTGGCTATTCAGACGTGTGATTGTTAGTCTCTTTTGTCTAAGAGCAAGGTTACATGCTCAGTTTGGCATCAGTTCAGTCTGGTTAGAATGATCGGAGAATGTTCGAGTAACCCATAGATTGACAGACTGATGGTTGGGACGGATGAAAATTATAATTTTGTCAGTCTGTTTTGAATGATGAAAGACTGATGGGACCGTACTTTACTACGCACCGTGCACGTACTTTTTATCAGTCTGCTGTCAGTCAGGTTACACGGTATATCTAGACCGTGTAACCATGAAAATCATCCATCATTCTAGCGTCAGTCAAGTCAATCTAGACAGATGACTGAAAACTAAGCGTGTAACCTTGCTCTAAAACCTCCTATTAGGATTGAAGAAGCACGTTGCGGATATTTTTGTTTACGTTTACGGCGAAACATGTTTCGGATATTTTTGTTTACGTTTACGGCGAAACATGTTTCGGATATTTTTGTTTACGTTTATGACGAAGCATGTTGCGGATATTTTTGTTTTCTTTTATGGTAAAGAATATTGCGGATTTGAATAATAAATACTATGGAATTAAAAACTACCACCTGCTACTGGGCGACAGACGGTGGGCACCCGATGAGTGGGGAGGGCCAGCCAGCCACGAGTTAGTGTTGGGCATTAATCAATTAAAATTTTAATTGATTGATTATTTCATTGAAAAAGTAATTTCAATTAATTTTTATTTGTTAATAAATATTATATATTCATCATAATCATCATTTATCATTTCAGCCGCATAATGTCCACTGCTGGACATATAGCAGTCCTTGGGAGAGCCCAAGGATTTCCAAAACGGCCTAGATCTAGAGCAGCCTGCGTCCAGCGCTTTCCAGCGACCTTGGTCAGATCGTCTGACCACCATGTGGGTGGGTGTCCTACGCTTCGCTTGCCAGTACGTGGTCGCCAGTCGAGAAATAAAAATATTAATAATTTATGTTACAGTTGATTTATTTGAGTTAACCTATAATAACCCATTATGACCTAGCGATGACGTTCGGCACACAATTTTACGTGTTCAAGTTTTTGCTCCATACGCGCGTTAGATATTATGAAATCCAAAAGTGTGCTATCAATGTGGTAGGTACTAGAGGAACATAGCTATCATTTTGTTTACTTAGTTTCAATAAGAATACATAATGAGCCTAACCAGTGATGTCACTCACTTTCTAGTAAGTGAGGCATATATTTTTTTTTCTACAATCAATGAGCAAAATCCATTTTGTTTTTTTGTAAATATCCTTGTTTGTACTAATACTATTATAAAAACATTCAATTTCGTAGTAATTACAGGATTTAGTTTGGCTCATGTTTTCTGAAGGATATTTTTATTAATTTAGATAAAAGACACTCATTTACTGATATTCTGGGCTTACTGGTTTTCCTTGGGAGCGACTTTTATAATAATTTACTGGTTCAATCGCTAAAATACTTTGCTGTTTTGAACTATGAGTATCACATTCGAATGAAATTTCGATATCTTAAGATCTATTCGACAGCATGAATCTCTTGTGAGTCCATGATCCCCCCCTGCCTCCCCGCGCAACCTCAGGCGCGGTACAGCGGTCGTGGTCAAACTATACTTTTTACTTAAAAATTTACCAACCACTTACCGTAGCGCCACAGTAATGACGTAACGCCACAGAAGACATTTGTATTTGTTAATTAGTTTACCAACAGTTATTGATTGCAAAGAACTCACAAATAAAACTTAAATTTTATTGTTTAACCAATTAAAACCCAGCATGCTTTGGGTAACAATCATTTTTTAATTGTAGGCAGATAAGACAAACTCTAAATAAAAAAAAAAACCGTAACACTGCCACCACCATAAATCTGTTGTTTGGGAGCCATATTATATTAGTATACAGAATGGAATCTCCTGAGGTACGCGCAATATGCGTCCCCGTTCCCCGTACCTACTTATGAGACCTATATAGGTAGATGAGTAATTTTATTGGTACCAAAAGACAGGTATATGAGGTAGTGGTTTGTATCGATGAATCGGCCGCTTTTAATATATTGTCTTATATAGCACAGTTAGTTTACAAACGAATACACAGGTAGTTAAAACAAATTCGTATGCAACGCAGTGTAGTGCCACTAACTTGCTTATAGATTTATGGCCGACTGGCTAGGTGCGGCCTATGGGCCCAGTTCTCCTTACCTCTACCCTCCATTTACTTAACTGCAGCCTCTCTTGTCTACCCTCCATTGTTCTGCCTTAAAATCATCTTATCATCATAATATCAACCACAAAAAGTCCACTGCTGGACCTAGGCCGCCCCCCTAAATATTCCCAAAACGATTCAAAGGGCCTACATCCAGCGTATTCCTGAAACCTTGCTCAAGTCTATTAAATTCGTCTCAACCGTTGTCTACCCTAACTTGACACTTGAGGCACTAGTCGGCCGTGATGAGGCCGCACTCCCGGACCACTTGCTCTGTTGACACGGGGTTCAGGAACACTGAAAATAAAAATAAAACATAAAAACACTACATACACTATTACCGTCATACCGTCATTGTCTTTCTCACAGTTCTCTCCATCCACTGGTTGTCTAGAAGAGATATCTGCGATAAGACTTCCCATTGTACTCACCTAATGTAAATTTATTCTCATCATCATCAGGTCTTTTTTAGTCTCCACTGCAGGAGTAAGACCCTCTCTGTACTACTAGAGCCATATTCGACGTGGAAGGGTCATTACTAGTAATAAATCGAACTACGAGCTATACTAGATCACTAAAGTATAGTATAATTAAAATAACACTCAAAGAACTAAACAAAATTTCGAAATTCCCATACAAATCGCCCGGGCAAGTGTGCAGCCGCACACTTTTGTCTTGAAATGCCAAAATTAAATTTTGTTTTCTGGCTGTTATTTTAATATCATTATACTATAATGATCTAGTATAGACCGTGGTTCGATTTATTACGGGTATGTCCTTATGTCGTATCATGCACTAAAGAGTAAAGCAGAGAACCGAGAAGAAGGCGCATACTCCACCGACAAGAGTCAAGCTAAGCTCTTAAATAAGAAAAAGAAGTATGTCCCTTCCACTTTGTATTAGCCAAAACAGTCTACACTCTCCACGCTAGCCAGATGGGTTAGAGAGGTCTTATTGAAAATTATTAAAAAGAAATAAGTTCTGTGTTAAATTTTTTGGTGTACGAGGGTGGAGTGATAAGTCTGTTAAAAATGAATCAAGGAGACAACTTTATTTAAAAATTATGATTTATTTTTCAACGTAATTTCCATCTAACTCAATGCACTTCATCCAGCGTTTCTCAAGCTTTTTGATCCCTTCCGTAAAGTACGACTTAGGCAACCCTTCGAAATAGGCATTGGTTTCGAGCATGATCTCCTCGTTGGAGCTAAATCTTATTCCACAGAGCCATTTTTTTAAATTCGGTAACAGAAAATAATCGCAAGGGACCCAATCGGGCGAATATGGTGGGTGAGATAGCATCTCATATCGCAACTCATGGAATTTGGCAATGGCAATCGCGCAGGTGTGCACTCGGCGTTGTCTTGGTGGAAGAGGATTTTCTTCTTAGCCAAATGCGGTCGTTTTTCAGGTAAAATTTGGTTAAATTGGTCCAATAAATTGGCATAATATTCGCCATTGATCGTTTTACCCTTCTCTAGTTAGTGAATATGGATTACCCCACGTGCATCCCATAAAACTGTGGCCATCACCTTATTGGCCGATAAAAGTGCTTTGGTCTTCTTCGGAGCTGGTTCTTGTTTCGATTGTTCCTTGGTTTCTGGTGTATGTTGGTGGATCCATGTTTCGTCTACCGTTATAAAATGACGCAAAAAATCAGGTTTATTCTGTTGTAACAACGCCAAACCTGCCTCCGAAGTGGTAACTCGCATGGGTTTTTGATCAATAGTCAGTAAACGCGGCACCCATCGCGCGGAGAGCTTTTTCATATCTAAATGTTGGTGTCAGGTATTGCGCACACGTTCGTCTGAGATGCCTACTATCTCGACTATCTTGCACAGTTTTACTCTTCGGTTGTTCAACACTATGTCATGGATTTTAGCGATCATCTCTGGAGTGGTGACTTTAACTGGGCGTCCTGGGCGTTCAGCATCACTTGTGCTTGTACACCGAAAATCTGTTAACCATTTATGAATCATTTAATCGACGGAGCAAAGTCCCCATAATAATTATCAAGCCTTTGTTTCGTTTCCGTAATAGTTTTTTTGCGCAAAAAATAATGTTTAATCAACACTCGAAATTCACTTTTCTCCATCTTTGCGGAAATGCGTTCAATTGTTTTTATTTAATGGCTATCAAAAAAAAACTAACCGGCGGTACTGGCTGAAATATTAAATATAGTCCTCCAAAAGAGTTGTGAACAAGGAGGTTACATGCAATTTTATTCCAAAATAGATTTTTACCAGACTTATCACTCCGCCCAGGTACAATAAAGAGTTCCCCATTCTATTCTACTATCAGGTAAAGACCTGGGATTTGGGATAAAGATCTCTAATGAGGCAAACAGAGCATCTTGGGTCTTGCAGCTCTACGCAGACAAATCCTTAGGCTGCAAGGCAAGAACCAACATAAAGACCCTTATATGCGAAACACTACACACTACATATAGCGAAACATAAAAAAAACAATTGTTGGTCTCTCATACAAGTTGACCGATCAGCTAATCTGAGTTTGTATGGAAAGTCAAAAAATATTTTTCATATTTTGATATATTTTCTTCGGGGAAAAACCAGGTTGAACGTTTTGATTTTTCAAAATTTTTTGTAAGTTTGATTTAATATCAAAACATCGAATCAGACACAAATATAGGAAAGGTCGACTGAAATCAGTCCGCCAATTACAATCTCATGTAATAAGGTTAAAGTAATAAAAAAATACTTACTTGTACCACCAGTAAATAGATCTTGGTCGGGTAGGATACTTGCTGCAGCAATAGCAGCTTCATCTAACACGATAACCTGAAGAAGATTAGGATTATTTTATTACAATGAGAGTATACTCGTAGGTAGGTATAATAGCAACGAAGAGTATATCGCTATTATATAAAAAGGTCAATTAAAGGCCTATTCAAACGAAATTCAAATTCTAACAACGGCGGTAGCGCTACGCTACCGCCATTGTTAGCGGTATTTGTACGACGGTTTGTTGTTGTTTTTCGTGTATGTAAGTGGCCAACACTGGTGTCAGATTTTTCAAGCTACAGCTAAACGCATATGACATAGCTTGACGACTGCCATACCTACAATGACAGCCGGGACCAACGGCTTTTACATGCCTTCCGAAGCACGGAGGAGCTAGAGAAATTTTTGTGCCACTTGTGGTCACCCATCCAAGTACGGACCACGCCTGGGGTTACTTAACTTGTGAAAACGCTAGCAATGCGTACTCCCACCGGGCCACCGAACTCCTGTACGTACGACGGTCCAACTGTAAAACGTTGTTGCCGACTTGTTTGTTGTACATAGATTTGATTTTCAGTATAAGAGTCGCAAACGTTGGCTGCGGGCGGTCCGCGGGAAAAGAACCAAGTTTCGCTGAACACGCGGTACCGGTTTCGTTACAGCTGCACCAATGCTATACGAATACCCGGCGGGATATCGCTCGGGTACACCGCTACCCACGACGGTAGCAGATACAGTTACGATTTGAACAGGCCTCCTCGGCTGCTAGATATATTTTTTTTTACTAAAAATACATACATTATCACGCCTTTATCTCCAATGGGGTATATAGATAGAGCCTTAAAACTCAAAGCCCATATTCAGCATGATTTAGGCATGAACATTAAAAAACAGAATCAAAATAGTGATGGGTTGCCACCCGCTTTGCATATTAACATGATTTAGATTCTCGATCCGCTTTTACAATCTGTGCGGGAAGAGAAGTAGCTTGTACATTCTATGTTTCTTCTTTACTTCCAGACTAGAGTGGGGAATAAAAATACATGAGCGTAAATTTTCTTTTTGTGCTTCTTTTTATGCAAATCACTATTTAGGTATTGTTGGCTGAAGTGGAATTACTGTCTACATAAGTACATACCTACCGTTCCTCCACGGGAAAAGCAGAGCAGTAATGGGGTACCTAAAACACCTTGATACCCTACACTAAATAATACCGTTAAAATAGACTTAGGGATCATCATCAGATTTATTTTAGTCTCCACTGCAGGAGCATGACCCTCTCGGTACCACCGAGCCGTACTTGGCTAGAGCAACCAGAGGATTTGGCCTACACTCTCCACGCTGGCCAGATGGGTTGGAGAGGTCGCATTGATGTTTCATTAGCTTTGTTTAGCTTGTATTTCTTAAATTGTCCTTCTATGACATCTACGGGAAGACTTGGAGTGGTCTTATTCTGCTCTGCCGGAAACCATACGGCATATAATATAGATTAAGAGATAGACAACATTAACAACTATTTATTCACCTCTATCAATATTTTTCTATCTATAATTTAAGAACTACGTTCTTGTCGGTGGAGTAGTTTCCATGTCTCCCTCTCTTGAGCCATCCTTTTGATACGACACGGCGTCAACTTTCTCCTTTACTTTTTCCAAGCTTTTTATTAGATTATTATTAAAAATAATAATCTAATAATTTCTTCTTAAAGCTTTAGAATTACAGACGTTTTATTTTAACTTGCAAATTCAGATGAAATTAAAAGATTTGTACAAAAAAAAAGGTTATTAAATCGTTATTTTCTTTTTATTTCAAACAGAGGTTAACAATCAAAACAAATATATACCTTGGGACAGCCAATAATTTTTGTCTGTAGTAACTGTATAGTCTCCCTCGTCCTATCTTCTTCAGGTGGGTTGTTCCTCAGTGGAAGCAGGTCAATGGCATTGGCAGCTAGTGACCAAAGGTGGCCGGCGCCTTGGGGCGCCCTAGCTCCTTTGCGAAAATGAGGGTTGATGGAGAGATTGTGCCGGACGGAATTTTTCCAACGCTCGTCATTGGCTTTGTAGAATGGAAAACGGTCTCTGAAACAAAACAAAGTTGTACTTTTAAAAGGAATCTAACTATAGTCCATTTTTTTATTATTCTTTTTCGTCCCACTGCTGGGAAAAGGTCTACCATTTCCTTCCATGTATATCTGTCCATTGTCATTGCCAACCAACCATGTTGAAAAGCGTCAACGTCGTCGCGCCATTTCTTTCTCCGCCTTTCCCTGCGACTACAACTATCCTCGGAAAAATGGGCGAATAATTTTTTTTTTCTTAGTATCTTACTACACTGTACATTTTAATGCATTTTTTATTCTAATTGTATATTTTTCTATTCTTGGTGTACAATAAAGTATTACTTACTTACTTACTACATCGATGCCTCAAAAGCCATTGCCAAAAATTGGTGCCTTTTTTGCGCGGCGGTCAACCGTTTTTTGTATACTTCTACAAAAAAAATACAAGAAGCAATATTCATTAAGGAATGATATTTGTAAACTCAGTCGGGACGGAGTTATATCGGCTCAAAGATGACGAAAAAAATATTCTTAATTAATTGAATTATGGACGTACAATATATTTTCCTGAGCTATTGATGCTATACTAGCTATTATATTAGATGATTATTGTGATGATACATGATTAAGTCACGATTACAAATATTTTTTCCTATTTATAGTTATGTATAGTGTTAGTGATTGGTGCCTTTCTTTCCGCTCCAGCTCCGTTTAATGACATGATCTGGTTCTGACATTTTATTACATTAATATATGTAAATAACTTATTATTTTTTACTTCAATAAATCAATGACTGTATTAATAATTAGTTTTCATTGTACCCAAATGGTTATATAAACTATTATCAAATGGCATCATACTAGGTATACATAACTATAGATGGGAAAAAAATATTTGTAATCGTGACTTAATCATGTATCATTACAATAATCATCTAATATAATAGCTAGTATAGCATCAATAGCTAAGGCAAATATATGATAAGTCCATAATTCAATTAATTAAAAATATTTTTTTCTTTATCTTTGAGCCGATATAACTCCGTCCCGACTGAGTTAACAAATATCATTCCTTAATGAATATTGCTTCTTGTATTGTTTTGTAGAAGCATACAAAAAACGGTTAACCGCCGCGCTAAAAAAAAGGCACCATTCATCCATACAAAATGGTCATTGTCTTTTCACTTTAAAAAGCCATAAAATTCCGTTCAACTTCAAAGTATCTTTATTTCTTTTGTTGTCACGCGAATAATAAAATTTAAACAATCATCGTAAAATGCAAATTTGTAAAAAATGCTAATAAAAATACGGTTACCACTTCACCAATATATATTTTTAATTGAAATAACAACAATGATAATACAGTAGTTACTTTATTTTTGACGAAGAGCTTTAAATATGTTCTCTAGGTTATCTATACTGTCCCACTGCTGGGAAAAGGCCATCCTTAGTACGCCAGTTATTTCTATTGTGCGCGATGGACTTTCAGGTCTCGTCGAAAGACGCCAGATCATTCATAAATAAAAACCAATAAAAAATATATGCAATTACACAAATTCAGCTAGCCTAAAGTAAGCTTTTAAACTTGTGTTATGGGACACAAATTCAACAACACTATATTTTAAGATAAATACATAATAATATTATAAATGTTTTTTTTTTAATTCTTGGGTGTTTATAAATAAACACCCAAGACCGAAGACAATTTAAAAAAAAAAACATTTTCCCTCTTACCCTAGCTGAAGATGGAACTCAGAACCTCTGAGTGACGGATAAGCGTGGTTACTAATACACCACGGAGGTCGTAAAAATTATATAAACCACTACCTAAGTAAATTTTACTGAACACAATAAACAAACCATAAATCAAACCTAACTCTTGACATAACTGCATGGCGATTAAAATCAATGGCCCCAAAACGTCTCCTTGCGGTACGCCCGCCAATAATGTTTACAAAGATGTGCTATACCGCGGTAGCTAGGGCGCGGGCCCCGTCGCCGCCTGGTACGGGGTGATCGATAGCGCGACGGCCCACGACCAATGTTCAAACCTGCGATCGCGCCCCCAATTTGGCTGATTACTAAAACATCCGGTGTCAAACGCTTAAGTTAGGGCGAGTTTGCACCTGTTGGCGTGTTTTTGTAGGTGTAAACTGTTTAGATATAATCTTGAACTTGTAATTGGGTTTGATGGATTTGAGTATATCCACAGAATAAATAGGCACTAATACTCCGTACAGAAGTCTCACTCAGCAAAGAAATTCAAAAAAATATCTACTCAAATTTGTTAATGATACGGTTTAATTTAGCTCACGTCAGAACTCAGCACCTTTTGTTTAGATACCTAGACATTCATTGCAAGCCAATTTCATCCTTATAACTCTGTACAAACGATTCGTATAACTGAATTTACCACCCCGAGGGGCCGCCTGCGCGCATAGTAATAATGTAGGTACATTTTCGATACCTAAACGGGGAGTGACACAGGCTTGGTAATACTAGATTTTTTTTAAGTTGATAGTTTATTTAATCTTTTATTGAGCCAAAAACTACAATTAGTAGAATTAATGTTAAAGCATTCTCTCCCTGTCAACTTATAATATTTTAACATACGAGTAAGTTCTGAACTCGTTGGCACGGCGAAAGTACGTAGTATTACTAGCGCTTTCGCAAAAGCATCACCAAGTTAGACAAAATAGTCTCACTAGGTCGGTTCTAGACTAAATGCACCGACCATCTGGGACCAGGTGTATGGCACTTGGATGGGTGACTATTGCACTAATGGCATAGAATATTCTCGAGCTCCTCCATGCTCCGAAAGACACTTGTTCCGCCGTTGGTTCTCGGCAATCATCATTGTAAGTATGGCAGTCGTCAAGCTATGTCAGGTGTAAAACTTTTCGTGCATACAAATGCATTCATTGACACATTGCAGGCAGGCAATTGGTCGTTATGATGTTACAAGCGTATTCACATACTTAATGACATACCATACCTACAAGTTACTTTTACTTGGTGCCAGTTAAAATGAAACACATCTTTATGTTACGTTATACACTGCAATAGAGATGATATTCATTTTCTTAGTTTAAACAAGATTATTAACTGCATCATCATCTTCCTCGCATTCTCTATCAATTGCTGCATGTAAGCATCAAATATTAACTTCCTGTGAGAAAAGTAGACCTCGCGAGCTCCTTAATCCATGCAATAATCGACACTTTCCCCTGGCTTAGCAAAGCCATTTCAGTGAAATTCATCCATATATAAGGCTACAGCAAACTTCCCCCCTTTAACCTCCTCTAATTCCCCTTTTGGATTTTTTGTAACATCTTGTGATAAATGAAGTCATATAGTAGGTCTTTCAAATTCGATTGAAATCCGTCGATAAACAGTTCAGAAAAACATAACCCTACAAAGCTAGAGCCGGCTGCTACGAAAAAAAGTATCTATAATAATAATACAGATTCTAAGGGTTGCTACGTACTTATTCGGGCCGGCATTAATCGGCACAGCCGAGCGGTAAAATCGAATATATGTAGATAATTCAATGATGTAGATGAATGTTCAGAGAAAAAGGCGATATATTTTTTCGTGTCGGCTTTGTTGTTTGACACATACTGCCGAATCGACAATGCCGGCCCGGATAAGTGTGTAGCAACCCTGACGGAACAATTTAAAAGAACGTGATAGAAACTGGATGAAACCGGTAGCAGAAACGATCACTATCCGTCACTGATACTATGTATGTTTACCTCTCAACAACCCCGAAGACAGAATTTCAGCGATATCATATTTATATCTGAGTGTAATTGAAATGACAACAAAATCAAAGAATGTAAACATTATTAATCTCCAATCACAGACGACACTCGGTGTCGGCGTGATGACTCAATGGACTTGTCTGATTGTTTGTGTGATCGTATCCACGTTTCTTCATAATACTTGATACCGCTTACCTACGTATCACGAGAGTACTAGAACCTATTCTGTGGTATCATTTAACGCAAGCAAGTTTAACGCGCGTACATTATAAGCGTGTTTAATTTGTAAAGTTCATATTGCATAAATAAAACAGTCAAGTGCGTTTCGGGCCACGCTCTGAGTAGAGTTCCGAAATTACACGTTACATCATGGTAACTTTATTTTCCATAATTTTAAACCCATTTTAACCATTTAACAACTTTATTTAAGAAACCAATTATTTTTTAAGAATTACATATATGATACCTAAGAAATTTTTCATAAACACTGGTACATTTTACCAGTTATTTTATGTTTACCAAATTCTTTTAAAAACCAGTACGGCTACACGATTTTTTTAGATTTTTCAAGCTAACAGTTTAGCTTTTGCAGGGAATGCTCGAACAAGAATTAGTTCAGTATTTCGAAAACGATCACTTAGAAAAATTGACATTGCAAACCCTCAATGCTTTTAATTTACCTCTCCAACGATGGTACACGTACACGTAAAAAAAAACATCGTCCCCACTTTACGTATAGGAGAGCTAAGGTACTCTAAATTTGACCACTTGAATCGTACGTAATAAACATATTTTTACCCATGCAAAATTTAGAAAAGAGTTTCCTGTTGGGACTTTGGAACTTAAAAAAGGTAAATGCTTAAAAAAATTCAATAAACCCTTGATTACCTCGGGTCAAAATAGGCTTACGAGAAAACACTATAAAGTCAAGTGTTTGTTGATTTTGTTTGTAAGCAAACTTCCCCCTTTTTTCCGTTATTTCTTCCCCCATCAAAAATCGCGATTAACTAAAAATTTAAATAAATCAAGGAACTTGTGATCCAAAATCGGTTGAAAAATGCAACCTGTAGGCAAGAACAGACAGACGAACAAAAGCTTTTTGGCCAATCTAGAAGCTGAGACACTTCGCTCGTTCGGTCAAAAATTACGCGTAGGCACTTACTTTGAATTTAAATATTTTTTTCTTATTCATCATTATTGCAGTGGATCCTTCAAATAGGGATGAGAAAAATTTAAAAATAATAAACCGGCCAAGTGCGAGTTAAACTCGCGTGAAAAGGGGTTCCCTACAATTGATTGAATTCTTATAGGTTTTCCTGTAATCTACAAGCAATGAACTATATTTTGTATCAAAATTGAAAACTATGTGATGGAAAAATCCACGAGTGGGATTCGAACCCACGACCTTCACGTTAACGCCGTGAGTGTACTACCAATTGTGCTATCGTGACTTCGAATCACCCCGACGAATTTTCTCAACACATAGTACACGCATTTAAAGCATGCGTAAATTTTCATTACTACCCACTATTTAGAAGTGTGGTATTCAACTTCATTCATACTCGATGAATTGAAAGCTGATTAAAGTGAAGAAAGCTTGGTTTCAATTTTTTTTTAATAGCATTACAATGCTCGGATATTAATCAAAATTGAAACTATGTGATGAAAAAATCCGCCACGAGTGGGATTTGAACCCACGACCTTCACGTTAACGCCGTGATTGCACTACCAATTGTGCTATCGTGACTTCGAATCACCCCGAAGAATTTTCTCAACACGCATTTAAAGCATGCGTAAATCTTCTATTGCGTAAATATTCTGATCTATCTAATACCCGAGCATTGTAATGATATTAAAAAAATAATATATTTTATTTATTTATTTATTTATTTACAAAATTCATGTACACAACATACAAACAAAGGAACGTACAAAGTAAGAAAATAGAGTACATAGGTACTGCTTATTTCATAAGAAATCTCTTCCAGCAGACCCAGGAGAGGAAAATTGAAGAAAACAGGTAGTAGGCGTGTACAAAAGACTATAGTTACAAATACATATAAGTACTTATCTAAAATGTTAAACATACATATACAATACATCACTAAACATACACACATATTATACATAAATACATATACACATAAATACCTAACTATAAACAAATACATATATAGTATATATAGGTATACTATTCATTACGTTAAGGAAAGATACTCTTTTACTCTCTTCCTAAAAACAGGGAAAGATTTGGAGTCTCGTATAATGCGTGGTAGTGAATTCCATAATTTTACCGCTTGAACAGAAAAAGAGCGGGGGAATAGCAAGCAGAAGTATGGGCATTTTGTATTTTTTTCAAAATTTTTGGCTCAGTAGTTTTGGAGATTAAGGGGGGGGGGGGGGGGATGGTCAATTTTCGTCTTCATTCATGAATAAAATCAAAACTATTCATTTTACAATAATAACAAAAATATATTTGAGATCCTCATAACCATCCCTTTCATTTGATATATAACACAGTAAGGTTTGCGTTAACTTTTTTTTTAATTTTCTTATTTGTCCCCCAAAAATGACCCTTATTTAAAAAAAATATTTATTTAGTTTGCGTATATGTGTTTGGGTCATAGGATTACTTCTACCAAATTTCACCTGATTCGGTCTAGTAGATTCGGGGCTAATTGGCTGTGACAGACGGACGGACAGACAGACGCACGAGTGATCCTATAAGGGTTCCGTTTTTTTTATTTTTTGTACGGAACCCCAAAAAAGCAGTTTACATGAAAAAATCAATACCCGCACAAAACAAACACACGATAATGAATTAATGAAAAGCCCTCGTGCATTGATAACAGCTGATGGTAAGTGTCCCGATAAAGTAATCTATTTACAAGCTTGTTGCGTTGTGATTATCGGCCCAATCTGGATTAGCAATATGCTAATATTGTAAAAGGAAGCTTCCGCACGCGCTTTCCCTGTTAATTTTGATATACCTAATCTTTTTTTTAAATAGTTTTTTTTCTATTTAAATATTCATATACAGGCTGACTTTTAAACCACCAGCCAAATATCTGGAGCAAGTTCAGTCCATGACACTAAACTACTTTCCATAAAAAAAAAAATAACGAAAAACTAAAACAAAAATTCGCCTTTTCATACAAATCAGCGCTCAGTCTAACGGATTTTCTATGGGAGGACGAAAAATTTTCATCTATTTTTAATAACTTTTTTTATAGAAAGTAGTTCAGTATCATGGACTGAACTTGCTCCAAAAATTTGGATGGTGGTTTAAAAGTCAGCCTGTATATATGTATTTTACTAATCTTAAAAATAACTGGCCAAGCACGTGTCGGGCCACGCTCATTGTAGACTTCCGAAGTTACACGTATAATACGTGTAACTTCGGTACTCTAATACTGAGTTTTACGTGCCTTCTGAAGCACGGAATCATCTTTCTTTTCGGATAACCAGGTGATTCAAGCCTGCAATTTCCTAACCAGGCTCGAAACAACTTTTCACAAAGTATGCTTCCTAGTAAGATTTGAACCCATGTCGTCCTAAATCACAAGGCAAATGCCTTGATCACTGAACTGCGGAGGCATATAATATAATAAGCAAAATAGCTTCTGTCTAGCAAATTTACGCGACCTGAGTGTTCGTCGATCTACACAAGGCTCTTCGTCAAAAACTCTTGTTCTAAAAAATTACCTAGTCAAACTTACCACGTATTTATTCCTTAAAGAGTAGACTGAACCAAGCGAGATGGTAGGTTGGAAACATAAATAAAGAAATGAAATAGAGACGGGTTATAAATACTTATAATAGCGCTACTAATAATACTACTTTCCTTATATGGACGTGATTCAGATTCTCAGCCATTCCTTCGATCGATTTTACAATCTTCGGAAAGAGAGGCAGCTAGACTATATTCTACGTTTCTTTTACTGCTTGACAAGCATGGTAAAGAGAAATTTTACATCACTATGTTTACAAACTTAGAAATAGGGGTGAACTAAAAGACAAGCCGCTGCCTTTGTTCCGCTAATTTGATATGAACGTGAATGCTTTTGTAGTCTTTGACGCGATTGTTCGTAATACTGTGGGAGTGACTGATTGTGGGGTTAATTTGATGACAATAAATGAATTAGGGCCCAGGCACGCACACACACACACACTATCACGTCTAGTATCACTAGCATTTTGGGTTTTAGTGCTCTAAGCAGACAGAGCTCAGGACCGCATGACCAGAAGGCCACTTTTAGAGTTGCGGTGGGTGAGAAGGTAAAAAAGGAATCTAAATAGTAATGAGTTGCTAGTGGCTAGTTCGCATTTTCGCCCAATTCCTCCATCGGCTTTTATGATCTGCGCGGAAAGAAAATCAGCGGTACATTCTAAGTTTATTTCTTTTCTCCTAGACCAGCATGGAAGGGCCATACGAGTGTAATTTTTTTTATTGTGAGAAGTAGAAAATGAGATGCATAATTTTTGCAACATTCGGTTAAACACATTGCTAGACACAATAGAAATAACAATTGATTTAAGTACAATGTGTGTCTTACAATGTGTTAATATATGAAATTGTGCTACACGACGACACAATATATGTTGTGAATTTATAGAAAAGGTAAATTGCGCCACTTATTTTCTGCAATCTCCAAAAATTACGCGCATTTGCTTGGGCCCTAAATGTCACAACACAACTTTAAAGTGCCGCGGCTAATTTGTCTTCGTGAAAAAAGCGACGTACGTTCGACATAGCGTGTTGCTAATAATCAAATAGCATTGTTTTGCTAAAGTTTAGTCGCGAATCGTGGGCATAGTAGGTATGTTTTGATACTAAGGGTAGAAATGATTATACTTATTTCTTATTGGTCTAGGAATACAGTAAAAGTGGTATGAATTGTATAATTTTCATTACAGATCGTGGATATCGACCTATGGTATTCCATTCACATTCAACAGATAAGCGATAACCCATCGCCCATTTAAAAGGATTCCTAGGTAAGTCTATTTCCTAAATTAACTTTTTAACCGACTTAAAAAAGGGAGAAAAAGGAGGGAGGTGATCAATTCCACCTACAAGTTGTTTTCTTTTTGTATGTATGTTACGTGATATATTCGCCAATTGTGAACTGAATTTGAAGATTCTCTTTTTAATTGAAAGAATCCACTACCACATTGGTCCCTTATAAATTCGATGGAGACATGATAAATAACTATAGAGATATGGAAGAAACTCCTCAAAGAAAATTAAGTCGGTTGTTTATTTATTTTTGTGTTTTTTGTTAAAAAAAATATTACTCCCATTCAATTCAACAGCTCCTACCTTATAAGTTTTTTTATCTTTGCACTTAGACCAGCAATAAAGGTAGTATTGAAGAACGGAAAGCATAAATAAAGACTTATTCGTATGATTGCGCAGGTGCATAGAGCTTCCTTACTTGTGCAAACAAATTATGATGCGGTTTTGAACAAATCCCCTAAAGAAATCTAATTGTTTCAAAAATAGTTCTCTAACATACCAAAAGTGTTTGAAAATCTCCAATATACTACAATCCTACAAAAAAAAATCATAAAAAACATTATTATTTTCATAATATTAATCAGAACCAACTAGATAATTTTCAACAAACAAAGAACTCACGAGATCCATTGGTAAATCGCTGACACCGTCAGCTCTCCCTTCTCTCTCAACGCCCGTTCTATCAACTCGGGATACGTATACGGCGGTTTCCTTGGCGCGGGAGGAGTATCAGGAATCACATCTTCCTTGTATTCCGGCTCATCATCTGGGACTTTCACGTTGACAATTTCATCCAATCTAAAGTTGAGAAGCCAAGCGAGACTCGCGCAGTCATTGTCGTCATCAGCAGACTTGGAATTAGAGTACTTTCGTCTCCTCCATTTGGTTCTGTCACATTTCGCCGACATGTTTGACAGGCGACGGCCGCGGGTGCACTGAGCTGATTTTGATTTTGGAATTGTTCGCTATCGTTTCGTACCAGCCAGTGCTATCTCTGCATCGTGGAGGTTGGTTAGCTCGTCGATTTGATAGAAAAAGTTGTATTTATATTTCTATAGAGCTTTTGTTTTTTTTTTGTAATGCTGCATTTAAAGGTTCCGATGTCAAGAGAAGGAACCCTTATAGTTTGGAAGAATACATTCGTTTGTCCACGGCTTGGCTCACAAACTGTTAGTACTAGAAATCTGTAATTTTGTATGGGTATAATAATGACATCGACAAAATAGGAAAAATATTACAGAAACATTATCACGTCTTTATCCTTAACGGGGTAGACTGAACCTGGGACCATAATACCGAAGGGCTACAGTAAGCGTAAAGGTAGGCGTGAAGATAGAAGAATGGGATCAAAATAGTGATGCGGTCGCATCCCCTAATAACATCGGCTTTTACGATATGCGTGGGATAAGTTAAAACGGGTATATTCTACGGTTTTTCCTTTGTCCCAGACCAGTACCTATGGAAAAAAAATATTGATAAAAAAAATAGTACCTCTCCTATACCAGTGGAGATGACATGTTTTTTTTCTCGTGCATCCCAAGTGTGGTATCGAGATAGGTCTTTCAAAATCAAGGACTTGTAAAAATCATTTTTCAATTCAGTGATCCGTTCGCGAGTCCCCGAGAGAGTGCCGTGTGGTTCCCGGCAGAGTAGAAAAAGACCACTCGAAATCGTCCCATGTATGTCGTATAAGGCGACTTAGGAAACACAAGCTAAACAAAGCTTACCAACAATGAGACCTCTCCAAAAGTGTAGGCCAAATCCTTTTGACTACTCTGACTAATATATGGCTTTGGTGGTACAGAGAGGGTCTTGCTCCTACAGTGGAGACTAAAAAAAAGACTTCGTGATGATGATGAATTATACCATTATATGTGCTGTAAACCATATTTAATGGTGCTAAGGTTCTCAGTGTCGCACGCCGGCGCACCATTAGTGCACATTCGTTTGACGAACTCCGTGGCGTAATGGTTAACACGTTAGTCCGCTAATCCGGAGGTTCTGGGTTCGATCCCCAGCCAGGACAAGTTGGAAAATTACCTTGTTCAAATTGTCTTGGGCGTTTATCTATTAATCATAAAATATAGTATCGTTGAGTTAATATTTCATAACACAAGTTAAAAAACATTGGGGCTAGCTAAATCAGTGTGATTTGTCCCTATTTATTTATTACTAGCAGTCCACCCCGGCTTCGCCCGTGGTACACACATAGCCTATGTCACTCGGGAATAGTGTAGCTTTCCAACGGTGAAAGAATTTTTTAAATTGGCCCAGTACTTTTTGAGCCTATTCATTACAAACATACAAAAATAGGTACAAATCTTTCCTCTTTATAATATTAGTATAGATATAGATTCAAGTGCAAAAGAGCGCAACGCGCGCGCGCGCTTGGCGCATGCTTCCTTAATGGGCCGTAGGCGGCGGCATGCCGTGTTAATCAATGGCAAGTGCACACTGGCATCCAAACCCGTGGTCGAAGATGTATTCGAATAGATTGGAGATGAACGCTAGATGTGTCCTTAAAATTGTCCGAGCAAGCGAAGCGTCTAGTGAAAAAATGCTTGTGTCCGCTATCTGTTCTCGCCTACAGGTCGCATTTTCAACCGATTTTGACCAAACTTGGCACACAAGTAACGTAATGTATTCAAATTTTGTAGTCTGGAGAAATAGTGGGAAAAATGGGGGATCTTGCTAGTGCGTTTAGTTTGCGTTAGTTTCTTCTTTGCTGGTCTGGGAGAAAAGAAAAAACATAGAATGCACCAGCTGCTTCTCTTCCCGTGCAGATCATAAAGCCGATCGAGGGAACGGGCGAGAATCTGAATCATATGAATAGGCGATGCGGGTAGCAACCCATCACTATCATGATTTCCCTTTTCCACCTTCATGCCCACCATTACGCTAAAAGTGGCCTGGGCTTTGCCGCCCTTGGCTCTGTCTACCCCGTTAGGGATAAAGACGTGCGTGCGTATCTTGCTAGTGCGTTATTTATTGAAGGATTTTAATCAAATTTGAGAGGCATACTAAGGACTTTACTACTCGTACATTATACACAAGGTGTTGCAAAAAAAATCCCAAATGGGGAGTGTGGGGCAAAGGGGGAGAAGTGTGGTGTAGCGTTATACACGGACTTTACTTTTGCTTTGCTTAGCTTGGGAAAGTCAAAGTCAATTTTTTTTTATTCATTGTAGGATAAATTAAATACATCACTTAATTAAGGTCATTATTTTTAATTATTTTTAGTGCAAAAGCTACCGATACTAGCGTTTCGCAACGACCGCTGCTGAGAAGAAACGCCTAAAGAAACTCATTTACACAGTATTGGTCGCCTACGCGCCAGAAGGGCTTTGTCAGTTTACAAAGATATTATGCCTAATACAATGTTATCACAATATAACATGTAAAGCTTGCGAACGAGGAAAGTGTCGGTTATTGAATGGTTACAAAAGCTCGCAAGGTCTACTGCTCTCACTAGTTTTACAATTGAATAGTTGATTATTAGTAATAGTTATTATTATTAGTTGATATAAATATTAAAGCTCAGTGGTCCAGTACAGTAAAACACGCATTACCAGCGTTTACGCAAGTTAAGCAACCCCGGGCGTGTTCCGTTTTTGGATGGGTGCTAACAAGTGGTATAAAAAAATCTCAAGCTCATCTATGCTTCGCAAGTCACGTTAAGTCGTTGGTCTTGGCTGTCATCCTAGTATGGCAGTCGTCAAGCTATGTCAGATACCTTGAAGTAGCTTAAAAAATCTGACACCAGAGTTAGCCACTGCCACCAAACAAATAAGTTTGAGTCTTAGTAAGGATCTCTAATTTTAAACAAACAATCAAATCTTTTTTCTTTATAATATTAGTATAGATGATACATCGTTATATACGTATTATTTATTTATGATGCTATATATAATGTATTTTTAGAATATATACTTATTGGTAATTATATATTTATTCTCAGATTAAATATAGGTCCAGATACCTTATACGCCACCCAAAAGTGACGCCAGTTAAAAGACACCAAAATTGGTGTCTTCGTTCTTAGCCCCACCAACAGCTTGTCATTACGCTATGGAAGTTCACGGCGTCACTACGTAACGACACGGTGATAATTTATTGTAAAAATGACTGTGCAGTGAAATCGTGCAAAAATTACACTGATTTAAAAGACCAGGAGACGGACATCACTTTTCATAAGTAAGTAAGCAAATTTTCGACTAATTCCTACATATTATTCGTAAAATTATTAGGTACGTAAAAATAATGTCAACAAACCAACGCCATGACATCTAGTGTTGCCAGAGTGTGGAATATTTTTACCGTCTCTTATTATTGAGTCGACAAATCGTGTATGTTTACTTGTACGTTTTGCTATGTATGTTTGTGTGAGATATTAACGTTAACATTTTCATATTGCGCTAAGAAAAAATTATAATATATTGGTAGTAATGTTATTTACAAATAACATTTATTTTTACCCGACTGCGCCAGAAGGAGGGTTATGTTTATCGAGTGTATGTATATGTATTTCTTTGGCACGCTCTACAGCCTTAACGGCTTGGGGGATTTTATCTTGAGTTGAGAGATGTCATTAGATTTGTCTTAATTCTGAGAGTGACATTAGATATATAAAAAATTTTAAAAATACAAAATGGCGGATTTTTAGTGCCAAATGACATATATTTTTTTCATTTCAAATATTTTTTTGTTAAAAAACCAATCAAGTGGTTTATCAAAAGAAACGATTTTATATAAGGATTACAAATATAGATAACTTATACGTTTTAATGTAATTTGTAATAAAAAGTACTAAAAACAACATACAGGCTGACTTTTAAACTACCAGCCAAATTTCTGGAGCAAGTTCAGTCCATGACACTAAACTACTTTCCATAAAAACAATTAACGAAAAACTAAAACAAAAATTCGCCTTTTCATACAAATCAGCGCTCAGTGAAACGAAACTTTTTTATAGAGAGTAGTTCAGTATCATGGACTGAACTTGCTCCAAAAATTTGGTTGGTGGTTTAAAAGTCAGCCTGTATAATCACGCTGATGCTGTATCAAACAATCAAGTTTTTTTTAAAATAATTACTTGTTTCCGTAAATTTCCTACTGATCCAAAATTCAAAATTCAAAATTCAAAATATCTTTATTATCATAGGATATTTATAATATCTCTTAATAATAGTCACTTTGTTTTGTTTTGCACAAATGTTGACGTCAAATCGTTACTTAAAGCTAAGTTTACGCCGCTTCCTAGGCGCAAGTGCAGAAGAAGCGGCAACAAACTGCACTGCACGTTTTCTCCAAAGACGTCAACTAACAAACTAAAAACTTAAAATTAGTTATATAGATGGACAGAGATTACATTGTTTATTATGTCATAATTAAATTGAATTATAAGAATTACGAAATTTAAAATAATGTCAATTTGTAAATTTAGTATGTACCAATGTACCTAAATTATGACATGTCTAAGTATACAAACCTTTAAGAGGGACCCGCGCCAAGCTCAAGCCAGACCTTTTTGTCTTTAAGATAGTCATCGGTCCTATAATAAGCCTTCTCACAAAGTACTTTCTTTACATACGCTTTGAATTTTCTGTCTGGCATATCAAGGACCGATTCTGACAATTTATTATAAAAAAGTATACACTTCCCCATAAAAGACTTACTGACTGTATTCAGCCTGTAATACGGGCTAACTAAGTCATTCTTATTACGTAAATTTCTATCTGTAAAATCACTTACTTTATTGAACATGGAAATATTTTTCCTTACATACATTATATTTTCAAATATGAATTGTGATGCAAAAGTAAGTATACCTATTTCCTTGAATAATTCCCTCAGTGAGTCTCTCGATCCTAAACCGTAAATAGCACGAATTGCTCTTTTTTGTAAAAGAAAAATAGTCTGAATGTCGGCTGCACTCCCCCATAGAAGTATCCCGTAAGACATTACACTGTGAAAGTAACTAAAGTACACTTGTCTAGCAGTTGCTACATCTGTCAATTGTCTTATTCTCCTAACAGCGTAAGCCGCAGAGCTAAGCCTATTAGAAAGTTTAGTTATATGAGCGCCCCATTGAAGTTTCGAATCAATTGTGATTCCTAAAAAGGTAGTACTTTCAACCAGATCGAGTTTCTGACCATTAATTAGTATGTCAACGCAGGCTTGATTCACATTAGGAAGAGAGAATCGAATGCATTGGGTCTTGTTTGCATTTAACATGAGGTTGTTGGCCGAAAACCAATCAGAAATTAAAGATAAGGTGCTGTTCACCGCGCTAGCATCACTGTTATGTCGATCTATTTTAAATATTAGCGAGGTGTCATCAGCAAACAGCACCATGTCAGCCTCTTTCTCAACCATGTAAGGCTAGTCATTGACATAAACTAAGAAAAGGAACGGTCCTAGAATTGAACCTTGGGGTACGCCCATTTTCACATTAGACCCATGTGATTTTATGCCGTTTATATCAACAGTTTGAAGCCTATCTGTTAAGTAAGATTCTATTAATTTAATTGAATTATCATCAAAACCGTATTGACGAAATTTGAGCAAAAGTGTTGGATGATCAACGCAATCAAATGCTTTAGAAAGATCGCAAAATGATCCAATTGCATCATTTCTGTTTTCCCACGCGTCGTAGATATTAGTAATAAGTGCTACTCCTGCATCGGTGGTCGATTTTCCAGCAGTAAAGCCGTATTGTTGGCTATGCAAAAGATTATTGGTCTTAAAGTGAAGTAGCATTTGATTGAGCATTATCTTTTCGAACACCTTACTCAAAACTGGCAGAATAGAGATAGGTCTGTAGTTGCCAGGGTCTGTTTTTTCTCCTTTTTTGAATAAGGGAATTAGTTTACTACATTTCATTAAGTTAGGGAATATGCCTTCATCAATACATTCGTTAAATATAAAAGCTAAATCGGCAGCAATTATGTGTATAATATGACTTACTACGGCTACTGACATGCCCCAGTGATCTTCTGATTTTTTTAAATTTAACTGTTTAAAAGCATCTATTATATCGCTAGGGCTAACATGCTTAAAATTAAATTTAGAATCACAAGGGCTAACATTACTCTTAAGCAAAGCCTCAGCACGCTGGGCGCTAGAACTCACATTAGAAGTGAGTTCCAAAGGAATGTTAGTAAAATAATCATCAAATATATTTACTATTTCTTCAGTTTTTGAAGTATTTTTACCACTACATCCAGTCATTGGACTGAAATAATAAGACGGAAAATGAATTCTGGTAGAAGTGGCAGCCTAAAGAAAGAACGTTTTCAGCTAACTTTCGTGTCCAGGACACATACACAACAAAGATTGATCGTCGTTCAATCGCTCAGGGGCTGTGCCTAAAAAGGTATTTTATGGGTTTTTAAGGACTCAAATAAATAATATTGATTTGATACGTGTTTTTTTCTTTAACCTAGGTATTTTAATATAATTTTTGTTCACCGACATACACAATAAAGCTTAGGGGTCGTCCACATACTACGTCACGCAAAATTTCTGGACATGTCACGCTTTTTCCGATCCCTATGACTCGTACCGACACGTTTGGCATGACTCCCCCTCCTCTTATCACTGTAACGTAATATTTGAATGGCCCTTACGAGGTTTAATTTTATACACTTATTTATAATTTGTCAATATGAATAAGAACAACGCGTCAAAAAATCTCCCACATTCTGGGGTAATTTTCTTGCGCTGGGAACAATTTACTTCACACTTGTGTGTGTGAAGTAAATTGTTCCCAACGAACAGTAATGATAGTAATACACGCGTAGTGGGCGGTGCTCACGCACACGCATATTACAAAATGGCTTCACTTTTAACGTTTCATTTTGTTTGAAACGCTCAATCTAGATTAATCTAAGTATTTATTAATATTTTTAGATACCTATAAAATTTTACCTACGCCACCTTTAATACTACTCATATATTTCACACTCCTTCTCTTTATGGTTGCCTGTAGAGATTACTTCGTACTGTATTGTATAATACCTGTTAATTATACTTCTGCATTAGCATAATATAATAACTACAAAAACCATAACAATAAATTCAACCTCAACAATAGCACAACAACGATTGAATCCCGGAGAAATGTTCAGATTAATTCCGCTTAGTATCTGCTTCTAATGGATTCAATGGATTCCTGCAATCTAGAGCCACTTGTCGACAAGCGTACTGTCTTGTGCTGCCTTTAGTAAGATATAGCACTTGTATATAAACACAAGAACTGATTCTGCAGTTGAAACACATGTGTGCTTTACAATGGTAGAGCGACAGCGATTGCATTCTAAGAATGAAAAGAAGAAAATTGTTTGCATTTAGTATTTATATGTAACTAACTAAAACGTGCTTTTTAATTAAATAAAACTAAAGCTTGAATAGTTTATCTATTACTTTTGTAACTATTCAATCTTAAAACAAAAGAAGAAAAAATGGAAAAGAAACAGAAAACTGAACAGAAATAATTTATGATATTTTTTCAAAACAAAAAACCGACTTCAATACCAATGAAGTTGACAGTCACAGAAAAGCTAAATACGCAACAATTAAATAAATAAATATATAGGGACAAATCACACTGATTGAGCTAGCCCCAAAGTAATTTCGAGACTTGTGTTATGGGATACTAACTCAACGATACTATATTTTATAACAAATACATATATAGATAAACATCCAAGACCCAGGCCAATCTGAAAAAGATCATTTTCCATCTTGACCTGACCGGGGATCGAACCCGGGACCTCCGGTTTGGCGGACTGGCGTGTTAACCACTACACCACGGAGGTCGTCATTTGGCGATATATTTTTCAATTATTTATGTTTAAAAACCAAACTACTTTATCGATTTTAGTAAAATTTTTAAGAGACCACCTGGAAAGTATCCACCCACCACCAAACAAAAAAAGAATTTTTTAAATCGGTCCAGGCATCTTTGATATATCGGAGAACATACATAAAAAAAAAGATTCCGACAAATTGATAACCTCCTCCTTTTTTTTCAATAAATAAATTATATTTAGTATCTTTAGTAAGATTACTCCTCTACTGGTCTCAGTGGACTGTCGGGCTGAAACCTTGTGTAACCCGGACGAAACGCCAGCAAAAATAAAAAAAAGGTTTATTTAGTAATGATGCAACGTGACAGTTTAAAAGTAGTTATAGTGAGATTGTTTGAATATGAACTAATAAGAACTAAATTGGACTTCTCACGTGTAGAGTCGATTCATTAGATTATTAGTAGATTCATTCTCCTTAGGTATGTCTGTAATATGACAATGTGATTTATTCAAGCCCATGATTTTCAACGATACCTATATTTATCATCTATGCCCATGATAAATTAATAGTCAGAATAAATCATACTAATTGAACTAGCCTCAAAATAAAATTGTATGAAATGATAAAAACATACTGTTGAAACAAATAACTTTTGATCTTTATTTTTATTTCAAACGAGGCATACCTAATTCATAACATTTTACGGGCAACGGCCGATAAATGGTAAATAATTGCATTCGGATACTGAACAAAATGGTAGCAATTAAAATCGGAACACTTTTAGAATCGATTGAATTGCATCTATTGAACGCGATGCTCGCAATCGAATTAAAATCGGATTCTCGCTCGGATATTTTGTTTTGTCTGCGCGCTGTGTCGTTGTGGCTTTAGCGCCAGTGATTTTAATTGCAGAATTTGCTTTGCTTTCGTTCTTACACTTTGTTACTTGCATACACTTTTTCAAATTGTCCTGGGTCTTGGGTGTTTATCTATATATGTATTAAAATAAAATATAGAAGCGTTGAGTTAGTATCCCATAACACAAGTTTAAAACTTACTTTGGGGCTAGCTTAATCAGTGTGATTTGTCCCTATATATTTATTTATTATTATTCCTAATACCAAGTATTTAATAGGTAACATTTTGCACGAAGAAAATTCTTGTTTCTTCTAAAACATACTTTATGGTCGGAATAACCCCAATCCCAACTAATATTATACATGCGAAAGTGAGTTTGTATATTTGTTTGTTTGTTTGTTACCTCTTCACGCTTTATCTACTAAACCAATCATCTTGAAAATTCGCATATACATAGTTAGGAGTACTGAGAAGGGCATAGGGTACCTTTCATCCCGGAAAAAAGTAATGTTTCCGTAGGATACGCGAGCGAAGCCGCGGGCAGAAGCAAGTTTTATTATAATATCACTACTATCTCGCCCGCTAGCAATATAAAGGATGCTGGGTACTTTGGCAGTATTCACGAAAAGTCAGAGATGGTGATTGTTTGTTCGTAAAAAAAACGCTTTTAAAGAGATAATAGGCCTTATTTGGTAGGTCTACTGATACTAGCTCGTCAAACCACCTATTTTTTAAACGACCGAACCGAGCGAACGAAGCGAGCGAAGCGTCTCAGTTTTAATTTAGAACAAATGCCCTAAACTGGCTAAAGTCATAATTAAAAGAACAGGACTCAGCATGTAGAAGTTCCTAATATCGACCAGTATAACAATGAAACTTCTTACAAATCTGAGGGAAAAATCAGTAATGTTGGTGTGCCTCAAAGAAGTATTCTTGGGCCATTATTATTCATACTGTACATAAATGACCTTCCAAGAGAAATACAGCACTCTTGTATATTATTTGCTGACGACCTTTCCATAGTGATTCCTATTTTATCTAATTCATTAAAAGACTATAAATTGACATAATATTATAACTTGGATGAGTGAAAATAATCTAAAAATAAATATAACTAAAACTAAATTAGTACAATTTCATAATCAAAGAAACAATAGGACTACTAAATTAATAATAAAACATAAAGGAAAAACGATAAATGAAGGCAATGAAATGAAATTTCTGGGAATTACACTAGATAAGAATATTACCTGGAAACCCCACATAAAAAATATTTGTACAAAACTAAATAGCTATTCGTATGCTCTGTGGCGGCTTGTCAGAATAACTGACGAGAAAACAGCAATACTAGCCTATCATGGATACGTAGCTTCACTCTTGCGTTATGGGATTATAGTATGGGGAAATTCAGTGGAATTTGACAGGGCGTTTATGGCCTAAAAAAATTGCATATGATCTATATGCAATATATCGCAAAGAACAAGCTGTCAACCCCATTTTAAGAGGGTAAAGTTAACGCTGCCATCTATTTACATCTACGAAATGTGTCATTTTGTAAAAACACATGAAAATTTTTTTAAAAGAAAATGTGAGGTTATAATTTCTTACCGTGGGAGATACACTAATGAACTAGTTGCCCAGGATGTATACAGCCCTATACTCTGAAAGCTGTTATCCGATGGCTATTCGAATGTATAACAAGTTGCCGTATGACTTTAAAAAATTACCTTTGACATTATTCAAGACGAGATTACGTAAATTTCTGATAAATAAATGCTATTATTAGGTCCTTACATATGAAATTGCCGATTTTCAATACTGGCAACTTTAAAATCAAATATCTTGCGTTTCATTAGGAATTCCAAATTCAAATTTATTTCGAAATAAAGCCAGAAAAATATTGTTTTAAAATTCGTATTTCATTTGTTTTAACATCATTTGTTTGAGTTTCAACATTGCTATAACAGCAACTATCGACAAATTGAAAATTCGCGGTATTTACGAATACGAGTTCCACCGTGGCACCAGTGCTGCAGAAACGACTCGAAGAATTAACGACGTGTATGGACCAGGCACCGCTAACGAACGAACGGTGCGTTTTTGGTTTCAACGTTTCCGTTCTGGAAATTTCGATTTACACAATGAGCCTCGTGGACGACCTGATACTCAAGTAAATAACGAAGAATTGAAGGTGATAGTGGAAGCGGATCCATCTCAAACCACTTCTGAATTAGCAGCAGCCTTCGGCGTAAGTGACAAAACGATACTTATCCACTTGCGCCAAATCGGAAAAATTAAAAAACTCGAAAAGTGGGTACCGCACGAATTGACTGAAGCAAACCAACAAACACGCGTTGCTTGCTGCGTTTCTTTGCTTAATCGCCACAATAATGAGGGGATTTTGAACCGCATCGTGACTTGTGATGAGAAATGGATCCTGTACGACAATCGGAAGCGATCATCACAATGGCTTGACCCTGGAGAACCGGCAAAACCTTGCCCTAAGCGAAAACTGACCAAAAAGAAGATTCTGGTTAGTGTTTGGTGGACCAGTGCTGGTGTTATCCACTACAGCTTCTTGAGATCAGGCCAGACGATTACTGTAGACTTGTATTGCCAACAATTGCAAACAATGATGGAAAAGCTCGCCATTAAACAACCGAGACTGATGAATTGCTCTAGCCCACTGCTCCTTCAGGATAACGCTAGACCACACACTGCACATCAAACGATCGCCAAGTTAGAGGAGCTGCGACTGGAACCTCTACGTCACCCACCATACTCTCCAGATCTCGCCCCAACCGATTACCACTTTTTTCAAAATTTGGATAACTATTTACAAGGAAAAAATTTCAAATCTGATGAGGCAGTCAAAACCGCCTTCAAACAGTTCATAGACTCTCGCTCCCAGGATTTTTTTTCCAAAGGTATCGATGATCTGCCTATAAAATGGCGGAAGTGTATCGATAACAACGTATACTTCGATTGATTAAATAATAATTTCATTAAAAAAAACTTGTTTTACTTTTTTGATACTGAACGGCAATTTCATATGTAAGGACCTAATATTACTCAGTGCAGGAGTATTTGGCAGATAATAATAGTTAGTTATTTAACATTTGAAGACTGACAAATAAGTAAATTAAATAAAAACTTGTATATTTATCAAAATAAAATTTAGAATAATTAAATTGCACTTTATAGTTTAAATAGGAAAATAAAATATTTTTGCATGCCTGAAATGGTGAAATGTGTGACACTTATAATATTGACTTATTATTGTAACTACCACCTATGCATGTATATCCACATTTGTTGCAAATGAAAATATGTTTATGTTTATTTTTATAAGATAGGTTATGTTTCAAAAATGATTTTGTCCATCTGTCTGTTCTCGTCTACAAGTCGCTTTTTCAACTAATATTTACGAAAACTGGCAAACAAGTAAGTGCCTTGATTTATTTAATTTTTTCAATTCGATAGCGATTTTTCATTGGGGGGGGGGGGAAATAGAGGCGAAAAAGGGGGAAATTTGCTGTAGCGTTATTTATTGACGGATTTCAACCAAATTTGAGAGGCTCACTAAAGACTTCATTATACACAAGTCGTTGCAATAAAAAAATCCAAAATGGGAGTGTAGACTGTAAAAAGGGGAAGTTTGCTGCAGCGTTATATACTTCTATTCTAACAAAATGTACTGAAACTATTTTAAGGGTAATTCAGTCCATGATACTGAACAACTTTCTCCAAGGAACATCTATCGAAATATAAAAAATTTTTTTGGTTTCCCATACAATTTATCCGAACAGCTGATCCGAGTTTGTATGGTAAGCAAAAAAATATTTTTCATATTTCGATATATGCTCCTTGGGAAAAGTTGTTCAGTACACAAAACTTTTCCCAAGGAACATATATCGAAATATGAAAAATAATTTTTGGCTTTCATTACAAACTCGGACCAGCTGATCGGTCAACTTATATGGGAGGTCAAACATTATTTTTATATTTCGATATGTGTTCCTTGGGGAAAGTTGTTCAGTATCATGGACTGTATTCAGCTTTGTTAAGCCTGGGGAAAGTATCTTGCATGGTTATAAAAGTTCACAAGGTCTACTATTCTCACAGAATTACTAGTACTAGATTCTATTTAACATCAAAGCATTTTCTTAGAACTTCTCAGCAATATTAGCCGCTATCTGTCTGCCTGTCATCCCATCTCTCGACAGTGTATATTTCATCTCCGCCAAGACAAACACAACACCTTCGTAACCACACATGCTGAGAGCACATTTAAAGAGGCCCTATTCTGAAATCAATTTTGTACTTAGGAATTTTATTTTAAGTCACTTCTAATACATCATCAATCAACAGGATCTCTTTTAGTCTCTACTGCTGGAGCACGACCCTGTCTGTACTACCAATATATTAGTCAGAGCAATCAGAGGATTTAGCCTACATACCTCTACGCTGGCCAGCGTAGAGGAGAGGAGCTGGAGAGGTCTCATTGATGTTTATAAGCTTTGTTTAACTTGTGTTTCCTAAGTCGCCTTCTACGACGTCCACGGGAAGACTTGGAGTGGTCCTATTCTACTCTGCCGGGAACCACACGGCATATTCACACCTTTATACATGATTCCAAACTTTATTTAGTTTCGCCTGTCCGGTTGTCTGTGACCGTAAGCCAATCTTGCATACTAAATTATACATGCCTGCTGATTAGCTAAAACTTCAAATACTTATGTAAGTTAGTCTATTTGTTTTTATTAGTCTATTAAGTCTTTTTAATATTATTAATAAGATATTGTGCCAATGACCTGATCTCATGATGAAGCCGGAAGGTAGCCACGGCATCTCTGTGAACATAACCCCACCGAGTATTTTGTTAATTTTAAACTTTTTAGTTCGTTGTTTTAGATAAAAGCTTGTTCTTAAAAATATTTTTTTTATCACATGCACAAATGCCTTTATTTAACGAACTTCCGAATATGTACGTAGTTATGATTACAAGTGGCCCCAGACCATTGAATTATAGTATCCCCAGACCTTATTCGTAGCCCCAGACTAGGCAACGATACCTGTACTGCGGTAGCCTTTTACATTGACAAAAACTGGATACGAGTCATCAGAGCGTATTCCCGGTTGCATCCTCAGTGATAACGCTTCAGAGCTCGGGGTATGCTACCTAACCTAAGTGATTTAACGAGGTTACTGGTTTTAACAAAGAGCGACTGCCGTCTGACCGCCGCAACCCAAAGGGTAAACCAAAACCAATCTTAAAATAGGTAGTTATATACTGGCTACGAGTATTAAACGATTGTTTAAATATCGCATCACTTACAGAATCGGCCGCTACCAAGATGCTCTCTGCCGAGTGCCGACCCTTGTCAATGGACCGCCAATCAATATTCGCGGTCGAACACACGCTAATATTAACTTCGCACCTCCCGCCTACCAAATAGAAGTACAAATCTACAGGGTATATCATACTATAATACTATACTATAGTATAAGTAGTTGCGTATACGCAATCACGTTTAATCCCATACAAAGTATAGATAGAGCTTTTTTAAAGTTTTTTGAAAAACAGACTATAATATGCATTTCGTAGATATAAATAAAGATAAAATATGGTTTGACAGTGAAAGCACGCTTCCGGCCACTGCCATTTCCGTGTGAAGCGGCGCTAAAGGTCAATTCACACAGACGCGACAGGATGCGACGTGGTGCGCACTATTGAAGAAATATAGAACTTGCTTACTATGAAAAAAGATACTTATTTTAGTTGCCGTTCAGTAATTGGGGCTCTCACTGAAATGAGTACCTACGTATCTTTTTGTGTCTGTAGACAATTTCTACGAGTATATATCTTAAAAGAATGCGCCACGTCGTCGCGTCGCGTTGCGTCTCGGTGTGAGCTGACTCTAAGGGTTAATATGTGATTACTATGTATGTACTATCTCAGTATAAAGGCCTCCGTAAAATCAGTATAAACCTTTTAGCAGTTTCAGGGAGCTGTAACAACGGACCATAAAAAGTTCTACTATCTTTGGTTGACACGCCCTGTCCTTTTTGAAGCGTCAATTTGAATAACGTACTTATGTAAACACATAAGTACATTAACATGTCATCATCATCAGGTATTTTTTTAGTCTCCTCTGCAGGAGCTCGACCCTCTTTGTACTACCAAAGCCATAATTAGCCAGAGCAGTCAGAGGATTTAGCCTACACTCGCCATGCTGGCCAGACGGGTTGGAGAGGTCTCTTTGATGTTCGTATGCTTTGTTTAGCTGGTGTTTCCTAGTCGCCTTCTATGACATCCACGGGAACGCTTGGAGTGGTCCTATTCTACTCAGCCGGGAACCACACGGTAGCTTAGAAACAAAGATCATTAACATTTGAATGAATCCGGAATGTTTATAAGCTTTTTTAGCTTGTATTTCCTAATTCCTTCACGACATCCACGGGAAGACTCGGAGTGATATTCTATTTTGCCGAAAATTACAACGCTACGCTGAAACGTAACGTCGACACGCTGTCGTTTAATGTGAACAGTGCGTAAGTGCTAAGATCTGCAGTACTATACAATACGTGACCCATAACATAGCAATAAAGCTGATTATCCTGATTAACGCTCAGTATTCTGTTGGCTACTGTAGCCCTCAGCGATACGTTGACGTGGCTAATTCAGATTAATTTGATACTTCGTTGAAGCAACTAAAGTAGTGGCTCGGTGAACTGTAGACGCCGTAAGTCTGTCTTTGAATAGCCGGGGTCACATACCTTGAAGTTTATCGGATGAAAAAGCTTTCAGAGAAAAAAGTTGCATACAGAAAAGTTTTATGACATTTTTGAATACTTTTTAAAATGGCTGAAATATGATATTTTTTACGTTTTTTATCCCCATATATCCACCATTTCAAAAAGTTTTGATAAACTGGCTCAATAAAAATTTTTACATAATTCTCGAACCTGCTTACAAAATTTCACGAGAATCAGTTGAAAAATGCGACCTGTAGGCGAGAACAACCGGAAAACTGGAATTCGAACACTTGAAAGAATTTTTGCAAAAGCTGAAATGGAGACCTTCGTTCGCTTCGCTCATTTGGTCAATAAATTTATTAAGAATATTTAAGAATAATTCACGCTCAAAACTTCTTTCAAAAGAGAATAAACTAAGTAGGTAAGTAATAATAGTAGCAGTTTAAGTAAAAATATTTAATTTTTAATTAGAGTATATACATAAGTATTTTATTTAAAGCATTTTCGTCGACTCATATCTTTCTTCTAAACCAAAATAAATGAGTAATCATTACGACTCAAATTTACCCCGCGTCTCGTAGTAATTAGCTCTAATACACCGCCATAAATATAAGGAAACCGAAATAAATGTTTCTTCCGATTAATAATTATCCGTGGTTCTTTGACTAGAAATCAAGGAGCTTAGAAGCAAATAATGGAGAACGTGCAAAGAAAAAAAAGTTTTTTTTTTAGTTTGAGCTTAGAAGAAAATCAAAGGCTTTATTTTTGTATTTAAACATATCAACAAAAATAAAAGAACAGTGAATTTTTACTCAAAAGTAGAATATACAAAAGTTATAGAGTATAATCGTACATTTTACTTTTGTTTTTATGATTTTAGAGCATCATGTGTTACAGCGAATTATTTTCTAACCTTTAGTAGTAATCTCTTAAAAAATACTTTAATGGAATGCCAGTGTCAGACCCGACGTAGTTATTCCACCGTACAAGTGAATCACAATCCACATTTAAAAAATGATAGTAAAAATAAAAAATTTACTAACCTTTTTTTAAAACCCAAGTTATACCACAGCAACATTTTCTTTTAATTTTTACACTTAAATTTGATTATGTTGCTGTTGAATAGTTTAGTAATTTTAATTTTAATTTGACTTAGTTTCTCATCGATGGTCATAAATAAATAAATATTTCGGGACAAATCACACTGATTGAGCTAGCTCAAAAGTAAGTTTAAAATTGTATTATGGGATACTAACTCAACGATACTATATTTTATGATAAATACATTTATAGATAAAAACCCAAGACTCAGGGCAATTTGAAAAAGGCCATTTTCTAACTTGCCCTGGCTGGGGATCGAACCTAGAACCTCTGGATTGGCGGACTAGCGTGTTAACCATTACACCAAGGAGGTCGTCGATGATCAGACAATGAGTAGTAAGAAGCGTGCTCAGCATGATGCTGCAGCGCATAGCACTATAGCGCTGATATTCTGCAGTCCCTTTCTTGTGTGACATCAATCATAAACATTAAATAATGTACTCTAGAGTTAACTTAAAATCTGATATTTTTAGGGCAATGAGGAATGTTATTAATGGACGTCCACATAAAAATATTATATTCAAGCGTTTTCAAAATTTTCATCCCTTCCCTATTGTGGAGATATCGTTCCACATAAAAGAAGTAAACATAATAATATATTATGTTTGGATGAGTAACTGCCTAAAGACACATCCCGAGGTCCGGAACAGCTACGGATGTAACCGGGAACAGAGAGAAGTATACTTCTATTTTGTCTAAGCTTCTTGCCCGAAATGATTTAAACGGGAGCAATGAGGTATAGACGAGCAACGCCGGCATCCATTTTGATTTCTGAGTTATTTCTGCTGATTTTCTCTGAGATTTGATCTTAGACGAGGTGAAATTAATTATGCAATATAATGATTGTCTATTTTGGAAACTTATCTTTTTTATAATATACCTTAGTACTTACTTAATTAAATACTTATATCAAAATAAAGATACTTTTCAATAACTGTTGAAAAGTAGTATACACCTAATTGTAAAATATATGAATGATACAGTTAGGAACTAACTGCTTTCTAACAGGTTTAAAATCATTTTGTGTTAGCTATATACTGATTTTGAACCTCGAATCTATATTCAAGGAAAGTACTCTTTAATGCCTTAGGTAATCTCATAGGATTCAAACAATGTAGCTAGTAGTATGAATCCTAAAAGATTACGCGGCCTAAGATTTTAACTACTTATGTAGGTACCTCCAAACAAAAAACTCTGCATACACTCGTACTCGTATACCCGTTGCAAAAATAAGGTTAACCCTCAGATGTCATATCCAATATGGCAAGAAACAAGACACAGTTAAATAAATTTTATATTACCTAGGGATCGCATAAACCCCTATAATAAAAACAATAACCGGCCGATCCTACAAAGCCAGTGCCAATTTTGAACCTCCATCCGAGAATAACAGTAAATCGCGATTTTATTGGCGGACTAAGCACGGGTCATGAAAAATATAGCAGGCTGGGCTGACTAATGTTAGAGAATTAGTATCTAGTAAAAGGAATAGAATCAAGAATCAAATATTTATTCAGTAATCATGCCTTTGCAGGGACGTTTAAATGCGTACATACTAACATTTACTATCATCATTGACATCTATCACATAAATCTTGATTTTGAATTCACAATCAAATCTTTTCACTTTATAATATTTGTCTAGATAAACTTAACATTGTAAGGTATTAGCGGTTTCCGCTAGATGGCAACAATCAAATAAGATACGTTTTTCCAAACGTTGAAACCAAAATTTTCTATGAGATTTGTATGAAAATCACAACTGTAAAGTTATAGATTTTTGGAGACATATAAATATAAATTTATATAAATATGTATATAAGGACAAATCACACTAATTGAGCTAGCCCCAAAGCACTGGTAGGACTCTCCATTGATTCAGAGTAACATATATAACTACTACTACTACAAACGAAACAATTTATCTGTACACACGTCGATGTGTGAGTTTTATACTTAGGGTCGCACCTCAGAATTAATTTAATACTTACCTACTAACGAGTTCGACATATTTACGATTATATTTTTCCATACCTGAAGATTTGCGAACACTATGACGTAAAAAATATTCTGTTTTATATGTATCAAATGTTACAGAAAAGTCGGAAACAGCTACATAATATCACTTCACAAATATTTTTCTTTATGTCCATTGTCCATTTCACCATTAGTTCACTTTACTGATTATTATTGAGTCATTTATAATGTAACGCACTAATTCACTATTGTAATATAGTAATTTGCATATTCGGCGCAAAACTATACGGTAATTATATGAATAAATTCAATAAAAATAAACAAATGTTTATCACATTTTCACGCACAGCATGTCAAGTTGTCATTGTCAACAATGGCATTTACACTATAACCCGCGGAAATCTATTTGGCATTTGCGTGTATGTGATTACCTGTGAGCGAGGAGCCAATGTAACATTACCGGATTGCTAATACCCCTCTCGCTCTTGTGTATCTCCCGCCAATGCGAGAGAGCGAGAAGGGTATATATATCAAAATGGTTGCTGGGTAATAACGTGAAATTATATTGTTGCTTTGCTTACCTGTTTTCATCATTTGGTAATGTATGAAATATACGTTCTTTAGAGTATTGGGTGGATAAACAATTATTATACGCGCACCTTCTCACCATGATGGTTACTATTGGTTGACAGTTCTCAAGACAACACACGTCGCGTATTGCGTGCGGCTAGTAATTAAACCCTGGTTTGGAGCCGTCAAAGCTCACAAAGTGCGGGGGAGAGGTGCGGGGACGCCAATTTGCGGGAGACGCTGTGAGAGACCATTCTGTTTGACTCTTATGTATTCTGTGCCCAAAGTAAGTTTAAACTTGTGTTATGGGATACTAACTCAATGATACTATATTTTATGATAAATACATATATAGATAAACACCCAAGACCCAGGACAATTTGAAAAAGGCCATTTTCCAACTCGCCCTGGCTGGGGATCGAACCCAGAACCTCCGGGTTAGCGGTCTAGCGTGTTAACCATTACGCCACGGAGGTCGTCATGAGAAAATCTAAAATTATATTGAAAATTGATATAATCAATGAAACGTGACACTATTTTGCGTCGCGTTTTATTCTCAAATAATTTATTTTTGACCCAGTCATCTACCCAATTCTGTAGCTAAATTCAAAGGTGAACATTTGCAAAAATAGTTACTTAGATACCATTTTATGATAAAAACAAAGGTTTTCTTGCTTACTTCCGTCAGGTCCCACAGGGCCACTCGCAGTTTAGTTTTTCCGTTCGTGTGTATGGTGCCCACTTCGCCTATAACACGAATCTGCCGGTTCAGGGGTTCGACTGAATGTCCGATTACATAATATATTATTTGAATAAAGGTGTTGTTTTTATTATTAGCTTCATTTGTATGTTTGTAACGGAATTCTTGAACGCGATTTTCCCTACTTCAAAACGACAGATTAATTTGAAATTTTGCAGACATGGGTCAGTGACAATACAATATTTTACAGACAGACGGACAGACAGACGGACAAAAAAACTAAAAAGTAATTATTTAGTTTTTTTCAAATTATACCTTATTGTTTAATTAGGTATGGTAATCTCACATTTACGCAATCACGTCATTATTTCTAATGAGGCACACAGAGTCCTATAGGTCTTACGGCCGTGGGCAGACAGAACCCAAGACCGAAAGGCTTCCGGGCTAGAATAGGACCACTCCATTTTTAGGGTTCCGTACCCGAAGGGTGCAAACGGGACCCTATTACTGAGACTCCGCTGTCTGTCCGTCTGTCCGTCTGTCTGTCCGTCTGTCTGTCTGTCTGTCAGTCACAGGGCTCTATCTCTTAAACCGTAATAGCTAGACACTTGAAATTTTCTCCAATTATGTATTACTGTGGCGGATATAATAACAAATACTAAAAATAAAAAATAGTTAAAAATTAAAGGGGGTCGTCATACAAGAAACATGTTTTTTTTTCAGCGTTTTTAACTTGATCTTCATAATGGCACTAACTAGATACTTGAAATCACCAATTATGTATTACTATAACCACAATAACAACAAATACTAAAAATAAAATAAATTTAAAAATTAAAGGGGGTCGTCATACAAGAAACGTGTTTCTTCAGCGTTTTTAAACATTGTACGGTGGTACGGAACCCTTCATGTACGAGTCCGACTCACACTTGCCCGTTTATTTATGTAGATGTCATTAGAGGCAACTAAAGAAATAAGTACAGATATCTTGTGCTTCAATTTCTTTCCCAAGGAGGGTTAGCATCGGGTGGCGGCCGGTTGTAAAACTTTTCGCACAAATACATTCTTAAAGGGTTGATGACGGGCAGGCGGCCGGACGTAACACTATCGCCAAATCATTAAAACTTTTTCGGTTATTTCTTCTCCTCTTCGCAAGGTCTTTGACATCTTTGGGTGACGCACCCCGGGCTCAGAAGCAACACAGCTGAGGATGCACGTGCTAAGATGAAGAAAAAAAGATACGTTGATTCTTATAATTAATATAATTTACACTGTGGCCCACTTCTTTCTTTACCTTACCTGTAGAGTCCCATTTATCCTAGCTTGTTACGTGAGCCCTACATAATACTTTATGTAAACAGCATGTGTAGGAAGAAAGATGTGTAGGATCAGTGCGTCAGTAGAATAAACACAAGCTCAACAAAATAATTATTTTAATTTACTTTTTATATCAATAAATATAAATAATATTATTAAACTTTATATAAGTAGGTCTCAACAACATCAATGGCAAGTATAGCACTCACCTTCGATTTGCCGACGACATAGTTGTCATGGCAGAATCCATGGAAGACTTAAGTACAATGCTTAGAGTTTCCCAATAGGTGGGACTTAAAATGAACATGAACAAAACGTATAGGTGTGCCCTAACCTAGTAAATTTGATGTGCAGTTAGTATTTATGATGAGATTGTTCATTTATTTGATGTAAAAAAGTATATAAATAATGGACAAAACGAAAGTTATGTCGAATGTCCATGTCGCGCCCCTGTTTGTGGCGGGAGCTCCACCCTGGAAGTTGTAGACCAGTATATCTACCTGGGTCAATTGATCCAGGCAGGAAGTTCCAGATTCGAGGAAGAGGTCTTTCGACAAATCCGACTCGGCTGAACAGCGTTCGGGAAGTTATGCAGTGTCTTCTAATCCAAAATACCTCAGTGCCTCAAGACGCAAGTTTACAATCAATGAGTGTTACCAGTGATGACTTATGGCTCTGAAACGTGGTCCTTTATTATGGGTCTCATAGGAGGCTCGAGGTACCTCAACGCGCTATGTAGAGGGCTATGCTTGGTGTTTCTCTACATGATCGAATCAAAAATAAGGAAATTCGTAGGAGAACAAAAGTCACTGACATAGCCTAGCGGATTAGCTCATACACATTACGAATACATAGCGCGACGAACCGATGGCCGATGGGGTAGAAAGGTTCTCGAATGGCAACCAAGTACTGGCAAGCGAAGCGTAAGACACCCAAAGACCTTGGTCAGACGACCTGACCAAGGTCGCTGGAAAGCGCTGGATGCAGGCCGCTCTAGATCGTTTGTTTTGGAAAACCTTGGGAGAGGCCTGTGTCCAGCAGTGGACGCTATGCGGCTGAAATTATGATGATAATGATATAATAGGTAGGTACTCCTGAATGTATGTTCAGGATAAGAAGTGGAGGTGGAATGAGTAAGATGATAAAGTGATGTGCGAAGAATTTGAAAATGTAATCCATTGTCAATATGAAATTTGAAATGTAGTTTGTAAACGTGCCAATCAAAGGTTATGCCGGTCATAGGTCTGCAACGGATTATCGCACAAGTGTGGTACAATCGTTGAGAAATGAGGTGTAAGTTATCTATTTATTTATATGTATAGTATATGTAGCGTATATGTATGTATGTAGGTATATGTATAGGGTATATATATATATATTTATGTAACAATGTACATTGTGTATTTTATGTATACTACACTTTATCTTGCAACCCACATTTAGACTTTCTGTATAACCCAAAGGTTGACTGGTACTGGACAACGCTTTTAGCGTTAAGTTCGCCTATTGTTCTGTACAATTTGTATTTGATGGACAATAAAGATTAAATAAATAAATAAAATAAGATGATTGTTACACTATATGTTTTAAAGTATTATTTCGGTCGTCTTTGGGGCCATCAAACTCCTCAATGTAACATCCATCATCCAACGATAAAGGTGCTCTTCAACAATCCACTTAATATTCTCTTTCTAAGCAAGTCCCAGTTAGTTACAATTCGCCCCGGCCCAGGTGTCCCAAGGAAGTTTCTCCAAGGGACATCAATTATGAGGATCATAGGCTTATTGTCCGCACAAATTAATAACCGGCCCCACTTTTTGTTTGCTTCTTATTAGCCGAAATTCAGATTTACGAAGCAATTTATTGCAAAAACGGTAATTTATTACACGGAATTAACCTTATTGTGTCTTTTATTTAATTTTGTTTTGGATTTTTTTTGATAAATTATCTTATAAAATGAAACAGGTATAAAGAACAAAGCAAAACTCGTTTTTAGCGTAAGGCGTCTACGACGGTATCTTTTTATATTGAGTGTACATATCTACTACATACACTATCTCGTCTTTTTAGGATTCCGTAGCCAAATGGCAAAAAATGGAACCCTTTTGGATTTGTCATGTCTGTATGTCTGTCTTTCCGTATGTCACAGCCACTTCTTCCCAAACTAAGAACTATACTGTTGAAACTTGGTAAGTAGATATATTCTGTGAACCGCATTAAGATTTTCACACAAAAATAGAAAAATAATAATAAAGTTTGGGGGTTCCCCATACTTAGAACTAAAACTCAAAAATTTTTTTTCAACCATATCCGTTTCATTTCGCTCAACCATAAGCTCATTTTTCCTATGTTTCATCTTCCAGAAGAACATAACTGAATATTAAAAGTTTTTTTTTTCATTTGACATTGTCTTGTTCACTAGTACTAAAGGTCGAAGTAACTTATTTACTATTATTACTTAGCTACTGTTTCGTATTCTAAACAAACTAACCCACGTATTTTTATACTCAAACTTAGGGTGAAAACAAGACACCAAATCATGGTTATGGCAAAAGTATAGGTTAGGTTATGTTAGAACTGCGACCACCTCAAGGTAGAGAGCCTTTCGTAACTATAGTAGTGTTACATATAATATAAAAAAATATACCTAATTATAATTTTATGTTAGCAGTTTTGCGTGTTGAAAAGAAATGATAGTTTTTAATAAGATGTCAATTTAAAAAAATCTTTTGTTAATTTAGAAAATATGTTTATGAAGTCTAAATCATCCTCCATTAGTAACTTCGGGTAAAAATCAAGTAGGATTTCGAAACATATAGATTTTGAAAAAATATATAATTAAATAGCGGTTTCTCAATAAGTTTTCAAACCAAATTTCGGTTTAATGGAAATAAAAAAAATAAAAAAAGTTTTCGAACATATAAATTTCGTTTCTAAGATAGGTAACCAACACATACGTGTGGGGTATAATAAGCAAGACCACCACTCCAGAGATTCTGGGTTCGATCCCCAGCCAGAGCAAGTTGGAAAATGGCCTTTTTCAAATTGTCCTGGGTCTTGGTTGTTTATCTATACATGTATTTATTATAAAATATAGTATCGTTGAGTTAGTATCCCTTAATACAAGTTTAAGCTTAGTTTAGCGCAAGCTCAATCAGTATCATTTGTCCTTATCTATTTACAATTCAGCGTGATGGTAGGTGAGAAGGTATTAAAAAGAAAACAAAAAAAATGTTATTTTAATTTTATACAATAAACAGTTACAAACAGTTAAAGTCTAACTAACTATATACAATATATGCTTTTGCCCGCGGCTTTGCTCGCATATTACACGGGAACTTGTGTATGCGAATTTTCAAGAAGATTGGTTCAGTAGATAAAGCGTGAAGAGGTAACAAACAAACAAACAAATATACAAACTCACTTTCGCATTTATAATATAAGTTAGGATTAGGATATACAAATTAAAAAGTAGTGATGGGTTGCTAGCCGCATCGCCTATTGACATAATTCGCACGCCCATTTCCCCGATTGGCTTTTTGTCCGCGCAGGAAGATAAGCAGCTGATACATTGTAAGTTTTGCCTTTTCTCCCAGACCTGCATAGTAGAATTCTAGACATGGTAGATGCTGGTCTAGAAACCCAGATACCGGGTATAAATGTATGGCCGATAGGTACAAATTCTCTACTCTCCTTAGTAACTAATCCCGATGTATTGGTATCGATACGGTAATGGCCTCCTGAGTGATTACTGTCAATTACCTTAAGCCTATTATGAAGCTTAATCACAGATTAGCTGCCAATCAGGGATCCCAATGTATCTAATTGGACGCAACTACAGTAAGGCTTGCTACACACATAAGCGTGCCGGCATTGTCAGTTCCGCAGTTTTTGTTGAGCAATAAAAGCCAACCCGAAACAATAACTGCACTTTTTTGGATTTATTCGGATCGGGTAGAACATTCTGGTCGACATTTCGCCAGTATTTGTTTTTTATCCGCATATATTCGTTTTATCGCACGGATTTTCCAATTTATTCCGGCCTGCTTATGTGTGTAGTAACCCTTAAAAACATACCTAATACAAGTAGAAGCGGTGTGATATAACCGATTGAGGGAAACAATTATCTTGGCTAGGAATTTTTTTATTTTATTATTGAAACTTCTTTATTAAATTACCAGCTGGTGCCAGGGACATCGTCCGCGTGAAATTTAGTTTAAGGTGAAATGGTAGCATAAGTGGCGCCCTCATTTGAAATAAACTGTTTAAAACTAAATATCAATGTCTAAAAAGACCTTCAAACTATTTTATGAATAACCTTTAAAATTATTACTAACAGCCCGTCTAGTTTTAAAACGGTTTTTCGGTTCGGTTCAAAAGTGGCCACTTTTGGCGAAAAACCGTTTTAAAACTAGACGGACTACCAATATTACTTTCAAAGGTTATTCATTAAATAGTTTGAAGGTCTTTTTAGACATTGATCCAAATAAAATTTTTAAATATCATCATATTTAGTTTTAAACAATTTATTTCAAATGAAGGCGCCAATTATGCTACCACTTCACCTTAATTGTGTATGTTGGATGGCAAATTGAAAAATTTTGTTAGCTTACTTTGGTAACGTTCCTTTGCAATAACCCTACAGGTTTCATGCCATATTAACAATTGCTCACCGTCACTAGTGCTAACCATCTGCTGCATAGGCGGAATCTCGCCGCGATGCCAACTTAGAAATAAACGGGCGCAAGTGCGAGTCGTACTCGTACATGAAGGGTTCTTTACCACCGTTTAATGTTTTAAAACGCTGAAGAAACGTTTCTTGTATGACGACCTCCTTTAATTTTTAACTTTATTTTATTTTTAGTATTTGTTGTTATTGTGGTCATAGTGATACATAATTGGTGAAAATTTCAAGTATCTAGTTAATGCCATTATGAAGATCAAGTTAAAAACGCTAAAAAAACACGTTTCTTGTATGACGACCCCCTTTAATTTCTAACTTTTTTTTTTGTATTTGTTATTATAGCGACCACAGTAATACATAATCGGTGAAAATTTCAAGTGTCTAGCTATTACGGTTCAAGAGATAGAGCCCTGTGACAGACGCACAGACAGACGGACAGACGGACAGACAGCGGAGTCTCAGTAATAGGGTCCCGTTTGCACCCTTTGGATACGGAACCCTAAAAAAGATAAAATACTAGAGGATACGGAACCCTAAAAAAGATAAAATACTAGACTAAACTAAAAATATTTAAAAATTAATTATAAAAGCTATTTAATATTCTAAACGACCCTCTTTAATTTTTATTTATTTTTTATTTTTAGTATTTGTTGTTATATCCGCTACAGTAATACATAATCGGTGAATTTCAAGTGTCTAGCTATTACGGTTCAAGAGATAGAGCCCTGTGACTGACGGACAGACAGACAGACAGACAGACAGACGGACAGACAGACGGACAGACAGCGGAGTCACAGTAATAGGGTCCCGTTTGCACCCTTCGGGTACGGAACCTAAAAAGGTGTAAAAAAAAATCATCAAATGTCAATAAAAAGTTGTGGAATAACCCCACAGGTTTTGCTCACTATTATTAGTACTAATGATCTAAATCTTGGCTTCCTTCCAGCCGGCACTTGACTTTGGGCCCAATTTGAACTTGCAAGATTTGACCCAAACAAATAAACAACAATCACAGCAAGCTAAATAAAAAATATACGGGCAAGTGCGAGTCGGACTCGTACATGAAGGGTTCCGTACCTTCTACAATGTTTTAAAACGCTAAAGGAACACGTTTCTTGTATGACGACCCCCTTTAATTTCTAACTTTTTTATTTTTAGTATTTGTTGTTATAGCGGTCATAATAATACATAATCTGTGAAAATTTCAAGTATCTAGTTAATTTCATTATAAAGATCTAGTTAAAAAGGCTGAAAAAACACGTTTTTTGTATGAAGACCCCCTTTAATTTCTAACTTTTTTATTTTTAGTATTTGTTGTTATAGCGACCACAGTAATACATAATTGGTGAAAATTTTAAGTGACTAGCTATTACGGTTCAAGAGATAGAGCTCTGTGACAGACGGACAGACAGACGGACAGACAGCGGAGTCTCAGTAATAGGGTCCCGTTTGCACCCTTTGGGTACGGAACCCTAAAAAAGATAAAATACTAGACTAAACTAAAGCTATTTAAAAATTTATTATAAAAGCCATTTAATAAAACTAACTACAGCTTACGTACTAAAAATAAATTACTTATTATAAATTTTCCATTAAAACACATGTACACATGGCCAAAAAACCATGTTTACGTTGAAATTGGCGCATTGTCAGTAATCAAATTAGCGGGCTTATTAATATCTGCATCCGGCTTTATTCGTTAATTTAAAAGCATAACCTCAATTTACATTTTTGACTCGCGTGTTCACATCGTTTCAGGACCACCTGATTATACAGGCAGAATAAATTTATAATTATGTTTCTTACATTCAAGCTTGTAATGTGAGAATATAACATATTACGTACTAGTTTTATTGTTTATGAGCTACAAGGTACGTCAAACTTATTAACACGTCTTTTTCGTTGGGGTTACAAATACTGACCGTTTAAAAAAAAACGTTCACGCGAACTGGCCGACAGCGTACTGGGAAATCAACCTTTAAACGTCTGGCGGAGCACCAGCTAGAGGCAATTCAATTCAATTCAATTCAAAATATCTTTATTATCATAGGATATTCATAATAACTCTTAATAATCGTCACTTTGTTATGCACAAATGTTGACGTCAAATCGTTACTTACAGCTAAGTTTACGCCGCTTCCTAGGCGCAAGTGCAGAAGAAGCGGCAACAAACTGCGCTGCACGTTTTCTCCAAAGACGTCAACTAACAAACTAAAAACTTAAAATTAGTTATATAGATGGACAGAGATTACATTGTTTATTATGTCATAATTAAATTGAATTATAAGAATTACGAAATTTAAAATAATGTCAATTTGTAAATTTAGTATGTACCATTGTACCTAAATTATGACATGTCTAAGTATACAAACCTTTAAGAGGGACCCGCGCCAAGCTCAAGCCAGACTTTTTTGTCTTTAAGATAGTCATCGGTCCTATAATAAGCCTTCTCACAAAGTACTTTCTTTACATAAGCTTTGAATTTTCTGTCTGGCATTACTATTGGTTGACAGTTCTCAAGACAACACACGTCGCGTATTGCGTGCGGCTAGTAATTAAACCCTGGTTTGGAGCCGTCAAAGCTCACAAAGTGCGGGGGAGAGGTGCGGGGACGCCAATTTGCGGGAGACGCTGTGAGATACCATTCTATTTGACTCTAATGTATTCTGTGGTATGGGACCCGCGCCAAGCTCAAGCCAGACTTTTTTTTTGCTGGGCTTGCTGGAATGGCCTAGGATAGGATCCTATGTCTTCTTCTTAATCTGAGCTCGTATCCGGTTGCATCCTCAGCTATGCTGCTTCAAAACCCTAGTGTGCTCTCCCTATTTTCCTTCTCCAAAGGTCACCAAAGGATGCCGAAGACCATGCGCGGCGTCAATCCTCTTTGGGAATGGAGTTGTGTCACGAGAGTGCTTAGTCCTTTAGTCGCCTCTTATGAAATCAGTAGGAAGAAATGGGATAGTCCTATTCTAAACCAGAAGCTACCGGCAAACATATCTCTCTGTCTTCTTCTTCTTAATCTAAGTTCCGTTATCGGTTGCATCATCAGCTGTGCTCCTTCGGAGCACCTAGCCGAAACAGTTTAAAGTGATTTAGCTATAGTTTTACGGCCGGCCACCTGCCCGACGTCAACCCTCTTTGGGAATACCTAAAACATCTTTCTCTATATACTCGTATGTTGTAATTTAAGCGCACGGTAGTGCTCAGGCCAAGTTCCAGCAACAGGCCGCGCGCATGCCGTGCACTATTTACACGAACCGTTTTGACCCACTTTTGACCCCCCTGTAGCTCAGTGCCTATTGCAAGTACAGAGATAAAATTGTATTTACGTAATTATATACTAGTACTAAAGCAGTATGCTAAATTTCATAGATATAGCTTCAGTAGATCCTGAAATATGATACAGATACACTATCACGTCTTTATCCCTAACGGGGTAGACAGAGCCAAGGGCGGTAAAGCCCAGGCCACTTTTAGCGTAATGGTGGGCATGAAGGTGGAAAAGGGAAATCATAATAGTGATGGGTTGCTAACCGCATCGCCTATTCATATGATTCAGATTCTCGCCCATTTCCTCAATCGGCTTTTACGATCTGCACGGGAAGAGAAGCAGCTGATACATTCTATGTTTTTTCTTTTCTCCCAGACCAGCAAAGAAGAAATATGAACCTGTGAAAATAGCTAATTTTGGCACTGACTGACTCAATCACTGACCGGTAAATCAAAACCTCTAGGCCATACCAATTGTCCTAGCGCTATGAAATTTGGCACGCAGGTCGTTTTTTATATGTAGATTAATAAGAAATTAAAGAAATCCGTCAAGCATGAGTAGGCTCAATCGAATATCGAATTTTTTATAAAAATATTTATGAACCAGTGATACAATGAGAATACGATGAGGAGGGGAGATATAAAATATTGTCATGTATACATAATAATGCACACTGTATAGCTTATTATTAACTGCTTATACTTACTGCTTACCTAAAAAATCAGGCTTCTATTGTTATAAATTACTTTCGATAGATGGCGCTAGCGGTATAATTGAATCGTGATATTGTTTTTTTCGTCTGCAGTATATATGAAAAGTCGATAAGAAATCGATGGTCATTTCTTTTTGCACTTTTACATTTATGACGTTTTGATATATTATCTTATATGGTTACGCTTACGATTAAATGTATCACTGATTTATCTTGCTAAAGGATTAATTTTGATATTGCTTAATTGGTTGGTGCTGTCGTATACGATTTCGGTTGATAGTTTGACTTATGTGGCTTGCTAAAGGATTATTTGATATTGCTTATTGATTGGTTACTATAGATTTCGTTGATTTTTTGTGTTGAAAGCACAAATTCACTCTATTTCTATTCTACTATTTATTTACCAACGACAACAATGGAAATTTTACATCTTTCGGTGGTTGGCACAGATATACCACATAGGGTAATTCCTATGCCACCAGATGGTATCTGTATGTTTCATGCTATAAGTTATATGCATTGCACGGCTGTATAGATTCACAGCGCGCAAACAAGGTGCGGGCAAATATCGTTAACTATGTTGTGCAAAATTGGGCGGATTACAGTGCCTGGACTTGCAATGAGCACGGTGATGTGTATACTTCTTCAGACAAATAACGCGCTGCTATGGCGAAATATTCGACGTATGGATCCTCTTGTGAACTAAGGGCAGCGGGTGTTTTATACCATATAAAAATTGAAGTATATACAACAGTCATGGGGAAACTGATGGGCTTTGTTTTGACCTGATTTACCCAAATTATCGTATAAAAAACGTAGGGTCAAAAAAATTCCCGACCAGGAGTGGGCTCTGCGGCCCAATTTAGCTCGAGCTCAAATTTCAGATGATTTGCCTATAAAAAAAGTTGCTCTGAAACGCAAAATGACTTCTAAGGTTAACAATGGACGCGGGCGTGGCACAAAAAGAAAAAAATAGGTACGATTTCTTGATGGCCAGATGGACCGTTGACGTGAATAAAGTGGCGGGTAGTGGCTGGATGCGGAACGCGGAGGACTGGGTGTGGTGGTGAGTCTTGGGAATGGCAAATGTTTACCAGTGGATGGAGGTGGAGGCTGTTGATGAAGATGATTATGATCGATTTTAAAGTGCATCTAAACTTGGCATTGGATTGGATTTCAACCCTTTTTTAGGCAAACAATTAGCCGATAGGAACTTGGCCCCCTTTTCAACAGGAATGTTTTTGGTGGGATTAAAGAATTAACCAAAAACATCTTCCGCAACAACTACATTCAAATAGCAGCCGATCAAAGACCCACAGCTTAGCTGCAGAAAAGCATCATGATCGAATTATAATCTCAAAATTCGATATTTTACTTCGTATATAAAATTGAATAGACTAACCACGAGTTTGAAACTAAAAGTCGAGCGCGGTCAAATGACATCGTTCAAACAACGTTACCGCTGCAGTGAATTAAATCCGATAAATTAACTGAACGTGGTCGCGGCGGCCGGATGTTCTGCTCGTGGAAACGATGGGTTCATGGTATACACTGTGTTATATACGAGTAGAAGCATACCATGTGTGCGTTTATGAGTAAATTATTTATTTTTTTAAGTTGAGAGTCCATTCTACTTTTTAACTTAAGGCTTAAGAGTACTTAGCGTTACTTACTGTATCTTTTAGTTGAATTTGAACGTTAAAAACATCTCCTTCTTTTCAGCCTTTCTCGACCGCTAGGATGTAGGCCTCCTCCAGATAATACCATCGTTCTCGATCTTGAGCAACTTCTATTCACATCGATCGTCTTTTTGATGTTATCATACAACGTATCTGCGATCTTCCTTGTAGGCGTTTTTCTCGCCACGGTCTCCATACTTGTATTTAATGATTGAGGGCCGTTGGTCATTACCAACGGCCCTCAATCATTAAGGCTCTGGCAGACATGGTAGATGAGGCAACTGAAAATACGCTGAGATGAGTGTAATATAAAATTGGTGATGATAATGAGCCTAAAAAACATTTGCATAGAACTTCTGTTGCGATAGGTACCAGTCATTTAACCTAATCTTGATTAACCGTAACTACAGATAGTGTTGCTGTGGCCCTGGAATTGTTTTCCGACTTTTTCATCTAGAAAGATGATACGGATGTCAATGGTCACACAAAGATACTGAAGACCAGGAGAAAAAAACGCAAAGCAGTGTCAATTTTCTTTTTCGTTGATATTGGTATAAGAATTTCGCGGTTTCACTAACTACAAAATGAACTTTAAGTTATCGGGTACCTACGTGGAATCCGGTGATTAAGCTTTGTTAAAAGTGTGTGCGAGTGGCAAGAAACAATTCCCGAACGGACACCGTCGTAGTGTGTAAAGACTGTGTGTTAGGAAGAAAGACCAAAATGGTCACCTTGTACCGCTGAACACCTATTGCAGTTCCTCAGTCTGCCAGTGGTTCAAGAATATAGGGTACCTATTTTCTTTCCGCGTTGCATGGCCCAAGACGACGTCACGAACACGAATGTCACGACACGATAGGTGTTACCACTTTGTTCTTTTCAATAAATTAAGAAATTTGAATATAAAACAAAATACTTACTAACTTAACTATATCGTGTGATTCATCTATTTAATTTTTAATAAATTTATATATTGAACTATAATTTCATAAGTGGTTTCTTAAGTTAAAAATTGCATTTTGCTCAGGTAAATTACTTATATCACACTCAGTGGCAACACACCCAACTGATGACGTATTCTAGGGCCAATCACGTGACCCAGTTGTCACTTGAAGAGAATACCAGGCGAAGTATATTATTATGACTGGCTCAAAATTATATTCGCGGTAAATCCCGTATGTTTTTTTTACAACGCCATTTCAATAGTTTCAAAGACTTTTGTAAAGCTTGAGATCTGTATAAGCGGCACTACCGCAGCGTTTAATCCCCCCGAGCTAAACAAAAACACTGAGTCTGCAGTAATTAGACTTGGGATCTATTTTCATCGCCAACGATATTGTTCGGGATCATCTCGCAGTTGGGTTATTCTTATAAATCACCATTTTTATAATTCTACATTCTTTTTTATCATATTCTGCGCCTAGATTTTTCCAGGACGCCGACGTCTTTTATAATCAAATCTTCAAAATCCAATAGGTCCCCAAGACGCTCGAGTAATCCCCATTTAGCATAATAGCTCTCGTAACATTTTTAAGAAAAGGTTTGAAGAAGAGTACCTATATAAAAATACCTCCTATTTTTAACAGACTTCAAAAAAGGAGGAGGTTATCAATACGTCGGAATCTTTTATGTTTTTTTATGTATGTTCCCTGATTAAAGACGCCTGGACCGATTTGGAAAATTCTATCTTTGTTTGAAAGGGTATACTTTCTAGCTTTATTAAAATCGGTTGTATGGTTTGATTTTTAAGGCGACGTGGGTTCACAATTTGCAATACTGTGCGTGTTTTTGAAAAATCACTGTTACTAAACTTTTTTAAAAACAGTTTATTCCTCAAAAAATTTACATAAAAATCTCAAGAATTTTCTACAGACACCCACAATAGCCAAAACACGATTGAGCATTTTTAGCTTGATAGAAAAAAATCACAAACATACCTCTTAATTTGCATAAATTTGCCTTTATAATACGTATTACTATTTTATACAGTCACATTTTTATATAAAAATTATACCAAAAAATGTATTATCTAAATATCAACCAGTATGGCTACAAAAAAAATTATAAATAAACACTGCGAAATATTCGTCGAGAGAGAAGAAAGGCCCGGAGCCGTTCTAGACGATATTTCGCAGTGTTTTTTTTTTTTTTTTTTTTATTCTTATGTAAATTTTTTGAGGAATAAACTGTAGTAGTTTTTTTTTCAAAAACACGCACAGTATTGCAATTTGTGAACCCATAGAAAATTTTTTGAAAAGTATGTCGTATACAATTGTTTAAATATTTAGCTTTACTTGTATTGAAGTCGGTTTTTAATTTTGAAAAAATATCAATAATTTAATTTAAAATAAAATACTACGAGACGTTGGATTTCGTCCAAAGTAGTTTTTTAACAAGCTTTTATTTAGTTTCACCTGACCCGTTGTCTGTATGTCTTCACATCTCATTATTCGATTGAGCTGAAACTTCACATTCAACTAAAACAACATACCTAACCCCAACGAGTTTGTACTTGTTTTCAATAATATTTTTAAATAAATACTTCTATAGTGTCAAATCTGGATGTACTAAAGACAAATGGGTATGTGTCTTCTTCTTACTTACATTATCCCACTCTAGTTGCACTACACAGTATGTCTTCTTCATCTAAGCGCGTACCCGGTTGCATCCTCAGCTGTGCTGTTTGCCCGGGCTGCGCTTTCCCGCTTTTTCTTCTTTAAATATAACAAGCACGTCAATGGTCACCAAAGAGATGCCAAAGGCTTACTAAGTGGAGAAGAAATTGCATGAACAGTGAAAATTCAGCTGTAGTTTTACGACCGGTTGCCTGCCTGACGTCAACCTTCTTTGGGAATGTATTTGTGCGGAAAGTTTTAAAACCGGGCACCGCCCGACGTTATCCTTGGCAATGCAATTGTAGCACAAGATGTTTGTGCTTAAGTCCTTTAGTCGCCTCTCACGACATCTACAGTAAGATATGGAGTAGTCCTATCCTGACCCGGAACCACACGGGGAAACAGAAATAGGGCCGGCACAGCATGTAATTTTACTCTATTCTTTGTCAAATAGTTTTTTTTTTATGTCATAGAACGGCAAACGAGCCACCTGATGGAAAGTGATCACCGCTGCCCATGGACAACTGCAACACCAGGGGTGTAACAAAAGCATTACCGGTCTTTCAGGGGCGGTGGGGGGGGGGGATGGGGGATGAGGGGGGGGGGGCTCCGGCTCTCACTCACCGAACGAAGCATAGAAGCGGTGAAGCTACTACTCACACGTCGATTTTCTGTGATAGTGTGGTACTTCCCCGGACGAGTCGGCCGATTCATGCTACTAGCAAAACTGAGTTTTGCCGGTAGCGTGGCTCTACCACAACTAAACAGATACAATAGTTCTAGGTCCTTACCATAAAAACCCCCAGGAATCACCCAGCGGCTCATTGGCGGAAAAAAATAACAAACGATTCATATTCATAATGTCGCCGACACTAATCAGTTTTCATTATTCAAGTCCCGGAAATTAATCTCTGCTGTAGTCAGTTCAGTTAATATCTGTAGTAAAGCTGTAGTTATTTAGTACCTACTTACTGTTGTTATCGAATGGGATTAGGTGTAAATCTCATATTAATAGGCGATGCCGCTAGCAACTCTGTCTGGACAACAAGATGGAGCTTAATATTAAAAAGAGTTCAACAATTGCTTTTACTAAGAAAAGGCGCCCAATCATGTTTAGTTATACAATGGACCACCACCCTCTAAAACAAGTGGATACTGTGCGTGACCTTGGAGTTATCTTTGACAAAGAACTTTCCTTTAATCCTTATTATGACTACATAATCAGTAAAGCTAAAAAAACTCTAGGTTTTGTGACACGTATAGCAGAGCCGTTCAGAAACACTAGATCATGGATAATTTTGTATTCGTCACTGGCGCGTAGTACACTGGAGTATTGCTCGTCTATTTGGCCGCCTATTTATCAGGTCCACACGGATCGGATTGAACAGGTTCAGCGTTGCTTTCTGAGAACACTTTGCGGTAGACTCGGTTTAAGGCGTCAAATACTTTAATATGAAGATAGACTTAAAAAATTTGGTCTCAAAAGCCTTGAACTCCGTCGCTCAGTAACAGACTTGACCAATTTACATAAAATTGCTAATGGGTCAATGGATTCCCAGTTACTTGAACAATTGAGATTTAAGATTCCACATCATTCAGCCAGGGCTCCACAGCTGTTTAGCGTGCCTTTCGCCTGGTAAAATGTCGTTCACTCAGACCAAATAATTTGGTCTCAGGTCGGTCAGGTGCCAGACAGAAAATTCAAAGCTTATGTAAAGAAAGTACTTTGTGAGAAGGCTTATTATAGGACCGATGACTATCTTAAAGACAAAAAGGTCTGGCTTGAGCTTGGCGCGGGTCCCTCTTAAAGGTTTGTATACTTAGACATGTCATAATTTAGGTACATTGGTACATACTAAATTTACAAATTGACATTATTTTAAATTTCGTAATTCTTGTTATTTAATTATGACATAATAAACAATGTAATTTCTGTCCATCTATATAACTAATTTTCAGTTTTTAGTTTGTTATTTGACGTCTTTGGAGAAAACGTGCAGTGCAGTTTGTTGCCGCTTCTTCTGCACTTGCGCCTAGGAAGCGGCGTTAACTTAGCTTTAAGTAACGATTTGACGTCAACATTTGTGCAAAACAAAACAAAGTGACTATTATTAAGAGATATTATAAATATCCTATGATAATAAAGATATTTTGAATTGAATTGGTCATAATAATCCTTTGATTAGAATTTGTGAATTATATACTAATGTCCAACTAGATTTATTTGCTGATAGATTATCAAAATTTAAATAATCTGTTTATCAACCTAATTAGCAGTTATATTTATTGATTCATGTTTGATTGATTGTTTATTTGCTTGAATGTATTAATATTCTCTGTAGTGTCGTGTACAGTCTTTTGCAGGATTTCAGAATAATATTGGTCTTAGATACTATAAACTAAGTAATTCTGTTTTCTGTGATTGTACCTTAAAAAATAAAATAAAATAAACAAACTATCACTACTTCAATTCCCTTTTCCATCTTCACGCTTACCTACGCTTTATGGATAAAGACGTGAAAATGTAATTGAATATTTTAAAGAGTATATTCTTCAGAGGCTAATCTATCTTTTACACTTAGGGTTGGATCTCATCTATCAGCACGGAACAGCACTTTCCTATGCTGCTATCTTTTTCTGTCGCTGCTGTTCCGTGCTGATAGATGAGATCCAACCCTTTCAGTACATGGTTACGTATCATCATTATCATTTCAGCCGCTTACATGTTCACTGCTAGGCATAGGCCTCTGTCAATGATTACTAAAATGATCTTTGTAGAGAAGCCTGCATCCAGCGCTTTCCTTTCCCAGGTTTATTTTCTGTCAGGTCGTCTGACCACCTTGTGAGTGTGTGTCTTACGCTTCGCTTGCCAGTACGTGGTCGCCATTTAAAAATCTTTTTACCCTATCGGCTATCGGTTCGTCGCGCTATGTGTACGGTTACTATTAAGCTGACATTAGCCTTTTAGATATAGCTATAGTCATTCGTAACATTAGTTTGATTGTTTGTTTTGGTGTGTTAGTAGCCAATACAAGTGTCAGATTTTTAAAGTAACATAAGTAAGAATTACTTATCTCAAAAACGTTGGTTAAGTCGCCATTAATATATCCCATAGCGAAACCATAATTTAAAATTTACATCGCTCCCGGAATTCAGTTAATATCCATCAAACGCAATAACCCCATGTAATACCACTTATATTAAGCTCGTAAATTGTAGACCACTTTAATATTGGGTTATTAATTCTATAGAGTGGACAGTGTGTCTGACTAATGGTGACAGCTCTGGATAATTACCTACAGATCAGAGCTGGAGCACGGTCAAATAATATTAGTTTATAGCGTTGAATATCACAAATTTACCTGTCATTTCAAGGGATTTATTTATTATAACTATTGTTAACGATTTACTCGAGTTACTCAGTGACTGCCTCCGCGGTCCAGTGGTCAAGGCGTTTGCCTTGTGATCCGGAGGTCATGGGTTCAAATCCCACATACTTTGTGAAAAGTTGGTTCCAGTCTGGTTAGGATATTGCAGGCTTGAATCACCTGATTATCTAAAAAGAAAGATGATTCCGTGCTTCGGAAGACACGTAAAGCCGTTGGTCCCGAACGCCATCTAGCGTTTGTACCTATCCTAGGGTTGGTTCTGGTCTACCCTTTGGTTTGTGGAGGTCAGACGGCAGTCGCTCTGTGTAAAAACCAGTAACCTCGTCAAATCGCCTAGGTTAGGTAGCGGACCCCGGGCTCTGAAGCGTTACTGCTGACGATGCAACCGGGAATACGTGAGGATGATGATGATGATGTTAACGATTTACTCGAGTTACATAGTCAGAAAGGCCAAGGGTTTCCATCGATTTAGATTATTATCAGGGCGAGTGTTAGGAGCGGCGACCCGACGGTTTCGCTGCACACTCTGTACATATAGAGGTACATGATTTATTCGCTGAAGTAAATACAATAAAGGGATTTTTTTCATGCGAAAATTATAGATTAAGGTACTGACCTTAATAAATAGATAGACAGATATATTTCCAGAAAAGCACAACACATAGAACTTCTGTGGTGTTCAATTGATACAATAAAGATGTGGACTAGGTCTAAAAATATAATTTTTTTCAGTCCGTCAGTTGCACTATCCAAAAATAATGGACCAATTTATTTCGGTTTATCAAACTAGTAAAACTTCACAAAAATTACAGCACATCAAAGTTTAGGAGCGTCACCACCAATCGTGCTTGATCGTGACGTCAGGTGAAATTTCAATGCGCTGTGTCTACGTCACTATATTTCAATTAGAGAAATGAAAACAAGCTTAAACAATATTTTTTTAATAATTTACTTGATAAGGCAAAAAAAATGTCGTCATCCGTATTATTTTTATAGCTGTTGTCGTCATTACCAACGGAAATGTATTTTTTTTTTACAATTTAAAAATTTACAATTTACAAAATGTAAGCGTTAAGCTTGTAAATTTGTTACGGATAGCCATAACCGCTAAAATACCTTTAAAGTAATACTATTTTATACAGCGTATCATGCTAATCTTTTTTTTGCATGTGCAAGTATATGTTCTCTGAATATTATGCATTTTCTTCTTAGTTGTCTGTGATACCTGATAAGATATTATAATCACACTGCATTTCACCTTGCACTAATCTTCGCAGTACTCAAATTTCAAACTGTTCGATAAATGATAATCTTATCCACTTGTGATATCTTGATAAAGAAACAACTATAAATTTATTGCTTCTTGTGATATAGTCATCGTTCCTTGAAGACGGATCTGAAAATGTATTACGTAATTTCATTCCTTTTTTTTACGTTTCAATGCATTTATGGTAATGTCGTAAGGATTGATCCGCTGGTTGATACTAATGTTGGACTGATAAGAGGGTTACAAGCATCTGATGGTGATTATGCTATGTTCATGGGCATTCCCTATGCTAGGGTAGACACAGCCAATCCTTTCGGGGTAAGTAATATCAGACTTATTATTTGTTGTTTGTAAGGTTTCCTTTAAATTTTATATTACCTACTAGTCCTACTACTAATTTTTTGTTAATAAATCATTATTTTGTTTTACATAGTTGTATATTAGGCATAAAAATTGTGAGTAAGTACATTGTATTTTAATAATTTGACAAATGATGAAGAATACAAATTTCTCTTATGTTATGTTGTAACATATGTTGTATGTATGTTGTATAGTACTATTTTCCAATAAAGATGCCATATAATTTATGTTCTAGGCTTCTACTCCGGTAGCGAACTTTACGGATGTTTTCGAAGCATATCACGAATCAACAGCATGTCCACAATTGAGCCGAGCCAGTGGCCAAATTATTGGAGACTTGGACTGTCTACAGCTTAATATTTACGTTCCTAATTCAGCTAATTCTCAAAACAGGGTACCTGTAATGGTATGGATTCACGGTGGCCTCTTCCGTGGGGGGTCAGCAAGTAGAGACGAATATGGACCAAAATTTTTAGTTAAACAAAATGTGATTCTAGTAACAATAAATTACAGACTCGGTCCATATGGGTTTATGTGTCTTGACAAACCTGAAGTAGCTGGTAACCAAGGAATGAAAGACCAACTTGCTGCATTACGATGGATAAAAAATAATATTAAAGCTTTTGGAGGCGATGTTGACCAAATAACATTATTTGGCGTTAGCGCTGGATCAATGTCTGTAGATTTTCATTTATTATCAGAACATGAAAATTTATTTAATAGTGTTATACTTCAAAGTGGTACTTCATTGGCTTCATCGGTGCTGGAAGAACCAGACAAATTGACTCCAATAAAATTATCTGCACAGCTTGGGCATGTTACTGATTCCATAGACGATGCGTTGACATTTTTAATTAATACTGATCCAACTCTTGTTATCGCCGCAGAAGTTGAAACAGGTATTAGATTTAAACCATGCGTTGAAAAAGAATTCAACGATGTTGAACCATTTATTACTAAAAACTGGATCAGTTCACCAATGCCGAAAGTTAAAAACCTACCAATACTCATCGGTTTTACCAGCATGGAGCGTGCCAATTACCACGCCAATAAAAATCAAGAGTATTTTGATAATTTGAATATTATTCATGATAGATTAGAAAAGAACTTTGATTTTGATGAAGAAGAGTTAGCTGATATGGAAAATGTTATTCGACACTTCTATTTGGGCGACAATGGATACAGTGATGAGCTTAAAAATGAAATAGGTGAATTTGACTCAGACTATACATTCATCCACCCAATCCACAGAAGCATAAAGAAGTATTTAGAAAGCTCAGCCCAAAATGTTTTCTTCTACATGTTTTCTTATAAGGGTGGCAGAAATTACCAGCAAAACCGCGTAAATGAATCATTCTATGGTGCAGTGCATCTTGATGAGTTAGGTTACATATTTGACGCAATGACCGATCCTGTTGAGCCAAGTGCTGCCGACCAAGCTGTGATAGATAAAATGACAACCATGTGGGCTAATTTTGCAAAATATGGGTAGGTTAATAAACCTTTTTATTCCTGATTCATCAAAAGTCAACGAGGCACTTTAACATTTAAGTTTTAATCCTTGTTAATTTATAAATAATATATCTTGATGCTTAAAATCGACTACGTGACTGTTACCTTCTTTTTGTTATGATTACTTTTATTCGACGCTACTTAAGTATTTTTATAAAATGTATTATCAGTTTTAATGACAATAACAAATAGGAACGTAAATTAAAAGCACAAAGTGCGAGTCGGACTCTAAACTATCTAAGTTTAGTGTTAGCTCAATTTTTTTTTAATGGAGATTTGATAATAGCGTTTGACTTCTATCATAATTTATGAGTCAATTCTTTTGGTTACAGCAATCCAACTCCGGAAGTTACAGACCTGATTCCAGTGACATGGTCACCGATCAGTTCGAACCAATGGAACTATATGAACATAGATTTAGAGCTGAATGTTAGCAGCAGACCTTACCATGACAGGATGGCGTTTTGGGACCTGTTCTTCAAGCTCAATGAAAAGAAACAGAGATTGTATGTTGAGGCGTAATTAGAAATGTAAAAATTAAAGACATTTTTTACAAATTAACTAAGAATGTTTAAATTATTCTTCTTGCGCAGATCATAGAAGCAGAAATAAAAAAAATAATTTCACGCTGGTTTGTGAGTGTGAGGAATATATCTTTATTATCGTAGAATATTCAAAAGGTCTCTTAAGGCGAAGTAAGTTTACAGCTCGCAATACTGTGCATGTTTTTAAAAATCACTTTTATTAAACTACTATTTATAGTTAATTTCTCAAAAATTTCACATAAGAGTCTTTAAGGCTTTTCTACAGACACCCACAATATCCAAAATACGATTAAGCATTTTTAGCTCGATAGGAAAAACTCTCATGTCTACATACCTCTAAATTTGTCTAAATTTACCTTTAAAAATCTTATTACTACTTTATAAATCACCTTTTTATATAAAAAGGATAACCTAAGGATAAAAAGGTTAAGGTAATAAATAAAGATTAAAATATATGTTTTACTTATTGCTTTTGGTAAGTTTAACTCTATAATGTTATTTACTATCACAATTGTATTGAATTTATGATCTGTAATGTTATGGAGAGCAATAAATGTTTGATTTGAGTTTAAAAATGATGAAAAAAAAAAATATAGGTAATACAAAAAAAATAAAAAATTAAACAGTGAAATATTCGTCGAGAGCGACCAAACGATATTCCGCTATTTTTTTTTGTTTTATGTTCATAATTTTTGTGTAGCAAAATCGACTAGTAATTTAGTTTTTACATTTTTGGGTATATTTTCCATATGAAAATTAACATTAAAAAAAACAATCATTTTAATCTTTATTTATACATATGTGTAGGTTTATCTATGTCTAACAGTGGTTTCTTAAAATCGAACAATGATATTTAGTAAAATACATAAAATGCCAGTAAATTATACCGCCCGTTGAGTAAGACTTGTATCTGCGCAAAAAAATTGCAAAAAAACCGTTTCCCCCAACTATTAACCATTATGTGGTCAATGCAATTTGTCATTTCCTCCCATTCATCTCCGTCACTTGCCTTTTGAATGACCCCTCTCACGCATTCCGTCTTACAAACATTCTTTTTTTAGGGTTCCGTACCCAAAGAGTGCAAACGGGACCCTATTACTGAGACTCCGCTGTCTGTCCGTCTGTCCGTCTGTCCGTCTGTCCGTCTGTCCGTCTGTCCGTCTGTCCGTCTGTCCGTCTGTCCGTCTGTCCGTCTGTCCGTCTGTCCGTCTGTCCGTCTGTCCGTCTGTCCGTCTGTCCGTCTGTCCGTCTGTCCGTCTGTCCGTCTGTCCGTCTGTCCGTCTGTCCGTCTGTCCGTCTGTCCGTCTGTCCGTCTGTCCGTCTGTCCGTCTGTCCGTCTGTCCGTCTGTCCGTCTGTCCGTCTGTCCGTCTGTCCGTCTGTCCGTCTGTCCGTCTGTCCGTCTGTCCGTCTGTCCGTCTGTCCGTCTGTCCGTCTGTCCGTCTGTCCGTCTGTCCGTCTGTCCGTCTGTCCGTCTGTCCGTCTGTCCGTCTGTCCGTCTGTCCGTCTGTCCGTCTGTCCGTCTGTCCGTCTGTCCGTCTGTCCGTCTGTCCGTCTGTCCGTCTGTCCGTCTGTCCGTCTGTCCGTCTGTCCGTCTGTCCGTCTGTCCGTCTGTCCGTCTGTCCGTCTGTCCGTCTGTCCGTCTGTCCGTCTGTCCGTCTGTCCGTCTGTCCGTCTGTCCGTCTGTCCGTCTGTCCGTCTGTCCGTCTGTCCGTCTGTCCGTCTGTCCGTCTGTCCGTCTGTCCGTCTGTCCGTCTGTCCGTCTGTCCGTCTGTCCGTCTGTCCGTCTGTCCGTCTGTCCGTCTGTCCGTCTGTCCGTCTGTCCGTCTGTCCGTCTGTCCGTCTGTCCGTCTGTCCGTCTGTCCGTCTGTCCGTCTGTCCGTCTGTCCGTCTGTCCGTCTGTCCGTCTGTCCGTCTGTCCGTCTGTCCGTCTGTCCGTCTGTCCGTCTGTCCGTCTGTCCGTCTGTCCGTCTGTCCGTCTGTCCGTCTGTCCGTCTGTCCGTCTGTCCGTCTGTCCGTCTGTCCGTCTGTCCGTCTGTCCGTCTGTCCGTCTGTCCGTCTGTCCGTCTGTCCGTCTGTCCGTCTGTCCGTCTGTCCGTCTGTCCGTCTGTCCGTCTGTCCGTCTGTCCGTCTGTCCGTCTGTCCGTCTGTCCGTCTGTCCGTCTGTCCGTCTGTCCGTCTGTCCGTCTGTCCGTCTGTCCGTCTGTCCGTCTGTCCGTCTGTCCGTCTGTCCGTCTGTCCGTCTGTCCGTCTGTCCGTCTGTCCGTCTGTCCGTCTGTCCGTCTGTCCGTCTGTCCGTCTGTCCGTCTGTCCGTCTGTCCGTCTGTCCGTCTGTCCGTCTGTCCGTCTGTCCGTCTGTCCGTCTGTCCGTCTGTCCGTCTGTCCGTCTGTCCGTCTGTCCGTCTGTCCGTCTGTCCGTCTGTCCGTCTGTCCGTCTGTCCGTCTGTCCGTCTGTCCGTCTGTCCGTCTGTCCGTCTGTCCGTCTGTCCGTCTGTCCGTCTGTCCGTCTGTCCGTCTGTCCGTCTGTCCGTCTGTCCGTCTGTCCGTCTGTCCGTCTGTCCGTCTGTCCGTCTGTCCGTCTGTCTGTCCGTCTGTCTGTCCGTCTGTTTGTCCGTCTGTCACAGGGCTCTATCTGAAATTTTCACCGATTATGTATTACTGTAGCCGCTATAACAACAAATACTAAAAATAAAAAATAGTAAAAAATTAAACTAGGTCGTCATACAAGAAACGTGTTTTTTCAGCGTTTTTAACTCTATCTGTATAATAGAATTAACTAGATACTTGAAATTTTTACTAATTATGTATTACTAATGACCACTATAACAACAAATACTAAGCATAACATAAAGTTAAAAATTAAAAGGGGTCGTCATACGAGAAACGTGTTTCTTCAGCGTTTTAAAACATTGTACTATGGTACGGAACTCTTCATATACGAGTCCGAATCGCACTTGCTACTACTTCAGAAATATCAAATATTGCTTATCATTATTAAAATGCATAGGGTAAAACCCGGATAGTTGCCCCACTTTTTGAAATTACTTAATATCTCTTTGTACAAAAAGCAAGATACTTTATTTGTCAAACGGGTAGGTACTTTTGTTTATTGTCTTCAAATTTATAAAAGGAATAAACATTATCTTTGATATTTACTAAGTATTGGCGATTTTTGCGGACCTCTAAATTTTGGGACAACTATTCCATATATGGGATAGTTGCCTATTCCATGTAAATTACGTTAAGGATAGATCATGTCAAGAAAGAGGACATCTATCTTGCAAAAACTTTGATCGCACCTAGCCGTCCAATGCAATCGCACGGAGACATGCAACACGGTCAACTTAGTTGTAGATGCAGAGTCTCTCGATAGATAAATTTAATAACATGTGTTTCATTTGCGAAACTAGAGTAATTGCAATCAAGGCAACTATACTCCCGGGGCGATTTTCCGGGTTTTACCCTAGTAAAACAAAATTAATTATTTGGGTATAAAATGTATTTACCATTTATCAATGTTTACTTGCGACCAGTTCATATTTTTTAAATAAGTAAAATAACCAATTTTTTTAAATTAAATTTACCAATAATATACTACTAATCTTTCTATGTAAAAAAATGAGGCTCTCATCTATAGATAACAATTATAAATCTGTATAATGGGTTTGCCATCAAAAGATATAAATACTTCAATTGAAGAAAATTACCGTTATATTTAGAGAATTCCTTTTGAAACAAACAAATCGATTAATTTCAAAGGAACAAGGCTCTTATTTTCGACATCGCCCGCAGCCTTTTTTCGACACAAGTAATTAACGGAACCGCTAGAAATAATATCGAGTAAGATATCGTCGCTCGACTCGCAGACCTAATGGTGTGTAAAATTAATGCGCTCCAGGTTTTGACAGTTTTCTATTAACTGTGGAAATTAATAATCCCATTGGCAGAATTGACTCCGTTACAATTTCATTATAATGAGTATTGTAAAAGTAAGTAAACAAATTATTATGTACTTTTTAGGGTTCCGTACCCGAAGGGTGCAAACGGGAAAACGGACAGACGGACAGACAGCGGAGTCTCAGTAATCTGAGACTCCGCTATCTGCCCGTCTGTCCGTCTGTCACAGGGCTCTAACTCTTGGACCGTAATAGCTAGACACCTAAAATTTTCACCGATTATGTATTACTATGGCCGCTATAACAACAAATACTAAAAATAAAAAAAAGTTGAAAATTAAAGGGGGTCGTCATACAGCGTTTTAAAACATTGTACGTTGGTACGGAACCCTTCATTTACGAGTCCGACTTGCACTTGCCTGTTTATTTCTCTTTCTGTCCTTGTCATAAAAAAATTAGACTTTATGTACCTGTCGTATGTGCCAGAGGTTTATGTATAATATCAAAGAATCAAATATTTATTTAGTCATTAGGTCATTGCATGCTTTTTTACACGTCATTAAATTTAGTAAACACTACATATTAAAATTTATTTATATTTAAATTAGTAGTAGCACAGAATAGGATACTAGTACTCCGTACAGAAGTCTCACTAGGCAAAGAAATTCAAAGAAATATGTGGTTAGCGATATGGTTTAACCCGCAAGCACTCGCGCCCTAAAAATTTACAGGAGCACTCACGTGTAGAGTATTTCCCTCACATTTTTAAGGCAGTGAATTTTTATCTGAAACATAAAAACATTTGAATTATTTTATTATCATATAATAAAATAACACTGTTTGATAAAATAAAGTAGTTGAAGTGACTTTTGAAATGACTTTTGATGAAACACTGTAGGTGTTTTATTAAAAGTCACTACTTACATGCACCATTTGGAGAAAAAATACAAAAAATAATTCTTTACATACTTAATCTTCATCAAATGCAAAAATCTATGCGTGATAAACAAAAAGAAAAATTTATTCCGTTCATCAATTTTCGTGCAGGCAAAACCCGTCTTTTTGTAGCTTGGACTTTTGGTTTTTGGGCTAAGTAATAAAAATTATTTCCAGGTCAAATTTAAGAAAATTTTTCTTCATATTTATCTAATGACTATTCTTTATCAGTGTCATGATCATTGCGCTCACTTTCTCCGTTGCTTTTTATATAATCGACCTAAAAAGACAGTTCTTTAATATTTTTGTAATAATCCTTCTTGATAACAAGCTAACATTTGTTATATTTTTTTATCAAAGTTTTTTAAAATATGCGTAGTATATTGTTTACTTTATTTATATTTGCCCATCATTTAATATAAACATGTCAATGAAACCTTTATTTTAGTCTAATTATTCATTTTATGTGACATATGGGTTCGAAAAAAATGCTAACATCGACCCTCGCGCGATGAGCAAAACCCCGCATGACAAGACCCGGCTGAACAAACTGCTTGTTCCAAGTAAACGGTAAACTTTGACACAGGGGAACTGTTGTGTATTTGACGGGGGAAGTATAAAACTAAGCTATACGGGAAATCGAGCAAATTCGTACTTCTTTCACTTAATGCCACCTGTTTTAAATTTACCGCGAGGGAAATGCTCATAGCGCAAGTGCTCGCGGGTTAATTTAGCTCACGTCAGAACTCAGCACCTTTTCGTTTAGATACCTAGACAGACATCCATTTCAGGCCAATTTCATCCTTATTACTTTGGACAAATGATTCGAAACTGAATTTAGCATTTGGAGGGGCCGCCGCGCTCTTAGTTATTACTACATTATTATGTAGGTATATTTTCGATACCTAAATGGGAAATGACACAGGCCTAGTAGTAGCGTAGCTGTAGCGTTATACAGGGTTACTTTCAAAACACTGGCAACATTTTTGGAGCAAGTTTATTTTATGATACTGAACTACTTTCCATAAAAACAATTGTATAAAAACGAAAAAAGAAATCGGCTTCCCATACAAATTAGCGCTCAGCCAAATGGATTTTGTATGGAAATCGAAATGTGAAAAAAAAATATTAAGCTAGGGGAAAGTGTCGATTTTTGCATGGTTATTAGAGCTAGCGAAGTCTATACTGTTATCACAGAACCACTAGTATCATTGACCCGACTAGCGTAAAGATAAAAGGAAGTTTACGATTTTCGACTTATTGAAGTGGTCGACTTTCGGCTGTTTGCTGGCTATAAAGCTATATGAAATCACACTATACAATGTGGAAGGGACATACCCGTAATAAATCGAACCACGGTTTATACTACATCATAATAGTTTAATGAAATTAAAATAACAGCCAAAAAACAAAAATAAATTTCGGCATTTCCATACAAAAGTGTGCGGCGCCCGGGCAATTTGAATGGGAATGTCGAATTTTTTTTGACTGTTATTTTAATTTCATTAAACTATTATGATGTAGTATAAACCGTGGTTCGATTTATTACGGATACGTCCCTTCCACGTTGTATATGGCGCCCTCCATAGGCCAAATTGATTCATAACGTGTTGGGTTTCAAATGAAAGGTCTTAATTAGCATATTTCAAACTGGCTGCTGTGCCTGCAGTACCTAATTGGGTAAAGATACTTTTCAGCAAGAAGCTTTATGATTTTTCGGTTTCCGGATTTTATTTTTTAAACTTATATCTTGTAATAAAAAATGTATCAAATCCAGCAGGTAGTAGACTTCATTATGCGTCATCACATCAGTTTATTCGTGACATATTTATGTCAAGTTGACATTATCTTACGAGATAACACGCCGTGATCGTTGATCTTCCTCCTATGTTTTATTGAACACTCGTATCCCATATCTATATAACACAAGATGTGTGGTTTAAAAAGTACAATTTTGATATTTTCTTTATTGATTATAAATGTGATTGCTGATTTAAGGGTAGATCCACTAGTTGATACCAAACTTGGGCTGATTAGAGGGTTGAGAGCCAATGATGGGGATTATTCCATGTTTATGGGTATACCATTCGCAAAAGTAAGGGAAGACAACCCGTTTGGTGTAAGTATGTAACTGATAAGTTAAATTGTAAAACTAAAATCTGGTCAAAATTGGCATAGAGCTGAAAATTATTCTGTTTATACAGTTTCAGTATATTTTGTTAGACTCTGTATTGAGACAATCATTATAGATGAAACTTTAAAAACCCCATGTCTAAAAAATGTCTAAAAACATTCAAAGTCAAAGGATTGCAAATGTGTTTTGTTTTGCATCATATTACTCACTTCCAAGCAGATAACTGACCCCTCCCTGACCTGACCAACCAGGAGTTAAGCGCCAAAGAGTCAGATATCGGTTGGCAAGTTTGGTTTTTTAAATATTTATAATATTTTGTGTCATATAAATTAGGGAATTAGTTCTAAACCTAATGGTAACTTATTTCTCTTATTCTTATAAATCAGTGAGTGTAGTTGAACAAAGTATACTTAAACTAAAAAAATAAATAAAAAAAATGTTTCAGGATGCGATTTCCCAAGAGCCATTTGATGACGTTTTTGAAGCATACGATGACTCCGCAATCTGCCCTCAAATTGAAGAATTCAATCAAACACTGACAGGAACTCTTGATTGTCTCCATTTAAACATTTACGTTCCCGATTCTGCTAGTTCACGAAACCGACTACCAGTCTTAGTTTGGATACATGGAGGAGGATTCAGTGCTGGCTTTTCTGGACGATTTGTCTACGGACCCAAATACCTAGTCAGACATGACATAATTTTGGTAACAGTTAATTACAGACTTGGAATCTATGGATTTATGTGCCTTGATACCCCTGATATACCAGGTAATCAAGGTTTTAAAGATCAGCTGTTAGCTCTTAGATGGATAAAAGATAATATTGAAGCATTTAGTGGAGATTCAAATAAAATAACAGCTTTTGGTGAAAGTGCTGGTGCAATGGCTGTTGGCTTCCATTTACTGTCTCCTCATGAGAAATTATTTAATAATGCAATAATACACAGTGGAGCATCTCTAACACCAACTTTTTACGAACCCGTGAAAAATGCTCCACTCTTATTAGCGGAATATCTTGGCTTTGAAACTAACAATATAAATGATGCTATTTCATATTTAGCTAGTCTTGACACAAATTCAATTATCGCAGCAGGAGCTGCATTGAATCTTATTTTCAGACCGTGTGTTGAACAAGAGTTAGATAATGTTGAGAGATTTATTACTGAAAATTGGATAACTGCATCAATTCCAAAAGTAAGAAATATGCCTGTATTGATGGGTTTTAACAACCAAGAACTTTTAAATGTATACGGGCTTAAAGATGCAATATTTGATGAAAAATTAATTAGAGATTTCATTAAAATTGGAATAGATGTTGATAATGAATCTTTTAACGGCATGGAAGAATTAGTAAGACAATTTTACATTGGTGATGCACTGATCACTGAAAATGTTAGATGGGAAATCATTAATTTTGCATCCGATTTTAAATTTATTCATCCTACTTTTAGAACCATTAAAAAATACATAGAAAATGGCGCTGGTAATATCTTTCATTACGTTTTTTCTTACACTGGAGATAGAAACCTTGCAAAGAAAAAGTTCAATATTACCATTGGGGAAGCATCTCATGAAGATGAAATCGGGTATCTCTTTGATGTTTCGTTCTTCAGCCAAAACCCAACAGCCGAAGATCAGTTGGTGATTGACCGAATGACTACCATGTGGTCAAACTTTGTCAAGTATAGGTAAGTTTATTTTTAAATAAGTGTTTACGTGTAAAATTACTATTTCTGAGACTATTTAAATAATTTAAAAATATTAAGTACCTATGTAATACTTGGAGTTAAAATCATGAACTGGCACGCTGATGCCAGTGACTTCCTTGTCCATGTAATTTGCATCTGCCATAACGAGTGTAATGGTAATGATGACATAGTCATTTAAAGTAGCACATAGTATTATTAATTTCAACATATAAAGGATTTTGAGCATGCATCATGGTGCCAGAAAAGCTAACTGCGTTTCCTCTCTGAATACCTTGCTAATTTGTTGAGCAAAGAAGAAGCACTTAAGTCACCAGTGGCGGTAATTAGGCGCATTGTTTCTTTTTGAGGAAGGCGCTGGGCCCCATGTTCCAAACATTTCTACCCAAAACGGCGCAAATGTGCAATCATCACACACACAAAAGACACAAATTTGCTTCGCTTGGTAATCTCAGCACCTTTGGCAGCTAATTCGGCTCTAAAGACACATATCACACTTTTAACTTTTGTAAATTATAATTTCTTATTATTTCTTCATAGTCTTCATTTCTATAATTGTCTTGATTTCAGCGACCCGACGCCTGAACTATCCGACATCCTCACAACTAAGTGGACCCCTATCACACAAGGGTCTTTGCATCACTACCTGGAAATCAATTCTGAGTTAAACTCTAAAACAAGACCCCTCAGCAAAAGAATGACCTTCTGGGACCTGTTCTACAAAATGAATCACGACTTGCAAAGGATTTATCCGGGGAACAATATTATATAACTTTTTTTAGTAAACATTTTAATCTGAAAATACCTTATTTCTCTTACAATTTTGTGCATTCTGTTATTACTTAATAAAACAAAATCTGTTATAGTTTAAAACGGAGTCTTACGTTAGTACTCACTCTGTTTTTAAGCTGAGTTGATTTGTCATTCAATTTATTAAAAAGAAGTTGCTATTTGTATAAATAAAAATTTTAAGGATGTATATAGTTTTCTATTAACTCATTCACTGCGTACACGAATTAACATAACCGCGCAACGAGATCTAAAAGTACTAGTTAGGTATGTTCTTACCATAGTGACGCTACGAGATTTTTAGGTTTCGTGGGGACTATCCACTTTAACCCTAGATAACTAAACTATCCTGGGAGTTACACAATAACTAAACATTCGTCTAACGGACTACGCATTGATTCGTATAAAGGGCTTGTTGTGAATAGAGACAAGTAGAAATAATTTTATACTAATGATGCCACATACCTTTTATACACATCTACATTATGGGTGCCACAAATTGCATTTTTACATCTAAGGCATCAACGTTTGGTCTTCCTTAGCAATTTCGACGTGCAAACGTATAATTTTTTTTGTAATATTTCATACATAAGGAAATGGAGCAGATTCTTTATATGATTCACCAAGGATATCTCCTATCATGACCTTGATGTCACGTCTCAAAGTTACCGTCCGAACAAGTTGCCGCAACCAAGGCTCCATGAGGTGGTTTGTCAATTTCAAAACAAAATCTCACCGTGTTACTATTTTTTTATTATTTTTGATGTTATTCGCGACGTATAATAACAAAAGTAGGAGTAATCTTAGTGCAGATGACCATGTACGATGTTTTTCACTGGATAAAAATCGAAGAGTTGCTAAAGCACAAGCAAGCGACGTAGTATGTAGTATGCTTCTTTCCATGTTTGACAATATAAAATTATCCGAATCAATAATTTGGGTTCTGTTGTCTTTTACTTGGTACTAAAAAATCATCTTCAGAACCCAAAGATTGGCACGAGATATCAGTTTTAATGCTGATATTGTATTGACTATCAACCTTCCAATTATTTGTCATCACCACAGAAGTTAAATTATCTTGTTACTTTTATCAGAGTAATCAATCTTAATAAACGTGAATTTCTACTTTCAGCCTAGGACACATGTTTCCATTTATAAATCCATCAATAATATTAGGTATATGAGAAAAAGTTGAAAACAATTAGTAGTATGAATGACATCTTACTATTAAACCCTAGTCATTAAAAAATAACCGTTTTTATGAAGTTCATATTATTTCCTAGTATGCTTATGTATATTATCTAATTATAATACAAACATTTATTAGATTTATTTATTTGAAAATACTAATATAAAATAAAATGCAATTTAGGTACCTTTGAAAATCTGCACCTGTTATAACTAAACTTTCGTCATATAGACGACGCGGTGGTTATAAATCACAAATAAAGACAATTGTTTGCGCAAACGCCGCATTTGTGCTACTTTTTACTCTAATTATGAAGGTATACAAAGGCGTGCAAGCAGGGGGTACGCGAAAGTTTGTGAACTAGACTTAGGGGTCGCGTAGTCTGCCAGACGAATGTTTAGTTATCTAGGGTTAAATGAATATATTTTTATAAAAAAGGCTCAAAACATGTTTTATTATCTGCTTCCGCTCGCAACTATGATAAAAAATATGGCCAAAAAGTCAAAAAACTAATAACGAGAACCTTAGGATATTGCTACGCACTGAACAAAGGCAAATTACGTACGCTATTAGATCTCTTAACGAAGCTATTTATTAATTTCGATAAAATTCATAGTGATAGGAATTTAATAACAAGAAAACAATATTCATGATACTAATGGATTATTTAATTCACTTCTTGTCGCATCATATTTTATGCCAGCAGTTACGAGAAATGCAACACTGGTTTCATTCTACGAATGGGAGATTCTAATTTGTGACCAATCGAATATTAAACCGACGGCTTATCCCACAGATCTGTATATCTTGGTCTGAGGCTTATCTACTGATAGATAATTTTCCGAAATTTTTCAAATGATGGAATTTTTTTGTTAAGTATTTTCAGAAAAATATCATAATTATTGGAGAAATAATGAAAAAATATTGCCTACTATATTGGAATATATTAAGCAATATTTTTGCATTATTTCTCTTAGATTATTTTTATTATCATTATTCTTCGAAGAAAAAACATGTTAATGAGTAAGAAACAGGGACCGGACAAACCGTTATTTTGCTTAACCCTTTGAAAGGCATTCTAATAATACTCGTATTGTGTAACCAGTAAAGTTGCTAACCGAATCAAATGTTATCCCATATGATTTGGGATACCAAAGGGGTACCTTTCAAAGGGGTAACCCATTGTTTATAGCGCATAGCATATATGGTTTTCCATTTTAAACGCTAAGCAGTTAATTTAACTAATTTCACACCCCGCTCCCCCGCTCCTGAAGGCCTATATATGCAACAACGCACTTAGTAAATTATAAAAATATATTTGTAGGTTGGTATTGTATGGGCAGTATACTTGTGCTATTATTCAAATTTGGACTATTTGGCTTTAGCATAAGGCATTCATTAACCTATAATATACAGTAGGCAAGTGATAGTATCGACTAATGTCAAAACAACCACTTGTTACTGAGAAAAACCTTCTCTAATCCGGTAATAATAAAGATAAAACTTGCTTAAAATCTGCTCGGCTAATCTCTATAAAAGGCTTATCGCTACGAAGGGGTTTGATGAGTGTTTTAATAGAAACACTCTAAGTTCCAATCAAAGGGATATTCTTTCAAGATAGCGCTTATGAAGCAAACTGAACGGCTTTTGCACCGAACGAACTTTGGTTAGCAAACCCTTACTAAAAACCCCCTCAAAAACACGTGAAGGGGATAGCGGTCCTGTCTCTGGCAAAATAACATTATTGCGGTATCATATCCTCAAGCTCCACCTCCTCCAAAACAAAGTTGGTAACGTACACTGGAAATGTTGTTTAAAGATGTAATATTATTGTAGGTATATAGATTTCCGTGTAATTATTGTTTTTATTATTTCAAAACATAGTGAACTTTTGGATTAGGAAATACGAGTATATTGGAGAAATATTCAGACGTCAGGCAGGCGGGCGGTCGTAAAACCGTTTTTAACTTTTCCAGCTATTTCTTCTCCACTTCGCAAGGTCTTTGGCATTATTGGGTGACCATTGACATGCATGTTATATTAGGAAAAGAAAAAGCAGGAAAGCGTACCCCGGGCTCCGAAACTGCACAGCTGAGGATGCAACCGGGAATGCGCCTAAACAAGATCTCTGCTTCTTCATCTAAATGAAGAAGCAGAGATCTTGTTTTAAAAAATGTTGCGAATCCAGCAGGTAGTAAACTCTAATCATTACTTATGTGTTATTAGTTTACACGTGAGATATGTCAAGTATGACATTATCTTACATGATAACCATCCAGTGATCGTTTATCTTCCTTTAATGTTTTATTGACTGCACTCGAACACTCGTATCCCTATACGCAAGATGTGTGGTTTCAAATGTACGATTTTGATATTTTCCTTATTTATTATAAATGTGATTGCTGATTTAAGGGTAGATCCACTAGTTGATACCAAACTTGGGCTGATCAGAGGGTTAAGAGCCAATGATGGGGATTATTCCATGTTTATGGGTATACCATTTGCAAAAGTACGGGAAGACAACCCGTTTGGTGTAAGTATGTAACTGATAAGTGAAATACTTTCAAACTATCGCGTTGCATTATTATTAAATTAATGCATACGGGAATTAACGCGAAACGTACCTTGCCGTATGCATTAATTTAATATTAATGATAAGTGAAATTATGAAACTTTAAAATCTGGTCAAAATTTGCAAAGACCTAAAAATTGTTCTACGTGATTAACGTTTAAGAGCGTTCATCCGTTAGAATCGCGCTGGCGTCAAAAGTTAAGACTTCTGCCTGAAGATAAAACATTGAAGTGTTTAGTTTTCAGACAAGATCTTCTGCCTCACTTTATCCCATCATCTGGGGTCGGCGCAGTATGTCTTCTCCTTCCATAATCCTCTATTTCCCGTTATACTAATATCTACTACTACTTTCCCCATATCCTGTAGTTTTCAGACAAGATATTAACATCATATTACGCACACTTTTATAATCTACTTTTTGGTTTTTAAATATTTCAAAATATTGGGATAGTTTTCCAATTAAAATACTTTTTTAACAGATCCGTTTTCAATTCGGCGCTCGACCGTCTACGCAGATGCAACAGATCAGTAAAATTAAAGTAAAAAAAAGATTAGATAAATTATGACCTAACAAAATGAGGTCATTGATTAGTTTATGATTTTTTAAAAAACACGTTTTATGACAGTTTTAATTGAAAATAATAAAAGTGTCATTTTTAGGGTTCCGTACCCAAGGGGTGCAAACGGGACCCTATTACTGAGACTCCGCTGTGTCTGTCCATCTGTCCGTCTGTCCATCTGTCTGTCCGTCTGTCTATCCGTCTGTCACAGGGCTCTATCTCTTGAACCGTAATAGAACTTGACTAGACACTTGAAATTTTCACCAATCATGTATTACTGTGGCCGCTATAACAACAAATACTAAAAATAGAAAAGTTAAAAATTGAAGGGGGTCGTCATACAAGAAACGTGTTTTTTTTCAGCGTTTTTAACTCGATCTTTATAATGGTATTAACTAGATACTTGAAATTTTCACCAATTATGTATTACTATAACCACTATAACAACAAATACTAAAAATAAGATAAAGTTAAAAATTAAAGGGGGTCGTCATACAAGAAACGTGTTTCTTTACTGTTTAAAAACATTGTACGGTGGTGGCGAGTCGGACTTGCCCGTTTATTTGTAATTTTCCGTGATATTAAAAGTGTTATCTTAGGCACAGAATACATAAGAGTCAAACAGAATGGTATCTCACAGCGTCTCCCGCAAATTGGCGTCCCGGCACCTCTCCCCCGCACTTTGTGAGCTTTGACAGCTCCAAACCAGGGTTTAATTACTAGCCGCACGCAATACGCGACGTGTGTTGTCTTGAGAACTGTCAACCAATAGTAACCATCATGGTGAGAAGGTGCGCGTATAATAATTGTTTATCCACCCAATACTCTAAAGAACGTATATTTCATACATTTCCAAATGATGAAAACAAGTAAGCAAAGCAACAATATAATTTCACGTTATTACCCAGCAACCATCTTGATATATATACCCTTCTCGCTCTCTCGCATTGGCGGGAGATACACAAGAGCGAGATTGTAACATTACCGGATTGCTAATAAGCAATCCGGTAATGTTACATAGGCTCCTCGCTCACAGGTAATCACATACACGCAGATGCCAACTAGATTCTCGCGGGTTATAGTGCTAAATGCCATTGTTGACAATGATAACTTGACATGCTGTGCGTGTAGGAGTGAAAACATTTGTTTTTTTTTTTATTGAATTTATTCATATAATTACCGTATAGTTTTGCGCCGAATATGCAAATTACTATATTACAATAGTGAAATTAGTGCGTTACATTATAAATGAATCAATAATAATCAGTAAAGTGAACTAATGGTGAAATGGACAATGGACATAATGAAAAATATTTGTGAAGTGATATTATGTAGCTGTTTCCGACTTTTCTGTAACATTTAATACATATAAAACAGAATATTTTTTACGTCATAGTGTTCGCAAATCTTCCGGGATGGAAAAATATAATCGTAAATATGTCGAACTCGTTAGTAGGTAAGTATTAAAATAATTCTGCGGTGCGACCCTAAGTATAAAACTCACACATCGACGTGTGTACAGATAAATTGTTTCGTTTGTAGTAGTAGTAGGTATATATGTTACTCTGAATCAATGGAGAGTCATACCAGTGTCTTAGGTCAAAATGTAAAATTTTTTTTACTTAGCATGTAAAATCATTCATACTCTAAAATATCGTTCCATTTTTTTTTGATAAGACTTATTCGTATTTTACTATGATTTTTTAGTACTCCTATATAATGGGCGCGAAAGAATATGCGCCAGCGATTAGCGCACTTTCGCGTCCATTAAATAGGTAAAAAAAAATCACGTCGATGACACGTTTAATATCACGAAAAATTACAAAAATGACACTTTTAACTAAAAAAGTATTGTAATTCGAAACAATCCCAATATTGTAAATATTTTAAAACCAAAAAGTAGATTATGAAAGTGTGCGTAATATTATGTAAATATCTTGCCTGAAAAGTAAACTTTAATTGTTTTATCTTTAGGCGGAAATCGTAACTTTTGACGCCAGCGCAATTCTAACGGATGAATACTCTTAACAAATTACACTGAAAATATTTTAAGGCTGAATTCGAACAAATTTTCCCATGGAACATATTTCGAAAAATGAAAAATAATTTTTGACCTCCCATACAAGTTGACGGATCAGCTGATTCGAGTTTGCATGGAAAGCTAAAATTTTTATTTTTATTTTTCAATATATGTTCTAAATGTACTGAAAATATTTTAATTAGTTTTAACCGTAATGATAACTTATTTATCTTGGTCATAAAAATGTTTCAGGATGCGTATCCCCAAGAGCCATTTGATGACGTTTTTGAAGCATACGATGACTCCGCAGTCTGCCCCCAAATTGAAGAATTCAATCAAACACTGACAGGAACTCTTGATTGTCTCCATTTAAACATTTACGTTCCCCATTCTGCTAGTTCACGAAACCGACTACCGGTCTTAGTTTGGATACATGGAGGAGGATTTAATACTGGATTTTCTGGACGATTTATCTATGGACCCAAATACCTAGTCAGACATGATATAATTTTAGTAACAGTTAATTATAGACTCGGAGTCTATGGATTTATGTGCCTTGATACCCCTGATATACCAGGTAATCAAGGTTTCAAAGATCAGCTGTTAGCTCTCAGATGGATCAAAGATAATATTGAAGCATTTGGTGGAGATACAAATAAAATAACAGCTTTTGGTGAAAGTGCTGGTGCAATTGCTGTCGGTTTCCATTTACTGTCTCCTCATGAGAAATTATTTAATAAAGTAATAATACACAGTGGCGCAACTCTAACACCAACTTTTTACGAACCGGTGAAAAATGCTCCATTCTTATTAGCTGAATATCTTGGCTTTGAAACTAACATTATGAACGATGCTATTTCATATTTAGCTAGTCTTGACACAGATTTAATTATCTCCGCAGGAGATGCATTGAATCTTATTTTCAGACCGTGTGTTGAACAAGAGTTAGATAGTGTTAAGAGATTTATAACTGGAAATTGGATAACTGCATCGATTCCAAAAGTAAGAAATATGCCTGTATTGATGGGTTTTAACAACCAAGAACTTTTATATGTATACGGGCTTGAAGACGCAATATTTTATGAAAATTTATTTAAAGATTTTATTAAAGTTGGAATTGATATCGATAATGAATCTTTTAACGGCATGGAAGAATTAGTAAGACAGTTTTACATTGGTGATGCACTGATCACTGAAAATGTTAGATGGGAAATCATTAATTTTGCATCTGATTTCAAATTTATTCATCCTACTTTTAGAACCATAAGAAAATACATTGAAAATGGCGCTGGTAATATCTTTCATTACGTTTTTTCTTACGCTGGAGATAGAAACTTTGTGAAGGAGATGAACAATATTACCTTTGGCGAAGCATCTCATGCAGATGAACTCGGGTATCTCTTTGATGGTTCGTTCTTCAGTGAAAACCCAACAGCCGAAGATCAGTTGGTGATTGACCGAATGACTACCATGTGGTCAAACTTTATCAAGTATAGGTATGTTCATTTTTAAATAAGTGTTTACTTGTAAAGTTCCTATTTCTGAGAATATTTTAAATAATTTAACAAATTCGAGTATAAAATGCCAAAGTGTCAAAAACGCTCAATGCGTGTCCACTCTGAATACCTATGCTAAATCGTTGAGTAAAGAAGAAGCACTCTTGTCACCAGAGGCGGTAATCAAGTGCGTATTTTCTTTTTGAGGAAGACGCTGGGACAATGTTAAAAAAAATTCCACCCTAAGCGGCACAAATATGCAATGATCACTGAAAGACAATAATTTGCTTTGCTTGGCAAGGTCAGCACCTTTGGCACATATAACATTTTTCACTTGTTGATTATAATTCCTTATTATTTTTTCACAGTCTTCATTTCTATAATTGTCTTGATTTCAGCGATCCCACGCCTGAACTATCCGACATCCTTACAACTAAGTGGACCCCCATCACTCAAGGGTCTTTACATCACTACCTGGAAATCAATTCTGAGTTAAACTCTAAAACAAGACCCCTCAGCAAAAGAATGACCTTCTGGGACCTGTTCTACAAAATGAATTACGACTTGCAAAGGATTTATCCGGGAAATAATATTATTTAAATAACTTTTCAATCTGAATCAATTTATTACTTTTACAATTTTGTGCATTCTGTTATTAATAAAACAAAATCCGTCTTATTTTATAATCAACTGTAACGTAAGAACGTTAACTGTTTTTAAACAGTTGATTTGTCATTCAGTCTATTAAATGAAGTTGCTATTTGTATGACATATTATTAGATGTATTTATATAGTTTTCTATTACCTTCTTCACTGCGTAAATGAATTCATGTAACCTGCCATAATCGCGCAACGAGATCTCAAAGTACTTGTTACGTTCTTACCATAGTGAAGCTGCGTGTCCGCACGAAACCTAAAAGATGTCGTCTTTTAGGTTTCGTACGGACAGTCCACTTTAAATCAATATATTTTTATAAAAACAGCTCAAAACATGTTTCTTTTTATATGTATCGGTAGATGATGAATGTATTATTTTTTGTTTCCACTCGCAATTTTAATAAAAAAATAAGGCCAGAAAATCAAAAACAAATAACGTGAACCTTAGTATCTCGCTACGCACCAAAAGAAAGCAAATTACGTATGCTAAGGTCTCTTAATAGAAATATTTGTTAATTTCGATAAAAATGGTGATGGGAATTTAACGATATTGATGATATAGGTATGTAGTTACATAATTATTTGAATGTTGTCAAGTATTCAACAATGTTTTAAACATATCATATTTGCTGTGCTCTCTAATAAAGACAAAACTGTCGAACTCTTGCAGAAAGTTGATACAACACTTATTCATTTTGTTGCAGGCTTCGTACAAAGTTGTTACGAAATCCTATGCTAATATATCCGAGTTATTTTATTTTTCATGATCCAAGGGTGCCCGCCGCCATAATAAAAAACATAATAGCGACCAGACATCATTAATCTGCAAATAGTGCGTTTCGTAGTCCATAGGATCTCGTAACAACTTTGTACGAAGCCTGCTAAGAAATTTTTTGTTGTATCAAGCTACTTTGCACAAAGGATTTCTATCGCGGTGCAGAGATGGGCAGACGGACGGATGGACGGACGGCCGAACAGCGGGGCCTTAGCAATAAGGTTCCATTTTTAGCCTTTGGGTATGGAACCAAAAGCGCGCTAAGCACACTGCCAAAAAGGTGGCGTGGTCATGTGTGCATATTGACGATTACAACTCTTCTAACTTTTTGAATCGTTATATCTCAGAAACGGTGGTTCTTAGGCAAAAAAAAGTATAAAGACATTATGTATAGATAATTATCTGATCTACAATTTGTATCTGAACTATTTTCATGATAAAACTTACCGTTTTGCTAAAAATCCCGAATAACCCGTTTTTGTGACTTTTGACCCCTAATAAATTTTATCCAGGTATCTGATGATTGTGTGTGTTTTGTTGAGTGTTTTAAACAATCCTTCCAACTTTCAGCTAGGTGCGAATTATTGTAACCTCGGATGTCTAAATTGACCGGACTATATAGCGGCCACAGTAATACATAATTAGTAAAAAAGTAGAAAAAAGTGTGAAAATCTTAATGCGGTTTACAGAATACATCTACTTACCAACAAAAAAGTGGCTGTGACATACGGACGGACAGACAGACAGACAGACATGACGCATCTATAAGGGTTCCGCTTTTTGCCATTTGACTACGGAACCCTAAAAATCAAGTAAATAGCTATTACAGTTCTAGAGATAGAGCCCTGTGACAGATGGACAGACAGCGGAGTCTCAGTAATAGGGCCCTTTGGCACCCTTCGGGTACGGAACCCTAAACAATTATAAATATGGTATAGTCCGTGGTTCAAAAATATTTAAGCATTACCTAACTGGTAGGTACTTTTCAGAATGAAGCTACTTGTTTTTCGGTTTCCGGATCTTATATCTTGTTTTAATAATTAAATTTTTCACAAAAAAAACAACCTATTTTTTTAGGAGTTTCTTTCATATCTCCAAAGTTCTTCATCATATCTGCACCAAACTAAAATGGGACCAACTTGGTAGTAAAGGCTTTCAAATTAAAAAAAATAATTATCAAAATCAGTTCACAATTGGCGAAGATATCGCGTAACAAACATACATAAAAAAAAACAAAAAACAAAAATAAAAAAAACATACAGTCGAATTGATAAGCTCCTCCTTTTTTGAAGTCGGTTAAAATGTTGCGAATCCAGGCGGTAAACTCTAATCATTGTGCGTGATCAGATAACTATGCGATACTAATGTCAAGTGTTACATATCTTACATGATAACCATCAGGTGGTCGTTTATCTTCCTGTAATGTTTTATCGACTACACTCGAACATTCGTATCCCTTTCTTACATAATATAAGATGTGTAGTTTAAAATGTACGATTTTGAAATTTTCTTTATTGATAATAACTGTGATTGCTGATTTAAGGGTAGATCCACTAGTTGATACCAAACTTGGGCTGATTAGAGGGTTGAGAGCCAATGATGGGGGTTATTCCATGTTTATGGGTATACCATTTGCAAAAGTAAGGGAAGACAACCCTTTTGGTGTGAGTATGTAACATATATGTGAAATTGTGAAACTAAAATCTGGTCAAAATTTACATAGAGCTGAAAATTGTTCTATGTATAAAGTTTCAGCATATTTTTTTAGTTTTTAAAATAAAATCAGTTTTTGTCAATGTAAAAGGCTAGCTTTCACAGGACAAACATCATTGCCTAGTGTGGCATTAGCAATCATTTATGTACATACTAACATTTTAGCTTAATTTATAAATTATTAGTCATGTACCCTAGTTTAAAAGTTTGTTCAATAAACGCATTTTGTATATTTTGCATTGTATTTGTTTGAACCTGTATTTGGAAGTACCATTATAAATTAAAAGTAAGTAATCCCACGTTAAAAAAAAATCAATAGTACAAGTGGGAGAGTTAGCCAGGCAGATAGCTGACCAGGATTTCAACAAAAGCGCCAGGGGGTCAGCTATATGTCAGCACGTTTTTTTTTATTTTAGTTTTTTTGGCATAAATTAGTTTTGACCGTGATTGTAACTTATTAAAATCAGTAAGTGATATTTAACTAAGTATACTTAAACTAAAAAAAAAAAAAAAAATTTTTCAGGATGCGATTCCCCAAGAGCCATTTGATGATGTTTTTGAGGCATACGATGACTCCGCAATCTGCCCCCAAATTGAAGAATTCAATCAAACACTGACAGGAACTCTTGATTGTCTCCATTTAAACATTTATGTTCCCCATTCTGCTAGTTCACGAAACCGACTACCAGTCTTAATTTGGATATATGGAGGAGGATTCAGTATTGGCTTTTCTGGACGATATCTCTACGGACCCAAATACCTAGTTAGACATGACATAATTTTAGTAACAGTTAATTACAGACTCGGACCCTATGGATTTATGTGCCTTGATACTCCTGACATACCAGGTAATCAAGGTTTCAAAGACCAGCTTTTAGCTCTCAGATGGATTAAAGATAATATTGAAGCATTTGGTGGAGATTCAAATAAAATAACAGCTTTTGGTGAAAGTGCTGGTGCAATGGCTGTCGGCTTCCATTTACTGTCTCCTCATGAGAAATTATTTAATAAAGTAATCATACAAAGTGGCACAACTCTAACACCAACATTTTACGAACCCGTGAAAAATGCTCCACTTTTATTAGCTGAATATCTTGGCTTTGAAACTAACAATATGAATGATGCTATTTTATATTTAGCTAGTCTTGACACAGATTCAGTTATCTCAGCAGGAGCTGCATTGAATCTTATTTTCAGACCGTGTGTTGAACAAGAGTTAGATGATGTTAAGAGATTTATAACTGGAAATTGGATAACAGCATCGGTTCCAAAAGTAAGAAATATGCCTGTTTTAATTGGTTTTAATAACCAAGAACTTTTAAGTACATACGGGATTGAAGACGCAATATTTTATGAAAATTTATTTAAAGATTTCATTGGAATTGGAATTGATATTGATAGTGAATCTTTTGATGGCATGGAAGATTTAGTAAGACAGTTTTACATTGGTGATGCACTGATCACTGAAAATGTTAGATGGGAAATCATTAATTTTGCATCCGATTTTAAATTCATTCATCCTACTTTTAGAATCATTAGAAAATACATAGAAAATGGCGCTGGTAATATCTTTAATTACGTTTTTTCTTACGCTGGAGATAGAAACGTTGTTAAAAAGATGAACAATATTACTATTGGGGATGCATCTCATGCAGATGAAATTGGGTATCTATTTGATGTTTCGTTCTTAAGCGAAAACCCAACAGCCGAAGATCAGTTGGTGATTGACCGAATGACTACCATGTGGGCAAACTTTGTCAAATATAGGTAAGTTTATTTTCACAGATACAGATACACTATCACGTCTTTATCCCTAACGGGGTAGACAGAGCCAAGGGCGGTAAAGCCCAGGCCACTTTTAGCGTAATGGTGGGCATGAAGGTGGAAAAGGGAAATCATAATAGTGATGGGTTGCTAACCGTATCGCATATTCATATGATCCAGATTCTCGCCCATTCCCTCAATCGGCTTTTACGATCTGCACGGGAAGAGAAGCAGCTGGTACATTCTATGTTTTTTCTTTTCTCCCAGACCAGCAAAGAAGTTTATTTTTAAATAGTTGTTTACTTGTATATTTCCTATTTCGGAGAAGATTTTATTTATTATTTGCCTGCAAAACATATGTGTCTTCTGTGTCACAGAAAAGCAATTTTAATATATCTACATGTTTTTTTATTTAATTAGTAAGCTTGTATGTATTTAGCAGCCCAAAACACTATTTGTTATTTTGTGAACAATGCTGTGGGCTACGTTATTGATAACTCTTTTTATGTATAAATTGTATATTGTATTGGTATTTATAATGTAGCTGTTTGTTGTTCCTATTAAATAAATAAAAATAAAATAAAAGATTTAAAATAATTTCGTAATATTAGGTATGTAATACTTGCAGTGATATTCATGAACTGGCGGGCTGATGCCAGTGACGCCCTTGTCGCCCTTGTCTCTACCATGCCATTGCATCTCCCATTAACCCTTTAACCGCGATCGTCGGATTAATGCGACAAAATTTTCGTGTCCATTTCGCGAGCGTCGGATTTATCCGACCAAAAACCAAGGATATTCACAATTCCTCGCGCTGGGAGCACGACAACTGATATAAAGTCTCGCGGTGAAAGGGTTAGAATGGTTATGATGACAATATATCCATTTTAAGTATTAGCCACTAAACTTTATCCGTCTTATTATAAAAACAGGACTAACTTTGTGACTAGGTTTAAACCATTACCCGCCTAAATCAAGTTGACATCTAGTAATATCACACTATGTCACCTGTCAATATCAACTTGATTTGGGCGGATAATGTTTTAAATCTAGTAACAAAAATAGTCCTGTTTTTATAATAAGTCGGTATTTATATAAAAATATAAAGGATTTTGAGTATACTACATAGTGCCAAAAACACTGGCTGCGTTTCCTCTCTGAATAGCTATGCTAATTCGGTGAACACGTTCGTGCACGTGATTAGGCGCCTATTTTATTTTTGAGAAGGGCACCTGGTCCTCATGTTCCAAACATTTCCACTAGGGCACAAATATGCAATCTTCACTGAAAGACACTTGCTTTGCTTGGTAAGCTCAGCGCCTTTGGCAGCTGATCCTGCTTTCGAGCCACACACTTTTCATTTATGTAAATTATAATTCCTTATTATTTCTTCACAATCTTCATTTTTATAATTGTCTTGTTTTCAGCGACCCTACGCCTGAACTATCCGACATCCTTACAACTAAGTGGACCCCCATCACTCTAGGATCTTTACATCACTACCTGGAAATCAATTCTGAGTTAAACTCTAAAACAAGACCCTTCAGCAAAAGGATGGCATTCTGGGACCTGTTTTACAAAATGAACCACCACTTGCAAAGGATTTATCCAGGGAACAATATTGTTTAAATTACTTTTTTAGTAAACAATCAGAAAATACTCTATTTAAATTTTTTGTACGTATGCTATTAGATCTCTTAACGGAAATATCCCAATCCCAACTAATAATATAAATGCGAAAGTGAGTTTGTATAGGTATTTGTTTGTTTGTTACCTCTTCACGCTTTATCTACTGAGCCAATCTTCTTGAAAATTCGCATACACATAGTTAGGAGTACTGAGAAGGACATAGGGTACCTTTCATCCCGGAAAAAAGTAATGTTCCCGTAGAATACGCGAGCAAAGCCGCGGGCAAAAGCTAGTCTGTTGATAACGATAAAATATATTAACAACAAGAAAAAAATATCGATGATACACATAATTATTTGAATTTTGTCAAGGATTTAACAATGTTTTTATAGGCAACACTGGTCTTTTCTTTTCTGAACGATTTTTTTCTATACCATGACAGTCGTTGACAGCTTGACATAATTTTTAATATCATTAATATCAATATAACAATAACGTTAGTCACCAAACACGTGATACAATGGAGTACATACTACATTATTCGTGCCGCAAAAAACTATATGTTGTGTGACAAAATCTGTATTCTAATTATTTAGAAAATTAGAATACAGATTTTGATGCAGTTTTTACATTCTTAAAGTAATGTACATAAAATTTCAATGGGAGGAGAGAAGTAAATCGGATGAGGTTTAATATAAGGGGTGAAAATAGTTATCGCTTTTTTATGAAAAATTTAAGAGCGTATATGGAGCGATAGATAAGTGTAGATGAAGCGAAAGAGGTCTGTCAGGATCGTAGCAAGTGAGGGTCCATACTCTCCTCCTACCACTGAGAGAAACAGGCGTGATTTATTTATTTTATTTATTTAATCTTTATTGTCCATCAAATACAAATTGTACAGAACAACGGCGAACTTAACGCTAAAAGCGTTGTCTACCAGTCAACCTTTGGGTTATACAGAAAGTTTAAATGTGGGTTGCAAGATAAATTGTAGTGTACATAAAATATACAATGTACATTGTTACATAAATATATATATATATATATTTATATACGTGATAGTATGTATGTATATATTAGGGTTGAAACGGAGCTACGCCTCCGCCTTCGTTATTACGGAAGTTGCGTTAAGAAATCTTCGGTTCCGCTGAACGCGGCTGAGGTGGGGGCGGGCGTAGGTATGTCATTTGTCAAATGATACACGACAGGAATCAACTTTTCGAATTGCTTGGACGAGTTGGACGTTATGTACCAAGTTTTATCGATGTAATTCTAATTCAAATCACTCGTGCGTCTGGCTGTCCGTCCGTCTGTCACAGCCAATTTACTCCGAATCCTATGACCCAATCACACATGTGCAAAGTAAATAAATATTTTTTTTTAAATAAGGGTTATTTTTGCGGGTCAAATTAGGAAAATAGAAAAAAAAAGTTTTGCAAACCTTACTGTGTCATATATCAAATGAAAGGACTTGTTATGAGGATCTTAAATATATTTTTGTTATTATTGTAAAATTAGTTTTGATTTTATTCATGAAAGAAGACTGAAATTGACCATTCCCCCCGGATCTCCGAAACAACTGAGCGAAAAAAAATACAAAACATAGTTCACTGTTTGTAGATTACAGGAAAACCTATAAAAATTCAATCAATTGTACGGAACCCTCTCCACGCGAGTTTAACTTGCACTTGGCTGGTTTTATTTATTTTATAACTTTTGATGAGCCACAAATTACAAATTTTTTTACATCCACTTTCACCTCCGCCTCCGCATCCGATGAAACTCGTCGCCTCCGCATCCGCTAAGAAGGCCTCCGTTACAACCCTATTTATATGTACGAAAATTGTTCATATAAGTACACAATAATTTTAATAAACTCGCTTAAAAAAACATTTCGTTGGAAACAGAGCATAATTAATACAGCAAACGTCCGCATTCATTAATTCACTTTTTGTCGCGTCATATTTTACGGTAGCAGTCGAGAAATGCAAGACTTCAGATAAAAAGCGTCACAGTCTATTCATCTTGAGGGTTTGGAATGTCACGCTGAAATGACGCGGGCTTTAAGCCTTCCAGTACAATGTAAAGTGGAGCCTAATTTGATATTTTGACAGCCACATGGCGCGTTCGCAGACTTGGATATATATTATTTTAAATACTTTCTAGCTTTTCCAAATTTAAAGATTGTACTATAGTACAATCTTTAAATTTGGAAAAACTTTGTAGATTGTAGTTAAAGAGTAGTTCCGTCCATTAAGCCTAACTATTTTCTTTATACAACCCAAAAGTTAAAAAAAAAAAAACTTGCTGCTAATACAGGGTCTAACAAAATATACTGAAACTATTTTAAGGGTGAATTCAGTCCATGATACTGAACAACTTTCCCCAAGAAACATAAACCGAAATATGAAATAATTTTTGACCTTCCATACAAGTTGGTTGACCGATCAGCTGATGCGAGTATGGATGGAAAGCAAAAATTTTTTTTACATATTTGGATACTTATTCCTTGTGAAGTTATTCAGTATCATGGACTGAATTCACCCTTAAAATAGCCGCGGTAAAGCTATGGCATAGCATTTTTTTTTCAACTTATGCAAATATAATGATTCGGAGCAGCTCATCTTGATCCGTGCAAGCTTCGCACAGTCGTACCACATACATACACGTTAAGGTTCAACTTAAGAACCCCCTTACCCTAAACTTTCCCATACAAACGTAGTCTACGTTTTATTTTAAAACGACATGTCAGATTTCGGTTAAAATTTGTATGTTTAAAGAAATTGCATATATCTAGGGTTGTAATTGGTTTTTACAGTCAAAGTATGAACTTGAAAGAAAATATAAGGGTGTAAAACTTTTCCATACTGATGGTCAAAAATGATATAATGCACTATATTTTCTTTCAAGTTCATATTTTGACTTTGAAAACAAATTATAACCCTAGATATATGCAATTTCTTTAAAGTTACAAATTTTTACTGAAATCTGACATGTCGTTTCAAAATAAAACGTAGACTACGTTTGTATGGGAAACTCGGATTTAGTCTAGGGTAAGGAGACTTTTAAGTCGCGGGCTCGAACTTACTCGTGGACGCGGCCAAAAAGCACGCTGTCTCATCTAGCATTGTGTCTAAAAGAGATAGAATCAGTTATGAGCAGTTAGCAGCTAGTCAACACGCATACGTCTAGTCGCACGTACACAAACACCGTGCCGAAGTCTGCCGAACTGAAACGACGTTAGACGATGCACGGCTTTTAACGCTGCGCCGCTGTACCGGTCGGTAGGTGGATAACGAAAATAAAACCTAACACCCCTGTTAGGTTTTATTTTCGTTACGGAATTTCTTGATTCGGTCGCTGCGCTCAAAGCCCGCGATAAAAGCTATGCAATAGCTTAAAAATTGAGTGTGTAATGCAACCCAAACTTAAATTTTAAAAGAAATGCCTAATTCTACCAATAATAAAAATGCGAAAGTTTGTATCGATGTGGAGATGTTAGGGCCAAAACGGCAGAACGGTTTGGGATGTAGACAGCTTATTACCTAGATTAATACATAGGATACTTATTATCCCGGGAAAATATGATGTTCCCGTGGGAATGACAAAAAATTACACGCAGGAAATGCCGCGGGCATCAGTTCGTTAAAAACCTATTTGAATAACTTTGTTTACAGTACCCATAAAAAAATTATAGTCTTCAAACAAAATTATATTTGAATTGTCTGTCGCCTATTACCGTCAATGGTTTCCTTCAAACTCATTTGACAATACAAATTCTGCAATAACCTTTAAAATATAGCTGGAGTAGTAATCTCTCAGGTACAATTAATTATTTTGTATCGTGTCTTTCTACATTTAAATGGAGAGGATAGTCATTTAAAATTAATGGGCGGCCATCTTGTTTCTCATCAAAATGTAATGTTAAATAAACTGGTGTATCGCGACAATAGAGGAATTGCTTGTTTAGTAAGCATTAATGTATTTAAAAAATGTTAACAATTTATTACATTTCCTTTTCCGCTGGAAGTCATTTTATTTTTGAGTAATCTTAGTAGTTTTTACAAACATAATATTATTATATCATATACGAGTACCTACCGTATTGTGTATAGTATATATTGTTTGTCACTTAATTTATTTACCCTGCAGTAAGATACGCCTGGCTTAAAAAAAGACATAGTTATATTGCTTTTTATTTTATCTGACACACATTGATTTGTTGTAAGTATTTTTACGTTTAACTTTTGCGAAGAAATGGCAGTCTAGAAAATGAGAATTTCTCAATAATGGCATTGTAAATTGTAGCGTAGTTATAAATAATTGCACCGTAAAGTTACATTGCAGTCTTCTTGCAAATAATGGCGTAGTGTAACTTGAATATACGACGGCTTATCACTGGCTCCTGCACTCTACTTTATGGCAAAGGAAGAACCGTAGTTCGAAGCTATTCTTTTAAAGCGATAAAAAACCTTCACTGGGCGTATCTATACTTTGGTTGCAATGAGTAGGTAAATAAATAAATAAAATATATAAGGACAAATCCCACTAATTGAGCTAGCCCCAAAATAAGTTTAAACTTGTATTATGGGATACTAACTCAACGATACTACTATATTTTATAATAAATACATATAGATAAACACCCAAGACCCGGGACAATTTGAAAAAGGTAATTTTGCAACTTACCCTTATGCGAAAGCTGTCAAAATAATACAAAAATATTTTGATCACAGAGTAATAATATACCTACTGTTTTACACAGAAACCTTTACTAGGCATACGCCTATCCTAACTTTACTACTACAACTACTAACTAAATACTCGTTTTATAGTAATTTGTTACTAATATTTAAATGTAAAATATGTACTTACTCGTATGTATTAATGTGTAAATATTTTACACAGAAACTAATATTTTAGTTTTAGTTGCTTTTGTTTCGGGGAATGGGCGAAAATATGACTCATGTTAATAGGCGATGCGGCTAGCAACCCATCACTATTTTTTTTTTCTTATCTCGCCCACCGTCACGCAAAATGCGGCCCTGGGCTCTGTCTGCTTAGAGCCACAAGACCCAAAATGCTCTTTCTGCCCCATCAGTGATAAAGACGTGATAGTATATGTATGCGCAAATGTTTACAGCAAGCTCAGTCGATGATATTGATTATATTCTACAAAAAATATGGCGAAATTCAATATTTATTGTTGTATGCCTCGCATACTAAATTTGATCAGACGATTGCGAGGTTGTTTTCTTTTTACAATCTTTTTGAAAAAATCATAACGTAATGCTTCTTATTATTCCCGTAAATATACCTCATACATACATATATCACGTCTTTATCCCTAATGCATAGGTCAGAGAGGGCAATTTGGGTCTTGCGGCTCTCAGCAAGAATCAAAGGCCACTTTTAGCATGTTAGTGGGCGAAAAGGTATCAAAATAGTGATGAGTTTTTATCCGCATTTTCGACCATTCCTTCGATCGGCTTCTACGATCTGCGCGGGAAGAAAAACAGCTAGTACATTCTATGTTTTTTTCATTTCTCCCAGACCACCATGGAGGAGTAATTAATTAATAATTATCCCTCATGCAAATACAAATAAACGCCATGTTTTTACACACTACAAAATCTGCTTATATAGCTTTTCATTCCATTCTATTCTTCGTAGAAAGCGGCTTTCAGCTTTTTCTGAGCAAAACCATTTGTGTTAAATTTCAGCTCCATTTCATCGAGTAGCTTAATTAGTTCCACTACTTAGGCATTCAATAATATTACGTTTTAATTTAAAAAGACTCAGTGTTCTTTTGAAAGCTTGAGATAAAATAAATGTAGTTGAGTAAATGTATTTATAGTTTTAACCGATTTCTAAAAGGAGAATCAATTCAACTGTATTTGTAAGTATGTTACGCTGTTACGCGATATCTTCGCCAATTGTGAACCGATTTTAATGTTCTTTTTTTATTTAATAGTACGTTACAATATAAGTGCATTATGGTAGTTATAACACACGAAGCGGAATTTCAGCCCGAGCCGATGGCGAGGGCGTAATGGAGCTAAGTGTGTTTAACCAATGTACGTACGCATGTATAAAATTAATGCACTTGCGAGGAAAAATACCTAGTAAACTGTTTTTATTTTATTTTAAATAAACTTAACATAAAACTAAGATGCACACTGTTGCTTTTACACCGTTTCACTTTTTAAAATCGGCCCGGCGCGCTGCCTACTGGACGGCGCCGCGCGGCATGCGATTTCGAAATAAAAAAAAAAAAACAATATTAGGCGGAAGATACAAATATAAATATTGAAACAATGATGACGTTCGATGATTTATTCTTTTTCTCTGTCTAACCTTCACCTTATGTCATCTAACTATCTCGCAACACACAACTGTCAAACTTTCTTACTCTCTCATTCATACTGGATTTACCATTAATTCTGTCCCTTTCTTTCGCGAGTTATAGAATATTGTTGAAATATTGAAACAAGGGCGCGTAAATGTAAATAATATAGTAGAAAGTATTAAAAGAGATGTTACTGTCAGGAATATTTTAATGAAGTAACAGGTCAAACATCAAAAGTTAAAAATAGAAAATATCTATTATAAAAAGAAAAATAACTTATAAGGAGTCTGCACAACAGAGATTAAACTTACAGACAGTATCTACAGCAAATATAACTTTACTATTTGCGTTTCTAACACACGCGTTTTTATGAGCTGCTTTATATATCTAAAACCGATGAAATTAGATCCACTTTACGAGCAAGGGTGTTGAAAAAGCCTTTACTATCTAGTTGTATAATGAATTATGAAGGAGATATGAAAGAAACTTGTCATCGTCCTTTAAGCTCTCCGATGATTGTTACGTGATATCTTCACCAAATCATAATGAATGATACAGTTGAAGTTGTATGAGAAGCTTTTAATGCCATGGGAAATACTTTATGGGAGAAGACTCTACAGAAGTTGTAGCTTTTAAATGTAAGTACAGTTTTGAAGTCGGTTTTTCTTTTGTATAAAATTAATTTATTTACAAAAAAAATTTGTTATACTGAAAGGTGATCAATCAACAATTAATGCTAAATTTACAGACTATTTCAACTTTTTTTATTTTAATATACAGACAGACAGATATACGCTCCGGGGTTTCATTTTATAATAAGTATTGGACAAGGGATAAGAAAATATAAAAAGTATGCGATGAGCACTGTTTATTTAATTTTGACTTTTAACCTTTTTTAATGAAAATCATTTGAATTGAAATATAAAATCAATAACGATCTTAACTCTTCAGCTTTCTTAGCAGAAAACTCAATTAGACACGATGTTATGTAAATAACATTTACTTATGTAACTGTAAGCATCTCAGAATAAGTTAATCTTATGTCAACACTTAGAAGTAGCTCGACTTCCAATAGACTCTGCTTGCTTGACATTATCTGGTAATGGTTCGTCTGCAACATCAGGCACTAGGAGTGTGGTGACACCAGCCAGAAGAGATATCACTCCTATGACGAGGGTGGGTAGACTTTCCATGTACTGAGCCTGAAAGATGACACATTAATCATAGATATGTTGTTGCTTAAAAAGAATTATATTTACTGATAGGATACTTATTAACACATAAGTATCCTATCAGTAAGTCAGTCTAGGAAGTAAAGGTTTAGAAATATAAACGCTATCGGATTCGCTCAGTCTATTTTGTCGAAACCAGGCTCGATAATCGCAAAAAAGTTTATGACATTTTCATATCTCCTCAGATGTAAATTTTTTGGTCAAGGATACGAAAATACTATAATAAGGCATGTCTGTCATGTCTGTTAAGATAAAAATCCATAAAAATAAAGAGAATAAAAAATATGCCCGCTGCTTTTTTAGATTAGTCTACACAGAAGTAGCGAGGCGTCTATCTTAACACATTGCTGGACACCCTACTGTGTACTGTGTCTGGCTGAGTGTCCAGCAATTTTTTAAGAGGAATTTTCCAACATAAACAAGCGTCCATCTTAAGGCCGTACCTGAATTTTCCGGGGTCCAGTGCTGCCCCCATTTAAAACAAATCATTTCAAAGAAAACGGAGACATCATTTAAAATTTTGCTACTACCAAGTCCTAGATAACCCTTCAAAGTATTTTATCAACTACTGTTCACAGTTTAAAGTGAGAACGTTAAGCTTTGCCACGCACATTTGCGAAAAACGGCCACTTTTGGCAAATGTGCGTAGCAAAGCTTAACGTTCTCATTATAAACTGTAAACAGTAGTGCATAAAATACTTTGAAAGGTTATCTAGGACTTGGTAGTAGCAGAATTTTAAATAATGTCTCCGTTTTCTTTGAAATGATTTATTTTAAATGGGGGAGCACTGGACCCCGGAAAATTTAAGTACGGGCTTAAGAGGATTTTTCTAACGCAACCAATAGTCGTGAATCAAGTACCGATTTCTATTTTACCGATGACTGTAGCAGATAAAGTTTTGCTAAATGTAAAATTCAATTCCTTACGAACCTGGGCTCTATCAATCACGAGAAATCTAAAGACGCGTACAGTGTATTAGTATTTATAGGTAATTGTAACAATAGGAATATTGGGTAGATTCAATATTCCAAGTCAATTCGTTGTTAAAGAAAGTATTTAAAATATTTTATTTTATCTCATATATCTTTTTAAAAGCTTGAGAAAAAAAATTGTGTTGAGTAAATAGATTTATATTTTCTTACAGAAAATACAGAAAATGGAAGGTAAATTAATCATAAGTCCTTAATTCACACAAATGCACGGCTAAACTTAGCCTGCAAAGGATTGAGAGAGAGAGACCCTTTAGCGTCGTTACTTCTCTTCCTTTTTTTCTTTACTTACTAAGAGAGGCGTCATCGGTGCCAAAATTGAGCCCACGCGACCGATTGAAGAACATAATGCGTGCATAGAGTTCCTGCTATATGTTGGAAACAGTTCTGAGGTATACATATAAACTACAGCGAACGTGAAAGTTGTTATAAACCTTCCAAGAAGATAGAGTCCCGTCGATAACCACATAAATCCTGTAACAGATAACACATCAGTGTCAATATATACTATGCCAAAGTTTTGCGATGGATCATTGGCGAAAATTCGTCTGCAATGCTATTAGAATTTTTCACGAATAAAAAGTTAGCCGCGAAACTTCAGCAGTACAATTTCAGCAAAGTGTGTTTATAAAGTAATGCTATTAAAAGTCACGATATGATGAATTTTTGCAAAGCCGGGGATGGCCCCGGCTTTGTACAAATATTCATTGTGCATAATAAACCTTTCCAAAAAAACTCTAGTCATGTAAGTTCGTGACATACACGCCAGAGCACTTCAAATTACAAGTGGATATTTATAACTGATAATAAAATAGTGCTCAATTCATATATGACAAATGACAATGATTAAAGAATGGTGGTTAAATTTATGCGAAAAACCAGTAACCTCGTCAAATCACCTAGGTAAGGTAGCAGACCTATGCTCGGATGATGATGATGGTTAAATTTATGCAACAGCAATTTTTTTTAAATCAAGAGGTAGCGGTAACATACCAAAACAAAACTTACTTTTTGGGACAAAAGGCTGAATCAAACACAAAATCCCAGCAGCAATAAAAGATAGAAAAAGTGGTTTTTTTCTCCTAAACCTCTTCAAAGTGTAGACCATTGCAAAGCTTGCGGGTATGTCACCAAGCGACATGAGACCAAAATTCACGTATTTATTCCCAGCTAGCGACACAACGTTAACCATTAACCCAAAACAAATAAAAGTACAAGACATCCACCACACTAAACATACTAAAAATCTTTTAACTACTATTTTAGACTTAAAAGTATCCCGCAAGGGTGAGCATTTGGTCCCCAATTCTTCGCATTGTAAATTTTCAAGCATATCCTTTTCTATTGTAATACCATTTGTCTTTGCAATTTTTAACAAAATATTCGTTGCATCTTGCTTTCTTCCTTTACTCAGGAGCCATCTAACACTTTCGTGCATTACAAAGATGTACAATAGGAAAAGTAATGCGGGAGCATATATAGCTCGAATAAAACTTCGCCAATAAGGAACGCTGTAGGCTATAATGGACATTATGACTCCACCTATGGCGTATGTAATGGTGATGTATATTTGCTGTCGCAGTCTGTTGTCGCTGTGAGCAAATTCTACACCTGAAATATAAAAATGTAAAACACCAACGTAATTTAAAAAAAACGACGGGTTGCACTCCGTGAGAGCCGGCAGAAGTGAAAACTTGAATATTAACGTTGTGCATTTTTGATATTTTGGAATGGTTAGGGAATAATTTTGCAGGAATTGCTTTAATTATCAGTATAAAAGTACTATCATTTATGTGGTAGAAATGGTAGAATACAAAACTTATTTATTGCGCTATCGTACACAAACATGACAATTTATATTACATTAAAAAGTTTATCTCTCAGCTAAACGAAACAGCAGACGCAGGCATACATTTTCGCCGCGCCGTAGAAAGAGAGGGGGATACTTCCACTCCTATGCCGCGCCGGTTGTCTACTCTCCATCCGTCTTACGAATTTTCGATCAGGCCCGTGTCATAAAAATATTGGTTTTAGTTATGAAAATGAATTATCTTATTTGGTAAAGTGGTAATTTTGGTAAAGTAGACTTTAAGCACCCAAACGAATGTTTCCTGTTGTAACAAAATTCCCGAGAAAACAAATAAGTATAGGTACTTTAAAAAATACTTGTAGAATAAAAATAAAAATAAATTCATTGAACTAAAAAGTGAACACCTTCCGGTGGTATTCGAACGCTCAAGTCGTTCTGATCTCTTTATAATCATCTTTTGACAATGCTAGTGAAAATATCTGTCTATTGTATGTCATAATAAAAAATAAAATTCCTTTGATATTTTATTGTCACTACAAACACAAAATGGTCGTAAGAGCCATAGACCCCAAAGACGCTTAGGCCCCTTGTGCCAACTCCGCTCCGTCTAATGAATTTTCGATCAGTACACGTGTCGTGACGCGAGTTTAACATTTATTACCCATTACAAAAAAAGTGCATAACGCCGCTAAAGAAGTTTTCACTTCAAAAATTGACGTAGTGATCTGCATGGTGGCTATAATAAACCCTCCAATTATTTTTTGCAATTATGGAAACAGGAGGACTCTCATAAATGCTTCAAAAGATTTGTACGCACAAAATGTCGAGTGTTTTTAATAAAAAATTTAAGGGAGTCCGGGACCTGCTTTTCAGATTTTTCTTCTCCACTTCGTAGGGATGGTAGACCATTGGCTTGTATACCATCATAATGTTATTTTATTATTAGGAAACAAATTAGGTCACTCATTCTTGACTTTCGGCCTAGAATAGGACCACTCCATCTCTTCCTGTGGATGTCGTAAGAGTTGATTATAAGACTAAGCATAAATATCTCGTGCTACAATTGCTTACCCAGGGATTGATGGGCAGTGGCTGGCTGACTTTTCGCACAAATGCATTCCCAAAGCGGGTTGACGTCAGGCAGGCGGTCGATCGTAAAACTATAGCCAAATCGTTTAAACTGTTCCGGCTATTTATTCTCCACTTTGCAAGGTCTTCGACATACTTGGGTGACCGACCATTGAGATGCATATTATATTTGATGAGGGAAATGGTGGAAAGCGCACCCCGGGCTCCAATGCAGCACAGCTGAGAATGCAAGCGGTAACGCGCTAAGATGAAAACAAATAAACTCACTCATAATGAAGGCTGGTGAGCAGTTGTCCCCAAACATGGCCTCCAACAGTTCAAGTGTGATGAACACTATATACGATCCTGCGAAACTTTTAGCAGTACCTATAACAGCTGCTGCTAGTCCAGCTATTATAAGAACTGATTTTCTTCCGATTCTGAAAATAAATTAAAATCTGACATTGCACTGATTATTCAGTCCTTAAATAGGCTCCGGATTGGTGTTGGAGGCATATACCATGAACACCAAGCTAAGTATTTCTCAAATAACTATCTTATCTGTGGAGCTGTTCAAACCATGGCCCACCAACTCTCATGCCCCTCTCCCCAACAACTTGTACAATAGACGACTTCAATTTAAATTTATTCATTGCTTTTCACATTGTACATAGATTACACTACACTACATAGTCTCTTCTTAAATGAGTAGGTTAAACATGAACCCTGATTGGACATTGCAGCAGAAAACAATAGAATGGCTTGTGGATTTTTGGTTAGTACTTAAAAAAATATATGCTAAAATTATTCAAAGATCAATTTTTCTGGTAGTTTTTTAGATAATTTAAATTAGTTTTTAAACAAAGTCGGTGTTTTATTTACTTATTAAATAAAAGCTATATTTGTTTATTTAAATACTTAAACTCTTCTAATTATAAGGGAGTAAATGTCGCAACTCACTGGTCCACAATCGTATGAAAACGCCATTCTGACTCGCCCAGAAAAAGACTGAACACCTTTTTAATTTATTTTATTATCATCATACGTTTAGCCTTAGGAAATTTACGGATTTCCCAAATGACAAATTCGAAGCGCTTTATTACTGTCCTTATAAAGACGATTTAGCCAATTGTTTTGTGACCCTTCAATACTAAATTATTAACTAGTTATTGAATTAAATAGCATTACAATGTTCGGAAGAATATCTTAATTAATAAATTGAATTGAATTAAATTGGTAAAGAAAATTTTTTCGCCACGAGTAAGATTAAAATAATTTCCTTCGCTTATTATTAATTTAGATATCATTAACGAGTGTAAAACAATGAATGTTGTCACTAGAAGGCAGTTATTGAGCTAAGTCAGATGCCTTTTGGTAGCTTGAAAATCTGACACCAATAATGTTAGTTACTACCTATTAACAAACTTGAAAGGATAATAGATTTTGCTGCTGAGATATAAAATTTCACGTTTACGCATCCGACAGGCTGATAGTAGATAGGTATATAAATAGTAATCTGATGAAGGCCAAGGCTATAGATGTAGCCAAATTCGGGGCTAATTAAATTTAAATACCTATCCTTGTTCCCATGGACTCGATAAGAAATCGGGTTAAACATCTTCCGTTTCACAATTAAGTTAAGGAACTTACTTATCTGATAGTTGGCCTTGAAAGAAGAGTCCTATCATGAGCCCTATGCTATGCACAGTTCCAACAAAAGTTCTCTTCCAGTCTTGACACTCCAAGCCAAACTAAAATGAAATTAGTTTTAAATGAAATAGAAACTATTATAAAACCTAACGACCAACGCCTTGTTATATTGCCGTATCTCCGAAACGGAAATACGGGAAAATTCGTACGAAAAAATATGTTTATCGGGTTAATGCAAGCTCAGTAAGTTCTTCTTCTTAGCGCTTTCCCGGTTGCATCTTCAGCTTTTGTTCAAAGTTTTATATGAGTTCACAGCCCCTGTTCTGTATTTGAATGCATTGGACACAAGCATTGAAAAAAAAAATTACAATTCATATTTGCACAGTTCAATGGAAAAAATAACAAATATAATAAGTATATTCCTACTTTTTTGTTGTAAAATCACGCTCTTGGGAAAATACATCCCAGTGTCTTGTTGCCACTACACATTTGTTTTATTTGTATTCAGCTGTGCTGCTTCGGAGCCCAGGGTGCTCTTTCCCGCTTTTTAGGGTTCCGTACAAAAAATTAAAAAACGGAACCCATATAAGATCACTCGTGCATCTGTCTGTCCGTCCGTCTGTCACAGCCAATTTGCTCCGAATCTACTGGACCGAATCAAGTGAAATTTGGTAGGATGGTGTAATCCAAATACATATGTGCAAAGTAAATAAATATTTTTTTTAAATAAGGGTCATTTTAAAATAGTTTGGAAAATCCAAAAGTGCACGCCTCATAATCTCATTTTTCACAATTAAATTGATTTTGATTGTTTTATTGCTAACTTAAAACGAAAAAAAGTATGTGTCGGCTTTAACGCACGACTGGAGATTATTTTTAACTTTTATTTTTAACTTCCCGCTGAGAAAATTAAAAATTTTCAAAATTCGGGACGTTACTAATTTCACCAAGTTTTTGAAAAGTCGAGTTTTCATCAGATCTCGACGTTTAAAGGTCTCAGGAATCTTCCCTGACCACTCACGAGCAAGTGTCATGCACCCTATCCGTATGTGTGTGTGGGTGTGTATGTGACCTGCTTATAACTCTTGAACAACTAAACCGATCGGAACCAAACAAGTAGCTTTCCAAAGAGTTCTATACAACTCAGATTTCCTGTGAATTTAAACCGATTCGTACCGGTAGATTTTGAGAAATCTCAAAAAAACTAAGCAAAAACAAGAAAAAGACACAAGACTACGTCACGAATGTCAAGAAAAGTGTTACCACTGATTGTTCTTTTCATTCTCAATTAGTTAATGCAAATTAAATAAAATATTAACTAACTTATCGCTTCTTTTACATTTATTCGTCTTTCATATTTAATAAAACAAACAAAATCACAACATTCTTTATTCAAATTTCTTTTTACTTCTTTTCTTACTTGCCAGTTACACATTCGTACTCATCATACACAGGTATTAACTCTTTCAACAAACCTCACATCCAAAATTATTTTTAATATGTCACCTGTATTTTTATAATAATAATTACGATTAAACTACATTGAATTAGACCGTGATCTTCGAAAGGACTTAGTTTTGGATAATACTGAAGCGTATAAAAAAAAATTGGACTTGATCAGATAAGTTTTTCGGGAGTTATCGTGACCACGCCAGTTTTCATACATACAGACACACGGACGTCCACAAAATGATTTTATTAAACATTGTTTTTATTTATTAAATAGGCAAAATGTCTTTTAAAAATGTCATAAGTGTTGAAACTAGTGTTTTTTCTTGACATTTATGTGTAAATATTATTGTACAAGTGCGAAAGAAAATAAATAGAGACACATTTAGTTAAAAAAATCACTTGATTTTTGTAAGGCGAGAGTAGATGCGGTTCGTTTATGAGGCGTGCAATTAAAAAAAAAAGTTTTGCAAACCTTACTGTGTCATATATCAAATGAAAGGGCTCGTTATGAGGATTTCAAATATATTTTTGTTATAATACGCGGAATGGAATGAACGACTTGTTCCTTCGACGATTCATCCATGCGGCTAGAGAAGTTGTTGAACATTCTATCTAAAGAAATTATATACAATCTTGAATGCCTACGAAGTGGCAATGGCGAGCGAGTGAAGCGAGCGTGCCGCGGCAGCGGCCAGCGAGTGCTAGAAAAGTTCTATCCATTTTACTAGGTTAGGGCAAACCGAAATAAAAATCGTGAATAGTTTTCTGGGAAATGAAATTCGATGTCGAAAAAATCTTATCATGCATGTTGGATTGTTAAACGGTTTCGTCAAACAGCGGATTACGGCTACTGTTTCACAAAACCGCTAGCTGTTTGAAAACATGGTTAGCGGTTTCAATGAACGTAACACGTTGCGCAATCTTAGACAATCCAGCTAAACGATATTCGGCTGTTTAACAAAACCGAGCTGTAATGCCAAACAACTAGAGGATTCATGTATTAGCGGTTTATACCATCCAACTGCGACATATACATATGTACATATAGGTATATTTCCGTTTCAGCCAGGGCAAGTTGGAAAATGGTCTTTTTAAAATTGTCTTAGGTCTTGGGTGTTAATATATGTATTTATCATAAAATATAGTATCGTTGAGTTAGTATCCCATAACACAAGTTTAAACATTACTTTGGGGCTAGCTTAATCAGTGTGATTTGTCCGTATATACTTATTTATTTACTTATTACATTTCTTACTTACTTCTGCTATAAAACTGTTATTGCTTCCATACACCCAGTCAACACAACTTTCAACTACGGATGTGTTAAAGCTGGATGCAGTACATGCACTTGCATTTTGAAAAGTCCCATATTTGTAACAGTTTCGACTGTGGTTGGGTGCAGCGAAACTATGTGATGATTCCAATACTGCAGGATTTGTATCACATTGATCTATCTTACATCTGAAATTAAGAAATAATAACGAATAAGTTTACAGAATAAGGTTGTATCATATACAAATTAATTTGATTTAGGTACAAGATATACAAAAAAGAAAACGTTCAGATATTAAATATAATTGCATGATCTGAAATTTTTTTCTAACCTATTTTATAATAAAACTTTATCGTTTCGCAGAAAAATTAAAAAATGCCTTGTTTAAAACTTAACCTTGAATATTTTTTTTCCGGACGTGGGTGGCTACGATAGGGACTTTTGACAATTCATGATCATGGTATTCTCAACATTAGTAAACATTTTCAACTTTATGCGAATTAATTTAAACTATGATATGCTATTTTGACTGGGCTGTTTTAATTGTTTCCAGATTACTGTTAAAAGAAACGCCGTAACAAACTCATTATCAAATTCTTCGTCTAAGTGCGTTCCCGGTTGCATCCTCAGCTGTGCTGCTTCGAAGCCCGGAGTGCGCTTTGCTGCTTTTTCTTCTCCAAATATAACATGCATGTCAATGGTCACCCAAGGATGCCAAAGACCTTGCAAAATGGAGAAGAAATAGCCGGAACAGTTTAAATGATTTGGCTATAGTTTTTCGACCCGCCGCCTGTCTTACGTCAACCCACCTTGGAAATGCAATTGTAGCACGAGATGTTTGTGCTAAGTCCTTTAGTCGCCTCTTACGATCTACAGGAAGAGATGAAGTGGTCCTATTCTACTCTGCCGGGAACTACACGGCGACGGTGTTACGACGTTTCTTAATACTAAAAAAACAATATAAGTTTCTACTACTTATAATAAAATTGAGTAAGTATAAAATGGTCGCAAATTTAAATAATCTACAGTGGCAAACGCAACTCGGAACTCGTGTGCATAGTAACTCGTCTAAGTTGTAAGTAGACGAAGTTAAATATTATATTACCTGTATAGCACATCTTCCGCAACAAAAATAAAATTAACACAATGCATCCCATTAATAAAGAAAGCAAAACCAATCAGCAATATCATCTGAATTTGATATCGCCCAAATAATCCAAATTTCAGCAGAATATCGTCCAATTTCACACTTTTGTTATTCATTTCACTCGTCATCATGACTTTTTTTAACATTTTGTAGTTGCACAATAAAAAAGGCAAAGCTCTTGTTTAGTTTGTTTTTCTGTTTTAAACTCACGTGCGTAATTTTTTTGTACTTCAATAACATCTATTGTTAAAAGAAGTTCATTATCATTACCATCTGAACTTGCCCTTAGAGAGATCTTTTATTTTCCACGAACAAAAACTCGACTACAAACGAAACTAGTGTACATACGACATAACATCGTGGTCATAACTGATGATGTTCATTCTTCCTTAGATCGTGGTCTTAATAGTATAAGTGGCGCTTGCGCATTACTATGATAGACTGCTTCCTTTCCTATTTTCGAATTAGCAACAACTTTGAAAACCTAAAAATTTTTTGATGAATATGAATTTACACAGTACTCTTATATTTTTGGCTCATCAGCTAGAATAAAACAAAATAGTGTAGGTACATGAATTTTTTTTTTCTTTTCTCTTAAAACAAATATTGACGAAGTTACAGCACATTTTAATTTCGCATGGTGTCACGGTCTAATACGGTATCTAGTACGACTCCGGAACTGTATTGCGCTGTATCTTGTGATTTTCTACTAATTTGATAAACTGCTTAATTTGGATCTATTATATTTGGATAATCCAACTGACGGACTAAATCATCCACATCTCTATTATATTTTTCAACCTATGTTAGTACTTGTAAGTCAGTTTTTCTGTAGGACGAGATTTAATTCTTTTAATATCTTTAATAATTAGCCTAGGAGCGTGATATTTTAATTGTGGTAGAGCCACGCTATCGGAAAAACTCAGTTTTGCTAGTAGCATGAAAGGGCCGGCTCGTCCGGGGAAGTACCACACTCTTCCTGAAAATCGACTTCTGAGTAGTAGCTTCATCGCTTCTATGCTTCGTTCGGTGAATGAGAGAGCCGGAGCCCCCCTCATATAAATATTTATTCTTCATACATGCACGGATAAACATAATGCACGGGATGCCAGACAATTGGGAACATTTCGCGCTTGTGAATATAATAGTGAGAGTAGGGAAGAACGGTAGTTCGGCTAGCAATCTGATAATTAAAGGCATTGTTGGAGACGGCGTCTCTGCCTGGATTTGCCTAATTACCCACTCGGCTATAGAAAGGACACACAGAACTGGCGACATTCTCACTCAATTGTTTTTTAATTTTATTACTGAGGCAGTCAAGAAGATTTCTCACTTTAGAATACATTTTTTTGTGTAAGTGACCAATACTGATGTTAGACTTTTCAGCTTCCTAAAATTATCTGACATAACTTAGACACTGCCTGCTTAAAGATGACAGCCGGACCAATGGTTTAACTTGCCTTTAGATACACTGAGGTGCTCGCGATATTTTATGCCAATGGTCACTATTTAGTTTTCTTTACGGCTTTTTTTATGACAATAAAAAATCGGGGAGCACGACCCGAGATCCGAAGCATGAAAGACTTAGAGTTGCAATCGGAAAATAAAATCTATTTATGATTATAAATATATATTTTTAAGCTTTTAAAAACTTAGTTGATACTTATTATTGGGCACATAAAAGGTACCTATAAAATTTTACTTACCTTTACAGTATACTTATAATGTAGTAAGTACAAGTTACTTGTTCTTAGCATACTTAATATACACCTTCGCAAACTTTGCAAAGTTTGGAAACTTCCAGAATTACAAGATTAATTTTTCGATGAACGTACATTTAAAATCTACTTTAGAACAAACTTCATTTATGAGTCTTTAGGCACATGTTCATACTTCAAAGTTAGGTAGTTCCTAAGGGTTTTATGTTTAAAACAAGCTTCATTGGATTTAAGTTTACAAGATGCTCGAAGACAGGAGAACAAAATTAACAGTAACTTGATTGACTAAGTTGAATCTTAGTTGTGTTGAGTTTTGTTGAGTCGACACAATAAGAATTCTAAATCAAATTTACCTTAGTATACCTTTCATTCTAGTCTAGGAGAAGAAAAACACGTAGAATGTAGTAGCTGCTTGAAGCACAGATCGTAAAAACCGATCGAAGGAATGCGAGAATCTGAGTCTTGTTTTGAGAATCTGTTTCATGTCAGATATTTTCATACGGTACAAATTTTCACCATCTTAATATAAAACTCAGACTGACTAGGACTTGACAACTGACAAATGAAGATTACCGTGACAAAAGAGTAGGTGAAGTTATGGGAGAGGTCATTATGTTTTGAGCGGATAATATAATATTATATAAAGAGTGATTTTTAAACTCGTAGCTAAATTCAAGAAAAGTCATCTTTAAGCAAAATAAAAAATATATATTCTGTTATATGAATCTTGTTTTATAATGAAAACCAAAGATATCAGCCGACAAAGCATACCAAAAATCTCGAATTTGAATGACATCACCTGCTACCTGCCTTGTGGTGGTGGCGGCTGGCGAGCGGGGATGGCAACGGCCTTGTGGTGGGGGCGGCTGGCGAGCGGGGATGGCAACGGCCGTGGTTTAGTAAAGGTATATCATACCTTGTGGTGGGGGCGGCTGGCGAGCGGGGATGGCAACGGCCGTGGTTTAGGAAAGGTATATCATACCTTGTGGTGGGGGCGGCTGGCGAGCGGGGATGGCAACGGCCGTGGTTTAGTAAAGGTTGGCTAATGTTATGTTAGCTATTTATTAGAAATTTAGGAGAAAAAATTAATAAAAAATAAGTATTTTTCTTATGATTTTGTGTTCTATTAATGGTTCTGAAATAAAAAATGTGCAAAATCAACCCGGTAACGGTCATTGTTTAACATACAAGCGAGCAGTATGTCGCATTCAAATTCACCAACGCCTAGCTAGGACATCCCAGTACGTCCAAATTTAGATTTGTGTAGTAGCTTCTAAGTATAGTGTTATTAAATCACTTTAGTAGAGTTTAAAGTAAGAAATGCATTTAAAGTTTAAATTAACATTACAAATTAACAAACTAAACCTTAAAATAAAACCTTGTCTAAATTACTCACTTTTCAATGCCGGTATGTAAGAAAAAAAAACTTGGAATGTTAACCAGCTCTCTTCATGCGCAGATCGTAAAAGCCGATCGAGGGAATGGGCGAAAGTACGAAAAATCTGACACCAGTGTTATGCCCTGAGTTTACAATAGCAACTTCAGGCTCGCTACACTGAATTGGTAGCGACGCGATAAGCAGTTTCATAAGAAGACATAAACTTTATGTGTAATGTCATAAAATAAAGGAACGGTTGATAGAACTGGTTGAGCCGGTGCGAGCCGCCGCCGCGCCGCATATCATAAGTATGACCAGCCTGTGGCCACTCCCCGTTTAGGTATCGAATATATACGAGTACCTACCCACATTATTTATTTATTTTATTTTATTTAATTTTATTGAGCCAAAAGCTACAATAGGTAGACTTAATGCTAAAGCATTCTCTCCCTGTCAACCTTTAGGAGAAGAGAAACAGATAGAATAGTTGGCGTCTAAAATAGATAGAAACAATCCAGAAATAATAAGTACTTTTAAATGATCACATTACGAGTATTACTAAGCGCGCGGCGGCCCCTCGAAGTGGTAAATTCAGTCACACAAATCGTTTGTCCAGAGTAATAAGGATGAAATTGGCCTGCAATGGTTGTCTACGTATCTAAATGAAAAGGTTCTGAGTTCTGACGTGAGCTAAATTAAACCATATCGCTGACCACATTGAGTAGATATTTCTTTGAATTTCTTTGCTGAGTGAGACTCTGTACATGAAAACTAGTTTCTATTCTTTGGTATGACATTGTAAATAAAGTTTATAATGTCTTGTTATTAAACTGCTCGTCGCGTCGCTGTCAATGTTAGAGTAGTTTTAGGTTCGCGCTACACTGTAGCGCGAACCTAAAACTACTCGTTACAAACTTAAAAGTTATTTCTCATACATTTCATTTGTTCAAATGGTTGGTAAATGGTGAGCACGCTGACAAAGGTGGCACTTGGCTGTTACAAAGACGGGGCCTTTGTTGCGCGCCGACAGTATGAACTCCTATCAGCGCACGAGTTATGAAGCTATTACATCGGAAGAAACTTTCGTTTAGGCCTCCTTTTTACTTCTCATGTAAAAAAACATATATCTATTTTTGAATTATTTATGTGTTTTAAACTGAAATCAATAACTTTATGATTTTTTACAATTTTGTCATGTCGTAATCGAAACGAAACTATAGAACTAAAATTATTTCACCTAAAATGTAAGCTATTTTTTTTTACATCACAGATCATGCTCCGATATCAAAATATCCTGGTAAAGATTTACACACATATATGATGTTCACATGTTGGTGAAGTTAGGATCGCTCCGACCAGTTTTAGTCTATTAAGCCGACTATCATAAGGACTAGAGAAACTATCGGAGTTTCTTGAGTCAACCGAATGAAATGTTCAAAATTAATTTATGTCACGTTAGTTTTAACATTATTCAACATATCCCTTCTGCTTTCGCTCGTTGAGCTTGTAGAACAGGTCCCAAAAGGCCATCCTGCTGTGCAGCGGCCTGCTGCCGACACTGAGCTTCTGGTCTATGCTCAAGTAGGGCCACTGCTCCTCGCTGATAGCAGGCCACTTCACTGGTAATAAATCCGAAATTTCCGGGGTGGGGTCGCTGTAAATATAATATCGGGTATTATCAAAAGTAAATATTAAATTTTCTAGTCACTTTTCACTTTGCACAGTCTTTAGCTTGAACATCTTCAGGTGACCATTGCAGAAAAAGCCAGAACCACGCATCATTATCTTAAAGTTTTGTATCTTTAGGTACTGCCTCCGCGGTCCAGTGGTAAAGGCGTTAGCCTTGTGATCCGGAAGTCATGGGTTCAAATTCCACTTGGAAGCATACTTTGTAAAAAGTTGTTTCCAGTCTGGTAAGGATATTGCAGGCTTAAATCACCTGATTATTCGAAAAGAAAGATGATTCCGTGCTTCGGAAGGCACGTAAAGCTGTTGGTCCCGAACGCCATCTAGCGTTTGTACGTGTACCTATCCTAGGATTGGTTCTGGTCTACTCTTTGGGTTGCGGAGGTCAGACGGCAGTCGCTCTGTGTAAAAACCAGTAACCTCGTCAAATCACCTAGGTAAGGTAGCTCTGAAGCGTAACCGCTGACGATGCAACTGGGAATACGCTTCGATGATGATAATGATGATGATTGTATAACAGATTGTTTTAATACAAAAAGCGTTACCAGTTTCCCTCCTCCTTTTAAATCTATTTCGATTTTGATGATTTAAGAAAATGTTGCAGATATTATGGAAAACAAGGTTCGTTTGATAACGTTTTAGGTGTGGTACACAGTTACTACACAGGTACAGTTACTACCCAAAATTATAATTTAACAAAAAATATTATGCGCTTATGTCCGGGAGGCACAAAGAATTTTTTTTTAATAGCCATTTACGTCCCATAGTTTGACAAAAGCCTCCCCTTTTGGTTTCCAATTACTTTTATCTTCGGCTAATTCCCCCTGATTCTCACAAAGAAATATGTAACAGAAATCTATTTAGAAACTAACTATTTTTGCTGCATAGCTTACGTACACACAAGTCATAATATTAGAATTCATAGCACTATCATACATTAATAATATTCAGCTGCTAATATATTTATTATGTATTTTATTATTACCGCCACCTAAGTATGTGCTATGCAGTTGTAGGTGCATCACATTTATTGTTGGTATGTAATAAACCTTACTACATACAATAAAAGTTTCTAATTATGTATGTAAAATATAATTTTCATGAAAACAAAACATACAAACCTGTATTTTGCGAAATTGGCCCACATTGTCGTCATTTGATCTATCAAAGTTTGGTCTTCAGGAGTAGGTTTCTCTGTCATGAAGACATGTTCAAACAAATAACCCAACTCATCAGCATGAACAGCACCATCAATTTTGATATTCAAATTATATTGTAGCATATTTCTTCCACCACTGTACGAAAACATGTAAAGATAAATATTATTAGCTTCAGCTGTTAAATATTTCCTCAGACTTCTTTTTATTGGATGTATATAAGTGTAATCTGAATCAAAATCACCAATTTCATGTTTATATTCTTGACTATAAATGTTATCACCCATATAAAACTGTCGAATATAATTTTCCATTTCATGTAGTTCCTTGTCAGTGAAGTTGAATGTCTGCTCCAATCTATCACGAATTATATTCAAATTTTGAAAAACATCGACACCAGCTGTTGCGTATGGAAAAAATCGTTCTTTATCATTGAAGCCAACTAGTATAGGTAAATTTTTAACTTTTGGCATTGGAGCATTTATCCAATGTTTAGCTATAAACGGTTCAATGTTATCAAATTCTCTTTCAGCGCAGGGTTTGAAAATCATGTTAGTTGCAGCAACGGCCGAAATGACTGGGCCTGGTCCAGCCTCTATTAGAAAGGCCAAAGCATCCTCCACTGAATCCGTAACATATCCTAAATTATCAGCTAACTTAATTGGCGCACGTTTATCAGGTTGTTCTAATACGGTTGAAGCCAGTGATGTTGCACTTTGCATAATCACATTGTTATATAGATTATCATGTATAGAGAGCAAATGTAAGTCGACAGATATTCCTCCGGCACTTTCACCGAATAACGTTATTTTATCAACGTCACCTCCGAAAGCATTTATATTATCTTTTACCCATCGTATTGCAGTTAACTGATCTTTCATTCCTTGGTTTCCAGGTATTTGTGGCGTATCAAGACACATAAATCCGTATGGTCCTAGACGGTAATTTATTGTTACTAAAATAACATCTTGTTTCATTAAATATTTAGGTCCGTAGTTGTATCTACTAGCGTCTCCAGTCATGAACGCGCCTCCGTGTATCCATAAGAGTACGGGTAATCTATTCTGGAAGTTGGCTATGTTTGGCACATACACGTTCAGCTGTAGACAGTCTAAATCGCCGACGATTTGTCTGCTTGTGATGTTGAATTGTGGACAGGCAGTAGAATCATAATAAGCTTCAAATGCATCATCGAAACTAGTTATAGGGATGGAGGCCTGAAACACAAAAATAAATGTAGTACTTACCTATAAGAATAAAGAATGAAGCAATTATCATACGTCATGCTTAGAAACTTAAAGAACATAGGTGAAAATCATAGGTCACACTTGACACATATTGACCGTCTATTAAGATTTATTTTTAGTTTCATTAAAGCAGACAGGTTTTTTTTATTAAATAATTTGTCATAATATAGCCTATATTTTGTTGACTTAATTGTTTTTCTCAATAAAAAAAATATCCTAAACTTTCAACATAGGTAATTAGAATCCGGCGACTTAGGGCCATTGACCATATTATGATGATGCACCTTAATACATACACCATTGTTTTTTGACCCATCATATTATGTGTTAAAATATTTTGAGGCTCAAAATCACGCCTAAAAAAAGTAACAAAGTCATTTTGAGAAATATTTTGAAAAGAATATGAGAATAAATAGAATCCCCAAAGAGAAGCACATGGCACGTCTTCAAGTATGTTAAACTAAATTATTTAACACAACTTACCCCAAAAGGATTTGTTTCGTCAACTGTTGCATAAGGAATTCCCATAAACATAGAATAGTCACCATCAGATGCTTGTAATCCACGTATTATCCCAACTTTAGTATCTACTATTGGGTCAATCCTTTGTAAACTCCCAAAGGTATATCTAAATAATATAACAAACTTAATATATAACAATATAAAAAGTATAGTGTTGACGTCCATCGTAGTAAACAACTAGGTTTCAATTAAATTGCTCAAAAAGGTTTAGTTCAAAAAATAAGATACGGGTGTATCTGTATATCTTATCATTTTTTATTTATATTGCTTTATTCGGTTCTCTCATAACATTTTTATCGAATCAATGCTCTACGAAATTATTTAAATTGATGTATCTTTTTTATTTATGGACTGATTAAAATCATTAAGCTTAATTTTAAGTGCAGTTTACCACATCCATCAATAAAAATCGCACCAAAATTGGTTAAGCCGTTTTTAGGGTTCCGTACCCAAAGGGTGCAAACGGGACCCTATTACTGAGACTCCGCTGTCTGTCCGTCTGTCTGTCCGTCTGTCCGTCTGTCTGTCCGTCTGTCCGTCTGTCCGTCTGTCCGTCTGTCCGTCTGTCCGTCTGTCCGTCTGTCCGTCTGTCCGTCTGTCCGTCTGTCCGTCTGTCCGTCTGTCCGTCTGTCCGTCTGTCCGTCTGTCCGTCTGTCCGTCTGTCCGTCTGTCCGTCTGTCCGTCTGTCCGTCTGTCCGTCTGTCCGTCTGTCCGTCTGTCCGTCTGTCCGTCTGTCCGTCTGTCCGTCTGTCCGTCTGTCCGTCTGTCCGTCTGTCCGTCTGTCCGTCTGTCCGTCTGTCCGTCTGTCCGTCTGTCCGTCTGTCCGTCTGTCCGTCTGTCCGTCTGTCCGTCTGTCCGTCTGTCCGTCTGTCCGTCTGTCCGTCTGTCCGTCTGTCCGTCTGTCCGTCTGTCTGTCCGTCTGTCACAGGGCTCTAACTCTTAAACCGTAATAGCTAGACACTCGAAATTTTCACCGATTATGTATTACCACAGAATACAGTAAGAGTAAACAGAAGGGAATCTCCTAAGGTACGCGCAATATGCGTCCCCGTTCCCCGCACCCGCACCTCTCCCCCGGTTCTTGACGGCCAACGTGAGTCATCGAGGCGAAAACGGGGGACAGGTGCGGGGACGGGGAACGGGGACGCATATTGCGCGTACCTTAGGAGATTCCGGGCTGTGGTATTACTGTGGCCGCTTTAACAAAAATACTAAAAATAAAAAAAGTTAAAATTAATGGGGGTCGTCATACAGAAAACGTGATTTTTCAGCGTTTTTAACTAGATCTTTATAATGGCATTAACTAGATACTTGACATTTTCATTGATTATGTGTTACTATGGCCGCTATAACAACAAATACTAAAAATAAGATAAAGTTAAAAATTAAAGAGGGTCGTCATACAAGAAACGTGTTTTTTTCAGCGTTTTTAACTTGATCTTTATAATGGTATTAACTAGATACTTGAAATTTTCACTGATTATGTGTTACTATGGCCACTACGAGTATGACAACAAATAATAAAAAAAGAGAAAGTAAACAAATAAAAGGGGTCGTCATACAAGAAACGTGTTTCTTCAGCGCTTTAAAACATTGTACGGAGGTACGGATCCCTTAATGTACGAGTCCGACTCGCACTTGCCCGTTTATTTAGATTGGTGCGCACAAATGTATAGACAAACGGACAAAAACTCGAACAATCATTGTTTCGGACTCTATTGCGTTGATAAAGGTCTGCGATAATATTTTTTCTTATATATTATCCTCCATGTATAGACATCGATCAGTTACATTTTTATTAAGTATATAAATATATAACGTCTAACATAATATACTGAAACTATTTTAAGGGTGGATTCAGTCCATGATACTGAACAACTTTCCCCAACATATGTTGAAATATGAAAAATAATTTTTGGCTTTCCCTACAAACTTAGATCAGCTGATCGGTCAACTTGTATGGGAGGTCAAAAATAATTTTTCATATTTCGGTATATGTTTCTTGGGGAAAGTTGTTCAGTATCATGGATTGAATCCACCCTTAAAATAGTTTCAGTATATTTTGTTAGACCCTATATACATAGATACTCTTGCAAAAATCACACAAGGCTTCCAAATTCACGCAAAGACTTGCAAAAGATAATTTTGTTCTTCTATCTTTATCTATTTCTCTATCTCCTCTTTTTTATATCACTTGACTGAGCATAATATATTTTTCCTTAGAGAAGAAACAATAACAAACGGTTTTTTTTTAGTTTATTTCTTTTAGGAATCTGAAAATGAACAAAGACAAATTCACTGACAAAAGCAGCTAGCCAAAGTGCATATACGAGTACATTGATAAAATAGTAATGTAAAGTTACAATCTACCTATAAATCTTTAAAATATACAATGTATTTTAGTAAATGACGTTCAAAGTCTTTGTTTTGATGATAAAAACGTCAAAATGATATATATCCCCCGCAAGGAGACCGTCATTTTATCTGTTATCAATATGATCCATATCTTGATGATTTATTGATTGGCATTAAATCACGTAATACAGTAAAACATCAACTGCAATTTGGCCACTATCTGCCGTTACACATCATCATTAGGTTTTTAGGGTTCCATACCCGAAGGGTGCAAACGGGACCCTATTACTGAGACTCCGCTGTCTGTCTGTCCGTCTGTCCGTCTGTCACAGGGCTCTATCTCTTGAACCGTAATAGCTAGACGCCTGAAATTTTCACCGATTATGTATTACTGTGGCCGCTATAACAACAAATTCTAAAAATAAAAAAGTTGAAAATTAAAAGGGGTCGTCATACAAAAAACGTGTTTTTGTCAGCGTTTTTAACTCGATCTGTCGTCACAGGGCTCTATCTCTTGAACCGTAATAGCTAGACACCTGAAATTTTCACCGATTATGTATTACTATGACCACTGTAACAAAAAATACTAAAAATAAGATAAAGTTAATAATTAAAGGATACGTTTACGTTATTTCGTCATACAAGAAACGTGTTTCTTCAGCGTTTTAAAACATTGTACGGTGGTACGGAACCCTTCATGTACGAGTCCGACTCGCACTTGCCCGTTTATTTTTTCTGTCTCCACTGCAGGAGCACGACTCACTCTGTACTACCAGAGCCAGTTATTAGCCAGAGCAAATTGAGAGTAGCCTACACTCTCCACACTGGCCAGAGGGGTTGGGGAGGTCTCATTGATGTTTATTAACTTTATTTAGCTCGTGTTTCCAAGTCACCTTTTACGACATCCGCGGGAAGACTTGGAGTGATTCTATTCTACTCTGCCGGGAACCACACGGCTACGGCCGTTATACAACAGGTCGTGAAAGGTACCCTTAATTTGTTGGAGACTGTTCGTCTTCTTCTTCTTTTTATTTAAGAGCTTAGTGGCTCTTGTCGGTGGAGTATGCGCCAAACTTCTCGGTTCTCTGCCTTACTCTTTAGTGCTTGATACGACATTACCCCTGATTTTTCTTTCAGTTAGTCTACATAGCTCCTTCTTGGTCGTCCTGGACCTCTTCTACCTTTTATCTTTCCTTCTAGTATATTTTTAGCCCTTTCACCGCGAGACTTTATATCAGTTGTCGTGCTCCCAGCGCGAGGAATTGTGAATATCCATAGTTTTTGGCCAGATAAATCCTACGCTCGCGAAATGGGCACGAAAATACTTGACGGATTAATCCGACGTTCGCGGTTAAAGGGTTAAATAAGGAGTCATGTCGTATTAAGTGACCATCAAGACTGTTTGTACAACCCCGAAATTAAGTAAGCCTTTTAACGACAGACTATAACACTCTCTTTCATGCTGGTCTGGAATGATACACTATCATGTTTTTATCCCTAATGGGGCAGACAAAGCATTTTGGGTTTCGCAGCTCTAAGCACCAATTCGAGGACTGCAAGACCCAAAGGACACTTTAAGCGTGATGGTGGGCAAGCAGTTGGAATAAGAATCAAAATAGTGATGAGTTGCTAGTCGCACCGCCTATAACTATTAAATTCGTCCATTTCCTCGACGATATTCCTTTCCATTTTCAATTTTTCAATGTTTTTAGACAGACTAGCAAAACAGGAAATAATGGTTCGCAAAATAATGAATTAATAGAAAAAGACAAATTAAAGAGACTGTAAACAATAATATCGTAGTTTCATTTAGCTTGTGTGTCCCGGAGAGCTAAACAAACGTTTGAACAGCGGTAATTAAAGGCGATATTGCCGCCGCACTGCAAAAATACCAAGGAAGCAGCTTTGATTTTTCGTCTTGCTATCTCAAATCTGCAATCTACCTCAACAATGATACTTCAATAATACTACCGCAATATAAATTATACAATAAAAATCGCTAAATGTTAAAAATACAGTTTTATTTAAATAGGAAAGATAAAATAATTTACATATTCAAAATAAAAACTTAAATACTCACTCCACATTTATTTAAAAAATCGTGACCATAAGGCATGGTTCCAAGAACGCTGGCCGCGTTTCCGTGTTGTATTGCTTTAAGTAGTACACTTTATGCGAAAAAGCAGACAGCCCTCTCATCATCGGTGGCGGACAAGTTGACCAATCAGTTGATCCAAGTTTATATGGAAAGCAAAAAATATTGTTGATATTCCGATACAGATACAGATACACTATCACGTCTTTATTCCTAACGGGGTAGACAGGGCCAAGGGCGGTAAAGCCCAGGCCACTTTTAGCGTAATGGTGGGCATGAAGGTGGAAAAGGGAAATCATAATAGTGATGGGTTGCTAACCGCATCGCCTATTCATATGATTCAGATTCTCGCCCATCCCCTCTGCACGGGAAGAGAAGCAGCTGGTACATTCTATGTTTTTCCTTTTCTCCCAGACCAGCAAAGAAGAAATACATAAACATATTCCGATATCTATACTAATATTATAAAGCTGAAGAGTTTGTTTGTTTGTTTGTTTGTTTGTTTGTTTGTTTGTTTGTTTGTTTGTTTGTTTGTTTGTTTGTTTGTTTGTTTGTTTGAACGCGCTAATCTCCGAAACTACTGGTTCGAATTGAATAATTCTTTTTGTGTTGGATAGTCCAGTTATCGAGGAAGGCTATAGGCTATATAACATCACGCTACGACCAATAGGAGCAAAGATATAGTGGTAAATGTGTAAAAAACGGGAGAAATTATTTCATCTTTGAAGCCTTCCGTTGCGTGCGCCGTGAAAACGGTTCAAGATACACAAAAAATATGTATTAAAGAATAATAGCTCTTTTAATGATCTAAAAAACAGTCCGGGATAGTATATGTCTATCTTTTAAGATTAACTCACAAAAACCGTATTTATGGTACCTAATTTGGTCGAAATAATTTGTTTAAGTTGTATCAACTAATAATATTAATCTTTATTCAAATAAATATGTTGTTGGTTAAGAGTACTTCATCTATACTAATATTATAAAGCGGAAGAGTTTGTTCGTTTGTTTGTTTGTTTGTTTGTTTAAACGCGCTAATCTCAGGAACTAATGGTCCGATTTGAAAAATTATTTTTTTGTTGGGTAGTCCATTTATAGAGGAAGGCTTTAGGCTATATAACATTACGTTCCGACAACCACGCGAACGAAGTCGCGGGCACAGCTAGTATGTTATAAAGTTGTTCAGTATCGCGGAGCGAGTATGAGGAGCTCAGTAGCCTGGCGGGAGTGCGCATTACTAGCGCTTTCGCAAGTAAAGCGGCACCGGGCGTGGTCCGCACTTGGACGGGTGACCACTAGTGGCATAAGAATTTTTTGAGCTCCTCCGTGCTTCGGAAGGCACGTATAAGCCGTTGGTCCCGGCTGTCATCGTTGTATAGCAGTCGTTAAGCTATGCCAGATGCCTTTAGGCAGCCTGAAAAATCTGACACCAGTGTTGGCCACTTACACATACAATAAACAACAACAACAATCGCGAACTGAACTCACCCTTAAAATAGTTAATAGTTTTACTCTATATTTTGTCAGACGTTGTATTGTAAAACGGTTTGGGTTTACATCTATATCTGTGAGTTTAGGTTTTAGTGCCATAAAGCTCAGTCAAAGTAATTATATTGTTGTAAAAACAATTGGAAATGTCAAGTACATAGTTAGTTATGCAAACCACAATAGGTATTCGATATGAATTTATCTAGCTAGCATTTCCACCGGTCTGGATTCTGATTGACCGCAACTGCAGATCCGTCAAATGATTGCCGACATTGCGATGTCGGTAGCATCTCTGCGGTGACCTGGATACCTATTTTGGAATTAGTGAGTCATATTATACAACCAATTATTTATGAGAGCATTTCCAAAGTGCCGCATTTTTAAATCGCTCGTATCGTACGCAACAAGTGGTCTTGTCTTAACCACTCGTTTACGCTACCAAATGTCGAAGAACCCTCCGTCTTGTTTGTTATGGAGATTCCGTTCCATTTCACGTTGTTTTTTTAGTGATGATGAAATGGTTTTAAAAATGACGTTGCCGTTATTGTCAATTTTTCAGCGTAAAAGAATACTATTTTTCGCTAAAGCAACGGTTTCAAAAGTACGGTGTAATGGTATTTTGTGACTTGGAACGCGAGTCACTTAGATGTTTACACGTTTTGTATTTCGCTGACTCCTTTAAAAATAGGTCTCCTGAATCAACTTCTTGGTGGTAAGGTAAGGCCGCTATGGACAGCCTGAGGTTCTCAGCTAAGATTTACGAGTATTTATCACTAACCATGTGGCGTCCGTTTTTTAAGACTACTCAGTGTAACTTATTTCTGTAAATTGGATTTGGCACTCGTCCGCAAGCTTTACATATTATGTTGTGATAACATTGTATTAGGCATAATATCTTTGTAAACTGACAAAGCCCTTCTGGCGCGTAGGCGACCAATACTGTGTAAATGAGTTTCTTTCGGCGTTTCTTCTCAGCAGTGGTCGTTGCGAAACGCTATCGGTAGCTTTTGAACAAAAAAAATATATAAATAAACATTACACGTAATGTACACTGTAATTATTGACGTGTAAAAGTGCCTGCAAAGGCCTAATTACTGAATAAATATTTGATTTTGATTTTGTAAACGTCAAGTTTATTCCTGTCAAAGAACAAAGTCTTGCGACCGATAGACTATATAATTTTTAGATATAGGTAGGTAGATTCTAATAATTTTAGAATACAAAGACACTACTACGTGTATCACTTTATATAAGTGCGTGCACTTTAAGTATTGCGGCTCAAAGCAGAGAGAACCTAAGGCCACAAGACTGAAAGGCCACTTTGAGCGTGATATTGGACGTAAAGATATAAAAATAAAAAAAACAGTTGAAAAGTTGTTTTGTATCAAATGACGACCTCCGTGGCGTAACGGTTAGCACGCTAGACCGCTAATCCGAAGGTTCTGGGTTCGATTCCCAGCCAGGGCAAGTTGGAAAATGGCCTTTTTCAAATTGTCCTGGGTCTTGGGTGTTTATCTATATATGTATTTATCATAAAATATAGTATCGTTGAGTTAGTATCCCATAACACAAGTTTAAAACTTACTTTGGGGCTAGCTTAATCAGTGTGATAAAAAAAATGTTTCATGAATATATAAATTTAAAAAAATATATTTGTCTGCTTAACCAGTTAAAATCCTAAAATAATGATGGGTTGTTAGCCACAATTATCGCCCATTTCCCCGATCGGATTTACGATCTACGCGGGAAGAGAAGCAGCTGGTACATTCTACAATTCTTCCTTTCTCCTAATCCATCACGGTAGATCGCGATAGGGTAAGATAAACCAATGCATTTCAAATAATTTGACTAAGTTTTTTCGAACGTATACCAAAATACTAAAATTCAATCACAAAGAGCATCGAAATTACAAAACCGCATTTAGCCAACTTCAAAGCTCAGCAGTGCTCATTCGGTAATTGAAATGATCACGAAACACTCCACGTGCACATTATTCATACGGCGTACAGCTCCGAATCGAAAAAGGATTGCTATCCGATCCACAGAAACGTGTGTGCCCTTTGAAGAAAATAGCTGTAGATAGAGCAGAGCGAGCAGTAACGCTGAAGAAGGCCCTTACCTTTTAGGCTTTTTTATTTCCACGGCCTTCGTGGCGTAGTGGTTAACACTCTAGTCCATCTCACTGGATGTTCTGGGTTCGATCCCCAGCCAGGACAAGTTGGAAGATGGCCTTTTTCAAATTGTCCTGGGTCTTGGGTGTTTATCTATGATTGTATTTATGATAAAATATAGTATTGTTGAGTTAGTATCACAATACAATTTTAAACTTTGTCTGGGGCTAGCTCAATCAGTGTGACTTGTCTATTTGTCTTTTATCTTATTATTTACTTTGAAACTACATGTCAGTTAATTTTGTAATTTTAAAGAAATTGTATATCTCTATATCTAGAAATTTACCTATTCCTTGATCTACCTCTACGTCTTCCCCCATCTGGTTACAAAGTCCACCTGTCTGCTTGCAATCTTGCTTACGGCACATATCCTTTCCATAATTGAGATAAAAAAACGCTTCGAATACTTTACCTTCTTACCAGTGTAACGAAAGAAATATCTTAATAAAATTTCTCGAAACATCATTGCGTATGCCTTTCTTGCTAGCTTTGAAACGTTCTATATTGAAAATTCAATGTGATGGTATGAATTCTGCTTTTGTATGTTGAATTTAGAAATAGGAAATGCAAGGAACAATGAAACCCTTGTTAGTTTTCAGACAGGTTGGTCTAAGAAAATAGAAAGGTTGAACTCAAAGATATCTTCGGAGAAATCGAACGCTTGCTGACATGAACGTGTCGGGCTGTGACAATGTAATGCTGAGTTGCTGCAAAAATGTGGCTAAATCTTCAAAAAATACTTATCTTCAAAGTGTAACAGCTTTATTTTTGTAACTTTGAGGGTTTATATACCTATGGTTCTTATATTCATATTAGATATGTATCAAAAATATTTAAAACGTCACTTTTTGACAATTCTTCATAAAAATTGTCTACACTAAATATATACGGACAAATCACACAGATTGAGTTTGCCCCAAAGTAAGTTCGAGACTTGTAATTACAGGAAGTATCCTGTATTTGTTATAAAATTTAGTATCGTTGAGTTAGTAAACTCAACGATACTAAATTTTATAACAAATACATATATAGATAAACATCCAAGACCCAGGTCAATCTGAAAAAGATCATTTTTTCATCTTGACCTGACAAAATAAAAATATGTAACTAAATATTTATATCTTATCTACTCTGATTATAGTCGAGTTGGTATCCCGGCTATAATACAAGTTTAAAACTTAGTTTGGGGCTAGCTTAATCAGTGTGATTTGTCCTTATCATCATCAGGTCTTTTTTAGTCTCCACTGCAGGAGCACGACCCTCTCTATAATGCCAGAGTCATATGTTAATTATCCAGAGCAGTCAGAGGATTTGACCTACACTCTCCACGCTGGCCAGACGGGTTGAAGAGGTGTCATTGATGTTTACAAGCTTTGTTTAGCTTGTGTTTCCTAAGTCGCCTTCTACGACATCCACGGGAAGACTTGGAGTGGTCCTATTCTAATCTGACGGGAACCACACGGCAAAGTCCTTATAAACTCTATCTATTAATTTATTCATCTACGCGCGTTCCCGGTTGTTTTATTTTTTATTTAACTACAGAAGGAGATGGAATAGTCCTAGTTTAGGCCGGAAACGATCTCTTGTTGCTCTAGCCAAGTATGGCTCTTTTTATGCAGAGAGGGTCGTGATCCTGCAATGGAGACTAAAAAAGTACCTGATAATGATTTTCCAAAAAATTAAGGAATAGTTAGGACTAAGATCCTACCAAAACATCCAAAAGATGGCAGAGAGAAAAGAGGAATGGAGGCATCTCCACTTAAATCTCCACCGACAAGAGCAAGCCCTTAAATTACAAGAAGAAAATGATGATGATGATGACACGAGAATTTTATATATCTAATATATAAAATTCTCGTGTCACAATGTTCGTTCCCGTACTCCTCCGAAACGGCTTGACCGATTTTCATGAAATTTTGTGAGCATATTGAGTAGGTCTGAAAATCGGCCAACATATATTTTTCATACCCCGAATCTACGCGGGCGAAGCCGCCGGCAAAAGCTAGTTTAGTTATAAAGTTCATAATTTTCAGTTGCAAATGTGCCTTCTTAAACTGTTACGAGTAGCTGTCGGTAAATACAAGTCTGCCGTGCAGACCCTAAAACGCAGTAATAGGAATTTTAAGGGTTTTTAGTTTAATACTGAACCTTAAAGAATACGTTATAAGGAGCAATGTGATTGAACCGATTTTTTAATATGATGATTTTCAAGATAAAAAATCAATTTTTTAAATTGCAGTAACTCTAAATCGCATGGAAAAATATACTGTAAAACTAACTAACATACAGTAAAAGCAGTTACGTATACGCGGCTACATGACTTTACCAAGTCAAACGCAGTAAATATCGTCCCTGCCTCAAAAAATCTTTATTTAGTACCAAAATAAATAATAATTCATATATACCTATTAAAATGCAGTAATAAAATTTTGTATACTAAATGTGTTTACTGCATTAATGTATTTTATACGAATTACTCATTAAAATGCAGCAAAACAGTAAAATACGGTATCTTATTTAGTATTCATAAAGTTTTGATCGCGGGTGTTACTGTTTAAAATGCAGTATATTTATTATTTATTTTACTGCAGTATATTCAATAGTAATCCAAATTTCCAAAATAGCATAAGATAATTAAAATGCAGTAATAATCACTATTACTGCATTTCAACTGGTAATGTGAACATTTAAAGACTGTTTTAATCTAAATTAAACCTAATTTACTGCGTTCTTGTCGGCAAGCAGTCGCCTACCTCCTAATTTCCTCTGGTTCATCGATTTCATCAGACGACGAAGGTAAAATTAACTTATAAAATTTTCAATTAAGGAATTTTAAAGACAACTAAATCTGCTTAGTGAATAATTTATTACATACATATATACTATCACGCCTGTTTCCTACAGGGGTAGGCAAAGTCTATGGATCTCCACTTGCTACGATCCTAACAGACCTCTTTCGCTTCATCTACACTCATCAACCTCTTCATACATGCCCTTCGGTTATGGGTACTTCTTACCTCTTCCTTTTTCAGAACGTCTGCAAAATGATCGCAGAACATTCGCCGAGGTTGAGCCTATCCCGCTTTACCTTTCACACTTGCCTTATAAATATTTTTTGTTAATCTCTTTTCATCTATCCATCCCTTTCTCTAATTTTGTTACTAAGTCCTCTTTCACTCCACACCGATCCCTTATAACATCATTTCTTATTCGGTCTTTCAAGGTAACACCACACATACTCCTCAGCGCTCGCATTTTAACTGCATTTATTCTACTTTTATGCTTTCTCTGCCATACCCAACTCTTACTACCGCACATCAAAGTAAGTATTAGTACTCTTTTATGAACGGCAAGACGTGCCTTATCTGATACCTATCTGCTGGTCATAAAGGAATGCAACGCTCCATTCACTTGGTTACCCGCGTTCACTCTTCTTTCCACATCACCCTCGTGCTTGCCATCATTTGTAAACTTATATCAAACTCTTTCACTTGCTGTACTCTCACCCTATTTATTAAAATATTGCATTCTGTTAAACTATCATCCCTTTCAAAAACCATAACTTTAATCTTACTTACATTAACTTTCATACCCTTTGTCTCTAGTTCATCAATTATAACAGCTATCATCTTCTGTAAATCCACCTCTGAGTTCACAAGTATCACTTGGTCATCGGCATAGAGAAGGCATTTGATAAATAACTCATCCATTCTAACACCACATTCATCTTCTTTAAAATCTGTCAAACAACTGTCCATGAATAGGTTGAACAGCCAAGGCGACGCTACACATCCCTGACTTACACCTTTTTTGATGTTAAACCAGTCTGTATATTCGCCGTCAATTCTGACACAAGCACTAGAATACTTTTATGGAGATTTCAGTGCCTGGATCAGATGGCTTCTCAACCCATACGCAGACAGTGTTGACCACAGTTCATTCCTCATCAATAATTTATTAGTAATCATTATACCTCAGATTAATTACTTGAATTTACTAAATATTTACTTAATAAATTCAAAATGGATAAAATGTATAAGTACTTGAATCTACATGTCTAACATATTTTGTTCATTTCACTTTCTTTGATTTAAAAAATGTGCCATTAAAGTAAAAAGATCTCATGTTGTTTTTGCCAAAGCCAGAAGCAATTTTACTGGTTTAGGCTGTAAGTTTTTTATTACATAAATTTTAAGTAAGATATAATAAAATGTTCAAAATACTTAAAGTTAGTACCTGTTTGCTCAAATGGTATAAAGAATAAATATTATTTTCAGTTTTTAAAATTGTGTTTGTTTTTTAATAAATATTTTTATGTAAAATTTATATTTCATTACTACACGCTAATCTACACGGATATTCAAGATTCATATCAAAATGCAGTAAACAAAGCTTTATGCTGCAAATTAGCCTGCAAAGCTGCAAACGAATCAAACATGTTCGCAATATTCAGTGTTTTTGTCGCATTTTAATCTGCATATGTTTACATTTTTGGATGCAGTAATAGCCATCATTTTAAAAATACCTTCTTATTTGGAAACAAACAAATATTTTCAAATATTTTTGACGTCATTTCAAAAAAAACAATCCACCAAACATATCTATACTAATATTATAAAGCGGAAGAGTTTGTTTGTTTGTTTGTTTGTTTGTTTGATGGACTAATGGTCCGATTTGAAAAATTCTTTTTTTGTTGGGTAGTCCATTTATAGAGGAAGGCTTTAGGCTATATAACATTACGTTCCGACAACCACGCGAACGAAGTCGCGGGCACAGCTAGTGAAATAATATAAAAAATAAAGCATCAAAAAGTTTTTCGCGGTTTTCTCGAAACCGCTTTTTTCCCTTATTGCGTTTTAGGTGCTGCAGGGCAGAAGTGTCTACCACTACTATACATTTAGTCCCCATTCGTCGAAATGTTGCTATTTCGATGCTGGTGCCCCGATAGTCGCTGAATATTAAAACACCGCTGCAACGCCCCAATGTGCTCGTGACGAAATAAAATGGCGAGTTTGTAGGTGCTTGCGTCGGCAGGTTACAAAAATATTTATCAGTCCATTTTGCTAAACTGTACAACTCTTACAGCATAGGTACCACTACGGTCTATCTATCTATAATTTAAGAACTACGTTCTTGTCGGTAGAGTAGTTTCCATGTAAAAAAAACCAAACGGTACAACTAAATAAAAAAAATAATTATTTAAAAAAATACCTGACTGTCTGATACAACATGAGCGAGATTATAAGTGGTTTTAAGCATTTCTCATTATATATTAAATTAATAATTTGGCGCCAAAACACCGCCATTTTGTTTTTTTTTTATTTTTGGCATACCCAGTATCACTAGACTTACAGTTTATACGAATCTAACGACACCTCTCAAGCTAAAATCTATCAAGCCGTCTAGGCAGCAGAGCGTACCAAAGAAATACATGTCATACATACAATACATACACTCGAAAAACATAAACCTCCTTCTGGCACGGTCAGGTAATTATAATTACGAGTAAGTGCAATTAATACAAGTGTAAATATTAGGCAACTTTCCCAATTTCTTTCGTACGACCTCCGTGGCATAATGGTCCTTTTAACCTTCTTATGCCAGAAACATGTGAGGTTTCGCAGGATTGTCAAATACCTCATAATGGCAAAGGCAAAGACAAATATTATATGTACCTCTCAAAATTACGTTCTCTATCTTATAATTTAAGAACTATGTTCCTGTTGGTGGAGTAGTTTCCAACTTTCCATGTCTCCCTCTCTTGAACCATTCTTTTGACCTCCCTATACGACACGGAGTCAACGTTCTCCTTTACTTGTTCTATAAATGCACTTCTTGGTCTACCCTTTCCTTTTCTTGCTTCCATTTTTCTTTCTATTATATTTTTAATAAATTGTCGTGTAAGATGAGCAAATCATATCATCATCAGGTCTTTTTATTAGTCTCCATTGCAGGAGCACGACCCTCTCTATACTACCAGAGCCATATATTAGCCAGACCAGAGCAATCAGAGGATTTGGCCTACACTCTTCACGCTGGCCAGACGGGTTGTAGAGGTCTCATTGATGTTTATAAGCTTTGTTTAGCTTGTGTTTCCTAATTCGCCTTCTACGACATCCACAGGAAGACTTGGAGTGGTCCTATTCTACTCTGCCGGGAACCACACGGCACAAATTCTTTTATCTTTGCCTTTTCTGATATAGATTTTTTTAACAAGATTCCTTTCTTATTAGCTGAATTAAGTACTCCTTCATTTGTCTTTTTCTCTGTCCACTGATGTGATGGGAAGACGAAATTTTTTTATCGATTTTTAATAACTTTTTTTATAGAAAGTAATTCAGTATCATGGACTGAACTTGCTCCAAAAATTTAGCAGGTAGATAAAAAGTCACCCTGTATACCTTACGTAAACTAATATACTGCGAGTAGGTATAACTAACATCCATAAATGAGTTCGTATATAAAAGCTAGTACTCGTATCGCTATTTCTGAATTTTCCGTGTAAATAATATTGGGCAGTGCTCGTATGGTCTGCTATAAATGTCATCGCGAGGTAAACGGCTCCGCCGGGAGCGCACTGTATCAGCTGTCGCATTGCGGGTGGTGCGAGTCATAAACTGAGAGCGATTTTAGCTGAAAATGATAGAATATCTTCTTCCTTGCTGGTGTGGGAGGAAAAAAAAGTTGGCGACCCTCATGGAGGCGAACTTTTGGCCGAAGGGTATTATGTATCGTCGCTTTCGCGGAACGATACCCGACACCCCGATGACGCGTAACACGTCGCAGCCTCAACGTGTGCCGTAGTTTTTAATTTATATTACATAATTATATGTATGCTAGTCTATAAGGTATTTATTCTATGGGCCTTTAATATTGTAGTTAATATTACGTAGCCTGAAATAAATGATTTGATTAATTGATTGATCATACGTGTAAGCATTTCCGGGACAAAAAATTGTAATTGACAGCCACTTCTTGACGAATCGAACTGGTTCCAATAAAGTTTCGGTTTCAAATTATCTTTGTCGTTAGTCTCATTATACTTCTCTATGATACATGACGTAGGACAATTCGAATCCACATATGGTTAGCACGAAAAATATAGTAGAAGTTGTAAGGTCGCAATCAAAAACTCAAATTGTTCTAGTATACCACAAGGAAGTGTCCTCGGTGTATATTATTCCTTATTAGTTATTACCTCTACCCTAAGTTATTACCCTAAAATTACAAAAAATTACTTATTCCTGCCGGTGCTTTTTGCGGACGAAATTCCAATACAGCTTAAATGTAACAAGATACAGTTTTTAAAACGAAAACCCTTATTTTTCGGAAAAACTAAGCATTATAATGTCGCGTACAGTTTATGTTTTGGGCCATTGGTAAATTGTGCAGCATCAAAATTTACTTTATTAAAAATTTATCGAATATTTCGTTAGCACATCGGAGCTCCAGCCTCTGAAATTATTATGTTAAAAGTCAACAGCACTGCGTGTTGTAAGTAATTAAGTAAACAGCCTGTGAAATTTAAATTAGTCGTAAAACTTACTCGTTTATTAATTGAATTCGTAAAGGTATGTAAATTGTTGATTTTCACATGAACAACATGGAAATATTTAAAACTTGAATAATTAATGAGAAAGAAAAGATAGTGGAACCATTCTAGCTTCAATGTTTACATACATCTTGTTTTTTCAGGGTCCTATAACTATACTTACATAAATTATTTTTGAAGTGAAAACTTCTTTAGCGGCGTTGTGCACTTTTTTTGTAATGGGTAAAAAATGTTAAACTCGCGTCAGGACACGTGTTCTGATCGAAAATTCGTAAGACGGATGCAGCCGGCGCAAAGGCGTAAGAGAGGAAGTATCCCCCTCTCTTTCTACGGCGCGGCGAAAATGTATGCCTACGCCTGCTGTTTCGTTTAGCTGAGAGATAAACTTTTTTTGTTCTTCTTTGCTGGTCTGGGAGAAAAGAAAAAACATAGAATGTACCAGCTGCTTCTCTTCCCGTGCAGATCGTAAAAGCCGATCGAGGGAATGGGCGAGAATCTGAATCATATGAATAGGCGATGCGGTTAGCAACCCATCACTATTATGATTTTCCTTTTCCACCTTCATGCCCACCATTACGCTAAAAGTGGCCTGGGCTTTACCGCCCTTGGCTCTGTCTACCCCGTTAGGGATAAAGACGTGATAGTGTATCTGTATAAACTTTTTAATGTAATATAAATTGTCATGTTTGTGTACGATAGCGCAATAATAAATATTGTATTCTACTACATAAATGATAGTACTTTTATACTAATAATTAAAGCAATTCGTGCAAAATTAATCCCTAACCATTCCAAATATCAAAAATGCACAACGTTAATATTCAAGTTTTCACTTCTGCCGGCACTCCCGGAGTGCAACCGGTCGATTTTTTTTTCAAAGTTATCTTTTCTATCCAATATTTTTTTTGGATAAGAATAAATTCAGAATGTCAATACTTAATAAATTTTAATATTTGAATATTTTAAATGTATGTAGTAGATATCGGTAAATGAATTTTCACTTCTTTAAAGCTACACGCTTTGCCAGAATTTAATTGTGATTCGTGTGATTAATTTATTTTATACACTGAAATAAGCTTCCAGTGACTTCGAGGAGACCAATTTTTTTTTAGAAGAACACTATCGATCAAGTCCGCTTTTAAACAAACTAAAATATTTGGGAGTCCCCATATCACAGACAAATAATTCAAACTTTAAACATATCCCTTTTGGTGACGAGGATGAGATGTATGCCTTGCAAGATGAACTTTCAAATAAAAAAATGGCCAAGTGCGTGTCGGGCTACCGCAGTGTAGGGTTCCATAGTTGCAAATGCCGGCTTAGAGTTCACGTCATGCATTACAGTTTAACGTCTGAAAACATCTAATATTTTTTTTATTTTCAAGAAATTATTAAACTACTTTGTCGGCGTGATTGATACCCATGCCAAATTACAGCTTTCCAGTACTAATAGTCTCTGAGTAAAACCGCGGACAGACTTAGCAAAACTATAAGGGTTCCTTATAACTACGGTACCCTAAGAAAGGTTTCCAATTTATTCTGAAAGGTTACAGTCTAAAAGCAAACGAGACGATTGAGAATTCCATAAGAGATCCAGTGGCGGGTTTTTAAATATATATTGGGTGTGTGAGGACGCCGTGTTAATATTACATGAGCTGCAGCAGACTAACCGATTTCTGGAATGTCCGACTCAGGTGCTGAAACCGTCTATTTGAGCTTCAAAGGAAAAAAAAAGCATGAGAATGGATATTTTTCATGCAGAAAAAAACATCTTAGAAAATCGTATTGGTAACCACAATAAATCCCCGCTCAGAGGTTCTGGGTTCGATCCCAAGCCAGGGCAAGTTGGAAAATGGCCTTTAAATTGTCTTGGATCTCGGATGTTTATCTATACATACTTTTAAAACACCGGCAACATTATTGGAGCAAGTTCAGTCCGTGATACCGATGAACCACTTTCCATAAAAACAATTATCGGAAAACGAAAAAAAATTACAGCTTCCAATACAAATCGCCGCTCAGCCAAATGGATCTTGTATGGGAGGACCCAATTTTTTTATCGATTTTCAATAATTGTTTTTATGGAAAGTAGTTCAGTATCACGGACTTAACTTACTTCAAAAACGTTGCAGTAACCCTGCATATACATTTAAGTATTATTTATAAAATATAGTACCTGTCGTTGAGTAGGTTTACCATAACACAAGTATACTTGTAAAACGACTTATCTACGAGTAGAGGCTAGTTAAATCGGTGCAATTTATTTTTCATTTTAACGCCCATCATCACTTTAATAGTGGCCTTTGAGTCTTACCGTCTTGGGCTCGTATGACGTAAACAATGTATTCTCAGTCCATTATTTTAAGTTTTAAGTTTGTTAGTTGACGTCTTTGGAGAAAACGTGCAGTGCAGTTTGTTGCCGCTTCTTCTGCACTGCGCCTAGGAAGCGGCATAAACTTAGCTGTATGTAACGATTTGACGTCAACATTTGTGCAAAACAAAACAAAGTGACTATTATTAAGAGATATTATACATATTCTATGATAATAAAGATATTTTGATTTGATTTGATTTGCTCTGTCTGATTAGGGCTTAGAGCCACAAGATCCAAAATGCTCTGTCTGCACCATTAGAGATAAAGACGTGATAGTGTATGTATCATCATCATCATCATTAGGTCTTTTTTAGTCTCCACTGCAGCAGCACGACCCTCTATACTACCAGAGCCATATATTAGCCAGAGCAGTCAGAGGATTTGGCCTAGTAGATAGTGTATGTATGTTAATTAATAATCCCGGTGCGTATTATGGTCTGTACAGAATAAATTCTAAATTTTTTATTCATCATCATCATATTAGCGACAGGAAGTCCACTGCTGGACATAGGCCTCCCCCAAAGATTTCCAAAACGACCGATCAGAAGCGGCCTGCATCCAGCGTTTTCCTGCAACTTTGCTCAGGTCGTCTGACCACCTAGCAAGTGGGTGTCCTACGCTGCGCTTGCTGGTACGTGGCCGCCATTCGAGAACCTTTCTGCCCCATCGGCCATCAGTTCTTCGCGCTATGTGCCCGGTCCACTGCCACTTCAATGAGCTAATCCGCTGGGCTATGCCTGTGACCTTTGTTCTTCTACGAATCTCCCTCATTTCTGATTAGATCACGTAAAGAAACACCTAGCGCAGCCCTCTCCAGAGCCCGTTGAGCGACCTTGAGCCTTCTTATGAGACCCATAGATTTACCCATAAAATTACAAATATATTGAACTTATTTAAATGTAAAAGCCATTATTTTAATATTACTGCATTACAAACAAAGTAATCACATTGATCGTCAAAAGTTTCACCATGGCCACTCTTGAGATTAACTGAGATTCGATCAGTGGTCGCTTGATTGCAAAATTTCATTCATGATATTCAGAAGTTGGTTCTTTGCAGCCGCAGAAACGTCATTAGTCTGATTGCCAAGATTTCGCCCGCAGTTTAATTGCTGAATAATGGAGATTGCTCGTGAAATCAGTTCAATGTTGTTTTCTGTTATATTTGATTGTTTGTGTTGTGACACGAGTTTGAAATTACGGCACGTAGTTTATTTGTATTTATTTATTTATTTACACTTTATTGTACACACATACAAATGTAATAGTACAACAGGCGGACTTAATGCTAAAAGCATTCTCTAACAGTCAAACCTTTGGGTTGATTGGGAGAGTTTATGTAGGTGTATCACATAATAAAAATAACAAAACAAAAACTAAATAAAATTTTAAACTTAAAAATAAAATAAAAAGAAACATACTAAATAAAAATATTATAATAATATTATACCTACATATTAAATACATACAAACGAGCAATAAAATATACATATCTCTAAATACATATTATACAATCAAGTCTGTCTCATATTTAATTGAAAATGGAGGTGTCTAAAAATTCTAATTTTAAAGGAGTCGCGGCTAGGAGCCCTTCTGATGGAGTCAGGGAGAGCATTCCAGAGTCGTACAGCAGTGACAGAGAAAAAGTTATCGAAAAAACCTGTACGGTGAGAAGGAATAGCTAGGGTAAGAGTATTTGAAGAACGCAGGGACCTCTCATGAGTAGAACTTAAAAGTTGGAAACATGATTTGAGATACTCTTATACCTGCTTACTTATTTATCTAAACAAATAAAATATTTATAATCTAGTCTTATGTACCATTTACGACCTCCGTGGTGTAATACCAACACGCTAGTCCGCCAATCCGGAGGTTCTGGATTCGTATCCCATAACACAAGTTTTAACTTACTTTGGGGCAAGCTCAACTAGTGTGATCTGTCCTTATACATTTATTTATTTATTTATTCATTTCTTCGTAGGGTTCGTGTAATAAAAGCTTGTGTTACTAGGGATTATATTTATAAATAGTAAATAGAGAAACTAAGGACATTTAATGCTATTTATTCCATATCTTTAAATAAAATTATGTAAGTTATAATATCCAATGAGATAGTATTGTAATATATTTCTATCTTTTACACTTGAAAACTTCTGTATATCAAATGTTATTCTTACAACATATTCTATATTAAGACGATGCATGGAGTTCAGTGCTGCCCCCATTTGAAATAAATTATTTGAAAGTAAATTGAGATACTATTTAAAAATATTATCTAGTAAAACCTAGATAACCCTTCAAACTATTTTATGGACCACTGTTTACAGTTTAAAGTGAGAACTTAAAGCTTTAGTTTGCATTTTTGCAGAAAACGGTCACTTTTGGTTAAAATGCAAACTAAAGCTTAACGTTTGTTAGTTTAATTTATTTATTGCACAAAAAATACATTTAAATTTTAAGTTTTACGTTCTCACTTTAAACTGTAAACAGTGGTTCATAAAATAGTTTGAAGTGTTATCTAGGTTTTACTAGATCAAAATTTTAAATGATATCTCCGTTTCCTTTCAAATAAATTATTTCAAATGGGGGCAGCACTGGACTCCGTGCATCGTCTTAAACTAAAAATACTTTTTAAAAAACCAAAGAGGATGCGCAACTAAATTAAATGAAGCATCATATAGACTTAGTTTACATATTTACCTACAATCAAATAAATAAACAAGGTAAAAAAAAACTTTCCACTATAAAACTTGATTTATATGTGATAACATTTTTCCTTGCTCTAAAACTCAAACAATATTATTTTAAAACTATGTGCGCTGCGCAAATATTAAAATTCCGACAATATACAACACTGGAACATATCAGCCGGCCACTGGGATCCGCAATGTTGATTAAAAACTGATATAGGGAATATCGCTCCCGAAACATGCACATTACATTCTGATAGTGCAGAAAGATTTTAATATTTTGCTACTATTTTATTGGTCAGAGTTTAAATTTTATTCCATGCTTGTATTTAAATTTTATTGTATGAGAGAGAAGATAAGTACTTAGGACATACCAGCAACTTTTCAGCCAGGTCTGCGGTTTTGAGTTAGGGTATTAGAAATCATAAGAATAGTTTGCCTGTAGGTCGGTTGCCTCAAATACCTACTAGCTCTATGGTAAGACTGGCCGTGCGGTTTCCGGTAGAGTAAAATAGGACCCCTCCAAGTCTTTCCATGGATGTCGTATAAGGCGACCTAGACAAACGTGGAGTAGAATAGGAGCCCTCCAAGTCTTTCCATGGATATCGTAAAAGGCGACTTAGAAAAACTCTAAACAAAGCTTGCAAACATCTGTGTCCAACCCGTCTGGCAAGTGCGGAGAGTGTAGGCCAAATCCTCTGGCTATTATGACTAAGTATGGCTCTGGCAGTACAAAGAGGATCGTGCTCTTGCAGTGGAGACTAAATAAAAGACCTGGTGATGATGATGACGTCATACACCGGGTAGTAGTATAAGATACATTTTGTGACGATGCACATACACGAACGATATCAGTCTAAGTATCAGAGGTAATAGCTAATAATCATAAGCTCGGAAACCTCAAAAACACAAGTAATAAAATTTTCTTGGAAATTAAATTACCATTAATGTTATTTCATCCCCAAATGTAATATTCATAAAAATATAGATAAACATGGAATTCTACATTCCGTTTTTCAGAATAATACCCGTATGGTTATTACAAAAAACATTTGGACCGAGGCAACTAATTAAAATGCACACAAAACCAACCTTTATAAATAAGCTCGGGACTCTTATCCTAAAGGACCGAGCACAATCTCACCGGCGTAAAAATTTTACATATTGTATCAACTCCTCTGTGCTTCGGAAACAGTTAAGCCGATGGTCCTGGCGGTCATCATTTTATGGTAGTCGTCAAGCTACATCAGATGCCTTAAGGCAGCTTGAAAAATCAGTAGAAATACTTCAGTTAATAAATAGAAAATTGTATTAACTGAAGTATTAAACACTTTAAATGCTCAGATACGCGCCGTATGTGTTTTCGTTTAAAAATAAAGTTTGAGTAAGATTATTTACTTTAAAAAAACTGGGTAATTTTTTTTTATTTCATCACCATCTGAGCTTATTCCGGGTAACATTATCATCGGTAACGCTTCAGAGACCGGTCCGCTAGCTAACCTATGTGATTTGATGCGGTTACTGGTTTTTACACAGAGCGACTGCCGTCTGACCTCCGCAACCCAAACTGTACTTCTTTGTTATTTAAAACTATTTTATTTAAAGTGTGGACTGTCCACATGACACCTAGTTTGCCGGCTTCCTAACCCCAGAACGGTGTTCACAAAGTAATTACACGTTAGTCGGTAATTAAAAGACCACTTGCAGCGAAACGGTAATCGCCCTAACGAGTACTATGGCGGACGCCAACAAGTTTTGAAATCTGATTTCGTTTAATCGCCTCTCTTGCTTTAGAGAAAACAATGGCTAAGTTTCTTGGCGCTGATGTAGTTTTTATTACGTTTTAATGAGTTTAACAGTTAATGTTAATTAGACGAAGTAAACTGCAGTGCGTAAGCTTATGTATTCATAAAAGTTTTATACAGATATTGCTTTTAATACGAGTCTATTATTATGTTCTTCGAGATGGGTTACATAGGTACATACATACATACTATCACGCCTGTTTCCGGTCTGGACGCGTTTCGTGCGTCGTTGATTTCACTAGTTTACAATGTTTTTGCTGTTCGCATACTTGCAGCGGTTTCATATAGAATTCAGTACAAAAAACACATATCTGGTCATAAAAAAATATTAAGACGTCTAAGTTTTAAAATATCTCATGTCAAAAATTAAATTTTCGTAAATTTTGCCAATTTAAAAATTTTATTATAAATTCAATTACTTTTTTTGGAACTTTTTAATTCAAGTTTATTATAGTGCAAGCCTTCCATTGTACAATTCATTTAGATTACAGCTCAATTCTTTTACGAATTTGAGTTATTCTCGGTTTTGTTTAGGCCGGTGTATTGCCATACAATGCACACGGTGCTCAAAGTATGAGAAATGTTATGGCAACTTGAATTTCATATATCTGTGTACATAAGAATGATATAAAGATAAATCAAATTTTATTTTGATTAAGAAGTTTTTTATTGTACAATATAAAAGTAAATTATATAAGTACATAGTAGTTTATTTTCTAAAAAAAAAAAGTTGAAATTGGGAAAATTTGGAAATTTGTTATAACAATACTTTCAATTCTGACGTCCTAGAAAAAAATCATTTTCAGATCCGTATTAAGCATACAAAAATCTATAAGAAAGAACAAGTTACATATGCTGAGAACAAAAAAATTTTTTTTTTTAAACTAGTGTTTGGTAAACAAGTAAATTAGTCGCGATTCGTGCGTTTGCGAAAATTTTTAAAAAAAATTCCTTCATTGTATAGTCGCGTTTCGTGCGTTCATGAAATTTCTATAAAAAATGCCTTCACTGAATAGTCGCGTTTCGGGCGTCCAATAAATTTTATTTATTTTGACAGTCGCGATTCGTGCGTCATTGATTAAACCCATAGGTTTACTAAGCGGTTAAACATGACATACCTACTAAACTAATAAGTAACTTAATATTTACTTGGTAGGTAAATAAACGTGTGTTATATTAAGTTTGTTTAATTAAGACGCCGGTCATGTCCAAAGGTATTTAACTCTATAACTCTTCGTACCATAGTTTTTTTTACTTGCCTTCTGAAGCGCGGAAGAGCTCAATAATTTTTAAGCCACTTGTGGTCACCCATCCAAGTGTGGACCACGCCCAGTGTTGCTTAACTTGCGAAAGCGCTAGTAATGAGTACTCCCGCTGGGCCACCGAGCTCCTGAATACGGGTATTAGCTATCTACGTGACAAATTCATTTCAATCCATTTAACTATAATAAGGGCTACTGAAAATATCCTTCCATAAACATCCATCCATGCAATCATCAACACCATATGACCATCCATAAAACCATCCATACACTCATCCGTACATCCAGCCATACTTACTTTATCCATATGTGTCGGGGATAAATAAGATTCCAATTTGACATGGAAGCCGATACGTGAAATTCATGCGATTACACACGTGATCGACGCTGCGTATGACACTGCCCATGACAGGTAATTTTCTTCGTCGATGCGCGTTTAAATTTTAAAAATGATGACCGACAGACGTGAGATTCGTTGTATTGAAATGCTGATACATTATTATTTGGTAAATATATTATGATACGAGCAATATAATATATTTAATTTTGAGTAAAAGTTTGACTATAACACTTGACTACCTCCGTGGTCCAGTGGTCAAGGCGTTTGCCTTGTGATCCAGGTCGTGAGTTCAAATCCCACTGGGAAGGCATACTTTGTGAAAAGTTGTTTTCAGTCTGGTTAGGATATTGCAGGCTTGAATCACTTGATTATCCGAAAATAAAGATGATTCCGTGCTTCGGACGGCACGCAAAGCTGTGGATCCCGAACGCCATCTAGTGTTAGTTTTACCCTAGGATTGGTTCTGGTCTACCTTTCAGGTTGCGGAGGTCAGACAGCAGTCGCTCTGTGTAAAAACCAGTAACCTCGACAAACCCAGGCTCTGAAGCCTTACCACTGAAGATGCAACCAGGCATACCTACGCTCGGATGATGATGATGTTTATAGCAAAATGGGCCCCACGCAGTGTAGGATTTCGAAGTAGTCCATTACAACATAGGGAATTTCTTTTCTATAGTATTACATCTTTATTGCCCATTTTCAGATAGACTAAGATAAAAAATATTTTCGGATAAAATTTATTTTCGGATAATCAGAAATAGTGATCACTGCACTCGCCTTCCTTAAGGCGAAGATATAGGCAAATGACCTTGAAGTGGCGCCCTCATTTGAAATAAATTGTTAACTCGTAAATATGGAGATAATTTCCATATTGCTCTTCGTCATGCACTAGATAGCCCTTTACATTATTTTATAAACCACCGTTGAAAGTATTTACATTAGTCCGTCTAGCTTTAAAACTTGCCTCCGCCAAAAGTGGCCACGGCAAGTTTTAAAGCTAGACGGATCATCAATAATAGTTTTAACGGCAGTTCATAAAATAATTTAAAGGGCTATCTAGTGCATGACGTTGAGCAATAAGGAAATTATCACCATATTTACGAGTTAACAATTTATTTCACACTTCAAGGCCATTTGCCTATATCTTCGCCTTAAATGCATCGACAAGAGGTTAAAACCAATATAGGTAAAAGCAAATCGAGGGAACGGGCGAAATCACTTTTTTTGTATTTCTTATTAGCCTATACTGTCCCACTGCTGAGCAAAGGCCTCCCCTCTTGTACGCCAAAGAAAGACACTAGATCATCAATCACTAGCTCACTTTTTTTCCACCTTCCCGCACATCAAGCTAAAAGTGGCCTTTGGATCTTGTGGCCATGGATTCTGTCTGCCCAGGACCGAAAGACCATTGGGCTCGGTCTACCTCATTAGGAGTAAACATAGTGTATAGCAATAGTATTACATTAATATACATTTCGTATTCATTTATTCTATCGTAATGAATCGAAAAATATAAGTATGGACACAATAATGTTTAAGAGCTGTGTCAATTTAGGTTCTCCGTATCTTACTTCACAAAATTATAGTAAGTGCAGAATAGTAACCTTGTGCAACTTCATTCGGAAGAACTACACATGGAATGTAATTTTGCTTATAGAACATCAATAAAATATAAGTACTAAAACTATTTTAAGGGTAGAGATTCAGTTTATGATGGGAACCTTTCTCCAAGGAACAAAAATAAACGAAAAATTTTTTTTTTGCTTTCCATAGAAACTCGGATCAGCTGATCGGTCAACTTGTATGGGAGACCAAAAAATTTTGTCATAATATTTCGATATATGTTTTTTGGAAAAAGTTGTTCAGTCATCATCATGGACTGAATTCAGCCTTAAATAGTTTCGGTATATTTTTTATACTACACTACACTGATATAGCCCAGCGGATTAGCTCGTTGAAGTGGCAGTAGGCGGGACACATAGCGCGACGAACTGATGGCCGATGGGGCAGAAAGGTTCTCGAATGGCGACCACGTACTGGCAAGCGAAGCGTTGGACACCCACCCACAAGGTAGTCAGACGATCCGACTAAGGTCACTGGAAAGCGCTGGACGCAGGCCGCTCTACTCGTAGATCGGTCATTTTGGAAATCCCTGGGAGAGGTCTATGTCCAGCAGTGGACGTTGTGCGGCTGAAATGATGATGATGATGATATTGTTTAGACTCGGTATAGGATTTTAACTTTTTAAGAGGACAATACCATTTTAATTTATTTTAGAAACAGAAACAGCTTCCTTATTATAAACGTTAAAAAATATGCATATTATTATGTTGAATACTATATGATGATACGAATAAACTTAAACATCTGTGAATAATTAATATATATGTCTATAGAGCCTCTATGGGCACAGCAGCCCATAGAGGCTGCTCTTTAGACATATATTATAATTATTTTCACAGAATCCTACTATTCTACTACTCACGACGCAAAAACGGATGACTGAACAAATTGGAATGAAATGACTTGTATAAATTTTCCTTGGGAACGCCGAAAAATAGCTACGTATAAGGACGTTAAGAACTTGGAGGAAGAAAGTGAGACATGGAAATATAAGAAGAAGAAATATAAGGATAGTGACAGGGTCAGAAAAGTAATTTCAAAATCGTACTTAGACGTGACGTCATGCGAAAAAATGCGCTGCATCTTCGTAATTTTTTGTTTCTCAGAGAAAAGAAAAAATACGTGTATGATATTTTTTTAATAATCTAACTGATAGGCCACAAACATTTTTCCAGTCATTAGTTATAGACTATTTAATAGTCTAGCATCTGTTTCTTACTATAATTTGAGCTACTGGGACGGTGGCTTGCCAATTTGCATCGCTAATGAGTCACTTCCATTTCAAGATGTTTTTCACTACTCTGTGTATTACCACAGTATACATATTAGTACAAGTAATACCACGCCTGTGTCACTCCCTGTTTAGGTATCAAAAATGTACCTACATTATTACTATGCGCGCAGCGGCCCCTCCGGGTGGTAAATTCAGTTATACGAATCGTTTGTCCAGAGTAATAAGAATAAAATTGGCTTGCAATGGATGTCTAGGTATCTATACGAAAAGGTGCTGAGTTCTGACGTGAGCTTTAAACCATATCGCTAGCCACATTGAGTAGATATTTCTTTGAATTTCTTTGCTGAGTGAGACTTCTGTACGTTAGTATTATTTATTCTATGGTAATACACACTATGCATGCACACTTGTAAAAAAGTGCTTTAGTGTCTTATAAGACTGTGTATTACGGCTGACTGGTAAACAAGGTGACATGATACTTAGTATTTTACTTTAAAAAATAATAATATGAATAAACAATACACGTAGTGAACACTTAAATTATTGACGTTTGAAGTGCCTGCGTATACTTACTGAATAAATATTTAATTCTTGATTCTTGATCCATGCTGATCTGCGAGAAAAAAAACGTAGAATTTACCAGCTGCTTCTATTTTGGCGTAGATTGTAAAAGCCGGTCGAGGGACTGGGCGAGAATCTGAATCAAGTTAGTAGACGATGCGGCTAGCATTTCTATTTTGATTCTTTTACTATCTTTTCACCCACCATCATAATCAGTAGGTGTAAGCGAGAACAGACGTCTGTCTGTACAAAAGCATTTTCGGTCAATCTCGAAACTACACTGTTAAAAAATATGTAATTTTACATTCAGAAAATTATATAAACCTGTAAAATTCCCGAAAAATCTGGGAAATTTACGGAAAAATATGTAAATAATGACAAAAATTATGTAAAATTTCTTATTTTTCTGTAAATTTCCCAGATTTTTCGGGAATTTTACAGGTCTATGTAAAATTACATATTTTTTGCATGTAAAATTACATAATTTTTAACAGTGTAAGACGCTTCGCTAACTCGGTCAATAAATTAGCTATTCCGAATCGCTATGAAGAAGTGCGTCAGTCTAGGGCGTCAGGATATTAGCTTGTCAGCAAATCTGCTGAGAGTGCTGCTGAGACCATCGGTTCGGCGGACAATTTGCATCTCTAATGAACCTACCAAGATATTTTTCAGTAGAGAGTCTTCAGAGCTTTTGTATAACAAAAACTTCGATTATATACTCCCTAGATAGAGCACGGCAACGCAATTTGCGTCCAAAAAAATATCAGCCAACTGTTGGACTCTAAGTCGCCCCCCGCCGCTCAGTGTCGAATTTGACTTGGTGATTGCATAAACGTTACTAGGTCTCCCCCGTTTTTCAGCTGGGAATCGAATCCAGGACCTAACTTTAGTAAAAGGATTAAAATTAGAATTTCTATGTACTAAAATTTCTCTTTTTTTACTAGCTGTCTATGACTTCTTCTTCTTCCTCATCTTATCCCACTTTCGGGACAGCATCTGAGTCTTTTCTATTTTCCTCTATCTTTTTTCAAGGCACTTGTTACATTATTTTTATCCATATCATCCTAGCGCACTCCATCCACCTTTTCTTAGACCTTCTTGTGTCCTTATTTCCAGTAACCTTCAAATTTAGCTCCTTTTTGGTAACGTGGCTCTCCTTCCTTCTCATTATATGTCCATACCATCTTAGTCTATTGCTTCTCAACTTTTTCGTCTATGACTTATTGCTGGGAAAAAGTTTATGTATGTTTCCAAAGACATACTTTTGTTGTTTGTTTTTTCTTTCAAAATCTCTTAACACATCCGAACTTGCAGACCTTCCTTGTTTGCGTTCAAAAAACCTCTCCATTTGTGAATTAACTTATGAAATACCTAACTGTAACCAGCATAGCCAAGCACTTCTTGTCCCAGATTCCGCAATTAAGAGCAGAACCATCCCCTCCAGATGTGACTATGATCACAAATTAGAAATTCAAATATATACAAATATTCTGATATACCGCGGCGGCTCGAGAGTTTAACTGTTTGCGGATGACATGCCGCTTTTTCTCAAGGAGGCAAAACATCGAGTGTTTATGACTTCCCAGTTTGCAGTGTAATTATTGCGAAGATTCATTTGTAACTGTTATAACATCATTAGAATATTTTTGACTAAAACTCCGATGGCACAGAATGTTACAGTAAAGCAAAATGAGCTTTAAGGGACTGTCGATGAGATACGAGTATCACCATTATCATCAGGTCTTCTTTTAGTCTCCACTGCAGAATCACGACCCTCTCTGTACCACCAAAGCCATACTTGGTCAGAGCAGCCAGATGATCATACTGGCTGTACGGGTTGAAGAGGTCTTATTGATGTTTTTAAGCTTTGTTTAGTTTGTATTTCCTAAGTCACCTACTACGACATCCACGAGAAGACTTAGAGTGATCATATTAAACTCTGCCGGAAATAATATATACATCGTGTTAATGAAAGAACGCAAAACCTCTCAGATGGTACCTCAGTCCATGTAACTGAACAACTTTTACGAAATCCAATAAAAAAAATCGGATTTTCATACAAATTTGACTCGATCAGCTGATCAGTTTGTATGAAAATCCGAATTTTTTTTTGGATGTATACAATTCATTTTCATTTTTTTTTCATAGAAACTCACCTACTTACTCGTAAGTACCTAAGCAGTTAGTAACCGGTCTGGTTAGTAAAAAATATTAAAATTATGATTGCTACTTACTTCCTTTCCTCTATTTTCTTAATTATTTGTTCCCTAACCGAAATGCAAACAGCAAACACGCTTGACAGATAACTTTCATTGAACCAACGAAATGTGTACAAAATCAAACATTGTATCTGTCGTTCAATCAGACCCCGCTGAAGAGGCATCTTATGATTAGCGACGGCGATGCGCGCCGCGTGTCGATAATCAAGAAAGTTGGCCGACGACGGCAGACGTGCCGCCCATTCCGCCAATACGGCACGTGTTGGTGTCAAACACTAACGGAAGTAGAAAGGACTAGTTCAGTGCCTATATGCTCTGTGTCTCAGAGATTTATACGTCTATAGTTACGTCTATTCATGTTCCTGCATCTACGGGGTGCTAATGGGAGAGAGACTGCTGCGTGTCTCTCCTTAATCTCGATTGATTTTATTATAATCGTAGTATCAGACTACAATGCGCCATCTACCGATTTAACTTGATACTAATACAAATTAAACAAAGTGAGACAAGCGCCACAGTAATTGCTTATCTGTAAAGCAGTGTGTTGGTGTTATGTAGCTTATAGTGATATAGCGTTAGATTCCGGTATACAGATTCTTGTTATCTAACAACGTCTTTATCTCTAATGGGGCAGACAGAGCATTTTGGGTCTTATGGTTCTAAGCAGACAGAGCCCAGGGCTGCAAGACCCAAAGGCCACTTTTAGCGTGATGGTGGCCGAGAAGGTGGAAAAAATAATAAAAATAGTTGCTAGCCGCATTGCCTATTAACATGATTCATAGTTTCGCCCAGTCCCCCAAAAAGGAGTCCCTCGATCGGCTTTGACGATCTGCATAGGAAGAGAAGCAGCTGGTACATTTTTAGTTTTTTCTTTTCTTCCAGACCAGTATTGAAGATCGTCTCAGAAATATGCGTAGAATAAGAGCATCTAACGATGCGGTGTATGTCTAGAATCAAAAATCAAATTTCTTATGGCCACTATATTAGGATCTCGGAGAACTGTTTAACTTTTTCATACAGAGACCGGCCGGATTAAATTAAAATATTGATAAATTTTTCTTCGACATAGCTTGGTTTCACAGCAGTTTTAAATTAACGGACTCAGTCGTCGTATATTTATATTATAGAGATAAAGTTTATGTACCTAACACTAAACAAAATGTGTACAAAAAATAATGTTTTTACCATGTGGGGTAAAGATTACAATTAGGTACCTCCTGCATTTTTATGACTTCTTATCACTTCTGTACAGTAAATTTATCTTTGGCCATTCCAAATTACCGGCAAGGTCTGTTGCATTATAACCGAGAATTAACGCGTGTGTAAGATGAATCGGTAAATTGCCATGATTCCTACTCATCCAACATGCCGATAACATGCGCATGTTCCATGTACATTGGCAAATACAGATATTTGCACAACGCAAGACTTGAATGTTGATTGGAGAAAATGTGGCGGAGAAATTTTCTCTAGGTTACATACAACGTGTGAGGGATACGCGTAATAAATCGAACCATGGGTATGCTAGATCACTATAGTATTATAAAATTAAAATAACAGTCAAAAAACAAATAAAAATTTTGGCATTTCCATACAAAAATATGCGGCCGCCCGGGGCCCGGACAGTTTGTATGAAAATATCGAATAAATCAAATCAATGTCAATTATATTTTTGGAGTGATTTAAACCTCATTAACAGCTATCCATATACCTATTACTGCCAAATTAGTAATTCAATATAATTAATTATTTATTAAAACATTTAATTACATCAAAAGCCCAGTTTTGTAATAAACAAACGGACTGACAGCAGAACCTCAGATTAATATTTTATCTACCATTAGGGCCAAGCCGCATATTTTCTTGAGTCGTGAGTCGCAGAAAATGAGGTGCAGAATTTCTGCTGCATTCGGTTTCATACAAAGTCCTGTTTGTGCCTCACGGTGACAGAAGATTTGTTGTGATGGCTGATCCACGCGTCAACTCAACAGTAGGGACTGGTCAGCTCGGCTCCGTTTTTTAAGACTACTCAGTGTAACTTATGTCTGTAAATTGGATTTGGCACTCGTTCTCAAGCTTTACATATTATGTTGTGATAACATTGTATTAGGCATAATATCTTTGTAAACTTGCAAAGCCCTTCTGGCGTGTATGCAACCAAATACTGTGTAAATTAGTTTCTTTCGGCGTTTCTTCTCAGCAGTTGCGAAACGCTAGTATCGGTAGCTTTTGAACAAAGAAAAAAATATTTTAGATATAAATAAACATTACACGTAATGTACACTATAATTATTGCCTGTAAAAGTGCCTGCAAAGGCCTAATTACTGAATAAATATTTGATTCGATTTGATTAGAGTGGTTCTCTTATAAACCCTAAAAATGAGAAGCATCTCTGCTCAAAAGGAGCTATCTCTACGTATTGGATTATAGATACGTTTTTTGTAGTGAAAGCTTCTTTAGGCGCGTTGGGCATTTTTTGAGATGAGAAAAAACCATTGAACTAGCGACACTGTTACCGACACCACCTTGTTCAAGTTTTCACTTCTGGCAGTGTCAGCACTCCCACTCTGTTGCCACTGTTTTTTTTTTGGCTAATCGTACTTATTATCCAAATTTTAATTGCGGACTGTCTATAGTTTTAACTACTTTTGAATTATAGCGCCGTGTCATGATTAAATTAATGCATACGGGAATTAACGCGAAACATAGGTACCTACCTTTTTTATTTATTTTCGATCTATCGATATGCCTACAAGGCTTACTTAGCTTAGCGTGGAGAGTGTAGGTCAAATCCTCTGACTGCTCTGGCCCTAGTAGGTAGTACAGAAAGGGTCGTGCACCTGCAGTAGAGATTAAAAAGGACCTGTTGATGATGATGATAATGGAGTGGAGTAAGAAAAAAAGTACCTTAATATAATAAGAATAGAACAAGTAGAAAAATTTAAGTACTTAGGAAGCATATTGACAGAAGACTCTAGATGTACTGCAGATATTAAAACCAGAATTGCCATGGCCAAAGGAGCATACAATAGTAAAAAGAAACTTTTCACAGCAAATATATCCAGAAAAATACGCAAACGCCTTATAAAAACGTATATCTGGAGCATAGCACTTTATGGATGCGAAACGTGGATACTGAATAAAAAAGATAGTGACAGGCTGGCAGCTTTCGAGATGTGGTGCTGGAGGAGAATGGAAAAGATCAGTTGGATGGAAAGGAAAACCAATGAGGAAGTATTAGAAATAGTAGGAGAGAAAAGAAGACTGCTGGGCGAAATAGAAAATAGGAGAGTGAAAATGATTGGTCACTTAATACGACATGACTCCTTATTTAAAAACATACTAGAAGGAAAGATAAAAGGTAGAAGAGGTCCAGGACGACCAAGAAAGAGCTATGTAGACCAACTGAAAGAAAAGGCAGGGGTCATGTCGTATCAAGCACTAAAAAGTAAGGCAGAGAACCGAGAAGTTTGGCGCATACTCCACCGACAAGAGCCACTAAGCTCTTAAATAAGAAGAATATAATAATAAAATTAATAATCAGTAAAACCAGTGTAGCCTGGAATAGTTAAAGTTATATTCGCTCGGAACTAGGTGATTCCCGCACCACGGTGCGCTGTGAACATGGTAATAGATAGCAATCCATAGGTCCATGGCTAAGTCATAAGCGGAAAGCGTTAGAAAACTCGTTTATTTGTAAAAAAAAACTGCACACATGAAAATATGTGACATTTTGTTATTTCCAGTACAACAGTTTTAAAGCTAAGATTAACTGTAGTAATTATGCTGTAGTAACACAAAAATGTCGTAGGCTCAGCGAATATATTGCTTATAGAAAAACAACCTTAGATGCAAATGCGGTCAATTGTGAAATTCAAAAATAGATTATCGTGTTAATTTCATCCTTCCCGATCATATTGCCTAAAAATCAATACTCCTTAAAGCAAGAGTGACTAATTAAATAAAAGGAATAAAGTACAGGTCATACAGATACACAATAAAAAATATCTGCTGATACTTAAGAACTTTTCCATACAAACGTACTCTAGTCTTTATTTTGATACGACATAATATGTCAGATTGCGACAAAATTTTGTTTTTTTAAAGAAATTGCATATATCTAGGATATAAACTGAATTTAAATTTTCCATGATGAAAATATTACGTTGAAAAAAAAAAAGTTTTCAATTTTTAAAAATTATTGACGCAGTACTTTATTGTCATTGATCCTTAGCTCAACAATGCGCTAAGGTTTACTGCCCTAGGCTTTGTTTGCACCGTTAGGGATAGAGAGATAGAGACGTGATAGTGTATCTATATCTGAAGAGAGGAACTCGTTATCGCTTCCACTTATGACTTATATTGTATAGTGACATCTGCGGCGGCAATATCGCGGCTACATTGTCACGGTGCTCACAGTTAAAGAAATACAAAGGACGAATGGAAACAGTTTCAGTGCTCGTATTAGAAATGCCGTTGAAAAATTGTCACTGTCGTATTTATTTTAAAAAGAATGCCTAATATTAATGCTACTGATTTTAGTAGCGCGGATTTTATTCGTTTTTATGAGACTAAAGTTTTTTTTTCGTATTTCGACATACTTTCATAGGAGAAGTAGTTAAAATGATGAATGAAATGAAATGAAAACCCTGGAGAAAAAAAAAGTTAAAATGATGGACCTTCAATATTTTTACTTATTAAGAGTACCTTGTATATTTAACACTTTCTAAGGCGATATACCACTATAAGTGTTTTATATATGGTACTCGTAAGTGACATAATTGGAATATCAATTATGGGTTCTCGCGGCATCTCGTTGAGTCGAGTCTTTCAATCAGCGCTCCTTAATTAGCGCTCATTAACGGCCGCCAATTTGTACAGATTTCATGTAAGGCTGGTGACACATACAGATAGATTTTGCACCCCTAGCTTTATTGAAATTTTGTAACCAAAGATTGTTTTTTGTTTTCTTCCAAATTTCTAATAAATGGCTACCTACTAGCTTTACTAAAAGAGCGGCCGTAGCGGGCGGTGACGTTCAAATGGGAGATTGTTCATGACTATAATCTGCACTCGAAGTTTCCCCATACGTATGATTTAGGGATTTTCAACGCAAGAGTGAATAGGCATTTTTTGATTCTGCGTGTAACAACTTAGACCTCATCTTAGCTACCCATCAGGCTAGATAGAGGTCAAACGCACTCAAATCTGTAATAAAGAAATAAAATAAACCGGCCAAGTGCGAGTTAAACTAGCGTGGAGAGGGTTCCGTACAATTGATTGAAGAATTCTTATAGGTTTTCCTGCAATCCACAAGCAACGAACTATATTTTGTATTTTTTTTTAATTTTAGACTCAGTAGTTTCGGAGATCTGGGGGGGGGGAATGGTCTATTTTCGTCTTCTTTCATGAATAAAATCAAAACTATTCATTTTACAATAATAACAAACATATATTTGAGATCTTCATAACGGGCCCTTTCATTTGATGTATGACACAGTAAGGTTTGCTAAACTTTTTTTTTTTATTTCCCAGTTTGTCCCCCGAAAATGGCCCTTATTTTAAAAATATATTTATTTACTTTGCACATATGTGTTTGGGTCATAGGATTACAACATTCTTTCTTTATTTCGAATCTATGTGAACGAGTTCTTAGAAACGTTCAATCGGATCCAGTTTTACGGTTCACTTGACTGATCGGTTCATTCTAACATGTGCTAAAATTGAAAATTGGGCTAAGCCGAATTAATGGCGGCATGTGTGTGAATAAAATGAGCTGAATTTATTATAGAAATCAATCAAACGTTAAAAATAAAGGGCTTTTTTCAATTTGCGTAACGATGGTGTAAAGTATTGTGCATTTGTTTTAGGAAAATTAAGGGTATATTGTTTTTATTAAATTGACCCGGAGTGCGGAAAATTTTCCTCTGTTTTAGAAGAGAATAAAAAAATTACAAAAGTTAGTCTCTAATAGACTAGTTTTTTCCTTCCGTAGCCAAATGGCAAAAACGGAACCCTTATGGATTCGTCATGTCTGTCTGGCTGTCCGTCCGTATGTCACAGCCACTTTTTTCCGAAACCATAAGAACTATACTGTTGAAACTTGGTAAGTAGATGTATTTTGTGAACCGCATTAAGATTTTCACAAAAATTGAAAAAAAAACAATAAATTTTGAAGTTCCCCATTCTACGGAGGTACGAAACCCTTCATGTAGGAGTCCGACTCGCACTTGACCGGTTTTTTTTGTTACGGTTGTGTGTTCTATTAATTATTCTGATTCCAAGATTTATAAGGGGTAGAAAGTCAACCTGTATATAAGTACATAAGTTTATCCAAGCATGAAACAAAAAAATAAAATATTCCTTTATGGATTGTTTGATTCGAGATACGTTGACGTACTATCTCTACTATAAATAATAAAGTACGGCATATTGTACAGGCGCATATAGATATAACAATAAAAGAGGTACTCAACCGTCGATATTACAGGTGGCTAATATCACATTTCAGATGAGATCAGGCGTTACAGGAGTGCCACTCGATTTAGAAATACTGTTTTATACGAAATCTATTTATATTTTGGCTTCAATATAATCGTACAGAGGAGATGAAAAGTCAAATTCAAAGTGGAAGTAAATTTTTTAGGGTTCCGTACCCAAGGAGTGCAAACGAGACCCTATTACTGAGACTTCGCTGTCTGTCCGTCTGTATGTCTGTCTGTCCGTCTGTCTGTCTGTCTGTCCGTCAGTCACAGGGCTCTCTTGAACCGTAATAGCTAGACACTTGAAATTTTCACCGATTATGTATTACTGTGGCGGATATAACAACAAATACTAAAAATAAAAAAAATTAAAGGGGGCCGTCATACAAGAAGCGTGTTTTTTTCAGCGTTTTTAACTTGATCTTCATAATGGCATTAACTAGATACTTGAAATTTTCACCAATTATGTATTACTATGACCACAATAACAACAAATACTAAAAATAAAATAAAGTTAAAAATTAAAGGTTGTCGTCATACAAAAAACGTGTTTTTAGCGTTTTAAAACAATGTACGGTGGTACGGAACCCTGCATGTACGAGTCCGACTCGCACTTGCCCGTTTATTTAATTCAATGTAGGATAACATACAGGCTCTAACAAAATATACTGAAACAATTTTTAGGGTAGATTCAGTCCATGATACTGAACAACTGTCCCCAAGGAACATATAGTTATTGAAATATGAAAAATAATTTTTAGCCTCCCATACAAGTTGACCAATCAGCTAATTCGAGTTTGTACGGAAAGCCAACAATTATATTTTTCATATTTCGATATATGTTCCTCGGGGAAAGTTGTTCAGTACCATGGACTGAATCTACGCTTAAAATTGTTTCAGTATATTTTGTTAGACGTTATATTTATTGAATGCCATTATCTTTAAATACAAATCGGCTACCCAAATGGATTTTGTATGGGAGAACGAAATTTTTTTAACGATTTTCAATAATTGTTTTTATGGAAAGTAGTTTAGTATCACGTACTTGCTCCAAAAACGTTGCCGGTGTTCCACAGTAGATCCCGTCTACTGTTTTTGTTTTCAAAAGTGTGCTGCTCCGATCCGATCCACGGATGCCGGTATAACAATTACTTGACAGAAGAGTCCAATACGAAAATTCCCATTGACAATAGGCTGATAATACTCCTCCGTGGTCCAGTGGTCAAATCCCACTGAATTGCTTGAATCATCTGATTATCTGAAAAGAAAGATGATTACCTGCTTAGGAAGGCACGTAAAGCTGTGGGTTCCCAACGCGATCTAGCGTTTATTCAAACCTAGGATTGGTCTGGTCTACCCTTTGGCTTGCGGAGATCAAACGGCAGGTGCTCTGTGTAAAAACGAGTAACCTCGTCAAATTACATAGGTTAGATAGCGGACCTCGGGCTCTGAAGTGTTACCGCTGAGGATGCAACCGGGAATACGCTCGGATGTCGATGAGCAGGCTAAATTTAATAATAGCCTCGACTTATTACTATGGGAGCTGTATTTAACAAACTTAGCCCTATAGACTAACTGCCCCACATAGGTTTTTCAAAGTGTGAAAGAGCTCCAAGTACCACTAACAAGCATACTCGTATAGCGCACTTACAAATTTCAGCCCGCGGTTACAAAGTATAGGTACCGCTAAGCTATCAAGCTCTTGAAACAAGTTCGGAACGTCCGAAATCTCTGCGTTTGATCTCCGCACGTGAGCTGAATACCGCTGATCCCAATAATGCAAGCCGCTTCTTGAATTTATATCAGGATCTCAACTTCCGGTACTGAAACTAAACTATCTTTGTTTATTTTTTTTAAGGCTATACCATGTTTATATGTATCGCCAACGCCAACATATTCTTGAGTGAAGTGACTCATACATAAGTACATATAAACATACTATTACGTCTTTATCCCTATTGGGGCAAATAGAGCATTTTGGTTCTTGCGGCTCTAAGAGCGGATGTCACCGTTGAAGTCAAACGCGTGTTGCAGCTCCCTAAAATATGGGAGCCGGTTTACGAGGGACACCCTACTAGGACGCAGGGGGACGAGGTGCGGCGCGGGGGACAGAGTAGCTTCGCTGCGCCGGCCATCACGCTCGTAAGGCCTCTTTCCTTTTGCCCGGTCTGCGGGGCACACGCGCGCTCAGTAATCAACGCAAACGTTCAGTTCATTGTATATTGTATCTAATAATTTTCGGGAAATAATTACTTCTGTTATCTCTATTAAGTCGTTTCTTTTGCGACCACACCCATCCCGATCAAGCATAGAACGTGGCAATCACCATACCAGAAGCGAGGGACGACGTGGCAGCATCTCAGCGGTGACCTCATCATCTTCGGCGTGGACAACGCGATCAATTGAAGCTAAACTCGTTTACTTACTTAATTGAGTTCAGATGCTACGTTTTGGATTATACCGACAAAAACTAATCGTAGTTAACGCAAAACGCGTTTTACATTCTAAACGCCCGTTAATGGCCGTTTAGCGCTTCTAAACGCGTTCAATCAAACAACTGACATTCATACTTTTTGATTTACGTTCCGTTCCTCCGCATATCATTGCCGGTTTTTAAATCAATGCGTTTTGCTTTTCCATTATTTATTTTTTCTGCGTGTACATAATGAAAACTATTAAAGGATTTTAACTGTAATCTGTGCTTTTTGTCTATGAATTTAGGTGAACTTCGTTTACGTAAACGCGATCAAAAGTTAGCTGCGAAATGCCGGTGAAACTCATTTGACGTTAATATAGATCAAATCAAACATTTGAACTCAGTGAACTTAGTTCTATTAAACTATCCTCAGTTTTATTAAACTAGTTTTACAATGAAAACGAAGAAATCCGCCCTAAGCAGACAGAACCGCAAGACAACCATTTTTAGCGTGATGGTTGGCGAGAAGGTGGAAAAAACAAAATAGTGATGGGTTGCTAGCCGCATTGCCTACTGACATGATTTGCATTATCGCCCATTCCCTCTATAGGCTTTCAAGATCTGCGCGGGAAGGGAAGGAGATGGTACATTCTAAGTTTTTTCTCATCTTCCAGACCAGCATGACTCACCCCGTCAATATGAATTTTCCTATGGGACCAATGCTGGGATCTCAAATTGTGTTTTTGTGTGCGTGTGCGTGTTCCGCCTACCAGTCAATTTTTATGTAAAGGTCACAATTTTTTATAGGTTGCCAGCATTGTTTCTGTAGGTAAAGTCGTTCATGTTGAAGACCTAAGTCACCCCTTTAGGTATATATGTCGGCGGTACATTTACACCCTGTATTTATAAATAAAAAAAAATACATAATCTCCTGAATAGTTGTAAGAAATTCAATGTGAAAACATATAAGGAAGTTAAGAACTTGGCAAGCACTCCACCGACAAGAGCGCAGCTCCTAAATTTAAGTAAAAGAAGAAGAATTTATAGGTTAACTTTTTACACCAGCCTAAATTTTGGAGCAAATCCATGATACTTTTTACAAGGGTAGGTAATCTAGCTAAGTACGTAGAAAACATAACGTACGTAGATATACATCGTGTTATTGAAAGAACGCAAAACCTCTCAGATGGTACCTCAGCCCATGTAACTGAACAATTTTTGTTCAACAACTTTCAGGAAACTAAAAAACAATTTTAATTTTCATACAAACTGATCAGCTGATCGAGTCTATTTGTACGAAAATCCGAATGATTTTTTTTGGATTTCGTGAAAGTTGTTGAACAAAAGTTGTCCAGTTACATGGGCTGAGGTACCATGTGAGAGGTTTTGCGTTCTTTCATTAACACGATGTATAACATACAAAACAGGGATGGGGGCAAAATTAAGATTTCTTAATGTTCATGTTGTCTGTGTAAAAATCTTAACTTTCACAACAAATTTCAGCTTTCTATGACTTCAGGAAGTACCTTCAATTATGTAACTGAATGTGTGAATTTAGTGAGTCCGTGAGCGACAATTTCTGGGTTTTTTAAATATTAATAAAATTTTAAGTTTAATAGTACCCTAATGACATTGTAGCCTGAGAATTTGGACTTTCTAGCAGTATCCAGACCAAATTTATATGGGTACAAAAATACGACGAAACGCTTCGACTAAAGATGGATAATGCCCTGTGCTTCCATTGTCTCGTCGGAAAAACTTTGAAATCGCGAAAAATAAGTATAATGTAGGGATTCTATAATTACCTTCTATAATTGTAGTAATATTTGAAATAAGATAAAATAAATACATAGTGTCCCGAATTTTGTGAAAAAATAGATTAAAATGTAAATGTACATACAACTGACGTTTCTTAAAAAAGAATCATGGTGACTATGCAACGAAAAGAATATTCCAAAAAATATTCCATGCATACCTCCGGGCAAAGCACACGTGCGACGTGGCCGGATATCTGGTTGGCGGATATTTCATTCGACCCCAGTCTCGGTGGAAACCTAGGTACCTAAGTACATCCCCAGTGTCCCAATGCGAGTAGGATTGGCTTCGGGTGTAGGTAACTACATATAGTGGTGTGTAGTCTGTTGATAACAAGTAATTATTAAAAAAACAAAAAACCCGATATTTTTGTAAAATCCTTTAATTTGATACTCCACTTACTAGGTTTTGAATAAAAAAATTTTTTGAAGATATAATTTGGCGCGAAAATCCGCCATTTTTGATATACTCAATGTCACTCTCAGAGTTACGACAAATCTAACGACACCTTTCAAACTAAAATCCATCAAACCGTTTAGACTGTAGAGCGTGCCAAAGAAATTTACATACAAACATACATACATACACTCGAAAAACATAACCGTCCTTCTGGCGCAGTCGGGTAAAAATTATAAAAGGTACCTGGACGTTAAATCATCAAAAGAAGTAGTTCGATCTTCGAAAAAGATCGATTCGAATAAGAAAATCTGCATGTTACTGGGCGGAAGTCAAAGTTACATGCTATTTGATCTAACCTACTTTGTGTGTTTCCGCCACCAGTTAGATAATGTAAACTATTGCCGGCCGGTGCCCACCCACTACTGTTAATCCCCGCATACCTGACAATAACAGTCCCAGTATACCTGCCATCAACAAATCCAGCATACCGGCCACCAAGAGTCCGGGCGCACCCGCCACCAATAGTTGATGCATGTCTCTGCCTTATGGGCAATAGTTGATGCATGATGCATGCCTCTTCCAGGCCTGTGTCACTCCCAGTTTAGGTATCAAAAATGTACCTACATTATCACTATGCGCACAGGCGGCCCCTCCGGGTGGTAAATTTAGTTATACGAATCGTATATCTAGAGTAATAAGAATGAAAATGGCTTGCAATAGATGTCTATGTATCTTTATGAAAAGGTGCTGAGTTCTGACGTGAGCTAAATTAAACCATATCGCTAGCCACATTGAGTAGATAGATATTTCTTTGAATTTCTTTGCTGAGTGAGACTTCTGTACGTTAGTATTATTTATTCTGTGCCTCTACGTAGCCTCTGTCTACCCCTATAGGGATATATGTATTTGTTTGTAGAATGATCCTACACTAAAATGTGGAAAATTTTAACTGGTTTATAGATAGATAGTTAAAAATGTTTTTTTTTTTTGTTTCTCGACAATACATTCAGATTTCGTATCAGGTTCTTATTTGCGCGCCTAATGCACTCCATTAAGATTCAAAAGTTGTGGTCCTACATAAAATCCGACGACCGACGCTGAGCAGAATGCTCTCCGGAATAAATTCCTTTTGCGCACCTTTGAGGAAAGCACTCACTTTCATAATTCTCAAATATTTAAGGAGGTAATTCCACTTTATAATATTTAACCATACCAATATTCTATATTTTCTTCCATATACCTAAATGTAATTTTAGGGTACAAAAATTCACGAAAGTTATCCAATTGAATAAACCTTAGTATAAACTTATATTTGTTTAACAAACGATACCCAAAAAAGTGATCGATAAAATCCATTTGATCACAGTCTGTTAACTTTAATACGTTTTTTCAAGAGCGCTGATTTATACGAATCTCTTGAAATCTAGAAGCTAAAAAACACGGGTAATAGGTTTGTTTTGATAAAACAATTCATTCGCGAGAGCAATTTGTTTTTCGGCTGCGAAAGACGCCATTTTGCCCTGTTGAGCTGCCACTGAGCGCCGTTTTATGCAAATTATAAATCAAAAAATATTACAGTCATTTAGCAGGTCTTTATCCTTTAGAAGTTCACCTTTTCTGCGAGTCCATCATTGATCCCAGATAAGATAGGGATCGAGTAATAAATGGGGAAGAAACGATAATCTACAGATTTAAATAATCCTTGAGATCAGGAAACTTGGGATCCCGCGCGGAATGTGTAATTCTTCGGCAACTGCTTTTGAATTTTGATCGAGTGGCTGTTTTAAAGATGTCGGCTTTTAGGCAAGTTTAAATTGTACCTGCCTCGTGAATACGCTTTGAAGCCTAATTTGTTTGTTGCTGGGGTCGCGTTTGTTTTGGATTGACTAATTTCAAAGGTGCCGGCTTTTGAGGCTTTATATCTCTTTATACCAACCGTTTGAATTCTGTAGGTATGGCTAGACTTCTAGTTATTCATTACATTAGCATTCATGAAATGCTAATGGATATGGAAATATCTTAAATGTTTTTGTTAATTAACCTTCTTTTTTGATTTTTCGGTCTGAAGCTCATTTTTTTAAAGTATTTAATTGAAAAACATTTCTATATTTTTATATCAAGTTATAACCTTAATATTTTTTTATTTACAGGCCACTAGATCCGTTGAACGTTGTAACATGGTTGTTAAATTGATATTCTTGTCGCTTTGACACTTGCCCTTATCAACAGTGTGATTTGTCCTTATCTATTTATTTATTTATCTTTTTCTAATTCGATTAACACTACTCGGCGTTTCCAAATATATTACGGGATTTTCGTTTATCAATAGGCATGATGACTGAAAAATTATGTTTGGCCCATCGGATAGATTATTAAAAAATATTGCACACGTATTTTTTCTTTTTTCTGAGAAACAATAATGACGAAGATACAGCGCATTTAAATTTCGCATGACGTTACGGGTTCGTACGATTTTTACACAGCGGTGACGTCACAAGCCCCCACTCTGGAACTTAGATACTCTGTATCTTTGTGTATTTTAACTTTTTTGATTAACTGAAAAATATGAGTTATTTATTATTATATCGAGACACATACTCGAGGCAATCGGAAATAGGCGAGGCAATATGTTAGGACACTTGATACGGCATGATATTTTTATGCGAATTATAATAGAAGGCCAAATAAAAGGATGGAGGGGAAGAGGAAAGCCAAGGCACAGCTATATGAAACAAGGCAAGGACAAGGTGATAGCAGTCTCGTACCAAGATGTCAAGAGGTTGGCAAAAGAGAGAACAGAATGGAAGAATCACCGACAAGAGCGTTGATGATGATGATGGTTATGATATTATTTTTGAATAATCTAACTAACGGAATAATTAGAATAACACTTTTCTGACCCAGTCATCATCCCTATTGTCAGAATATTAAAGTACTTATATTAAAAAACAAACTTCAAAAAATATTAAACAGGACCCACGATATAAGAGAATAATTCAAGATTCTTGGGAAATCCGCCAGTTGGCCGAAGTACCTTATAAAAAAAAGTAACATTGAAAGTGTGTTTAAATAAAATATTAAGGACGATGACGGAGTTACACCGAGGAATAATATCACTAAAATTGTTGGCGTAAAATGTCATAAACACAAAAATTGCTAATATTTTTAAAACAAGAGGTTAAACTTTGTGTGTGTAGGCAGATCGTTAAATAGAGCAGATCGAGATCTGCCTGGGCAGATTTTAAGGAGTGTGTAAAACTAACTACCTTGTAACGATGATGCATCATGCATCATGTTAAAACCTCATTTCTTCATCTCATCCTGTTCGCTTTTCATTCTTCATTTCATTTCATTCCATTTTCGAATCATTTCACACCTCTCTTCATTTCTTATTTATTCCACCTTAATCTCTGATCCTGGAAAGATATCCAGAACTACCTATCTATTATTATTATATCTAATATATAGATATATTATATAAAAGTCTATTATAACTTTAATGCCAATGTGTGTCAGTGTAATATATTTTAATATTTCTGTTGTTATGTCTCTATTCTCCACTTTCACCTCTATCTTCTTCAGCTTCTATGTGGGAACTTCCGTGACTGCGCCGGAATAGGTGAAGGTCCCAAAACCTACCTACCTGTATGAAAACGAATGCGCCTAGTGTGCCCATAGCTTTCTCTACAGCCTTGGATCTTTTCTCGATATTCTTTTATTAACTTAGCATGGAGGTATCTAGCGCATCTCTTACATTGTTGTTATCCGAGACTGCATTTTTACTTTTCCAGTTTGTTATTATAGTCCAGAGATTCCTTGAGAAGCTTAACATTACATTGTTTGTATCAAAAATGTATTTACTCAAGCAAGAGTCGACATCTCTTTCTTCGAAGGGTATTTTTATTATACTAAAATATTTCTTCCATCGTCGTCTGGGAGAAAAGAAAAAACTTATAATAGCTGCTTGTCTTCCAACGCAGATCGTAAAAGCCTATCAATGGAATGGGTAAAAATGAGAATCATGCTGATAGACGATGCAGCTAGCTGCAACCCATCAATCACTGTTTTGAATTATTTATACACCTTTACGCCCACCATCACCCAAAAGTGGCCTTTGGGGTTTGCGGCCCTGGGCTCTGTCTGCGCAGAGCCGCAAAATCCAAAACGTTCTGTCTACCCTATAAGGGATAAAGACGTGATACTGGGCGTAGTCCAACTTGAATGGGTGGCCATAAATGGCATAACAAATTTTGGCAAACAAACTCCTCCGTGCTTCGAAAAGCACGTTATACCGTGATCCCTGCTGTTATAATTGTACGGCCGTCGTCAACCTATGTCAAATGCCTTTAGGTGGTGTTCCCACTGCACCGCACACCGTCGTGGAGTGCGGATCAACACACTGACGCTCCCGCGCGCTGACGCGTTTTCAGTGGGTTGGACTAGGCGTGTTTTCTATACAAACTGAGATACTTGCAAGCGATGTTAAAATCTGCTGCCCCGCGCCATGCGCAGTGCAGTGGGATCACCAGCAATGTTGGCTAAGTGGCACCCTTCGACTATACACCTACTAGACTCCGCATGCAGGGCGAACGATTTCAGACAACACGTCAGACTAATACGTCTGACTTAAGACGCCGAGCAGGATATCTACCTTAGTACTGACTACTACCGTGACGCGTACACATTGCGTGCGATTATAAAAAAAAAATACTTTAAATTGAAACAAACTATTGAAGTAAAATGGCTCCATGTACTGTTAAGTGGTGCGGAAAATGTAGCCAAAAATCTAGTTTCAAAAAAGATGGCATAACATTCCACAGGTAAGCCACTTTTAATATTTTATGTTTTAGGATAAATTTGTTTAGAGCTCAAACTATGCTGGTTATTTTTGCATGTTCAGTGGTAGGAAAGCAGGTTGCGTTGATGTCTTTTTTCTATGCATCCCTTTCTTTTCAATGTATATAATTATTGCTGTCCCGTTCTTGAACTATTGGCACGTGTAAGGTAGTGTTGTACCACTTAACTACTCAATGATAAATTATAAAATTATGAATGTCAATGATATTATAAAGTTAAACATATTAATGAGTGTTGCATGTATAATATACTAGCCATAAACCGCGGCTTCGCTCGCGTGAATTATGCTTGTATGTCTCGTATGTCTGTTTGTATGTATGTTCGTATGTCTGTATGTCTGTACTGTATTATTTATTTATTTATATCTTAATCTTTATTTTCCATCAAATACAAATTGTACAGAACAATAGGCGAACTTAACGCTAAAAGCGTTGTCTACCAGTCAACCTTTGGGTTATACAGAGGGTCTAAATGTGGTGTGAGTCAGTATGTCTGTATGTCTGTATGTATGTATGTGTGTATGTCCGTATGTCCGTATGTTCTTTAAAGTACTTGTACTTAATTTTAAAACGTCTTGTATAATACAATAACTTTATTTTATTCATTCTCAGATTCTCTTCAGATCACAATTTGTTATTTAATTTGCGACAACTATTATGAAACTAAGTTCGTGCGAAACCTTTGTCGTTAATGTTTTTTACATAATTGTTTTATTTCTATTAAATATGATTCAAAGAAATGCTTTGTGTTTTATGCGATCCAATGAGTATAATATAAACTATTATCTATGAGTTCCCATCACTAGTTATTATTTAGTACTCGCCCAGACCTTGAACTAACCAATCAGCGCTGGAATTTCTAACATTCCCCCGACCCACATCCCTCAACGTTTTGTCTGAATTGTTTGGTTGTAGAAATTAAAACATTAGGCGTCTAGTCGATTGTATAGTCGATGGTGGCACCACATTACACGAAAAACAACAACAAAACAAAACCGATTCAAGATACGAGTACATAAGTAATAGGGATGATGACCGGATCTCAAAATAATATTTTATTTGTCTGTCAGTTAGATTATCTAAAAAAATGGACAAGTATTATTGGTTTATTAAAATTGTGATAATCATTGACTTTTATATTACTAGCGTATTCAAAAAGATACAGAGCAACTAAGTCCGGGAGTGGGGCCTTGTGCGTGAATGGCATCATCACTCTATCTAATCTACATAAATGGCACTTGATTTCGATTATTTTGTGTATTTCCCCCACTATTTAACTGTCGTACTCGCGACACGTGTTTCACCTCTACACGAGGCATCCTTAGGCACAAAACCAGATGTTAATCGTTCGGCGGTCAAACGATGAATGATACAATATTAATCTATGGACGAATGATCATCGACGACGACGAATCTACATAGGTATCTACGAACAATAATTCTCTACAATCGTAAGTAATCCCGAAAAATCATTCCACGCGATATGTACCGCTTCGGGCGGGGCTTAAAATATAAACAGCGCGGCGCGACAGTTCGCCGTGACACTCGAGTCATGCGGTTACGTCGCAAGAAGTTTTCTTTGAGAATATTGCTGTGTTCTTGCGATAATCGATTTATTAAAAATGCCGTCATGTGCCGTGAAGTTGTGTAGAAGCCATACAGACATGAAAATTAGTTATTAAAAAAATATAACACGTAAACAAGGTTATTTATTTTAGCGTAGCGTACTGCATCTGTACCTCACCGCTCATTGCGTTGACTGCCCTACCCGATCTGTATGTGACCTTTTCGCGACCAATCGCATTTATCTTTGCCTATGTGTGCGTTCGAGTGTTTCGTTGTAATTACTGTTCGTTTGTTTGCGTAAATGGAATCAGAATCGAAGCGGTGAATATGGGAGCGTTAGGTTTCTATAAAATTCTATTTCGATAATAGGTATATTTTTTTTAGACTTTTTGTTTTCATGTTTTTCGTTTCTTTTTCTTTAATTATACCTTTAATTATATTTAGGTTTTTAGCTTTACTGTACCTATTTATTATTTCAAGATAATCTACCTAATTGGCCATAAATATATTCCCATTCATGATGCCAATACGACTAGAGTTAAGGCAAGCAATAATTACACACATGACAAACAAGCAATGTTAATTCAAGCTGCGGTAAACACGTTAGATGTTCAATTTCAACTAGTATTGTCGAGCATGGCCCGAGATGACTTGCACCCGACGTGTAATATGAATACCTTGCATATAATTTGTGATTTAAAGCTGAGTTTCCTTTACAATGCGTGATATCTAAGCGATAATCTGTAAAATAATGGAACTTACATAAGTATGACAATTAATAAACCGAATATACAGGTTGATTTCAAAATTTCATATAGCTAGGGCGTCCCCATCATCAGAACCAGTAATGGAACACAAAATTATAAGAATAAAAGGGCAAGAGCGAGTCGGACTCATACATGAAGGGTTCCGTACCTTCGTACGTCTTTAAATGGTGAAGAAATATGTTTCTTGTATGACGACCTCCTTTAATTTTTAACTTTTCCTTATTTTTAGTATTTGTTGTTATAGCGGCCACAGTAATACATAATCGGTTACATTTCAAGTGTCTAGCTATTACGGTTCAAGAGATAAAGCCCTGTGAAAGACGGACAGACAGTGGAGACTCAGTAAAAGGGTCCCGTTGCACCCGTTGGGAACGGAACCCTAATAAAGGCTTATTTTTTTCTCACAAATTTCTTAAATAAATAACCTACTGACTTTACTATACTCCCTGCTCGCTGCACCGGCCGCCGCCCGCAAGTCGTCCGGTAGCAGGTGGTGACATTAAAATGGAAGATTTTTATATGCATTTGTCGACTGATATCTTTATAGATGTTTTCTATAGTCATCTTATACGACACGATCAATTTATTAAAAACATAAAAGAAGGAACAATAGAAGCAAGAAGAGGAAAGGAAAGACCAAGAAGAGCATTTATAGATCAAGTAAAGGAGAAAATTGACGAAATGACGTTTAGGGAGATGACAAAAGCATGGCTCAGGAGAGGGAAACATGGAAACTACTCCACCATCAAGAACGTAGTTCTTAAATTATAAATTAAGATAGATCTTTTGTTTTAATGAAAGGTACATATGACCGAATATATATTTTTAGGGTTCCGTAGTCCACAAGGAACCCTTATAGTTTCGTCATGTCCGTCCGTCCGTCCGTCCGTCTGTCCGTCCGGGCTCGTACTCCGCCGCTACTGCACCGATTGTCACAAAAATTGGTGGAGAGATAGATATTGAAGTTTCAAAAGTTGGTTTTTAAAATTTGGAATTTTTTTTTTGAGCCCCCCCCCCCCCCCCACAATCAACGAAAAGTGAATTTAAAAAATTAAATTGGACTAACCCCAACGTGTGGGGTATCGTTGTAAAGGTCTTTTAAAATGAAACAAAAACTGCTTTGAAACTATGTAGATCAAACCCCCCAGTCTTGAGATAATCTAATACAAAGTTAAAATTTGAGGTGTCCCCCACCGTAACTTTTAAAATATTACTAAAATCATTCTGAAAAAGTATGTAATCTACCTCAAAGTATGTACTTTCAATTAAAACTATAGCGGTCTCGGTATCATAGATAGTTATTTTTAATACGTCTTAAATCGAAGAATGTTACTTGTTGCTACGGAACCCTTCATGGGCGAGTCCGACTCGCACTTGACCGCTTTTTTTTTATTTAGCTTAAAACTACTTTCCTTATATTCTGTCTTTTTCCAACACTTTCTTTAATGATACCTTACTATGGCCGTCTAAATTGACTTAAACTAGTCGGCGTTTTCGACTACACGTCGTAAATAAACCAAATTAAAAATAAAATATTGGTAAAACTTATGCAAAATAAGATATCATATTTTGCATAAGTTTTACCAATATTTTTGTGAAAAATTAAGAATTATTTCTATTACAAAAGGTACAAAACTTTTATTCCAATATTACTTAATTATATTCTATTCTAACATACATACTAACACGGCCGTTTCTCACAGAGGTGGGCAGAGACTATGGACCTCCACTTCTGACAGACCTCTTTCGCTTTATCTACTCATCTATCGAACAGATTGCCTCTGATATGATGCCTCTGCGCTTCGGTTATCTATCTATATTTAAGAGCTATGCTCTTGTCGTTGGAGTATGAATTCTCTTCCATTTGTCTCTCTTATCTGCCAGCTGTTTTACTTCGCTGTACTATTATTTTGTAATACGTAAGCTACAATTCGATGGTAGACCGGCTTGAAGCAGGCATGCAACAACGTACGTTTGTCGTTGGTTGCGGCTGCAATTCTCATATAGAAATTCCATCCACGCATTATAGTCTCGGAGCTAGCTCTTGTAATCTATTCTTGATTTTGAAAAGGAAAATACAATCCAGATTTCAATGCAGCAAGAAAATTAAAAAAAAATAAGTATACCTTAATGTAAACAAATATTTAATTCTATATTTTTTCAATGCTAATCTGGGAGAAAAGACGTAGAATGTTCTCGCTGCTTTTTTTCTCGCGCAGATCGTATGGACGAGAATCTGCCTTGAATCATGTTAATTTGATTTTCTCTTTTCATCTTCCATCTATCCTTATCGTAAAGCCCATCACCACCACAAGTGTCCTTTTAGTGTTAAGAACTGTCTACCTAGATAGGGAGAAATAAGTAATAGTGTTACCTATGATATGCTATTAAAAAATATGACCCCTGGTGGTAGCTGTGTACACCCAAAGTATCTAAAAAAAAAAACTAAAAATCTAAATTTCAAACTAAATTAAAAATTAAACTGAGTGAAGAATTTAAATTTTGTTGATGTGGCATAGTGCCAAGAACACTGACTGCATTCCCGCGCTGAATGGCTACTGCAATTCTCTGTCACCAGCGGCGTCGAAGAGCAGAGGAGTATTTTTTTTATAAATTGTTTTTAATGGTATAATAATTAAATAATGGAACAAGAAATGGTGAACAAACACCAGGTTTTTTTACCATTTCTTATTCCATTATTTAATTTGAGTACTTTACTACTGCATCTTAAATGCCTAAAAACCCCTATTAAAATATTGTATAAGTTTTTTTTTTACTAGCCTATAGTGTCACATTGTTGGGATTATTGTGTAATAATTGTACAAAATTGTAGGCCAAATCCTCTGACTGCTCTGGCTAATATATGACTCTGGTAGTATAGAGAGGGTCGTACTCCTGTAGTGGAGACTAAAAAAACCTGATGATGATGATGAGTAATTAATATGTTTTAAACAAAGACAGTCACTATAGCCGTAAACAGCCAGGGATCATAATCGTCAAAAAACCGACACAGTAAATGCCGCCTTATAAGGCGGGCAAGTTGCTAGTTACTTAAGCCTATTATCCCATAATAAAGTTATTCTGTTTTCAGGTCGGATAGTGACAAACAGCTGCCACGTACACGTTATTAGCATAATATGCCAGCTATTGTCTAAAGTCGACAAAGAGTTAACTCAAGCGGAGAATTTACGTGAGTAGGCTTAATTATATGTGGCAACTGTGACATAAAGCGATAAGACGGGCTTTTGGAGTGCAGTGGTCCTAATCCTAAATGGTCTAACTTTGCTTTGCATGCATTGTTAGGGCTTAGTCACACTATTCTGGGACGTCACCACGTCTTTTTAGATTTTGCCTCGGCGCCGGCGCTTGAATGCGTTTTTCCCACTTCGCACTTCTTTTATTAGTTATTTAGAGAGTTCATATTTTTTTATAAGAGCAGTCAATATACTCAATACCACCTCAGATAACGCTACGTCTACAAATACGTCGCACAAGAAGAGATATCTTAAATTTATCATTCCACGTTGCACTCTCCCATTAATTAAATTTAGTAACCAAAATGCAGTTATATTATTATTCTTAAGATACGTAGTTGGAAATTCGCCTTCAAAAACCATTAGAAAATACATTTTAGAAAAACAAAATTTAGAAATTCCTCTGTGGTTACTTCTTGGCATGTTTTATGGTGTATAGGTGGGGTTTGCCTTCTTTAACTTTCTTTCGCGTCCCATATCTTTTTATTTGTGGTAAATGTTAATAACTTTATTAAATATTCCTTATGAACTCCATGTAATTTAATTTAATTTAATACAATTTTATTTAATGCAGTTTAATTTGAATTTAATGCTCTTTAAGTCTATCATATCAATAGTATCATATTTTACAAATAAATATCTATAATTGCTCGTCTAATGGCCCCCTTTTTAACAGGTATGTTTTTGGTGGGATATCAGTATTTACTCATATTTCGTATGAATAAACTGTACACTGAGCCACAGCCCATTTGATCTGCTAACTAAAACGCACATGAAAAGCCATGTTTGATATTTCTTTCTTCTTTGTGTGTAATATGGTGTATGTTCTATATTGTATATATGTGTGTTATTTTAGACCAAATAAATCTAAATCTATGAAAAGGATGACCTTTTGACGATGATCTTACCTTATTTTTAACCGACTTCAAAAAAGAAGGATGTTATCAATTCGACTGTATGTTTTTTTTTTATGTATGTTTGTTACGCGATATCTTCGCCAATTGTAAACCGACTTTGACGATTCTTTTTTTATTTGAAAGCCTTTACTACCAAATTTTAATTCAGTGAAATTATGTTGAAGAACTTCGGAGATATGGAAGAAACTCCTAAAAAAAATTTTATCGGTTTTTTTTTTTTGTTAAAAATTAAATTGATTAAATTTTTCTAATTCTCGAACTAGTTTCCTTGCCATACAAAATAATGTCACTGCACCGTCACCTGGGTGCATTTCCACGCTGCGGCGTCATGCCGCTACCCGCAGTTCATGCGCCGAAACGGCACCACATGGCAGCACAGTTTCACGACCTGCCATAAATTTCCACGACACACTGCTGTTTTGGTGGCGATGTGGTCAGGCCCTAACTCAGTGATAGGTAGGTAGGTACTCATACATGCTTTTCTCGCGTGGAATTGTACCTAACAGTCTGCAACGTCTTTTGAAAATTTGTGGTGTTAAAATACTATATTATACTTTCAAGCCCCGACGAAAAAGAAGGTTGATGTGCTGTTTGTGATCATAGCTTCTAAACGAATAGACCGATTTCGATAAGCCTTGTCTGTCAAGATGAATCTTAGCTATGCTTAATGAAAATCAGTTTAGTCAGTCAGAACAATGATTTGCTAGAGCGAGAGAGAGAGCGACGGAACGCTTCAGCATGACCGGTGCTGTAGCATTCCGTTGCCTTCTCTCGCTCTGGAAAATGACACTTATGAGCGACAGAAAAGGATAGCAGCATAGGAAAGTGCTGTTCCGTGCTGACAGATGTGTACCAACCCTAACAAGCTTATTTGCCAGACAAATTAAAAAACCCTCAACTTTCTAATGATCACTCCCGATAACTTTTGACCCAACCCAACCCTTATTTTATTTTGTTTTTCAAATATAGGATCTAGATTTAGCGATATTAGGCTTCATCTAATGTCCCTCCGTACCTCGAAAGGGATAAATAAATTATGTAAAACTATATCTTTAAAAGTCATTATCTGTCGACCTCAGTGGCCTAGTGGTCATCATGCCAGGCTGTCACACTGGAGGTTCCAGGTTCGATTCCCGGTCAGGTCGAGGTGGAAAATTATCTTTTTCAAATTAACCTAAGTCTTGGATGTTTACCTACATCTGTATTTGTTATAAAATACTTACTTTGGGGCTAGCTCAATCTGTGTGATTTGTCCCTACTAGGTGTACTAAAATCGATAAAAAAATTCTCCTCCCATCATCCCATCATATGTCCTCCCATACAAATCAGCGCTCAGACAGACGGATTTTGTATGGGAAGATGAAAAATGTTTATCGATTTTAATAAATTTTTTTGTAGAAAGTAGTTCAGTATCATGGACTGAACTTGCTGCATAAATTTGGACAGTGTGTAAAAAGTCAGCCTGTATATTTATTTATTTATACAGGGACTAACAAAATATACTGAAACTATTTTAAGGGTGGATACAGTCCATGATACTGAACAACTTTCCGCAAGGAACATATATCGAAATATGAAAAATAATTTTTGGCCTCCCATACAAGTTGACCGATCAGCTGATCAGTCTGTATGAAAAGCCAAAAATTATTTTTCATATTTCGACATATGTTCCTTAGGGAAAGTTGTTCAATATCACAGACTGAATTCACCCTTAAAATAGTTTGAGTATATTTTGTTAGACGTTATATATTTATTATCATCAACAATACATTTGTGTAATTTCATTTCACAAATATTTAATTTATCTAAGTACGTATTTATTAAATGTTGTTCAAAAACTTCTAAACTTCTAAAGCTAACAAAAACAACGAAATTAACAATCAAATTTTGACAACCTCAAACTTTGAACAAAATCTTCAATGTAAAACTTCAGCAACCCTGATTACGATCCGGTTTACACGAAAACGCAGAAAATCAACCAACTTTGTGCATTAAGAGCTCGTCAAAATGACAAGTTTGTGCGCCACCCAATGAATATAGAGTGGCATTAATTTTAAAACGGTGTGCTTAACTGAGCCTCGTCATTTACAATGTTTTAAGATGTTATTGTTACAAACGATCTTAATACTAGTGCACAATTAACGGGTATATCTTTCATTGGTATATCCAGGAATAGGTTTTGGCGGGAGCGCTATATAACATCAACTTCTCCAAAGGACCTCTGCGTGTTGGATCTATATCCCCACGCTAGCCTTCTAAGGAACGGGGTGAAAAGACCCGTGAATCCAAAAGAGATACACGATTACGCCCAATCCCTCCATCGACTTTTACGACCTGCGCAGGAAGTCTGAAGTCAACCCTCTTTGGGAATGCATGTATGCGAAAAGTTGTACAACCGGCCGCCGCCCGATGTAAACCCTTCCTTAGGAATGCAGTTGAAGCACGAGATGTTTATACTTATTCCTTTAATTGCCTCTTACGACATCCATAAGAAGAGAGGAGTAGTCCTACTCTACGCCGAAAGCTACACGGCAGTCGGAAATAACCAATATTTCGTAAAATTATAAACAATCTGTCCCCAATCCCCTGCACCAGCCGGATTAATATTGCAACAGTGCCACCAGGTGGCGTTGTGGCCAAATTGAAAATTGCCGACGTCTCGTTCGACGCAATTGCCGGGGCTTGCCTCTTGGTTTAGTTTTAATATGTGAATGTAATCGTTTGATTTTCTCGGTTAATTTCTGTTGATATTTTTTAAATATTAACTTATTTTCTATTGGTTTAATTTTTTTTTTTGAGTGTTAAAAAATGTCGTCAGTCGTTGATTTGTCTAGTGGCCGTGATTGCTGAAGAATCACTATAATAGTGATTTCTGGTATCGACAAAGGTTCAATTTATTGAACCTTAGTCGATACCAAAAATTACTCAGCATGTAGCTAAAATTAAAATGTTTTTTTAGTAATTAGGCCTTTGCAGGCACTTGTATTCATCTAAGTTTTGTAAACATTACGTATAATATTTATTTACATTTAAATTATTAACTATTTAAAGAAAAGCTACCGATACTAGCGTTTTGCAGCGACCACTGTAGAGAAAAAACCCCGAAAGAAACTCATGCATAGCATAGTGCCACCTTGGCACTGAACAATCAGAAAGAATTTTCCAGTAGGTACGCAAAACATGACAACAATTTCAGTTCGTAATACCTACTGACTTTTTAAGGGAAAGCATGAAATACGAAAAAAAAACATTTATCGATGGCCCATACTGAGTTGCGATCGGCTTATCGGTCAGCGTAGAGATTATGACCGTTCCATATTTTGTCGAGGGTTTAACCTTAGTAAGTCAGTCTTGTAGTTAAGTATAGACTATCAAGCATGTTAAATAAATCAAGCATGTTAGGTTTTTGCATACATATATTGCAACAGAAAAAAAATATAAACCAATTGATTACATTGCAGTCTGGTTTCCGGCAGAGTAGAATAGAACCACTCCAAGTCTTCCCGTGGATGAAGTTGAAAGCGACTTAGGAAACACATGCTAAACAAAGCTGATAAACATCGATGAGACCTCTCCAACCCGTCTGGCCAAGGAAGAGGCCAAGTATTCAAATTCAAATTCAAAATATCTTTAGTATCATAGGATATTTATAATATCTCTTAAGGCGAAGATATAGGCAAATGGCCTTGAAGTGTGAAATAAATTGTTAACTCGTAAATATGGTGATAATTACCATATTGCTCTACGTCATGCACTAGCTAGCCCTTTAAATTATTTTGTGAACTGCCGTTAAAACTATTATTGGTGATCCGTCTAGCTTTAAAACTTGCCGTGGCCACTTTTGGCGGAGGCAAGTTTTAAAGCTAGACGGACTAATGTAAATACTTTCAACGGTGGTTTATAAAATAATTTAAAGGGCTATCTAGTGCATGACGAAGAGTAATATGGAAATTATCTCCATATTTACGAATTAACAATTTATTTCAAATGAGGGCGCCACTTCAAAGTCATTTGCCTATATCTTCACCTTAATAATAGTCACTTTGTTTTGTTTTGCACAAATGTTGACGTAAAAACGTTACTTACAGCTAAGTTTACGCCGCTTCCTAGGCGCAAGTGCAGAAGAAGCGGCAACAAACTGCACAGCACGTTTTCTCCAAAGACGTCAACTAACAAACTAAAAACTTAAAATTAGTTATATGGATGGACAGAGATTACATTACATTATGTCATAATTAAATTGAATTATAAGAATTACGGAATTTAAAATAATGTCAATTTGTAAATTTAGTATGTACCTATGTACCTAAATTATGACATGTCTAAGTATACAAACCTTTAAGAGATAGATAGATAGATAGATAAAAGATTTATTTTTGTTTTGTCTGCTACACACATTATACAGTTGAAAAATTATTTTACATTAAATATCTTAATATTACCTTAACCTAACATGCATCATGTGTGCCACAGAAACACAAAAGGGCTACAGCTCAGCGAAATGTTGCTCGTGTTGAACAACCGCTGATTTTCAGCTGTCACCCTGAGAGAGTTGACGCAGCCTCTTACTTAGTGTTTTAACATTTCTACTGCGTGCACATCATACTCATAATATTGTCTCTAGTTAGATAATTAAATGGAATTAGAACTCTAATTTAAGGTTATTAAATATTTCATAACATATTACAATACCTAATAAAAAAAAAATATAAAAGAATTATGTTGGACTGAATAAATTAAATTGAATCCTACGGAATAATATGCATAATAAACTAAAATGTACAAAAGCCAAAACATTTCACATACAAAAGTCATAATTTACCAGTTACGGATGGTCGTAAGCGGCAACCAAAGCGCTTGGGAATTCCAGATTTTTGAATATTCAATATATTTTTTTTTAATTGCTTTTTAAAAGTTGTCTTCGTTTTAATATTACGTATAGGTGGAGGGATGTTGTTCCAGTAAGAGGGACCCGCGCCAAGCTCAAGCCAGAGCTTTTTGTCTTTAAGATAGTCATCGGTCCTATAATAAGCCTTCTCACATAGTACTTTCTTTACATAAGCTTTGAATTTTCTGTCTGGCATTTCAAGGACCGATTCTGGCAATTTATTACAAAAAAGTATACACTTCCCTATAAAAGACTTACTGACTGTATTCAGCCTGTAATACGGGCTAACTAAGTCATTCTTATTACGTAAATTTCTATCTGTAAAATCACTTACTTTATTGAACATGGAAATATTTTTCCTTATATACATTATATTTTCAAATATGAATTGTGATGCAAAAGTAAGTATACCTATTTCCTTGAATAATTCTCTTAGTGAGTCTCTTGATCCTTAACCGTAAATGGCACGAATTGCTCTTTTTTGTAAAAGAAAAATAGTCTGAACGTCGGCTGCACTCCCCCATAGAAGTATCCCGTAAGACATTAGACTGTGAAAGTAACTAAAGTACACTTGTCTAGCAGTTGCTACATCTGTCTGTCTGTCTTATTCTCCTTACAACGTAAGCCGTATGATAAGTATGGCTCTGGTAGTACAGAGAAGATTGTGCTCTTGCAGTGAAGACTGAAAAAGTCCTGTTGTTGATAATTAAACTGAATGAAGATAAAACGCAATGAAATTTTAAGTAGTTTAATTTTCTTATCTTATCAATAAATTAATATAACTGAACTATAATATTGATCACTAACCATTTTATCCTAAATCGACCGCTTCAATGAGACGTCTAAGGTTACTAAGGGAGGTGTGCGCGGCAGGCGTGAATGAAGGCATAGGTATCCTCGCGCCCCTGTACCATGCAGACGAGAACTCATTGAAGCAGTTGGTCTATAGAACTAGATTTAAATATTTTATCCTCATATTACTCATAACTCAGAACAGTCCTTCTCCTTAGCTGCGACAAAATCCAACGCAGCTGGCTTTGTCAGATCTTCTCCCTTGGTTTTTCCGATTTCTTCAGCCTGTAATTGGAATTAACATTAATAACTAATATAATTTGTTGTTACAAGCTTTTATCTTGCCACATTCATTTAATTTCTTTATTAGTCCAAAAAAAGATAACAACTATATTTTGGTAAGTACATTAGATTTTTAGTATTGATATAGATTATTTTTCTTAGATATGTGGGAGGGAAGTATTAGGTAACAGTGCCCTCCGTGCTATGACTTTATACCATTTCCTGCAATCATCATAGCCGGGGCTATATCCAGCGTGATGATTATGGGAACATCCTCCCTTTATTAGGAGAGACCTGATGTCCAGCAGTGGGCATTTGTAGGTATGAATGTAATTAATATGTCCATGTCAAAATTTGTTAACTATTTTTCATTTCCTTGCTAGTCCGACCAAACGAAAATCTGCAGAAATGGGAATCTGAAGATATGGAAATCAGTAAATATGGGAATCTGTTGAAACTAAAATTAGCAGAAATGGGAATTTGTAGACATCATCATCATCATCATCTGGTCTGTTTTTAGTCTCCACTGCAGGAGCACTACCCTCTCTGTACTACCAGAGCCAATATATGGCTCTGGTAGTACAGAGAGGGTAGTGCTCCTGCAGTGGAGACTGAAAAAGTCCTGTTGTTGATGATTAAACTGAATGAAGATAAAACGCAATGAAATTTTACATGACCCAGAACAGTCAGAGGATTTGGCCTACACTCTCCACGCTGGCCAGACGGATTGGAGAGGTCTCGTTGATGTTTATAAGCTTTGTTTAGCTTGTGTTTCCTAAGTCACCTTCTACGACATCCTCGGGATGACTTGGAGTGGCCCTATTCTACTCTGCCGGGAACCACACAGCACGACATAGCTAATAGTGAGTGGGATTCCGAAAATCATTAAATATAAGAATCTGTTGAATCGAAAATCTACATACACGGGAATCTGGAGATATGATCAACATCGTACCTGTCGAACTGTGTCTGGCAAAGAATCGTCGGCGGTGTCGGGTACAAGGAAAGTGATAAGACCGGCTACCAGAGATACGCCACCGAAGACTAGCGAAGGTAGTCCGAACCAATACTGCATCTGAAAACGATAAACAATGGCACAGAATTAGTATGTCGCAATGAGGGTAGATTGTTGCCATTAATTAAAAATGAGTCGGTAAGGTCAACGCCCTCCTCGCGCTGAACTATGAGAAGCTTCCTTGTGAAACCACATGACAGCTTCAACTAACTCTCTAGCTCGCACAGTTAACCTGTGCCCACAGGGCTTACTGTCCAGGTGAAGTAGACTGTCATTATAACGAATAGGTCAGGTGATCCGCATTCCTTATAATAATCTTAATAAAGGAGTCATGGCTACGCCTAGTCACAGCTACATAACTACGAATATTCACGAGATGTGCACCGTGCGGCCGCCCGAGCCAGACTGACGACTAATTGACCGTGCGACGCTTTTATAAACCGAACACAACAAGGTAATAAGTGGGGATTAATGAATTTTATTATTTAAAATACCCACGTGGCACCTCACGCCACGTGTTAACTACTATCCCGACAAGTATCACTAATATACTGAAAGGAAACTCGCGCGTTGCCTGCAAGATGGCATCCCCGCACCTCTTCCCCGTTCTCGGGTGCGTTTGATGGCTTTTAAAATTGAAACTCACACATTTGACGTTTGCACATCTTTGCAATATTGAAGAAGAATAGTTTTATACTATAACCGTATTATACAACGTGGAAGGGACATACCCGTAATAAATCGAACCACGGTCTATACTAGATAGAACAATAATTAAATAAAAATAACGGCCGAAAAAAAAACTTCGGCATTTCCATACAAAAGTGTGTTTATATGGGAATGTTTTTTTTTTTTGTTTTTTGACTAATATTTTAATTTAGTTATACTTTAGGGATCTAGAAAAGCCCATGGTTCGATTTATTACATGCACGATAAAGGTTTGTCCTTTCCACGTTGTATAACAAGACTGTTAACTTGCGGTGGTCGTCACTCCGTTTGGTACATACTTGGTACTATATTTTCCAGGAAAGTAGCAATTAGCCAACCAGACCCATAAACGTCGCTAGTGTAACTATGAAATATTTTCCTTAGGGACATTAAAGAACGAACTCCCACAGTCTTTCTTGTAACTAAAAATAAATGGCTTTTCTCAGTTATCACAACACTTGAACTAAAACCAAGAACTACAGTAAAATAAAATTAACGTACAGGTTTTACTATTAAAATACTTTTTCAGCTAAACTAACAAAAAAAATTATGATGGTGAGATCAGTCACTTTTCAGGACTAGAAGATCAATTTTCTTTTTTTTTTGCTTTAAAATTTCTTTCCTTGATAAGCCCTTCTGACTAGGACCGACCATGTTCTTTAAGGATTATTTCATTTTTATCTGACCTGTATTGTATATCTTTGTATGTAGTTTGTTTGTTTGTTATAGCTTTCATTGTCAAGGAAAGCGCACATTAAAATACAATAACTAAATAAAAGTAAATTGACAACAATGGACTTAGCCCATAATATTCCAGCGAAAAAGAAGATAGTTTTTACATAGTGTAGTGGAAAACACTAACCAATTAAGAGTCCCCTTACCATTTTTCTTCCATTCTGCCATTCAAACATAGGCTGGCTTTTATTTTTAAAATATTGCATAATACATATAACTATATAGTTTTCAAGTTCAAGTGTAGGCAGAACTTTTCCATACTGATGGTTGGTATGAGGTTGGTATAATTGATGGATGGTAGAATTTTTCAATGACATGGTTCACTATATTATCTTTCAAGTTCATATTTTGACTGTGAAACCCTGTTTAAAAGAAAGTTTCAAAAAAATTGCAATATCTAAAAAAATTTTGCCATTTCCATACAAATCGTCCGGGCGGCTGTAGATAAGATAAGTTTTTTATTTGCAATAAATAGGGTTAATACAGGTGTTCGGAAAAATACAATTAAATACAGTAGCTTAACCTATTTAGCCATATTCAATAGCATGCAAATTTTTCACACATTATTAAAATATTATTAAATCAAATTATTCATTCATCGAATTCGCAGTCTTTAACTTTATGTCCTAAAAACTCTTTAATTGAATAAAAACTTTCTCGTCCGGACCGGACCAGTCAAGCTGGGACCACGTTCGGTGAAACATGAACGAAACGTCAGCAAAATAAATAAAAAAGGTACGTTTCGCGTTAATTTCCGTATGCATTAATTTATCTGCATTCTTTAGAACTTGTCCGTCAAACTGTATGTCAATTGATTTATTTTTAAAATTATTAAAATTCATTAATTTTGTTTTTGATATACTAATTTTTAAATTATTTTTATTTAACCAATCAACTACCAATTGTAAATTATTTAAAACTAGCTGACCCGGCGAACTTCGTTTCGCCCTTTCCCGTTCCCTTTTCCATAATTTCTCACCGTTTAAACCTTCCCTGGACTTTCATGAATATTTCAAGACCAAAATTATCCAAATCGGTTCAGCCGTTCTCGAGTTTTAAGCAGACTAACGAACAGCAATTCATTTTTATTTATATATATAATATATAATATAATATAATATAGAAGATGTAATTTTTATGTTGTTCTAAGGTAAAATTCTTGTCAGTAGTTATTATTAATGATATGTCATCAGCAAATAAGATTGATTTTTGGTCAATAGTATCTATTAGGTCATTAATATAGAAATATAAACAAAAGTGGTCCTAAAACACTGCCTTGTAGCACGCCAAATTTATTTTGTTTTTTTCTGACCTATACGTTTGAACAATCCCATTTTTATCCACTTGCTCAACTTCTACACATTGCACTCTATCAGACAAATACGATTTAATCCAACTTAAGGTCGGACCCCTTATACCTTTGCATTCCAATTTGTCCAGTAATAATTGATGTGGAACAAAATCAAATGCCTTCGTCATGTCTAAAAATAGTACAGATGTATACTTTTTGGCATTAACATTACTAAGAACATTATTTACTAGATTAAAGGTAGCATGTGTTTTTTGAAAAACATATTGATTTTGGTGTATTGTATTGTATTTAAAAAAGAAATCAGACAAAAGTCCATGCATTACTTTTTCAAAAAATTTTGAAAAAATGTAAGGTATTGCCAGTGGTCTAAAATTTGATAGGTTTGTTTTGTCTCCTTTCTTATGAAGTGGTTTTATAAAGGAAACTTTTAGTTTTTCTGGAAACACACCTGTCTGTAATGACAAATTTATGAGAAACGCTAATACATGACTTAGTTCGTTTTTGCAGTATTTAATAACCTTTGTGCATATTGTATTTTTTAATGAAAGAATAATTTTCATGACATCCTCCAAACTTACAGGTCTAAGAAAAATGCTATTGTTCATAGTATTTCAAGTTGTATTTTCTAGATTATAATTAGTTTTATTCGTTTCTTCTATGAAAAAGGTATTAAATGTTGTAGCTATCTCCACTGGATCAGCAATTACTTTATTATTGTAATCAATTTTATTTATAAAATCTTTATTGAATTTTTTATTTGTTTCATTTTTTATTACATTCCAGGTTGCTTTACAAACATTTTTACTAGATAAAACATGTTTTTGGTTCGTAATTTTTTTAGATATAACAGTACATTTTCTGAATAGTTTATTATAATTGTTTTTATCATTTTCAGTCTTTGTATAGTAATATTTGAACCTCATTTTTCTTTTAACCTTGCTGCTTATTTTAAGTCCATTAGTAATCCACTGTGGTTTAGTCACTCGGTTACAGAATTTGACTTTAGGAAAACACAGGGTATATAAAAGACTTAAGATGTCATGAAATTCATCAAATGCTTTGTTCACATTATTATGCTCATAAACATTAGAAAAAGAAAGGCTAGCCAAATAACCTTTAAATTTTCCATATTTTCAGAAGAGTATATTCTTTTGAAATAGAAAATCTTTTCGGGTATTGCCTTCTTTTTTCCACCTCAAACTTTATGGCTTGTGCAGTGTCATGATCAGAAAGACATAATGGTAAGATATAACGGTGTGCATTACATTCGAAATTATTAAATCTATACATTTTTTTCTTCTTGTTGGCACATTTATATGTGAAATTAAGTTATATTTATTTAAAATGTCTCTTAATTGAATTGAATATTTATTCTGTTTAAGCATATTTATATTCATGTCACCAGTAATTATTAACTTATGATTTGTATATTTTAAATAACATTTAGAAAGCAATTGGTCAAATTTTTCAAGAAAATACTGAATATAGCTTGCTTTTTTTGATGAAACTCTATATAAACGAGTACATATAACTTTAGTATTATTTGAAGGTATGCTTGCTGCACAGCATTCAAAATGATGATTTGTAGCCAAGCCATTTAAATAGGTTAACTCCTTACTTTCTATACCGTTTTTAGTAAAAATACAAGCTCCTCCCCTCTTTTTTACCCTAGAATAGTTTGCTGCAAGTTTATAATTGCATATGTTTATGTTTCTTTCTGCTCCTAATGGGATAAGAGATTCTGTGAAGCACAATATGTCAGGATTTATGTGTCTTTTTATATTTGAAAGGGTAAGCTCTAAGTATTCCTTTTTGTGTGCTAAACTCTGTATATTTTGGTGAAAAAGGACAAATGTATTCGGATTATTTAATTTAGGGACGAAAAAATGTGGATGTATTGTTACTTATAGACTTCTGAGGTAAGATTTTAGTAGTTTCACTATTGCATAATGTTGCGTGTTCATATTATATTTTTTTAAATAATACGGTATAGTACCTTTCCTAATATTTGTTAACATCCCTGTATTATGCGATAAATATTTTATTGATGTCATCGTCTCTCGCATATGCTGCCTAATGTATTCATATGATAAATACTTGTTTTTATATTCTATATATTCGATGCATTGAATAATTTCTTGGCAAATTAAATTTTTATTGTAGCTAATGTCAGTATTTTTATTATAAATGTCAATGTGATTACAGAGTTTGAAATGTTGAGTCCATAATTTAATGTAATAGTTTAAAGTCAATTTATTTAAATAAGGATTAAAATTAATAAGAAGTAAAATAATGAATGCAAATCCTAATTTATCGATTAATATATAAATATTTGAATGTAATTTATGAATATCTTTATCATAACTCCCAAATCCTAAAATAACAATATAATTTTTTGTTAGATTTTTCAATAGATGATAACAACATTTTAATATTTCATTACTAGTACCTCCTGGTATGATGTGTCCGTATACGAGTATATTATAGTCGGTGTTGTATTTTTCGGCCTTTGATTTAGTAAGTAGCGATGACAACCCTCTTAGCTCTTCATCTCCAATAATAAAAATGTTTTGTTTGGTTTGTTTTTCGTTATCTATAGATATGCTTGTGTTAGGACGATGTATTTGTCGAATATTCATAAGCTTGGTGTTACCATCTTCATAATTTGGATTTGTACACTTTTGTATGGAAATGGCAATTTTTTTTATCGTTCTTTGGCTGTTTTTTTCATTTCATTACACTATAGTGATCTAGTACAGACCGTGGTTCAATTTATTACGGATATGTCCTTTCCACGTTGTATACTACGTGAGTAAATCCATATTTCATTTTTCAAAATGAACTAGAAAATGCTGCAGTATCAAGTACAGCAATTCACATTGAAATATTGGCAGTAATTAGTATGAATCACCTCCTGAATTGCTTGCAAATTATCCTTGAACTGGTATGGGTACTTTTCAAGGAAACGGGCAAGGGACCCAAAGGACATTCATTACGTAGCGGACGCTCACGGTTGTTTTTAACTAAAAATAGATGTCTGGAGTGAGGGGACACAGTGTCATATAGACTGACGGGAATAGACTAAGATAAATGATATAAACTTATCGCTTTGCTCATTCAATCATACTATAATAAACAATACCTACTCTAACTACTAAGAATTAGATTCAAAGGCGTTAATATCTTAACCATCGTGAATTCTTTTACTTACCAATAAGGGAGTTTGAGGAGCAATGATGGATCCAATCCTTCCCAACGAGGAACACAGCGCATGCATCGAGTTTCTAGTGTAGGTCGGGAACAGCTCTGACGTAAACATGTATGTGATGGCAAAGTAGAAGGAAGACATTAGCTTGCTGGCCATGTACATTATCAGGGAAACCATAGAAAGATCTGAAATAAAAGATGGGCAAATAAAATAAGTGTTTGTTTTGCTTTTTAGGGTTCCGTACCCAAAGGGTGCAACAACTAACTTTTTGGAAACTTAAAGTAGGTATGTTCACCATTTCGAATGTTCTTACATTCGCGATTGTTAACATATATCTTCAGATTCTCATTTCTTTGGATCTTCGTTACAACATCATCATCATAAACATTCGAATAATCGGCAACAGTTGGATCTTAAATAAATTACTGGTCTTTCAAAACGCTAATTTTAATTAAAGCAATAACTTTATCTTTTTCTTATCTGCTTTCCAACTTTCAAACTTTTTATGTAGGTATTTTACCTTTGTACCTACATCTTGGGCATACTTAGTTGTGAGATAGTTAATAGCGTTTTTATTTATCTAACAATGTTTAAAATCTACAAGTTTTACTCACTGTCAGGCAGGAACGGTTGAGCTAGACATAAAAGAGCTCCAACAAGAAAAGAGGTTATCAGCGGCGTTTTTCTCTTAAAATAGTTCTGTGATAGCAAAACTATAAAGCTCGCAGGTAAATCCATGAGGCATATCAGTGCATAATTCACATACTTATTTCCTTTTAAAGATACAGCGTTTATTGTCAATCCGTAACTGACAAACGTAGATGTCGTCCACCAAACGAGGCATATCAAGAACCTCTTCAGTATAATCCTCGACTCAAAAGTCATCTTTAGTAATTCGTAGAAGTTTACACTCTTCCCTTTCTCACATTCTATCTTTTCTAACAACGCTTTGTCAATTTTAAATTTATTCTTCTCTGCTGCTTTTTCTAAAATATTCACTGCTTTATCTTTCTTGCCTTTGATAAGAAGCCACCTTGGACTTTCGTCTATTACGTAAAGGTAAACGAAGAACAACAAGGCTGGTGCGTATATGACTCTGAGGAAGGTTCTCCAATATTGAAATTTCCATGCTGCCAGAGACACTATAACACCTCCGAATGGATAGCCCAGTGAACACAGTATGTAGTATAACATTCTATTCTTCGATGATACTATTTCTATTGCTGCAACAAGAAATAAAGTATAGGTATATTATTTATTATTAGGTAGTGTTTATTGATTGATTGATTGTACTCGTATTGTTTGATGAATTAGTAACTACTAAAATTTTATATTTGCTCCTACTTAGGTCTCTCTTGTCTCTTCAACACCCTTCGGTTGACTTTTTACAATTTTTGTTATAAAGTTGAATAACAAGAAAGGATAGAATTAAAAACGTATATGTGAGAGGAAGTACAAGGTGGCTCCAATAACGGAAAAGCTGAGAAGCATAGACCGAGATGGTATGGACATATAATTAGGAGGGAGGAGAACCATGTCACTAAGAGCGTACTTAATCTTAAGGTAATTGGGCACTGGAACAAAGAAAGGCTAAGGAAAAACTGGATGGAGTGCGTATAGAAAGATATGAAAATGTATGTGGAATAAAAATATTGTAATCCAGCCGAAGTATGAACGCATCTTTTATTTGTTTACGTAACGGAACGCAGCGAATGGATGACGGAGAGGTATGGGTGTGCGAGTGAAAGAAAAGAGATATGGCGCACGGTGATTATACGACGAACGATCGTTGCCTGTATTGTATAATTTTATTTCGGATTAGCAAGTAATAAACAGTTTTTTGAAGAATCCTGCTCGTTTATTTTGCCATACTATCCCAAATGTATGAAAAATAAAAAAATAAAGAAACCCACGTAGAGTGAATTAAGGTGCTGAAGAAAAGAAGAAGAAGATTTGAAACACTTACTTAAAATGAACATAGGAGAGCAGGAGTCTCCTATAGCTCCTTCCAGGAACTCCAGAGCTATGAACAGCCAGTAATGGGATGTAAAACTTCTAGCGACACCGAACACGCCACCAAGCATGCCTGTGACCACTATAGACAGTTTCCTTCCCAACCTTATGAAGAAAAAGCTGTTATAAATACAAATGTATTTTTTTTGGTTAAAACTAACGTGAGACACAGACATTTTAATATGCGATAAACGGTAATACGGTAACTCACGTGAAAAGCCACATGTTTCGACCTCATCCGGAGGTCTTCTTAAGGGCGAATGTGATTTGCGACGCCTACACGAAGAGTCCCGAGCTACACTCATGTCGAAACTGTCAGCCAGTAGCTGACTTTTCACGCAAGTTGCCCGTTTATCATTCAATATGCAAGGGTTTTTTGGATCGCGGAATCCAAATCTGACAATTTTTTTGGAATCCAAGATGGCGTCTGGATTTTACAATTACGAGTATAACTTAATTCGTTTATAACGTCTTACTAGAACATCAAAGGGGTCTGGAATTGTGTATGCTGGGGTAAAGCATCTTGTGAAACTCAATACTAAAAAAAAAATTTTTGATTCCACACATTTTTAGAATTCCGTACCCGAAGGGTGCAAACGGGACCCTATTACTGAGACTCCGCTGTCTGTCCGTCTGTCTGTCTGTCCGTCAGTCACAGGGCTCTATCTCTTGAACCGTAATAGCTAGACACTTGAAATTTTCACCGATTACGTATTACTGTGGCGGATATAACAACAAATACTAATAATAAAAATTGTTAAAAATTAAAGGGGGTCGTCGTACAAGAAACGTGTTTTTTAGCGTTTTAAAACATTGTACGGTGGTACGGAACCCTTCATGTACGAGTCCGACTCGCACTTGCCCGTTTATTTAATGTTTCATGTATTGACTGTACTTTTTACCCATTTTCTTAACTGGACATGTACTTTAGCCCACTTCAACAGCTGCACGAAACGCCCGAAAAGCTAGTTAGTAATATAAATGTTAACTTCAAAAACACAATTTCAAGTTAAAAGTAGGTTAACTTTGGGTCCAGGCACAAGAGCGTCATTATTATGAGCCATGTAATTTACGTTCTACAAACAATCACAACATATTTCGCTTAGCCATGTGGCACAAACAGTACTTTAGTATTAAACCCAATGCAGCATAAATTACGCAACTCAATTTACGCTACTTACAACACAAATTACGCTCTTTTTCCTGCACCCTTAATCTGGATTCTTAAAATAGATTTTTCGGACTTCTTCTTAGCATGTGAATGTTAGTAAAGACCGACCGTGGGAATTTTTGATTGAACACCCGAATCTATATTTTCTATCTACACATACGCATTGCGCTGTATTGTACATGCACCATGGAGACGAATTTAGACGAATTCAGAAACGCAGCGAGCGGTCTGACTTTTCAGCGTTTTCGTCCCCATATTTATTTGAGAATTTCGGAGAACTTTAAATTTTTCTATCTTTTTACAAAAGACAAATTATTTTTATTTATTTATTTATTTATACTACGTATTTATTTTTTATTTTTTAAATCAGTCGTAAGCGCAAGAAACCCGACGACGTACTAGCTTATATTTTCTTCAAAGTTTAACCTTTTCAACTAAGTTTTTGAATGAATTTAAAAAAAAAATACTTAAATCTTCTCATTGATTTTTAGGGATACACAACTTCATGTTTTAAATTCAGTGTAAACAATAACAACATGATAGACGCGCACCGCAAAAAAATTGAAACACGTCTCAGGTTATTTGGAATAAAAGAAACTATTACAATGAAAATCAATAAATTGTCTCATTCACTTTTTTAATACTGAAATAAACTTCAATTTAACATATCTTAACATATTGTTACTAAGTTAGTTTGGCTCCAATCAGCTCCGAAAAAGCAGTCAAAGTCACTGAAAATGAGGACCGGAGCTCTATCGTAGACTTCGACTAGGTCCTCCAAGGTTCAGGTATTTGTGCACATAGGACACGAAAGTAAGTGCACCATCGTTCGTGGAGAGAAGCCAAGTTAAAAATGATGTATCTTCTTTTAGCGCATTCTGAGTTGCATCCTCAGCTATGCGGAAACCGCTTTTTCTTCTCCAAACATAATATGCATGTCAATGGTCACCCAAGGATGCGATAGACCTTGCAAAGTGGAGAAAAATTGCCGGAAAAATTTAAATAATTTGGCTATAGTTAAACGACCTGACATCGACCCTCCTTGGAAATGCAGATCTAGCACAAGATGTATGTGCTTAGTCCTTTAGTCGCCCCTTACGACATCCACAGGAAGAGATGGAGTGGTACTATTCTAGGCCGGAACCACACGGCACAAGCAGAGATGTCTGTCTCTCTTTAAAAATATATAGTCAACTCTTTCAACAGTCTCAAACTATCAACACTAATTCTACATAAACTACTTTACGAGTATGTCCTAGCAAAGTTTAGCGTTAAGAATTTAAATTACATAAAATACCTAGTTTGATGCGATGGTACTTACCAGACTTTTAGTTTAATTAAGAAATACAATTTTAGTGCTCTCACGTACTGATGTAAAATTTTCTAAAGACATAGTCCACCATAGCACAACAGCATGTCTGATGATTGGGTAAGTTCGTGATTAATTAATTAAATTTATCTGTGAGTCTGTGACTGAAATTTTTGTATCAGCTCTAGTTGAAAAAATATGACATTTGTTTACGAGAAGACAATGGCACACCATTATCTCAAAAATTCGCAGATTTCGTGCCTCACACGACTATCGAGCTCATTGGAAATGAATCAAAATTCGAAAAAATGTCGTTCTGACTTTTGACTTTTTTCAAAAAGGTAAGGCTACAGGGAAATCCCTAACCCGATCGTCTTTGTTTTAGGCTTTAGTTTTTCTTAATTTTTTTAAATCATTCTTCATTTCCAAAACATCGAGCGCCAAAATCAAAAATTCGGAAAAAAATGTTTGTTTTTTACTATTTCGGCTATAACTTTTTTCGTTTTTGACTTTCTGGAATAATTCTTTTTGCACTTTACAGTTCTTTTGAATATGCATCTTTTGAGTCTTTGTTGAATATCATATCTTCACAACTCTCCGACATATAAGCCGAACGCACTTTTTCGTGAAATCGGAGTCTACACTGGACCGAACGAAAAGACATTTCCAATGACAAAAATCGTCATTACGTGCATCTCTTTCCATGCAATGACCCCAACAAGGCCTTTGCTATTTCATGTAGTAAGTGTTCGCAATATCTCGAAAATATTAGACATCATCACATCAACTACACTTTGACTACATTGTCCGCACAGTAAACGACCGCACTTGACACGTTCAGATCATTATAGCTCAGATTTTAGTGCACATTTTGTGGCCTGATGTTGCTTTTGAAAGTGGTTACAAACACATTGAAATTTATAACACGTTACAAAATCACGTCTTTATCCCTAACGGGGTAGGCAGAACCGGGATAGGAGTGAAGGTAGAAAAACCCGGTTAAGTGCGAGTTGGACTCGTACATGAAGGGTTCTGTACCTTCCTTTGCATATTATGTTGTCATAACATTGTATTATTAGGTATAGTAACTCTTATAATTTTAATTAATATCTTTGTAAACTGACAAAGCCCTTCTGGCGCGTAGGCGACCAATACTGTGTAAATAAGTTTATTTCAGCGTTTCTTCTCAGCAGTGGTCGTTCCGAAACGCTGGTATCGGTAGCTTTGAAACAAAGAAAAAAAAATTAAGATATAATTAAACATTACACGTAATGTACACTATAATTATTGAAAGAAGAAATCCAAATCAAAATCAAATATTTATTCAGTAGCACAGAATACAGTAAGAGTAAACAGAAGGGAATCTCCTAAGGTAATAATTATTGACGTGTAAAAGTGCCTGCAAAGGCTTTACTACTGACACAGGTCGTAATCTCCTAAGGAACGCCAATATGCGTCCCCGTTTCCCGTCCCTGCACCTCTCCCCCGTTTTCGCCTCGATGACTCACGTTAGCCGTCAAGAACCGGGGGAGAGGTGCGGGTGCGGGAAACGGGGACGCATATTGCGCGTACCTTAGGAGATTACGGCCTGTGTCAGTAGTCCTTTGCAGGCCAATAATTACCTTTTACACGTCAATAATTACCTTAGGAGATTCCCTTCTGTTTACTCTTACTGTATTCTGTGCTACTGAATAAATATTTGATTTTGATTTGGATTTCGTAAAATATTTTAACACGCTGAAAAAAACAAAGAGCGACGCTCTTGTCGGTGGAGTTTCTTCCATTCTGTTCTATCTTCCGCCAACCTCTTGACATCTTGATACGACACTGTTATCACTTGCTTAATATAGCTGTGCCTTGGCATTCCGCTTCCACTCCTTCCTTCTATTTTACCTTCTATTATAATTTGCATAAAATTGACATGCCGTATCAAGTTTCTCTCTTATCTCAGCGTGGGAGACATGACGTATCAAGTGTCCCAACATATTGGAAAAAATATATTTAAATAAAAATGGATTGCAGTACTATAGCGTTTTTTGTTACATACATAACAAAACAAATGAGGAAATAATTCCAGGAAGTAAGTTATTGAAGTGATTAGGTAATTCCAAATTATTATAATGTCATGATATCTGTGGGACATCTGTATGAACGAGACAATGCAAAAATATGTAGAAAAATAATAATTACCTACTTCGGTCTCAGACTTCGCCAAGTTTCTTTATATCGAGAAAAAATATGTAGCCGAATCCGTTTAAGGCCGTACCTGAATTTTCCGGGGTCCAGTGCTGCCCCCATTTAAAATAAATCATTTTAAAGAAAACGGAGACATTATTTAAAATTTTGCTACTATCATATCCTAGATAACCCTTCAAAGTATTTTATGAACTACTGTTTACAGTTTAAAGTGAGAACGTTAAGCTTTACTACCCACATTTGCGAAAAATGGCCACTTTTGGCAAATGTGCGTAGTAAAGCTTAACGTTCTCATTATAAACTGTAAACAGTAGTTCATAAAATACTTTGAAGGGTTATCTAGGACTAGCTGTGCCCGCGACTTCGTTCGCGTGGTTGTCGGAATGTTATATAGCCTAAAGCCTTCCTCTATAAATGGACTACCCAACAAAAAAAGAATTTTTCAAATCGGACCATTCGTTCCTGAGATTAGCGCGTTTAAACAAACAAACAAACTCTTCCGCTTTATAATATTAGTATAGATTTGATAGAAGCAAAATTTAAAATAATGTCTCCGTTTTCTTTAAAATGATTTATTTTAAATGGGGGCAGCACTGGACCCCGGAAAATTCAGGTACGGCCTTAAACGATTTCGCTTTAGTTTTACGACCAGCCTGACGTCAAACTTCTTTAGGAATGCATTTGTGCGAAAATTTTTACAACCGACCGTTGGCAATGCAGTTGTAGCACAAGACATTTTGCGCTTGGTCCTTTTGTTGCCTTTTACGACATCCACAGGAAGAGATGGAGTGGTCCTACGGCCACACATTTGATAAGTAGATAATTTCGTTTCAAATTTTTGTCATGGACTGAATTGGCTTACAAAAATTGGTTGGTGTTTAAAAAATAACGAATATTATTGACTTTCTGCAATTTTACAACTAACGGGAAACTTGATACATATCGAGTATCGACACATCAAAAATATTATTTCAAATTTGTAGCCGTAAATGTCCGGGAAAATGTTAACATGTTCGAAGGTTTACCTGTCTGACATAGGCCCCACAAGTAAAAGGCCGACCATGTAGCCAAAACTGTGAATTGTCCCGACTAATGTTCTTTTCCAGTTATGGCAAGCCAGGGCAAACTGAAAAACATAAAAGGAGTCACATAACCAAAAATAATCACCAAAAACAACTTCCGATAAGAAATATACACCAAATTCAAAAATGGAGAAGATTCATAATTCCTAGGAATCTTTTATACTGGGTCTAACAAGATATACTGAAACTATTTTAAGGGTGAATTCAGTCCATGATACTAAACAATTTTCCCCAAGGACAATACATCGAAATCTGAAAAATCCTCCTATATCAGTTACCGACCAAGTTTGTATGGAAAGCCAACAATTTTATTTTTCATATTTCGATATATGTTTCTTGAGGAAAGTTGTTCCGCATAATGGACTGAATTTACCCTTATAATAGTTTCAGTTTATTTTGCTACACGTTATATATACCTACCTACAGCATAAATATTAAAAAAAAACAACCGGCTACAAATATCTCCTAATTTTTATACCATATCTCAAATAAAAAGGCTTTCAAATAAAAATAATTATCGAAATCGGTTCACAAAATTGGAGAAGATATCGCGTAACATATCTACATAAAAAAAAAACCGAATAGATAACCCTTCTTTTTTGAAGTCAGTTAAAAAGAGATTTTTCATTTTTTACTCTGCCAAAAACCACACGGATAACTATCACAGGTGTTTATTGTTTTGTTATAAAATTATTTTATTTTGTCCTCGTAACCATTGATGGTAAAACAAGCAGTTTTAAGTGGAAGTTTGTTTGCGTGTCAGGTTTTAACAATGGACAGTTAATCACTGAATTTGGGACATGAATATGACTGGATAGCTGCCTTATAAGTTTTAAAACTATCATCACTTATTTGTCATCGATTTTGTAAGGATATAATGCATTTCACAACCTTTTATTTACAATATGTTGTCTATGGTTTTTTTTTTTTGAAAACTTTTATCTGTGGCCAGTTTAATTTTGAGATTTGTCTCCTTACTTCTGAGACATCGTTTATACATGGGTGAAGAAAGACTTGGCCGCTCATGGACTTTTGTTTTTTCTCAAGTTTATAATATGCATTTCATAAATAGAAATAAAGATGCGGCTGCTGCCATCTTAGTATGAGTCAACTCTTAGTGTCCATAAAAATAATCTATCAAAAATATTAACTTAATAATATTAAATAAAAGAATAACGTATTAACCGTATCCAACTGTAAATAGCAAAAGCAAATAAGAATTTTCAAACAAATAAAAAATATTTGTTGTTAATTGTTTGCTGTTACAATAAACTTTTTATAGGTTACTTAAGTGACCGTGTGATGACAGCAGAGTAAAATACAATCTATGATCACTTCTTTTTTCCAACTTTCTTTCTTTCTTTCTTCGACACTACAACCCTTTCTGGGTCTTGGCCTCTACAACGGTTTGTATCCATGTCGGTTTGTCTCTGGCCTGTCTTCTCCATGCTGCGTACTTTCCAATTTTCCTTAGGTCTTCTTTGACTCCATCTCTCCAGCGCTTCCTGGGTCTACCTCGGGGTCTTTTTTGTTGTGGCGTCCAGTTATTATTTTATTTTTTCTCCAACAAGTGTCGTAAATAGCGACTAAGGCAGGTAAAATTACATAGAATGGGAAGCAGCATCTTCCGCACAAAAATTGCTATTACCATCCATACATACATTATTGGCTTACACTTGGCTGCTTGTGGACTTTTGTTTTTCTCAAGCGATACTATGCATTTTTAACCGACTTAAAACAGGAGAAGGTTATCAATTCGATTGTATTTTTTTAATATTATTTTCGATATCTTCGCTAATTGTGAACCGATTTTGATGATTCTTTTTTATTTGGAAGCCTTTATTACCAATTTGGTTCCATATTAACCTAGAAAAGATATAATAAAGAACTTTGATGATATGGAAGATGCTTAAAAAAATTTAGGGGGTTGTTTTTTTTTTTTGTTAAAAAAATATATTATGTTGATATAAACAATGGTGAATATGGGTTTAACAGTGAAAGTGCGCTACCGATAGCTGCCATCTCAGTATGAATCAACTTTAAGTATCAATCAAAAAATATTCTACCAACAATATTAACTCACCTCAGCAACAAAACTGTGAGGGTTCTCATATATCCATTCTGAGCATTTTTCTGAAGCGTTGGATATGCTGGTGCAAGTGTCGTTTCCAAACTCCTGGTCTTTGCATCTGTAACAAAGATATTTATTGCTTTATTACTTTGCGGAAGGCAAAGTTACACTCTCTTTGATCTACGTTGTGCGCTTTCACCACCAGTTAGTTCATGCGAACTATGGTCGGCCGGCGCCCACTCCTAACTGTTAGCACCAGCATAGTTCTGGTCTGCAATAGTTTGCATGAGCTAACTGGTGGCGAAAGCACAGAAAGTAGTTTAGATCAACGAGCATGTAACTTTGACTTCTGAAAGAGCATGAAAAATACTATCGGCGTAAGTGAAAGTTGTTAAATAATAATTGGCTGTGACGTCACAGGGGTGTTTAGGTCCCGTAAAATATCACGCCATATTAGACATAAGAACTTTGAAATGTAGTTTTAAGTTAGTTTTAGATGGTCTGTCGGAGCCAATAAATTCGACTGGTAGCAAAGACTGTTTATTGGTATGTACTTACGTTCGTATATTTCTCGCGAAATTTATATATGTATGTTCGTATGCTTCCCGCGAACAAAGTAATTTATTGGAAGCATTCTAACTACATCCAGCATTAGTCTACGAACTCTATGTCTTCTACCTGATAAATTTATTATTGAGTAAGTTCCAACTAAAATTAATAAATTAATAATATTATGTCAGATAAGTTACTGATTTAAAAAACGCAGATCGTAAAAGCCGATCGAGGAACGGGTGAATATGAAAATAATGTTGTTACGCGATAGGCTAGCAACCCCTCACTATTGGGATTCCTATTTCCACCTTCTCGCTAACCATCTCGCTAAAAGTAGTCTTTAAGTCTTGCGGCCCTGGACTCTGCTTAGGCTCTAAGCAGACAGAGTCCATGGCCGCACGAGCTCTTGAGGCCCTTTCAGCGTGACGGTGGGCGAGAAGATGTATAATAATAAGTCTGGTAAAAAAGCGTAGTATGGCAACCCTAAACACAAGACATAACTACCTTATTAAAACAATAATATTTAACTAAAGAATAAACCGTAACCAATGGTAGATAACAGAAGCCAGTTTGCATTCTTCAAAAGAACAATACTCGTAACAAGAAAAATACTCGTATTTTGCTTGTGGTTTACTACGTAGTTGTAAGTAAACTGTTTGCTAAAGCAATAAACTTTTTATAGGCTACTCATGGATTGTCTGCTAATCACAGAGATACTTTACAAAATTCATGTACACAAAGTACAAACAAAGAAACAAACAAAGTAAGGAAATAGAGTACATAGGTACTTCTTATTTCATAAGAAATCTCTTCCAGCAGACCCAGGAGAGGAAAATAGAAGAAAACAGGTCGTAGGCGTGTACAAAATAGACTAAAGTTTACATACAACATATGTATATCTGCTTATCTAAAACTTTAAGGTGCTTATAATTGGGTAGATGACTGGGTCAAAAATAAATTATTTGGTGCTGTTAAGAGCAGGGCTTAGAATACCGTTAAAAAATCTGGTAACTTAATTCTGTCAAACGGCGTTAACGGTATCAGCAAAGATAACGTTATGCTGGGTCGTTACCCAGCATAACGTTATCTTTGCTGATACCGTTAAAAAATATACCGTTGTATATTTCCCACTATTTACCGATAATCAGATAACGTTACCAATGATATTAACGGTAAAAGGTATTGTAACACTGTATTTGTTTTCGATATTTGACAGAATAAATTGATTAGAGTTTGTCTAGTAGGCTACTAGAGCTATTTATATAATATTTTACAAGTATTGGAAAAAAGTATCGTTACTTGATATCGTTAATTGATATCATTATAAACTGTATTATTGATACCCCTTATAACGTTACCACTAAAATAACGTTACTTAACGTTACTTTTAGTGTGAATTTAGTATCGTTAACAAGCCCTAGTTAAGAGAATAAAACGTCGCGGTTTTTGGCGGGAAGTCAAGGGGTTCGGTTGGGGTTTGCTTTAAATTATTTTGCAAATTGATTTTAGTGGACTATATGAAATTGGTGTTGTTTGGTGTTATAAATGCTCATGCTCATGAACAATGTGTAAAATAATTAAAGTGAACAGTCATAGTACGGCTGTAGTGATATTTGTTTTGCGGACTGTGTGGGCGTCTTAGGGCGTCGCCGTCCGCCACTCAGTCGTCTTTGAAAACTAGTGGACTCGTACAGATTTGTCGCCAGAAGCTCCCTTAAAGCAGTCAAAGGCCTGCACCACCCTTTGATTGTAACTGTTTAGGTTAGGTTAGGATTAGGAATAAAGAACAAAGTTAAAGATAGGCTCTAAAGGACTTGTATCCAGAGCCGTAAAATTATTTATTAAAAAAAAAATAAAACGTCGCCAAAAAGTGTCACTTGTCATTGATCATATCCATTTTAGACTTATTAATACAGAAAAACTGATATTAAGAGCGCTATTTGACTTGAAAAATCTATGACGTCACGGTTTTGTATTTCAAACCAATCCCATAGAAAATATTTGTTTTGACGTTGAGAAAAGTGTCTGATTTAACTTGATGTCATCTAGCGGATTATAAAGGATGCTTTAGTATTTTTTTTGACACAGCACTCTTACCTACAGTCCTTATTATTGTTTATACCCACGTCTTTATCTCTAATGGGGCAAACAGAGCATTTTGGGTCTTGCGGCTCTAAGTAGACAGAGCCCAGGGCCGTGATGATGGACGAGTAGGTGGAAAAGGTAATGACAATAGTAATGGATTGCTAGCCGCACCTTCTATTATCATGATTACTGATGACATTAACATGATAACATCATGATCATGATCAGGTCTTTTTAGTCTTTACTGCAGGAGCACGACCCTCTCTGTACTGCCAGAGCCATATATGAGCCAAAGCAGTCAGAGGATTTGGCCTACACTCCCCACGCTGACCAGACGGGTTGGAGAGGTCTCTTTGATGTTTATAAGCTTTGTTTAGCTTGTGTTTCCTTAGTCGCCTTTTACGACATCCACAGGAAGACTTGAAGTGATCCTATTCTACTCTGCCGGGAATCACATGGCTCCAAGAATGTGTAATTTTGGACTATAGCTAGATTTGTTCCAAAATTACACATCTGATATGAGTTCTTTTAGTTAGTGAAAATAACAGAGTTCTAATATCTCCACCATGAAGTTAAGACGATACACGGAGTCCAATGCTGCCCCCATTTGAAATAAATTATTTGTAAGGAAACGGAGATATCATTTAAAATTTTGATCTAGTAAAACCTAGATAACCCTTCAAACTATTTTATGAATCACTGTTCTTAGTTTAAAGTGTGACCGTTAAGCTTTAGTTTGCATTTTTGCGAAAAACAGCCACTTTTGGCAAAAATGCAAACTAAAGCTTAACGTTCTCACTTTACATTACATTTTAAAGAAATGTCAAAGTGTGCAGGGTCAGTTGGTTTGTTTTTCCTTGACTTGGCGAGAACACTATCGTGCCCCCGATTATAGAATACAGCAGCATACAGCCTTGATCTAAAATATTTATATATTCCATAGATTTAAGGATTATAATATCTTGTCAAAGATATAAAATAATCCTTTCACGACTTTGAGGAACTTCCTTCTGCGCATCCTTCCGCTTCCGGCTAATCCACGGCTCTTCTGTACTACTTTTTCCTGCAAGCGAGGTTGAGTCAAAAATATATTCACTTCCACGTGTAATATTATTTACTCATAAAACGTTGCTACTTTTATCATAAATACTTAATTAAATTCTTAAATTAATTCCTCCGATGCTAGTCTGAGACAAAAGAAAAATCATAGAGTAGAGTGTAGGCCAGCTGCTTCTGTTCCTGGGCAGGCGTAAAACTACTCGGATCGAGGGAACGAGTAAAAATGCAAATCATATTAATATGCAATCAATCCATCACTATTTTGATTTATTTTTTCACATTCTCTCCCGCCATCACGCTAAATATGACCTTAAGGGTCTTGCGGCCATATGATCTTTCTGCTTAGAGCCTCAAGACTCAAAATGCTCTGTCTACCCCATTAAGGATAAAGACGTGACTATATATGTAAATAGTATGTTACGGCTAAAGATAGGTCTTTACATAAACCTAGTATTAGCCGGCTAAACTTAGATTTAACCTAACCTAACCTAAGTTTAGCCGGCTAATCCTAGGTATGTGTTCACACCCTTCAATATTTAGCCGTAACATATACATATGTATGCTTCATTATTCTCAGTCCACATTAATCCTTCCTTCCGCACCAATCCTTTGATCGAAGCTTCATGAAGTAAGTAGGCGTGTAGATGTTGCTAATAAAAAAAATAAGTTTGAACATGAGCCAAATCAGTCAAAGGATTGCCGAGATATGGTGTTCACGAGTTTACAGTTCGGGGCAAACTACAACGGGGCAAGAACATATGATATTTATTGTCAATTTTAAACCCCAATTTTATGATGTTTTATCTTACCTACATGTATTTATATTTTATTACATAAGTACTTATATAGATAGATATACCTATCAAACAGAACAAAATTAATACAATAGTTATCTTTTATTTTTTATACTTACACTCGCCGTAGTAAATTCATTTTTCTAGTAATATATAAGTCAATGACATTTTTCATCAAACAATGAAACTTCTAAACCTTAAAAACACGTAGCACGTATTTAAGGATCGCAAGAAATAAATTAGCTCTCTTTATATCTTTATACCATTTATTTTATCTCAAAAATGTATTTTTTAGAAATCGTATCAGTAAGACTAGGCCCTAAGGTACGAAATAAATGGTATAAAAAGTAGCCCGTGAGATAGAAACTCTTGATAAGAAAATTGGAGGCAATTCTGTTGGGCTATTCTTTATTCACGGTTATTAATAAAATGTGAAAAGTTCAGTGTAGTAGAAATGTAAGTTTAGAATAAAGCTCTTTAACTATAATTTTCTATACAACTTGTAATCGACATATCATTATTATTATCATCATCCAGGTCTATTTTAGTCTCCACTGCAGGAGGACGACCCTCTCTGAACTACCAGAACCAATATATAAGCCAGAGCAGTCAGAGGTTTTGGCCTACACTCTTCACGCTAGCCAGATGGGTTGGAGAGGTTTTACTGATGTTTATAAGCTTTGTTTAGCTTGTGTTTCCTAAGTCACCTTCTACGACATCCACGGAAAGACGTCCTATTCTACTCTGCCGGGAACCACACGGCTAAATTGACATATGTGTACCTAATAAATCGAACCACATGCTTTATTAGATCACTATAATAATATTAAAGTAACAGTAGAAAAGATCGGCTATTCCATTCCGGAAATTTGTATGAGAATGTGGCAATTTTGGTTTATTGGTATTTTAATATTATTAAGCTAAAGTGATCTATTAGTATAGCTCGTGGTTCAATTTTTTATGCATATGTCTATTTCACATTGTATAATATACAGGATAACTTTTTAACAATGCACCAGTCAAATTTTTAGAGCTAGTTCAGTCCATGATACCTACTGAATTACTTTCTATAAAAACAATAAACAGAAAACGAAAAACAATTTCATATTCCCATAAAAATCAACGCTCAGCCAAATGGATATATGAAGGACTACATTTTTTTATAGATTTGCTATAGGTAAATGTTTCTGTAGAAAATAGTACTAATGTGATGATCTAACTAAACCATCGCTAGCCAAGGGACTAAAATTTGAAATATAAAAAAAATACCAAAATTTAATATCTAATCCTTGGGAGCCAGTCCAGCACTGAACGTCATGCAGATTAAATTCGTTTATATTTTTAACAAATGTCTAAGAATTATTTTTTCTAAAGTTTATTTATATATTTATAATAGATATTAATTTAAATTATCGTAAACCGTCGTTAACCAATATGATGTAGTGCCACTTGATGCTGGCCGCTAGTTTAGTTTAAAATAAGAGAAGGCAAGGGTTCAGTCTATCGGGCAGAATCTCGATGCTCCGATTTTCATTTGGCAGAATCTTATTTGAAAGAACATTTCACACGCATAAAAAATATTTAATATAATTTTTGTTTGGCCGAATATTTACATGTCCGAATATTTACATACAGGTATTAAGTATAAAGACACATGGCCTATAACTTGCGAACAGCCAAGATGCTTCCAACAATACCTCATTGGTCAAGTTATCGTGGATAAAATGGAAGATAAGAGAGCACAGATAAACATACATACATACTAGTAGCTCTGTGAGCTGTAAACCTCGCGACTCACCCCCAACCCGTTAAGTTTATCGGATAAAAAAGTTGTTCAGGAAAAAAAAGTTACGTCTTAATAAGTAACAAAAAAGTTTTATGACATATTTGAAATTTTTTTGAAATGGCTGAAATATGATTTAAACCCCCATATCTTCGCCATTTTGAAAAAATCTCCAAAAACTGAAACGATAAAAAAAATCTATACACATATAACTATCGAACCTGCTTATAAAATTTCACGAGAATCAGTTGAAAAATGCGACCAGTAGGCGAGAACAAACTTACATACAGACAGACATACTAACGGACAAAAGCATTTTAGCCAATCTCAAAACTGCTCGAGACGCTTCGCTCGCTCGGTTAATGCGTACCTATAGTACATACCTACCTTTTGGCTTGGCCACAGTCGGATAAAAATGCGAAAGATTTCGAACGAACAATAAGATACGGCGGCATTGAGATTGACGTCATGTCTTTAAGAATTCATTAGGTTTTATAAACACCCTGTGTGTTCTTATACGAGTATCAACAAACATTTACAATTTTCTTATGGGGAACACATCTCCTTTCTGTGTTGGTCTGAGAGTGAAGCTCGGTGGCCTATTGGGAGTACGCAAGTACGCTTTCCCAAGTTAAGCAACCCCACGCGTGATCCGCACTTGGATGGGTGACCTGAAGAGACATAAAATTTTCTCGAGCTTCTCCTTGTTTCGGAAGGCACGTTTAGCCGTTGGTCCCGACTGTCATCATGGTATGTCAGTCGTCAAGCTATGTCAGATGCCTTCAGACAGCTTGAAAAATCTGAGACCAGTGTTAACCACTTACACAATCGAAAAACAAAAAATAAATGAGAGTGAAGAAAAATGAAGAATATAAGAAGCTGCACTTCCTCCCGCGCATACCGTAAAAACTAAAGCGACCAAGGGAACGGGCGTCCCTAAAAAAACATCTTAAAATAGGCAATGGGCTGCTGATTCTATTCCGCCATAATATTTCCGCCATAATAAGGCTCGCGCTACATACACTAAATTGGCAACGACGCGCAGTTTAATAACAAGACTTTATGTTTAATGACATAAGATATAGAAACGGTTGATAAAACCGACTCGGACTTAAGCCGGCGCGAGCCGTGGCAGCGCTGCGTATCATAAGACATTGTTTATAAAGTTTGTAATGTCTTGTTATTAAGAGGGCGCCTGAGACCAGAATCTAAATTTTGCTCCCGCTTCCCGCACACCGGGTGCCCTAAGTGGCATACCTCACATTTAGTAGCCGAAGCAAGACAGAGAGCTATGCAGGGACGGGGGCGGCGCGGCGGGTTAATGCAGCTGGTTTACGCGTTTGTGTTTTTTTAGGATTTGTTTGTTTTACAAAGAATATTCATGAGATATTTAAAAAATAAAACATATGATGCCTGCCTTATACGAGGGGGGGTCAAAAAGTTCGCGGAATGGAGGGGATAGCGGGGGGTGGGGGACCTGCCGCAGGTAGTAACTAATGAGCAACTCTTTGTGAGTATATATGCCAAGTTTGAACCTGATTGTGTCAATAACCTTTGACCTGTCGTCGATCAAACAAGTGAATCCGGAAGAAAAACTTGAACATGGAAAAAATCGAGTTTCGTGCCGTCATAAAGTTCCTCACTAAGCAAGGAAAACCACCTCAGAAAATTTTGGAAGAAATGTTATCAGTATACGGGGACTCTTGCCCTGGGAAAACCATGGTGTACAAGTGGAATAGCCTTTTCAAGCAAGGCAGAGAGTCTCTTGAAGACGACCCTCGCTCAGGACGGCCGATTGAGGCCACCACCTCAAACATCGTTGAAAAAGTGGAGAATCTTATACTGGAGGATACTCGTTTGAAGAAGAAACAACTTGCAGAAATGGTTGGAGTATCACCTACAACCATTTTAAATATTCTACACGACAATCTTGGGATGTCAAAAGTCAGCGCAAGATGGGTGCCAAGAATGCTCACACCACCACAGAAACAGCTGCGCGTCGAGTATTCAAAGGAGTTTTTAGACCTCTGTAGCGCCGACAAGGAAGGAATTTTTGCAAGACTTGTTACTGCAGATGAAACTTGGGTTCATCATTATGAGCCTGAGTCGAAGCAAGAGTCTATGCAGTGGCATAAAAAGGGTCAGCCCCCCCCTAAGAAATACAGGGTGTCACAATCGGCTGGAAAAATCATGGCAACTGTTTTTTGGGATACAGAGGGTATTTTATTAATAGATTATAAAGATAAGGGTGTTTCTATAACGGGAGAATACTACGCTAATCTACTAAGACAATTAAAAGAAGCAATCAAGGAGAAAAGGCGGGGAAAGTTGACAAAGGGTGTGCTGCTTTTGCATGACAACGCACCGGTACACAAGAGCCGCGTTGCGATGGCTGCCCTTCATCACTGTGGCTTCGAAATGTTAAACCATCCTCCCTATAGTCCAGACTTAGCCCCCTGTGATTATTTTTTATTTCCCAAATTAAAAAAAGAGCTTCGGGGGAAGAAATTTTCCGATGATGAAGAAGTCAAGTCGGCGATTTCGGCCTATTTTGAGGACAAAGACAAATCATTTTTTTTCGACGGTATTAATAAGTTAATAGAGAGATCTGAAAAATGTATTCGACTTAAGGGGGAATATATTGAAAAAGAAAAATAGTACAGTATTTTATTTCACCCCCCTTCCCCTCCGTTCCGCGAACTTTTTGACCCCCCCTCGTATTTAATACAATTATAATCCAAATTTACAAGGGCTAATTTATTGTATTTCTTGAATACTAGCCGTTTATAGCATATTTCGAAGGTGATTTGGAGGCAACTTCGCTATTTTTTTTATTAAGAAAATTTTAAGCAACCTTGATTTGAGTTATATAGTGACTAGAGTTAGTTCTGAACTTTACTGTATTTTTATTTCAAAGTGAGTTTTTCGTTAATTTTGATAATATTTAAGATCGCTCGGGTCATACGCGTTCTTAATAACAAGACATTATAAACTTTATGTACAATGTCATGAAAGTATAGAAACGCTTGATAGAACGGACAGGGTGTGAGTGGTGCGACTGCTCGAGCCGGCGCGAGCCTTATATTATGATATTGTACATAAAGTTTATGTCTTGTTATTAAACTGCTCGTCGCGTCGTCGTTGCCAATTCAGTGTAGAGCGAGTCTTATGTTATGATATTGCATATAAAGTTTATAATGTCTTGTTTGTTATTAAACTGCTCTTCGCGTGGTCGTTGCCAATTCAGTGTAGAACGAGCCTTATGATTACATATTATTAAATATTGTACATAAAGTTTATAATGTCTTGTTATTAAACTGCTCGTTGCGTCGTCGTTGCCTATTCAGTGTAGAGCGAGCCTTATGTTATGATATTGTACATAAAGTTTATAATGTCTTGTTATTAAACTGCTCGTCGCGTCGTCGTTGCCAATTTATTTATTTATTCAGTGTAGAGCCAGCCTAAGCGCGTATCGTGGTCTTTGCGTTTTGTGATTCCTGCTCTCTGAATCTTGGCGTGTTCAGGTTGCATGAGTTGCATCCTCACCTATGCTGCTTCGGAGCCCTGGGCGCTTTATCCGCTTATTCTTCTTCAAATATAATATGCATATCATTGGTTCATGCAAAATCAAGAAGAAATAACCGAAACAGTTTAAACGATGTCGCTATAGTTTTACGACCGACCGCCTGCCTGGCGTCAACCCTCTTTGAGAATGCTATTGTGCAAAAATATTTTTTGAATTAAGGCGAAGATATAGGCAAATGACCTTGAAGTGGCGCCCTCATTTGAAATAAATTGTTAACTCGTAAATATGGAGATAATTTCCATATTACTCTTCGTCATGCACTAGATAGCCCTTTAAATTATTTTATAAACCACCGTTGAAAGTATTTACATTAGTCCGTCTAGCTTTAAAACTTGCCTCCGCCAAAAGTGGTCACGGCAAGTTTTAAAGCTGGACGGATCACCAATAATAGTTTTAATGGCAGATCATAAAATAATTTAAAGGGCTATCTAGTGCATGACGTAGAGAAATATGGAAATTATCACCATATTTACGAGTTAACAATTTATTTCACACTTCAAGGCCATTTGCCTATATCTTTGCCTTAATATTTTTTATCGAATGAAGCTCGGTCCTCTAGGTACTAAAATTAAGGCGACATAAAAAGGATTATTTGTTTAGCTAATAGCGCGTTTATTTTGCCGGACACTTTATTAAAATTTTATAAATAAGACAACCATACAAAATAAAGGTCACAGTAAGCAAATGTCTGCATATATTTATAAACTATTTTAATAAGGTAGTATATCTATCAGAAAAACAAAGGCAATTAACCTTACCACAGTATTTGTACAATTGTCAGACCGGAATATAAACAATACACGTAATTAATGTACACTAAAATAATTGCCGTGAAAAAGTGTCTGCAAAGTCTTAATAAATGAATCAATATTTGATTCTTTGACTAGGAATCTCGCGTTCTGCGTGAACGCAGAACGCTTACGCTATGATGAGAGTTAGATGTAGACGTGATGTAGACTTACAGACATTTTAACAAATATTATGTTTTTTAGTAAATCACGTGTATTACAAAGTTTTATTAAAACAATAGTAAAAAAATCCGGGGAATCCGCCACTACAGTCTCTATGAAAGAAATAGCAAATATACCTCTATATCTTTAAAGAAAAGTAGAACACCTACATATACCTAATCAGAGTGTAACAGGAACTGTTAACGCGATATATCGCATATACAGGGTTACTTTTAATTAACTGGCAACATTTTTGGAGCAAGTTCAGTCCATGATACTGAACTACTTTCTATAAAAAAGTTATTAAAAATCGATAAAAATTTTTCGTCCTCCCATACAAATCAGCGCTTAGCCAAACGGATTTTGTATGGAAGGACAAAATTTTTTTATCGATTTTTAATAACTTTTTTTATAGAAAGTAGTTCAGTATCATGGACTGAACTTGCTCCAAAAATGTTGCCAGTTAATTAGAAATAACCCTGTATATACATATACCCAGCTTGGTAAAAAATACCAAGGGGTGGTGGTTCATGATTATGTGGAAAAAAATCTCTTATGAAACTTTGGGGAATAAAGCGAATGGAAATTAAAATAACAGTAAAAAAACAGTGGCACTCCGGGAGTGCCGACAGAAGTTAAAACTTGAACAAGGTGGTGTCGGTTACGGTAACGGTGTCATGACTTCAATGGTTTTTTTCATCTCATAAAATGCCCAACACGCCTAAAGAAGTTTTCACTTCAAAAATACACGTTGAAAGTAATAAAATATTTTACAAGCGTGAGTATAATATACAAGGTGCTTTAAATTAAGTACAAATTTAATATTTTAAGGGGTGATACAGTCTGAACAACTTTCGATATTTAGACTGGATCACCCCTTATCGATATCGATACGAAAAAAGATTTTAGTTTGTTCGTTTTTCGTATATGTAAGTGGCTAACACTGGCGGCAGATTTTTCAAGCTGCAGATTTTTCAGCTGAGACCAATGGTTTAAAGTGCCTTCCAAAGCACGGACGGTACTTTAGTTTGTCATACAAATCGAAGTGCTATGGATAAATGATGGACTGAATCACCCTTTAAAATATTTTTACTTAATTTGAAAACACCTTGTTCCGGTAAAGCTTAAGAAAGTGTCAAATTTGTCTATTTTATACTTTACCTATATGCAACTTCCTCAGCAGAAAATACGTAATTTGAACAGAACACAGCATTGGAAGCCAAGGCCATAAATGACCAGAACATAAAAACGCCATGGTATCGTCCAAACACACTGAACTGTGACAACACTTGGTCCAATTCACTTATCTTCACATTTCCACTCATTTTTTTTAATCCCACCTTTTATTTTTATATGCGCGGCGATGGTTTAAGTTCGACACTTTTTTGTTTTGATTTTAAATTTCGATTTATTATTTTTTTATTTACTGTTTAGTTTTTTTAATTCAAGACACTTTTTTGTTTTAATTTTAAATTCCGAACTATTATATTTTATTTATGTGCAGCCATGGTTTCAATTCAAGACATTTTATTTAAATTATGGTACGACCTTACACTTTTTTTTATTAAAACTATTTACAAGTGTTATCAGCCAGTAAACCGCGACTGCAATGTCGAGGCACAGAGCAATAAGGCATCGTCATGGACGACACGGTCGGCTGATGGCTAAATGAGATTGTTATATGGTTATACTGATTGTCTGTGAGACGCCCTCTTCGGTGCGAACTGGGTTATCACTTTCTTCTAAGACATTCTTAGTTGTCTATTTTTAGTCAGCCACGATGACCTCCGTTCCGTCTGGAGTGACGGATCAGCGTGTTAACCAATAGGTCACTCCACTCCACTCCAGAGGTCAGGGTAGGATTTTGGATTTAACTTAATACTAGCGTTTCGGGCGTTGCGCGGGCTGCAAATAGTCCAAGGTTTTACATGCGGCTGTTGAAATTGGCTAAATTCCATGAAATGTGGACGGCCATCTTGGGTCCGAAACCTGAATGCAGTATCGAGTTCCGTGGGGTGCTTTTTATCCCAGTATACAAACTATCAGTCTCCTCGGAGGTCCCGGTGAATTTAAAAATCTTGACGCCATCTTGGATTCCAAAAAAAATACAGATTTGGATTTTGCGACACAAAAACCATTGAATACTGAATTTAAGTCAAATCGGATGCAGTTACTGACAGCCAGCCATCTTAGAAAATTTAAAAAAAAATGCCCAGCGCTTAGTCGATAACTAAATATAAGTATGTAGGTAATACTGAATAGTGCTTACAAATCTTTTCTTTTTTTTTCATATACAAACAAACGCGCAATAGCTGATGTTTTTTTCATATTATGCGACTAGCTGTGCCCGCGACTTCGTTCGCGTGGTTGTCGGAATGTTATATAGCCTAAAGCCTTCCTCTATAAATGGACTACCCAACAAAAAAGGAATTTTTCAAATCGGACCATTACTTCCTGAGATTAGCGCGTTTAAACAAACAAACAAACAAACAAACTCTTCCGCTTTATAATATTAGTATAGATATGTTTCTTAGGAAAATAAATAATTATAATAGACCAAAATTTTTTTTTATATTTTCTATCTATGTCTCAGATGGTTTTAAAAACTCAAAATCTCGGCCTTTTTCTTCGGCTCAAAACGTCAACCTTACAAATCATTTATTGCATCAATCAAATTGTATGTAACGGGAAGAAACTTGCACTGTGTAAATGGGTCTTTATTTAGGTACAGGACCTGATTCTAATTGTTAATTAATTTATGCCTACGATAGTGAAAGTCAAGGCGACCCGGCCCGTGACCGCGAGTGACGAACTCACTTCAACATTCCATTGGTATTCTATGCAGAACAGAGAAAGTGGATTGGTGAGAAATCAAACAAAGTCATAGTGTAAATAAAACGCGGCGGCTAAAGGCAATGAGCAGCATATCGACAGATCTGTAGCAGCCCCGGTTGCCACCCGGGCTCCAGCGACCAACGCGTCATCTACTCGGCCGCCGGCGAGGCAAGCTGCAGTCGGTGGAGCGCAGCGGAGCGCCAGACTTCAGGCCAAAACAAACCTCAAGTGAAGCCATTACGTTTTTATTTCTGTCTATTTGTTGTTGTAATTGCTAATGTTTATTTTTAAGTTTTTATTCAGTAGTGTTTAATTTTTTGTATTAGTGTCTGGCAAGTATCTGGCGAGGAATATAATTTTTGGCTTTTAGGTGTATAAAAAATTAACATAACTTTAATATATTTTTATTATACATAATATATTTAGTTTATTTAGGTATATATAGAGCTCATGTCATGTCTGATGTTCTAAGTTATAATTCTGATGTTGATTACTTTTCTTTATTCTCTTCGTCTGATAGTTTTCTGAGTTTGGAGAATGATGATATGCCTACACTAAATGAGAATTTAAGTACCACATTCTCCTCGTTGGCAAAAAATTTCAACGTCGCTCATATTAATGCGCAAAGCATTCCCGACCACTACACCGACTTGTTAGGTACCTTTGCCTCAATAAACCTTCATGCGATTCTGGTGTCAGAAAGTTTCTTGAAGCCATCTCTTCCGTCTACGTTGTATCCACTTCCTGGTTACAGGCTCATCAGAAATGATAGGTCATATTTGGTTTCTTCAGAAGGGAACGCTAGAATGGTCAGATGCGGCGGAGTAGCAATTTATTTGCGTAGTGATATCCCATGTCAAATTATATCGCAGTCCCCTTCAGTTTATCAGACTCCTGAACATCTCTTTCTTGAAATTTCTCTCCAATGTTCCAAAATTCTCCTTGGTGTATATTACAGCCCCTCTCTTCATATTAATTACTTCCATTCTTTCGAATCCCTTCTGTCTGATTATCGTAGTCAATACGATCATCTAATTGTTATAGGTGATTTCAACACATGCCTCATTAAAAATGACTCTCGCTCTTCTTCCCTCCTTTCTCTTCTTCATTCATTAGATTTGCATAGCCTTCCTCTTGGTCCCACTCATTTCTCTCACAATGGTCCACCATCTCTTTTAGACCTCATTATTACCTCGAGTCCGGACCATGTCTCTTTACATGGGCAATTCAATGCTGCTTGTTTCTCGGCCCATGATCTTATTTACGCTTCCTTTAAGATACGTATGCCTAAACGCCGACACAAGATCATGATGCTGCGTAACTTTAAGGCTATTGATGAAGAACTCTTTTTAGCAGATTTTGCCGCGACAAATTGGGAAGCAGTACTTACTGCCTCTGATGTTAATTTTAAAGTTGAGGTGTTTAATTCAACAATATTGTCGCTTTTTGACAAGCATGCGCCTATTAAGTCTGTTAGGGTCAAACATTTTCCAGCTCCTTGGCTCTCTCCCGAAATTAAAGGTCTTATGGCCAGAAGAGACAGAGCTAAAATTAAGCTACGACATTGTCCCTCTGACGAAAATCGCAAAATCTATATTTCTCTTCGTAACCTGTGCAATAAAAAGTGTCGTGAAGCTAGGAGAAAGCACATTCATTCTAATGTGGAAAACTGTCCCCCTAGTAAAATGTGGAATTTTTTAAAAGGTATGGGCATAGGTAAACAAAAGGCGACAAGTGATTTTACCTTTGACGTGAATGCTCTAAATAAGAACTTCTGTACTTCCCAACCCAATCTTACTCCTGGTATGAAACAAGCAACGTTAGCTGACCTCTTATTTAAACCTGAGTCCCCTTTGTTTAATATCCCTAACATTTCAAGTGATGAAGTAGTCAATATCATTAAGTCAATTAAATCTAAAGCGGTAGGCAATGATAATATCTCTTTGGATATGATCAAGCCAATAGCTAGTCTTTTATCCCCTACCATTGCAAACATATTAAACTGCTCACTTTCTTCTGGTATCTTCCCTTCTGCCTGGAAATACGGCCATATTATTCCTCTGCCCAAAAAACCTAATCCTTCTGATCCTTCCCATTTTCGTCCTATATCTATCCTACCTATTCTTTCCAAGATTCTCGAGCATCATGCCCAAAGACATCTTTCAGCGCATTTCAACCGCTTTAACTTACTTAATCGTTTTCAGTCTGGATTCAGAACAGGCCACAGTACTACCACAGCACTTCTCAAAATTACCGATGACATCCGCGCCAACATAGAAAATAAAATGCTAACAGTACTTGTTTTATTGGACTTCTCAAATGCGTTTAATACGGTAGATTTTGATATTTTAATGGGAATAATGCGATCCCTCAATTTCTCGCCCATTACTCTTTCGTGGTTTTATTCCTACCTTACGGGACGTTTTCAACTAGTCAAAATCGACGATCGCAGTTCTGACTGGTGCGAAGTTAAGTCCGGTGTTCCGCAGGGTGGAATATTATCCCCAATTCTCTTCTCTTTGTTCATAGATAGTATTACTGCGTCTCTCTCCTCGTCCTTTCATCTTTATGCTGATGATTTGCAGATATATGCGGCTGCCCCTCTCCAAAATTTATCTCATGCTATTAGTGCAATAAATTCCGACCTCGCTAGTATAGCTAACTGGTCCCGTCAGTTCGGGCTTACAGTCAATGCTGCGAAATCCCAAGCCATTGTGATAGGTAGTTCCCATTTTATTTCAAAATTAATTGAAGTTGATATTCCAGATCTGGTGCTTGAAAATAGTATTATTCCTTTCTCATCTAAAGTCACTAATTTGGGTATCATCTTCGATCAGACATTATCTTGGAATCCTCAAGTGAATGAAGTCAGTCGTAAAGTGTTTGACTACATTCCTTGAGACGTATGCAATACTTCCTTCCATCTAGAACAAAAGTACTCTTGGCCCAATCCCTTCTTGTCCCTCTACTTGATTATGCAGATGTTGCTTATTTAGATGTTAACCAGTGTTTACTTGACAGACTTGAACGGTTGCAAAATCAGTGCATTAGATTTATTTTCGGATTGCGTAAATTTGATCATGTGTCTGAATTTCGCTCTCAGCTTAAATGGCTTCCTATGAGACTTCGTAGGAACACCCGTATTCTTTCTCTACTTTTTAATGTCCTTTTTAAACCCCAATCCCCATGTTACCTTTCCGAGAAATTTTCATTCAGAGAGATTGACAGTCGCTTGCGTTCTAGTGGTATCCCTCAACTGCTAATTCCTGATCATGTCTCGCAGTCATACGGAAACTCATTTTCAGTTCTGGCTGCCCGGTTATGGAATGCGCTTCCTGTGGACTTAAAAAATGCGCCCTCTCTCGATTCCTTCAAAGCCAGACTCAGAAGATATTACGAAGGTTCCTCAGACATTTTGAGCTAATAATATTGTAGTGTATGTATTTTATTTATTTAAGTTGGTAATATTTATAGATACTTTATTTTCTTATGTATTAGTTTATGTATTATAGATATATAATATATATTTATTTTAGATTTAAAACTTTAAATGTATTTTATTGCGATTGTACGTTGACTTTTGCCCGTTATGTCTATTGATTGTATTCTTTCGCTGATACTTGGTTGACTGGAAGAGATCCCACTATGGGATAAGTCCACCATTGTACAAAATATTTTGGTCTATTATTTTTTAACTATTTAACTGTAACTATTTCTTGTACAATAAAGATATAAAACAAATAAACAAACAAAACGTGCCGTGTGGTCTCCGGCTTACAATTAGGATCACTCTAACGATGCCACAAATCCGCTAGATGACAAGAAGTCAAATCAGACACTTTTTTCTAAACGTCAAAACAAACAGTTTCTATGGCATTTGTATGAAATACAAAACCGTGATGTCATGGAATTTTCGAGTCAATTAGCGCTCTTAATATTAGTTTTTCTGCATTAATAAGTCTAAAATCATGTTGAAAATGGATATAATCAATGACAAGTGACACTGTTTTGTGACGTTTTATTCTCTTAACAGTACCAAATAATTTATTTTGATTGTTCATAAGTTCACTTACTGCAAACAGTCTTCCCGGAGAAATGATCTACATGTGTAAGCTCGGGATAACGAAATCAAACAGTCAATAGATCAATAAATAGTAGGTACCCTTGTTTTACTATCGCTCATTAGTCATTACTGTGTTTTTCGGGATAACGAAATCAAACAGTGAATAGATCAATAAATATTCCCCTTGTTTTACTATCGCTCATTAGTCATTACTGTGTTTTTCGGGATAACGAAATCAAACAGTGAATAGATCAATAAATAGTAGGTACCCTTGTTTTACTATCGCTCATTAGTCATTACTGTGTATTTACTCTTTCGCATTTATACAATATGAGACCGTTCTCTTTTTGTGTCCAATAACCTTCGACCAGTAACCAACGAATAAAGACTGCCGAAGCTTATTCAGAAAACCGTTCTCAAATGAAGTACCTATTAATGAATGAGTGATTCATATTTTACTGCCGTTTAAAACTGGCAGTATCGGTTTGATCAAAACGACTTCCAATAATTATGAAAATAATATATTCTAATCATTAGAGGTATAGTCAAATCGGCTTCTAATAATTACCAAACTAATTAAATCGATAACATATGGTAATGAGAACTGCATTAAAATCTGCCCAATAATTTCAAAGTTTATCAAGTACAGACTGACAGACCGAGGACTTAATTTTATAATATGTTTGAATATGTATATATAAAAGTTACCTATTTGTGATCGAGAAACACAAAAGTAGTATATATACGAGTAGAACCACTCCAGCTCGTCCCATTACTATCGTTTGAGGCGACTAAAGGACTAAGCATAATATAATGTAAGGATATTGCACGCCTCATAAGCGAAGCGCATGAGGTAGTGCTCTACTCTCGCCTTACAAAAATCAAGTGATTTTTTTAACTAAATGTGTCTCTATTTATTTTCTATCGCACTTGTACAATAATATTTACACATAAATGTCAAGGAAAAACACTAGTTTCAACACTTATGACATTTTTAAAAGACATTTTGCCTTTTAAATAAATAAAAACAATGTTTAATAAAATCATTTTGTGGACGTCCGTGTGTCTGTATGTATGGAAACTGGCGTGGTCACGATAACTCCCGAAAAACTAATCTGATCAAGTCCATTTTTTTTTAAACTATTCAGTATTATCCAAAACTAAGTCCTTTCGAAGATCACGGTCTAATTCAATGTAGTTTAATCATAATTCCAATTTAATTGTGAAAAATGAGATTATGAGGCGTGCACTTTTGGATTTTTCAAACTTATTTATAAACTGCATTCTCATCCCGCGCCAAAGACAAAATTTAAACGAAATAAAAACGATGTTACTAAAAGACAAAATGACATTGAACAGCTTGCTCACATAAGAAACGATGACCAACCGTGAAGATATCCTTGAAGAAATGAATGATAAGAAGATATATAAAATATTACTACACAAAAACACTGTTAAGACAACAAAGCAAAGTACTGTATTCTAATAAATTTAATAAAGTATAACGGATGGCGCGTGACGGTGCGTTGAAATTCACAGTATTTTTGTATTAGAATCGGGTTTGCCTATCTAAAGAATATTTTAACATATTTACAAAACAAGGCAATTTTGTATTGAAACAATACAAATACCTCTTCGGCTGTTAAGTTTACAAATCCATCATTATCCGGTCATTTTATATGGCAGTGAAACGTGTGGCCTTTGTTTGAGCGGCACAAGCAGGAACAGAATCTCTGTGACACGAGTTGCAAATGTTGCGCTAGATTAGCGGAGTATCACAGAGAGACCGCGTGAGAAACACCAGCATCCTCGGCAGCCTTCACGTCCGTGATATAAGAAATAAACTGCAAGAGAGTCGCCTACGCTGTACGGTCACGGTCATTTCTTGCGGAATTCGGCAAGTTACGTCGGAAACAAATGTATAGCCATGCCGGCAGGCGTGGTAGACCTGACTTGACGTCGTAAACGATGATATACGTGCCAATGGTCTGACAACCAAGGATGCTTAAGACCGTGCGAAGTGGAGAAGAAAAAGCCGGAAAGCGGACTTGCAGCTTTGCAGTATTACAGCTGGGGATGCAACCTGGGCATACGCTGAGATAAGCTCTTGCTTATCTCAGCGTATGCTTGCTTGCATGCTAGTCTTGTTCTCTGTCTCTCTCTCTTGAGAGAGACAGAGAACAAGACTCAAATGCAACGATTACAAGGGCGTAGCAAGGTATGAGCAGCTATTTATTTATTTATTTATTTATTTATTTATTTATTTTACTCTTTATTGCACACAATTTAACAAATTATACATAAATAATAGAGATAAATTTTAGCATACAAAAGGCGGCCTTATCGCACAGCAATCTCTTCCAGGCAACCTTAGGGTAGTATGGATACAAAAGAAATTTAGATATGTTACAGGTGAGGCGCAATATTTCAAAGGAGATATACAAATAAAATGTTATAGAATACATATAATACATTCTTATATGAAAAATATTTACATATTTATATATATAATATAAATAAGATAGTGTACACGAAAGAAAGTAAGAACCTAAACAAGATGCGAAAGGAAAAGAGTGACAAAGAAGAAAGGAAGTGTGATTTGACTTGTGATTTAAAGCTGGCTAGCGTTCGAGCCTGTCGGATGGACAGTGGCAGTGCGTTCCAAAGCCGAACAGCTTCTACAGTGAAGGACTGAGACTAAAACCGGGTGGAATGATCAGGAATGATTAGTCGCAAATTTTCGGAGCTGCGTAATTTACGAGTTGCAATTTCACTGTAAAAAAGCTATAGTGGGGATGGGGCTTTTATATTTCGATATATATATAAGTATCAATATACTGTTCCTTGTTGTTCGATGTAGGTATGTCTTCCTTGGGTAAACTCAAGGACGATTCAGAACTACACTCAAATAGTTTAAGTATATTGCACGCCTCATAAGCGAAGCGCATGAGGTAGTGCTCTACTCTCGCCTTACAAAAATTAGGTGATTTTTTTCAACTAAATGTGTCTATTTATTTTCTATCGCACTTGCACAATAATATTTACACATAAATGTCAAGGAAAAACACTAGTTTCAACACTTATGACATTTTTAAAAGACATTTTGCCTTTAAATAAATAAAAACAATGTTTAATAAAATCATTTTGTGGACGTCCGTGTGTCGGTATGTATGGAAACTGGCGTGGTCACGATAACTCCCGAAAAACTTATCTGATCAAGTCCATTTTTTTTTATACGCTTTAGTATTATCCAAAACTAAGTCCTTTCGAAGATCACGGTCTAATTCAATGTAGTTTAATCGTAATTTCAATTTAATTGTGAAATTTTAGTTTTTTGCCTCAATCAAAGCGCAGCAAGCGGCATTCTCCACAATGTCAAAATTGACAGTTGACATTTCACAGCTTGGCCGGTGTTGCACTTGCAAATTATCTTACATTAAAACACATTTTGAGACTGCCAGTATGAATAAAAATGAGATTATGAGGCGTGCACTTTTGGATTTTCCAAACTATTTTTATGTATAATTTTTCACAGCAAATTTAGTCCATTACAACGCATAAAAAATATTTGGCGAAATATGATAAAAATATTTCCACCTCGTTTGCATGGGAATTTGAAATTTATCTAAATAGAATCAAGATTTTTTCTTGCTGAAACGATTTGCAATTGCTTCTTGTAAGTATATATTATTAGCAGAGATCCTATTCTAGGTCACAAAATACAAGATAACACGAGTATCAATATCCATCCATATCGTTTAAAGATATAGATCACCATTGTTCGCAAACAAAGAATTCCCTCGACATCTTCATATCTACTGCGATCGAACAAAGGCGTCCAATTATGACATTAGAAGTACACGTGGCCAAGTTTACGGACGCGAAGTTGTGCTGAGTTTCAACTACCCATGTGATGAAACGAAGACATCCAATTATGAATACCTACGTCATTTGAATGGCGGAAGTGCCCGCGGCCAAGCTACGGACGCGCCACAGTAATACAGTTCCTGTGCTTTATACGAGCACATGGTTACCAGCGGCGTTTGATGGAATATGGAGCGATTATTTATCTTCCTAAAGTACCTACCTACAGTTTGTTACTTTGTAGTTTGATATAATATCGTGTCACTTTTGTTTAAAATAACATGAGATGAAGATTAAATATTTAACGTTTTACTCACTGTCGAGGCGATTTCGCCCCACCAGAGGAGCAGCGCGGGGTTCGGGGGCCGAGGACACACCGGACGCGCGTCACCGAGCAGCCTATCCAGTCTTCAAAACGCAAAGACCACCGCGGACGTAGGCGCGTTAAAATCTTGTATTACGAACGAGTAATAAACCAGCCCCTTAAGTTACAGTCCACTTTAATTTATCATCCCCTAGGATCATAACCCCCACATAAATTGGTCCTATCGCGGTAAAAATCACGTCGTAGTACGTCTTCGTAACGCGCTTCAATCTCCGTGGACTTCGGTCGCCGCGCCCTTACGCCACGTGCAGGTTACATAACACTTGCCTGGAATCATCTGGATACTGGACTATCGGATATAAATTACATGGAGTTATCTGGAAACTGGACAATTGGATAATTAGAGGAACATCAATCGAAGGAATCTATTAAAAGTGGTACAATCGAACGGTGAGTCCGTTCCAATACCAATCCCTTCATAATTCCTTTCTTCATTCCATCCTCTCTTCATATCCTGTGTCCTTAATTGTATCCATATCCATTTTTCTTTCTTTTCAAACCTTTTGGCAAACATTTGTTACGACTTGTGTCTTTCTATGCATTCATCTCTCATAAGTAGCAATCAAGCCATCATAATCTTGTTATAGCTACCTATACATATTCATACTGCACCGATTCATAGCCGCTTGCTCGTAAACAACACCTATTTCTTTGTTCGCATTATTACCTGCGAAAGGGTCGCCTCGCAGATATTTACCTATCGTCTGTGCTATCGGCTAGCGGTGATTCATAACTTGTTTACTGCAATTCATTACTTATAAGCATAACCTCAATTTCAACTGCACTTTGCGTACAAAATGTCAGAAAGCACACTTAAAACTTTAATTAAAAAACGCTCTGCTATTAAATCGAAGGTGACTATTTTTAGCAATTATCTTAGATTAATTAAAGACGCGCAAAGCCTGAGTGACGTGCAGTGTATCGATTTGGAGTGCCGTTTAAATAAATTTGAGTGTTTACGTGATGACTTTGATGCGTTACAGACCGACATCGAGGTTCTTTCCGATGAGCCCCGGGATGAAGAAAACCCAGTGGAACGTGAACAGTTTGACAATGATTTTTACCCACTGGTGGCCTTGGGTCGCAGCCTCCTCGCCAGGAAGAAGGAACGGGAAGAGTCTGTAATGAGCTTTGGTGATGCACAGTCAGCTCCAAATTTAAAATCAATCAGTTTGGTAAAACTTCCGAAAATTTCTTTAAGTGAGTTTAGCGGCGGCCTTCAGCATTGGCTGCAATACAAGGATTCCTTTTTGTCTTTAATACATAATACATCCTTAGATAACATAAGTAAGTTTCACTATCTTCGTGCCTCCCTAAAGGGCAGTGCAGCCTTGGTGATTAAAAATATAGACGTAAAAGCTGACAATTACGACATTGCATGGAATTTATTATGTGAACGTTACGATAACAGCCGTTTATTGATAAACAATCACTTACAATCATTATTTAACGTTGAACCTATATGTAAAGAATCAAGTACATCTATTCGCTTTATTGTAGACGTGACCAATAAAAATCTTAGGGCATTATCAACACTTAACGAGCCGACCCAGCACTGGGACACTTTAATAATTTACATGATGTCCACCAAACTTGACAGTGTTACAGGTCGCCATTGGGAGGAATATAGGAACAGACAGTTGACCTCGTCTACGTCTCCTACACTTACACAGTTTTTAACATTCTTAAATAAGCGAGCAGAATTATTAGAAACAATGGAAGAACACAAAACACTTAAAACTAAATCAGACTCTTACAAGTCAAAAAGTTTGGTTATTAACAATACTGATCAAACCAATTCATCAAATAAAAAGGTAATCAAGTGCAATTTATGTAATCAAAATCATTATTTATTTACATGTGAATCATTTAGGAGTCTTCCCATTGAGTCACGCATTGAAAAAGTAAAAGAGTACAAAGTGTGTTTTAATTGTTTACGTCCTGGCCATTCAGTGAAAACATGTAAACTTTCTCATTGCAAATATTGTAAGGTCAAACATAATACTCTCTTACACTTAGATCAACGTGATTCTAGTGCTTCTAATTCATCATCTTCGGCATCAGAAGGTATCGTACTGGCATCCGATGTTGTTCAGCATGCCACTTCCGCGCGTGTCTTCCTTTGCACAGCGTTGGTCAAGGTAGTTGACAGCAAGGGCAACAAACACACCGCTAGGGCACTTCTGGACAACGGTAGTGGCATCAACATCGTGTCTGAAGCCTTATGCACTAAGCTGGGTTTACCACGGCGAAATGTGAGCTCGACGGTGTCAGGTTTTAATAATCTTGTATCAAACAGTACACAGAGTTGCATTTTGACTATTGAGTCATTTCATAGTGAATTTAAGGCTGATTTACACTGTAACATCTTCGAAAATGTTACCACAGCTGTACCAGTTTCATACATTGACGTCAAACACATACGTATTCCACCAGGAATTCACTTATCAGATCCTTCTTACAATATTCCATCAGCCGTTGACATTCTGATTGGGGCCGACATATTTTGGCAGGTTTTAGGTAATCAAAAAATAATATTAGGCAAACATCTACCACAATTACACGAAAGTGAATTAGGTTGGTTGGTGACGGGACACGTATTAGGGTCAACACACATACAAGGTCAATGTCTTTTTACACAAAACACAGACAGTGCTTTATCTCGTTTTTGGGAACTCGACAGCATCCCATCAGTGCATTCTTTATCTGCGGAGGAACGTGCGTGTGAGCATAGCTTTATTACTAATACTAAACGAAATTGTGACGTTCGTTTTGTTGTCACCATTCCTCTCAAGCAGGACCCAAGAGTTTTGGGTGATTCTTTTCGAATGGCTAAACTTAGATTTTTATCTCTTGAGCGAAAATTCCAACGTGACCCAGTTTTTGCCCAAAAATACTTAGACTTTATGCGTGAATACGAAGAACTGGGCCACATGAGTGAGAATAAGTGTTTTCTTCCTAATAAAGACACAGTCAATTATTTTATTCCTCATCACGGCGTAATACGTGAGTCAAGCACCACGACGAAACTACGCACCGTCTTTGACGCTTCAGCGACTACCACTTCAGGTATTTCCTACAACGACATACAAATGGTAGGTCCCACGGTTCAAGACGAGTCGCTAGCCATACTTTTGAGATTCCGTCAGCATCGTTACGTTGTGTGTGCCGATATTGAGAAAATGTACAGAGCAATTGAAGTCAATCCTTCTCAACGTTCTTTACAACAAATTGTATTTAGGTACAAATCTACAGATCCTTTGAAGACCTACACTCTTAACACGGTAAGTTATGGCACTGCTTCTGCGCCATATCTTGCGACCAAGTGTTTGGTTAGCCTTGCATCTACTGTAGATAATGATGACGTCAGAGAAAGCATCCTACACGACTATTATGTTGATGATTATTTGAGCGGTGCATCGACGATTAACGCCACTATTGAACTTTGCAAGGGCGTTGCAGCTGCATTATCTTCCGCTCAGTTTAACTTGAGAAAATGGCAGTCGAATAACGCTCAAATTCTCAACGAATTAGTTTCAGATTCTAACACAGCTTCCAATCATTTTTTAGATCTTTCAGATAATAATGACAACACACCTTCCAAAACTTTAGGTCTTTATTGGTTATGTAACTTAGACACTTTATCTTTTTCAATTAATATAAAATTACAAACACCCGTTACAAAGAGACACATTCTTTCCGTTATTAGTCAAATATTTGACCCTTTAGGTCTAGTGGGTCCATGCATCGTAATAGCTAAGCTAATAATGCAGAAACTATGGGCTAACAAATGCGCATGGGATGAAGAAGTATCACCCGAGATTTTTGAATCATGGTCTTCATTTGCAAATACTTTACCATTTCTAAACAATTTAAAGATACCTCGGTGGGTCCTTCAAGATTCATCTCAGTTAATAGAAATTCATATTTTTACAGATGCCTCGGAAAGCGCTTACGGTGCATGTGCCTACGTTAGGTCCGTCTCTTGTTTAGGGGAAGTACACGTTCAGCTCTTAATTTCTAAAAATAAAATAGCCCCTATGTCTAAGCAAGTGACCATACCCCGTCTTGAATTATGTGGAGCGCTTTTAGGCGCTAGACTATGTAAAAAGGTGCTAGGCTCTCTTAAACTGAAAGTCGACATGTGTAGATTTTGGTGCGACTCCACTATTGTCTTAGGTTGGTTGTCGACACCTTCCAACCAACTCAAACAGTTTGTGCGTAACAGAGTTAACGAGATCCAAGAAATCACTAGTAGTTATACATGGGGTTACGTGCCTTCCAAAGAAAACCCGGCAGACTTAGTTTCCCGCGGGGTGAAGGCTGATCTTATCAGCGACTTGTCGTTATGGTGGTCAGGTCCATCTTTCTTAAAAAAGGATGAACGTGACTGGCCAAAATTCCCCAATAACACATTGAAACATGATTTGCCTGATCTTACTTCTTGCTTAGTTATTCACGACGGTAAAAAATATAAAGAAACAGACAGTACATTTACACATTTGATTAAAAAACATTCAAAATTTACACACTTACAACGAGTCACCTATTTACAAAGATTTATATACAACTGCAGAAATAAAATGAATAAAAATACAAATCATCTTTCATGTGATGAATTAAGTAATTCACATAACCTTATCATACGTTTAGCTCAGCAGGAAATGTTCCCTGAAGAATACAATATTATTAAATCAAATACCTCATTGCCAAAGAAAATAGATTAATTTCACTTGCTCCATTTATAGATTCTAATGGTATCATGCGTGTTGGTGGCAGGCTCAATAATTCTCCTTATAGTTATGATACTAAACATCCAATTCTTCTTTGTGCTAAACATCATACAACAAAATCCTATTTCACATGTTTCATTTGAAATTATTTCATGCTGGACCACAGCTTCTGTTGTCTACTATACGTCAGACTTATTGGCCTTTGGGAGGCAGGAATTTGGCGAAGTTTACTACAAAACATTGCTTAAAGTGTTTTCGGTTCAAATCTTCTACTGTTCAACCTATTATGGGACAACTACCTCAATCTAGGACGGAGTTGATATTCCCATTTCTCAACTGTTTTGCAGATTATGCCGGACCAGTGATGGTTGCTAACCGCCAAGGTAGAGGTTGCCAACTCAATAAAGCATACATTTGTATTATTGTTTGTTCCGCGACTAAGGCTTTGCATCTAGAGCTCGTTACAGACCTTACCAAAGAGGCCTATCTAGCTGCGTTTAAACGTTTCGTGGCTCGTAGGGGAAAACCTCAAACTATCACGTCAGATAACGGCACCAATTTTGTCGGTGCAAGTAATGAATTGCAACGCTTTCTAACAGAGTGCAATGTAGCAGCTGAAATTGAACAAGAGGGTGTCAAATTCATCTTTGTTCCCCCATTTTAACGGATTGGCAGAGGCATCCGTTCGTGCTATAAAGCACCATCTTCGAAGGTTACTTCAGCTTACTAACTTCACTTATGAATAGATGTCTACATGCTTGACACAAGTAGAAGGAATTTTAAATTCACGTCCCCTTACTCCATTAAGTTCGGATCCCTTCGACTTTTGTCCCTTAACTCCTGCTCACTTCCTGATTGGACGGCCACTGTTGTCGATTCCACATCCAGAAGTAACAGAGAGAAATATTTCCAGTCTCGAGAGATTCAAGAGAATAGAGCTCATAAGGCAGCATTTCTGGCAGATTCAGCTTAGAATACGTCGCCCTACTTCAACAAAGAACTAAGTGGCATACCTCAAACGCCAGTCTTCAAGTAGGATCCTTAGTTCTTATAAAGGAGAAGTCTCTTCCACCGTTACTTTGGTCACTAGGACGGGTGGCGAGGCGATTTCGCCCCACCAGAGGAGCAGCGCGGGGTTCGGGGGCCGAGGACACACCGGACGCGCGTCACCGAGCAGCCTATCCAGTCTTCAAAACGCAAAGACCACCGCGGACGTAGGCGCGTTAAAATCTTGTATTACGAACGAGTAATAAACCAGCCCCTTAAGTTACAGTCCACTTTAATTTATCATCCCCTAGGATCATAACCCCCACACTCACGGTTTTAGTCAACTCGGGCTAACCCGGTTTAAATCATTAAGAGACCATCATCAATACAAAAGCAAAACTAAAATGAGCTTGGAATTTTGAATAAATCTATACTAATATTATAAAGCGGAAGAGTTTGTTTGTTTAAACGCGCTAATCTCAGGAACTAATGGTCCGATTTGAAAAATTCTTTTTTTGTTGGGTAGTCCATTTATAGAGGAAGGCTTTAGGCTATATAACATTACGTTCCGCCAACCACGCGAACGAAATCGCGGGCACAGCTAGTTTGGAATATGGCAATTTAACGACTATGGTGGAAGTCGTGAAAGTCATGAAAGTAGGACTATAAATATGTCAATAATCTTTGTCAAGACAAAGAACAATAAAAAAAAGAAAAATAAATATATCAACAAAAAATTTTAAGAAAAAAAATAAGCAGATCGATTGGCAAATACAGCTTGGATGGGAAGCATTCAATATACTTGATAACACACTAAATTCGGCGGATACGCCTGAACACCCTCTTATACAACCAGTGAGTCTTGCTAACTATGACGTACGGTGCTGAGACATGGACGCTTACAAAGGAGGCTGTGTACAAACTGAGAGTCACCCAGAGAGCCATGGAGCGTGCTATGCTTGAAATCAGGTTGCAGGATTACGTTCCCGACACCGCAATGAATTTAAAGTATACTTAACTAAATGGCAGGTACAGCAAGGCAATTACTGAATAGTTTCTCAAAACGGGTGACAAAAGCGTCGATCGTCCACCTTTGTGATGGATTGGTAACATAATCAGTGTCGCAGGTCGCACCTGAATGGATCAGCACAGAACCGAGACGGGTGGCGTAGCGAAGAAAGTCCTATGCTTAGCAGTGGGTGGAAGAAGGGCTGGGATGATGATGATGACGGTAGAAGTCTAGCAGACACCTAAGGTCCTACTGGTCCATGGGTTATAGGTATGTAGGTATTTGTGTAGTAATTATTATTTCTCGTCTAGACGAGCGATAAAATAAAAAAGTCAATAGCGACTGAGGAAAATCTTTTCAAGTTTGTTGTGTCTATGGACTTCCCAACAAATCGGATTGCGAATCTTCTTAGTCTCGAAATTTGATTAAAAGCTTATACACCGCTTTTTAGTCTTCACTTTTACATTTTAGTCACAAAATATCAAATTATTCCGAAAGATTTAATATTGAAATTGATCATAAACAAAGCCTTTATTAAATTCCTCCAGTAATTCGTGAAACAAAAAATTATTCACGTTCCTCTATTACCTAAAAATTCCAATTAACAAAATTTAATCCTTTGAAAATGTTGCGCGAAGAATCCGATTTATCGGGAAGTTGGAAAAAGTTCTCCGTGAATTCGGTAATGCCAATGATGGAATAGTTTCCTAGATGACGCAAATTTATACGGGAACATTTTTAGCAGTTCGTTAATCTATTAGGGTCCCTGATTTTTGAAAAATTGGACCTCGTCTTCTTAAGGTGAAGTTAGAAGCAATTGACCTTGAGGAGGCATTTCATTTGAAATAATTTTTTAAATTATAAATATGGTGAAAATTTCCACATTGCTGACCGTCAGGTACTAGATAGCCCTTTATTTTTTTTATGGACCACCTTTAAAAGTATTATAGGTAGTCCGTCTAGCTTTAAAACTCGTTTTCGCCAAAAATGGCCACTTTGGCAGTCACTATATTCTTATTTAAGTGTTTATAGTAAAATCACTAGGTTTTCAATCATCATCATCATCATTCGAGTGTATTCCCGGTTGCATCCCTAACGGTAACGCTTCAGAGCCCGGGGTCTGCTACCTGACCTAGGTGATTTCATGAGGCTACTTGTCTTATCACAGAGTGACTGCCATCTGACCTCCGCAACCCAAAGGGTAGACCAGAACCAATCCTAGGATAGGTTACAAACATCACGTGCCTTCCGAAGCACGGAATCATCTTTCTTCAGAATTAGGTGATTCAAGCCTGCGATATCCTAACCAGACTGGAAACAACTTTTCACAAAGTATGATTCCCAGTGGGATTTGAACCCACGACCTCCGGATCACAAGGCAAACGCCTTGACGACTGGACCATGGAGGTAGTCTCTCAATCACTAGGTTTTTATTATACCTAAGTATATTTTAAAGTGTTTATGCTATATCTTCTCTACGGCCTTCTTCATCAAAGGCTCCTGCATATTTTCCCTTTCAATGGGGCGAGTTATTGAAATAATTTAGGGGTACATCGAAATATTAAACGGCGAGAGTTTGGAACTTTTGGGCTACGAATATCTGTCTAGAAATTCGAGGAAGTTCTCGAGTTGTTCATGAAAGGGGCTCAGGTGTCATTATTAGATGTTAGAACTATTGAATCATTTTACCTGCCTGTCCTAGAGAGAGAGGTACATAAAAGTTGTGAGGTACATAAAGTGTAATTGACATAATATGCGTAATAAATCGAACCATGGGCTAAAAATGATATTAAAATAACAGTTCAAAAACCAAAAGATTGTCTGAGCGGCTACACACTTTTGCATGGAAATACCGATATTTTTTTTTATATTTGTTTTTCATTATACTATAGTGAATTAGTATAGCCAGTGATTTGATTTATTACACATATGACAATTAAACGTTGTTTTTTTAATCAGCTAAAATACCGTGCCAAACCGTATGGTATGGATCAGCTTTTTTTATTATTTATTTATTAAAATCTTTATTGACCGCAATATTACAAAAGGTGAACTTAACGCTAATGCAATCTCTACCAGTCAACCTTTAGAAAAAAAACAGAAATTTATTTAATTGCGATAGGCGCTTAAATTATTAATACTTGTTTTTTAGAACTTTCACCCCCTTTTCATTGCATGTTGTATATACGTACCTAATTTGATTTTTGGTGCGAATTTTTTTACTGCAAGTTTATTAGCACACAGACAGTTGACAGCAGTTACAGATTACATTCCAAGTTCCGAATAAATAAAAGGAAACCCTAAAACTTTTTATTTTACATGGGAGACAAGTATTTGACAATATAACCTGTTACAAATTTTTGTGAATAAATTAATATGAAATATGAAATGAATTGGCAGCTACGAGCTTGACTACTACTGCGGGGATTGGACCTCGAAGGCCCTTGACAGAGAGTTAGAGTGCTAGGAGGGACACCTTTGCCCTGCAGTGGTACAGTATAGTGGCAGTATAATTAAATCATTATATTTCCTGAAAAGTCAACCGACTGAAAGGTACGAGATTATTTCCCACCCGAAACCCCTCGCGAATTCCATTTAGGGCCTAAGTACACGCGCGATTTAGTTTTTCAGACGACTTTCCCAAAAAAGGATTCCGCTGTACTTAAAATCAAATTTTACAGCAATTTTTTTTTAAACCAGGCTATCGGAATACGGAAAATTTATTTTAAAACAAAATAATTTGGATATTGTTAGTTTAGTTTTTAGGGTTCCGTACCCAAAGGGTGCAAACGGGACCCTATTACTGAGACTCTGCTGTCTGTCCGTCTGTCTGTCTGTCCGTCTGTCTGTCCGTCTGTCACAGGGGTCTATCTCTTGAACCGTAATAGCTAGACACTTGAAATTTTCACCGATTATGTATTACTGTGGCCGCTATAACAACAAATACTAATAATAAAAAATTAAAGGGGGTCGTCATACAAGAAACGTGTTTTTTTCAGCGTTTTTAACTAGATCTTTATAATGGAATTACCTAGACAATTGAAATTTTCACGGATTATGTATTACTATGACCACTATAACAACAAATACTAAAAATAAGATAAAATTAAAAATTAAAGGGGGTCGTCATACAAGAAACGTGTGTCTTCAGCGCTTTAAAACATTGCACGGAGGTACGGCACCCTTCATGTACGAGTCCGATTTGCACTTGCCCGTTTATTATTTTTATGTTATAGGACGGCAAACGAACAAGCGGGTCACTTGATGGTAGGTGATCACCGCACTGCAACACCAGAGGTGTAACAAGACCGTTACCAGCTTTTCAGGCCCTCCCCAGAAGGGGAAGGGGGGGGGGGGGGCTCCGGCTCACTCACTCACCAAACGAAGCAAGAAACGGTGAAGCTACTAGTCTAGCAAAACTCAGTTTTGCTAGCGTGTAACTAGTTCAGGATATGAAGCAATAGTTTTTGCCTAAAAATTTCCTATCGCATTATAAACTAAATTATTAAACGTCGTCAAGGAAATAGAAACATTCAAATATTTAGAGAAAACATTCAAAAGATTTGACAGATAGCACAATCGAAAGGCCATAATTTAAAAATTAATATTTTTAACAATTTAATGAAAAAATTACCTCTCCAACCCGTCTAGCCAGCGTGGAGAGTGTAGGCCAAATCCTTTGACTGCTCTGGCTAATATATGGCTCTGGCAGAACAGAGATGGTCGTGCTTCTGCAGAGCAGACTAAAAAAGACCTGATCATGAATGAAAAAACAGCTATATTGATTGTTTTTTAAGAGGACTAAATAACTTTCCTCCTCCATTATCTTTGCCATAAAATTATCATTGTGTGTGTCTATTTCCATATAATGACATCGACAAGAGCCTAGCTCTTAAATGTAGAAGACGAATACATATCATGGACAAAAACAAAAACGACGACAACGAAACTGACGACGTTCCCACTTGGCAGTTGCATAGACGAGCCCACTAAAAGTATATCGTGTACAGCAGCCCTTAAACAAAATACATTACACATGCGGGTATAATTTTTCACTACGGTTGCATTTCCACATTTCACTGCAATGAACATTTTATTTTTACCACTGTTTATTTAACTCCGCTTTGGAATGAACCTGGGAAACATATTTTCATATTTAATATAGGATTATATACGAGCTTTCTATAATTATTTTTGTTATTTATGTATCTGAGTTAGTATGCCCTACAAGTTAAAACTTATGTTTATTGGGGCTAGCTTAATCAGTGAACCACGAGAACCGAGCAAAGTGGGGTTTCTCAAATAATAATCGATGCGACTGTGGAGCTGTTTAAACCATGGCCCACCTACTATCGTGTCCCAGCTGCCCCACCTTGTACAATACCCGACCTAAATTCGGCTAATGACAGGGGGAGTAAGTATGGCCACACATTGGTCCACACTCTTTTAATAATTTTAGCCATTCCGACTCGCTAAGAAGAAGAAGAAGCTTAATCAGTGTGACATGCTGCAAGGGCATCTTAAAACTTAGTCGTCGTTGGTCTTAAATTTAAATAGATTATATCTATATCTGTGATACAGATAACTTTCAGGGGTTATATTTCAATTTAAATATAAAGGATTGAAATTTCAGGAAGTCGACTCAGTTTTAAGAATTTTCTTCTTAAAAGCCTATATCAGCCCACTGCTGGACGAAAGGATGATTAGGATTATTATTAAATAAATAAATTAGCCGTGTGGTTCCCGGCAAAGTATAATAGGACCACTCCTAGTCTTCCCGTGGACGTCGTAGAAGGCGACTTAGGAAACACAAGTATAAACATCAATGAGACCTCTCCAACCCGTCTGGCCAGCGTGGAGAGTGTAGGCCAAATCCTCTAACTACTGGTTAATGTATGGCTCTGGAAATACAGAGAGGGCCGTGCTCCTGCAGTGGAGACTAAAAAAACCTGATGATGATGGTAATGATAATCACCACGCTGGTCAGGCGGATTGGTGATCACAATCTCTCTGTTAAAAGCACATCCTTATCAGCTGTACTGCTGTGAAGCTGCTGTATGCTGTATGTGTGTGTCAGACTATGTATACATAAATAATGTGTTCAAAGCGCGATAGTTTAAAAACCAATATGGAAAATAAATCCATGGCATAATCATTCAAACTCACTTTCATCCTCCCTACTGCAATATGTATAAGCCGCGCACACACAATTTGGATCGGCATAAAAATAACAGATCCCGTAGCTCATCGCACTCGTATAATTACGCATCCACATGCAAAAATAAAAATTTGAAATTCAATCGCACCGCGCCACCTGCGCGGTTTTCATGCGGCTTCATTCATTATGTTATGTTATTTCAGAAAAAATATTGAATTTATGGTTTCCAGTCTAGAATAGAATTACTTCATTTCTTTATTTGATGGTCTTTTTTGGTTAAAACTAACGTGAGACATACACACAACATTATTAATTTGCGATAAACGGGTTACTCACGTTGAGAGTCAGCTACTGGCTGACATGTTTCGACCTCATCCGGAGGTCTTCCATAGGGCGAATGTGACTTGAGACGTGCGCGATTTCGTCTAAAGCCGCACTGATAGTTATTAGCCGTTTAACACATAAATAATCTTGGATGTCGTAAAGTACCTGAAGGACGAAGCACAAACATCAACTGCATTCTCTAGAAGGGTTGAGGCGGCCAGTTGTAAACTTTCATTCAAATACAGGGTCTAATATTGTACTGAAGCAATTTTAGGATAAATTCATTCTATAGATGCACAGTTGCTGCCAAAAAATGGCACCGGAAAAACAAGGCATAAAACAGTATTATGCCTTGTTTCGCTCTCATTCGCTCGGGGGCCGCGCGCGTGACGTTACGTCAAAGATGCCAAAGTGCGTGGTGAAAATACGGATTTATTTCCACGCTTATCTCAGTTAGTTATGGTTTAAATTAGATTAAACTGTATGACACTTTAGAACTTTTTTCGCAATAACTGAAATGATATACATCTACCTACCTATGTACGTATTGACACGGGGACAATATTTTGTTTGATTTTGCAAGGAACTGTGCATCTACAGAATATATGATTGAAGATAAATTCAGTAGAAAAGTGCCAAGCCAACATTGGCATTAAATGGTTCAAAATGCATAAAAGTGCATGAAATACGTATGTACGTGCAATACGAAACGTGCATTTTAAAGCACGAGGTGCTCAGGATAACGTATATCTGTATGCTGGAGCACTATTTTTGAACGCGGGAACTACGTGCGCAAGCGTTTCCGAAGTGACGCATTTTTGAATCGCTCGTACGCAAAATTTTTTGAACCGAGCAATGAAGAACGGTTTTATGTCAAATAGTTCATCGGCCAGGTTATTTCGGCTTATTGTAGTGAGCTCCGAAGGATTTGCAACGAGTGATCAGTCACTCGTTTGCACTACAAACGTTCGTATTGTCTGTCATGAAGAGTTGAATTTCGTTTCACGCTGCTTTTTTTTTAATGTCGATAGATTTTTGAAAACCATTGTCAATTTATTTTTTAGTTTTCTGTAGCATAAATTAACGGAAATAAATTGACGGTTAAAAATATACGGTGTAATGGTATTTCGTGACTTGGAACGCGAACTCACCTTTGGGCACAGAAGAAGACAGTATTACATACAGAACGGAATTACCTAAGGTACGCGCAATATGCGTCCCCGTTCCCCGTCCCCACCCCTCTTCCCCGTTCTTGTGCCGCTATGTGCCGTCGTGCACACGCACGTCAATTGGTGTGTGTTCGCCTGCTCTCGCCCAACAAAGCGAGAACGGGGGAGAGGTGCGGGGACGGGGAACGGGGACGCATATTGCGCGTACCTTAGGAGATTCCGTTCTGTATGTCTTCTGTGCTTTAGGCGTCACTTATAAAAGAAAAAATGTGTCAAGCGCCTGAGGGGGAAAATATGAATTAGGAACACAAGGGCGTATTACCACGTATTACTATGTTTTAACATTAGAAAGTTGTACTTGTATCCATGATACCAGTATGTATCCTTTTTTCACACCAATTGTTTCGTGATGAACAATTTAACCCAAAACGTTAATTTCAAGGGGACAGTGCTCCAGTAAATATGATCAAAGAACACTGTTATTTGTAATGTGATCAAAAAGATGTCCTAATCAAGGAATTGAGGATTTGTGGTTCACTTAATTTTGTTGTTTAATCTGTTTCAAAACCCGCAAAATATAGATTATTACACATAAATATGTAATAGCTGCGCTGTAAAACCCGGATTATGGGTGTATATGTGTCAAAACAGCGAAGTTTTACATACAAAACAGAATCTCCTAAGGTACGCGCAATATGCGTCCCCGTTCCCCGTCCGTTAATTTTTTTTTGTTTTACAAAGAATATTTAAGAGTTATTTAAAAAGTAAGACATATGATGACTGCCTTATGTTTAATACAATTATAATCCAAAGTTACAAGGGCTAATTTATTGTATTTCTTGAATACTAGCCGTTTTAGTATAATTCAGAGGTGATTTGGAGGCAACTTTGCAATTTTTTTCTATCAAGAAAATTTTAAGAAATCGTGTTTTTGTAACATATAGTGACTAGAGTTAGCCCTGAACTTTGCTGTTTTTATTTCAAAGTGATGTTCCGAGAGCTGGCACGAATTTTGGGTAGGTGTTTGAGGCAAGTTGAAAACTTGTCACATACATCTCCTATTATACCCCAACACGGAACTGCAGACCTGGCTAGTGAGTAGCAGGGCTAAGACAACCTATGAATTTTTAAGTTTTATTTTTATTTTTCGAAAAAGGTATTTGAGGCAATATGCATTTTTTATATGTTGTAGTTTAGTGTTTAAAGAATAAAAAAATCAATAAGCCAGACCATTTGGTCGGGGCTTTGATATTTCCAGGCGCGTGCAAAAGTATTTTTCAAAAAAATATAAAATAGGTATGTGAGGCAACTTGAAATTTTAATAGGGTATTACTTATAACTAAAGAATAAGATTTTCAAAAAGACAGGTCATTTTGATGGGACTTTCTACCTGCCAGGTCAATCTAAATAAATCATAATGGTGCAAGCGACTAGGCCTTATGTTCTTGAGCATAAAGACTAGAGTTGTCTGCTTTGATCGTTGTAGTCATACACACATATACTATATTTTACAACTAATACAATCCCGTGTGGTTCTGACCACCCTATCTCTTCATGTGGATGTCATAAGAGGCGACTAAAGGACTAAGCACAAACATCTCGTGCTCGTACAATTGCATTCCCAAGGAGGGTTGACGTCAGGCAGGCACCGGTTGTAAAACTATAGCCATATCATTTAAACTGTTCCGGCTATTTCTTCTCCATTTTGCAAGATCTTTGGCATCCTTGAGTGACCATTGACATGCATGCTATATTTGGAGAAGAAAAAGCGGGAAAGCGCACCCCGGGCTCAAAAGCAGCACAGCTGAGGATGAGGAGCTGCTTGCAAGAACGCAGTCAGCTGCCGATAAACGCTCTCTCTCACACTACAGCTTTGCTATAGCTATAGCTACTCACTCGCACCTATACAGAATTTGTTAGATCACCTAGTATTTCGACAAAAGGAATTGTCGAGGTGCCCGGTATGTGTGTCTTCTTCGTCTAAGTGCGTTCCCGGTTGCATCATTAGCTGTGCTGCTTTGGAGCCCGGGTGCGCTTTCCCGCTTTTTCTTCTCTAAATATAGCATGCATTTCAATGGTCACCCAAGGATGCCAAAGACCTTGCAAAATGGAGAAGAAATAGCCGGAACAGTTTAAATGATATGGCTATAGTTTTACGACCGGTGCCTGCCTGACGTCAACCCTCCTTGGGAATGCAATTGTACGAGCACGAGATGTTTGTGCTTAGTCCTTTAGTCGCCTCTTACGACATCCACATGAAGAGATGGAGTGGTCGGAACCACACGGGATTGTATTAGTTATAAAATATAGTATATGTGTGTATGACCTGTTATGTTTTCTTTGTGTAAGTTGTATGTATGCATTTAAGTATTAGGTGTATGTATGTTTATTATAATTATTGTATATAAGTATGTTTATTATATTGACCACCCCGCACTACCTAATTTCCCATATTTTTTTTCTATATGTACGAGGTTGCCTACAAGAAATTGCTTAGCGATAAGGTCGCCTTTTGCGCATTTCCTAGTTTTTAAGATAATTATGTTCTGTTTTTTACTTTTGTGCAATAAAGGGTATTGTATTGTATTGTATTCTATGACTACAACGATCAAAGCAGACAACTCTAGTCTTTATGATGTGAGGACATAAGGCCTAGTTTCGCTTGCACCATTATGATTTATTTAGATTGACCTGGCAGCAAGAAAGTCCCATCAAAACGACCTGTCTTTTTGAGCATCTTATTTTTTAGTTATAAATAATACCCTATTAAAATTTCAAGTTGCCTCAAATACCTTTTTTATATTTTTTTGAAAAATACTTTTGCACCCGCCTGACAATATCAAAGCCCCGACCAAATCGTCTGGCTTATTAATTTTTTTTTTCTTTAAACACTTAACTACAACATACAAAAAATGCATATTGCCTCAAATACCTTTTTTGAAAAAAAACTTTTAAAATTTCATAGGTTGCTTTAGCCCCGCTACTCACCAGCCAGGTCTGCTCAGTTCCGTGCTAGGGTATAATAGGAGATGTATGTGACAAGTCTTCAACTTGCCTCAAACACCTACCCAATATTCGTGCCAGCTCTCAATCTATGAGTATTTCATTACGGTGAAGTTAGAAGCAAATGACCATGAAGTGGCGCCCTCATTTAAAATAAATTGTTAACTCGTAAATGTGGTGAAAATGTCCATATTTCTCAATGTTAGGCACTAGATATAGATACCATTTTAAATTATTTTATGAACCACCGTTGAAAGTATTTACATTAGTCGATCTAGCATTAAAACTTGACTCCGTCAAAAGTGGCCACTTTTGGCGAGGCAAGTTTTAAAGCTAGACGGATCACCAAAAATAGTTTCAACGGCAGTTCATAAAATAATTTAAAGGGCTATCTATATCTAGTGCCTAACATTGAGAAATATGGAAATTTTCACCATATTTACGAGTTATCAATTTATATCAATCTAGCAGTCCACCCTGGCTTCGCCCGTGGTACACACATAGCCTATGTCACTCGGGAATAGTGTAGCTTTCCAACGGTGAAAGAATTTTTTAAATCGGCCCAGTTCTTTTTGAGCCTATTCATTACAAACATACAAAAATAGGTACAAATCTTTCCTCTTTATAATAATACGAGTAGTATAGAAGTATAGATGTATAGAAGTATAGATGAGGGCGCCACTTCTGCTTGGTATTACCTTAATGTCGATAATATTTAAGATCGCTCTAAGTAAAAGCAGGGTCATACGCGGTCTTTATCAGTTTATTTATTTATCATTATTTCATTTAAAAAATCATTTAAATAAACAGTACTGAGCAGTAGACGTTGTTGACATTATTCATTCTGGTCACTGCAGCAGCTTGTTTCAAACTGGCTGAGAAACAAGCAACGTTCGTCTCTTGAATAAAATCACGCTGTCGTTGAGTTCAGTCAGACTTTAGCTGCATTATTTCTTATTAGGCTTAAACATAAAAAAATATCTGTGATCAACTAAATTCTTATCTATTCATGCGGCCACATAAAATGCATCTCGTATTTTGCTATTTATTTTCTTTATAAATGTTATCAATAGTCATGTCATGATCAGGTCTTTTTTAGTCTCCGCTGCAGGAGCACGACCCTCTCTGTACTGCCAGAGCCATATATTAACTATAGCAGTCAGAGGATTTGACCTTCACTCTCCACGCTGGCCAGATGGGTTGGAGAGGTCTCATTGATGTTACTCGTAATAAGCTTTGTTCAGCTTGTGTTTCCTAAGTCGCCTTCTACGACATCCACGGGAAGACTTGGAGAGGTCCTATTCTACTCTGCCGGGAACCACACGGCTTACAATAGTATCACAGAGTAATAATATATGTATCATAAACTGTCCTTATATTTATTTGCTTAGGTAAATACTCTCCCAGTTAGATTGTTATCAATCAAAAAGGCTACATTTTATTCTGTTACCTTTACCTCCCTTAGTCGCCTTATACGACACCCGTAGAAGAGAAAAGGGGTGGCGAAAAATATTCTATACAACGTGTAAGGGTCATGTGCGTAATAAATCGAACCACGGGCTATACTAGATCACTATAGTATGCCGTATGGTTCCCAGCAGAGTAGAATAGGACCACTCCAAGACTTCCTGTGGATGTAGTAGAAGGCGACTTAAATACTAGGCAAAAATATCAATAAAACCACTCCGACCCGTCTGGCCAGCGTGGAGAAGAGTGTAAGCTAAATCCTCTGGCTACTCTGGCTAAGTATGGCTCTGCTAGTACAGAGAGGGTTGTGTTTCTGCAGTGGAGACTAAAAAAGACCTAATGATGATGATGATAGTAAAATAAAGTTAAAATAACTAGAGATCTAGAAAATAACAGTCAAAAAACCAAAAAAGAAAAAACGACATACCCATTAAAATTGCCCTGTGCAGCCGCCCGCACATTTTTATTTCAATTTCATTATACTATAGTGATCTAAAATAGCCCGTATGGTTCGATTTATTACTCATATGTCCCTTACACGTTGCATACTCTACCGTCACCATGCGGTAATTTGCCGTTACCATGAAGGAGGCATTTTGTGCAAACGTGATCCAGCGCCCGAGAAAATCTCACACTTACATTTATCTGTAATCGATAAGCCTTTTTACTATTCTGACGTTTTACGTTACGTCTCTAGGCTTAGTAAATATTTAGGGCGCGCGCTATCGGCGCCGTTTGATGGCCACTTGCGGCCTTGTACAGAGCAGGTAGGAACAGAGACTAAACAATTTATAATAGCACCTCCGTTAAAAGTTACGCAAACGACCGAACTTAGTAACATGCCCATATGTATATTAAGTAGATACTTAAATTATTTTTTGGGATCTAGTGCTTCCGATGATAATAGTTTTAAGACGATACACGGTGTCCAGTGCTGCCCCCATTTGAAATAAATTATTTAAAAGAAAACAGAGATATAATTGAACATTTTGTCTCCAATATGCCCTTCAAACTATTTTATGAACTACTTTTTTCAGTTTAAAGTGAAAACCTGAAGCTTTTCCTCGCACATTTGCTAAAAGTGGCCGTTTTTCGCACCACGAACGTGCTGCTCTCGAACAGGTGACGGCACGTTCGCAGATAGGAAGCGACTGCTTAGCACTGATCAATAGCCACGTAGCGTCTGTCTAGCGGAAACTCTATCAGTTTCCGTACTTCACTCTGTTATCTGTTTTCACTGTGGCATACAGACCCGTGTGGTTCCGGGTTGGTTAGAATAGGACCACTCCATCTCTTCCTGTGGATGTCGTAAGAGGCGGCTAAAGGACTGAGCACAAACATCTCGTGCTACAATTGCATTCCCAAAGAGGGTTGACGTCGGGCTGGCTGGTCGTAAAATTATTTGAACTGTTCCGGCTATTTCTTCTCCATTTTGCAAGGTCTTTGGAATCCTTGGGTGACATGCATGTGATATTTGGAGAAGAATAAGTGGGAAAGTGCACCCCGGGCTCCGAAGCAGCACAGCTGAGGATGCAACCGGGAACGCGCTTAGATAAAGAAGACTGTGGCATACAGACAAGTCATATTCTGCATAGGCACCCTACTAACGCGAACGTTGTGCGTATAGGCTCTCAGGTGGTCACCCATAGCGAAAACGTTAGTACTGCATACTTCCACTGAGCCAACGACCTCCTCCAACGAGTAAATTACCTAGTCTCTGTATATTGCTCCTCCGCAGTTCGCTTGCGGCCGTAGTTTGCGGCCGATATCATCTCGACCGCACAAACGGCCAAACTCAGGAACTTCCAAAGCCCAAATAGGTTAATGTTTGGTTAAATGTCATAGTGTAACTGTTTGCATTATTATTGTATGAAGTGCATTGAAACATGATAATTTTATTTCGCCGCTGCTCGGGTAAGTTCCCACGACATCATGCTCTCAAGTTCTCAACGATATAGTTCGCAGGGCTTTCGTCTCAGCCAACGTACCCTGCGTGCTGGAGCCGCCGGGCCTTAATAGGTCGGATGGCAAGAGACATGACGGGTTGACGCTGGTGTCGTGGACGCACGGCAAATGCCTGATTTGGGACGCAACCTGTGTCAGTACGGTAGCCGTCAGCCACATTGGGCGTACTGTATGCATGGCGGCGGCGGCTGCTGAGGATGCGGCTGATAGAAAGCGTTTAAAGTACGCAGCTATGGAGCCAAATTATTGTTTTGTGCCTATAGCCGTAGAGACCATGGGCAGCTGGGAATGGGACGCTAAGCGCCTTATAGGGGAGATAGGCCAACGAATCGCGGAAAAAACTGGGGACTGGGAGCTCTGGCTCGTTTCTTGTGCAAAGAATGGCCATCTGGGCACCTTTGCACCGAAAACGCTAAAGAGCGGGTTGTTATTTTTATTTTGTTTATTTTTATTTTATATTATTTTATTTGTTTTATTTATTATTTTGTAAGCTTTTGACTATGATGATGTAATTTTATTTTATTATTATATTTATATCATATTTGACCATCAGTATTGGGTTATACTGTCAACAAAAATAACTTTTCAAAATCTTTACAAAGTTAGACAAAAGGATTTAATTTTAACTAATTTAATTTAACCGACTTGATTTGAGTGTGGATTTCAAAAATTCGTTCTTCATTTGATCAAAGTCAAAAATGAACTAAAAAACTTTAACGAAACTTTTTTATAAACTTAGAAATATTAATTATAACATTAATTTTTAAAATAATCATAGCATGACGAGTATCCGTGTGCCTCAGGGATGAGGATGCTTAACGCATCACATCATGCTGATAGAATATTACTGGAACTGAAAAATTACAGCTTTAGAAATTTTTAACCCCCTACATAAAGTAGTATCCCGTACTGTAAAGCTGTGAAGGACCTTGGCTTCCATATCGATTCTACACTTAGTTGGATCACTCAAGTAACTGAAGTCAGTCGTTCTGTCACTGTTGCCCTTCAACAGCTTAACCGCCTTCGGAACTTTCTGCCAATTAAAACGAAGATACTGTTAGTCCAAACATTAATATTACCTATTATTGATTACGCTGATGTGTGTTACCCTGATCTCAATGCAGATCTTCTCAATAAGCTTGATCGTCTAGTTAATAATTGCATTCGATTTATTTTCTGTCTTCGCAAATATGATCATATAACTTCATTTCGCTCGGAGCTTAAATGGCTTTCCATCCGTGAACGCAGACAAATGCGAATTCTGTGCACTCTCTTTTCTATTTTTTCTAATCCAAAATCTCCTGAATATCTTAAATGCAAATTTCAATTTCTTTCCGACACTCATGATCGGCAGCTTCGTTCTACTGATACCCGTCTCCTTAGTATTCCTCTTCATCGCACAAATTTTATGGCAAACTCTTTTACTGTTCAAGCTTCACGACTCTGGAATGCTTTGTCTGTTGACATCAAAGAAATTTCCACAAAATTTTCCTTCAAGAGAAGAGTACACTGTCATCTTCTACGAGTCAATTAGTCTCATTTTCTTATCTACATCATCATTCATTGTAGTTATGTGTGTATTTGTATTTATTTAATTATGTATATGTATATTTTATATGTATGCGTATATATATCTTTATTATGAGTATATTTGCATGTATGTGATTATTATATATATTATTTGGTATAAGTATGTAATTATTTAATTATTTTGCGCCGCAACGAATTATCTGTTTATCCCTATGGTTGACTGGGAGAGAACGTTTTTAGCGTTAAGTCCGCCAATTGTAACACAATTTCATTGTTAAACAATAAAGTTTAAAAATAAATAAATAAAGGAGGGGTGTTATAAGTTTGACGAGTCTTTGTGTCTGTGTGTCATCGCAGCTCTTAAACGAATAGACTGATTTCGATGTGGTTTTATTTATCGAAAGCCTTGTCTGTCCGTTCAAAATTTATTATGGATGAACGCTTTGACTCCAGGGGTTTTTTTAAATTTTTCTGCCAAATAAACTTGTTTATGTATAAATATCATCATCATCAGCAGGTCGTTTTTAGTCTCCACTGCAGGAGCACGACCCTCTCTGTACTACCAGAGCCATATATTAGCCAGAGCAGTCAGAGGATTTGGCCTACACTCTCCACGCACACGGGTTGGAGAGGTCTCGTTGATGTTTATAAGCTTGTTTAGGTTGTGTTTCCTAAGTCACCTTACTAATACGAAATTTTAAATGCTCCGTTACCTTTCAAATAATTTGTTTCAAATGGGGGCAGCACTGGACCCCGTTAAATTCATGTATGGCCTTAAGATGATACATGATTGATGCGGAAAACGGCCACTTTTGACAAATGTGCGAAGATAAGCTTTTTCACGTTCTCACTTTAAGAACTGTAAACAGTAGTTCATAAAATAGTTTGAAGGGTTATCTAGGGTTTACTAATACGAAATTTTAAATGATATCTCCGTTTCCTTTCAAATATTTTTTTCAAGTGGGAGCAGCACTGTATGTCATGTATCACCTTAACAAAGCATGTTTACGTTTTCCAATATCCGTTACGTTTTTTATCCCATGTTGATCGAGTTTGACCGATTAACTTCTGTTCTAGCTCTTCTACATATAACCTAGGTACCTAGCCTACCTTGTCTTTCATCTGATTTCTATCCCTTCATAAGAAAAAAAAACGATCAAGTGTGAGTCGGACTTCTACATGAAGGGTTCCGTACCTCCGTACAGCGTTTTTAAATGCCGAAAAAACATGTTTCTTATGTGTTGACAACCCCCTTAAATTTTAAAATGTATCGTTTTTATTGTATTTTCTGTTAAGGCAAAGATATAGGCAAATGGCCTTGAAGTGTGAAATAAATTGTTAACTCGTAAATATGGTGATAATTTCCATATTTCTCTACGTCATGCACTAGATAGCCCTTTAAATTATTTTATGAACTGCCGTTAAAACTATTATTGGTGATCCGTCTAGCTTTAAAACTTGCCGTGACCACTTTTGGCGGAGGCAAGTTTTAAAGCTAGACGGACTAATGTAAATACTTTCAACGGTGGTTTATAAAATAATTTAAAGGGCTATCTAGTGCATGACGAAGAGTAATATGGAAATTATCTCCATATTTACGAGTTAACAATTTATTTCAAATGAGGGCGCCACTTCAAGGTCATTTGCCTATATCTTCGCCTTAAAGCGGCTACAGTAATACATAATCGGTACACAATTCAAGTAACTATCTAGTTAATGCCATTATAAAGATTGAGTTATATAATAAAAATAATATGCTAAAAATATAAGTTTCTTGTATGACACCCTTTAGTTTCAGTAATACATAATGGTTATACATAACCTTTAGGTTATGGAACCCTAAAAAATTAGTTCTATAGACTCATCCAGTATCATATTTATACATCAATGTCTGGATCCAACATGAGAGGCCGAGGGGTCAGTGAAGCGCCCACTTCAGGAAGCTACATATTAATATTATCATTAATAAAGTATGAGTAAGTATAGATCTAGGTACCTAAGTCGTAACTACACCGTGCTTATTAATCTAACATTCACTTTTACGTAAGTACTTCTATAATTTATACATACCTAGATACTATCAAGACTTTATCTCTAATGGGGCAGACAGAGAATTTTGGGTCTTGCGGGTTTAAGCCCAGGTGCAGACAGAGCCCAGGGCTACAAGACCCAAATGCCACTTTTAGCGTGATGGTGGGCGAGAAGGTGAAAAAAAAATCAAAATAGATATGAGTGCTATAGCCGCGTCGCTTATAAATAAATAAATATATAGGGACAAATCACACTGATTAAGCTAGCCCCAAAGTAAGTTTTAAACTTGTGTTATGGGATACTAACTTAACGATACTACATTTTATGATAAATACATATATAGATAAACACCCAAGACCCAGGACAGGAAAATTTGAAAAAGGCCATTTTCCAACTTGCCCTGGCTGGGGATCGAACCCAGAACCTCCGGATTAGCGGTCTAGCGTGTTAACCATTCCGCCACGGAGGTCGTCGCCTATGAACACGATTAGCATTTTCGCCCATTCCCTCAATAGGCTTTTACGATATGCGCTGGAAGAGAATCAGGTGGTAAATTCTAAGTTTTTCTTTTCTCCCGGACCAGATGGCAAATATATCACAGTCATATTATTACCACATTGGATTCTCGTCTAAACTCCTAGAAATGCTCTGTTTTTCCCGTTAGGAATAAAGACGTAAGTACGTAGTGTATCAGTTTTTTTTTAAACTTTTCAGTTTTGTCTCCATTTGATCCATTTGGATTTAAAAAAAATACGCTCTTCGTACGTAATGTACCTATATAAATTAAAAATATTGGCACAGAAGACAGTAAGTGCAACATACAGAACAGAATCTCCTAAGGTAAGGCATGATGACTGAAACATTATTTTAGGCCCATCGGTCAGATTATTAAAAAAATATTGTATTTACACGTATTTTTTCTTTTATCTGAGAAACAATAAATGACGAAAATACAGCGCATTTAAATTTCACATGACGTCACGCTTTCGTACGATTTTTACACATCGGTGGCGACACAAGCCCCCACTCTGGAACTAAGATACTCTGTATCTTTGTGAGTTTTTACTTTTTTGATAAACTGAAAAATATGAGTACATTATTTTTGGATAATCTAACTAACGGACTAATTACAATAATACTTTTCTGACCCAGTCATCATCCCTAAAATTATTATTATTAGGTACGCTGGAATTTTTATTTAACACGGCGAATGAAATATGGAGCTATGATCTAATAAAACCTTATATATTTACAGAAATTTTATTGGTATTCGAGGTCCCGAACGTTTGTACCTGCCTCATAACAATTTTACGAGGCCCAGGCTCTGTCAGGGAATAGAGTATCACTTTATGTCGTTTCTTTTGTATATTTAACGCCCCTATTCTGAGAACAGGTAGGTTTTATAGGAAGACGCGAACTCTGTTTCGTTTTATTCGATTCCAAAGGCGAGTTTATTATATTTTGTATAAAAGTTGTATAAAACTTTTATTTTCTGAGTTTATGGAAGGAAATGTTTGTTGCTATACAGCAAGTTACTACATTTTACATTACAAGATTAAGTTTTGTGGTACTTTTGTTTAGGGTCTTCATCCTTACGATGAATGGCGTAACTAGGTTAATGACTTGTTATGTAGGTATTATTAGTATTAGTTAATTAGTTTAAATAGTAGATTAATTGGTTTGTCGAAACAATAAAATTCGGCGGTAGCAGAGACTGCAGTTTTAATGTTTGTATGTCTGTCCGTGCGTTTCTCACGGATATAAAACACAGCATTTATTATTTAGTTTTGATATTCATTTAGACAAAGTGTAAATGCACATTTTAAATAGTTAATAAACATTTGAATATTATTTTTAAACATTAAAATGCTAAATTTTAAAGATTCTCGAAATATAAAGAGAGGGGGAGAGGGTAGGGGTAAGTATTTTATGAACATTCTGATCGTGGAGATATTAAAGAAACAAACTTATATTATGGGATTGTATGTAAACACGTGATAAGTATATAAAATAGGTTTTTTGAAAAGAAAATAAAAAACATTTTAACCGACTTCAAAAAAGGAGGAGGTTATCAGTTCGACTGTATGTTTTTTTTATGTATGTTTGTTACGCGATATCTTCGCCAATTGTGAACCGATTTTGATGATTCTTGTTTTATTTGATAGCCTACCAAGTTGTTTTAATTTGGTGAAGATATGATCAAGAACTTTGAAGTCGTTTGTTTTTCTCGTATTGTGAGACATAAGAACTTGACATAGTATATAATAAGCACAAACTCGATTGGGTTGTGAGTTTTAATACAGGGTTTAAACCACCTTTCAGCTCCATCATCAGATCAGCTTCTTGTTATAATAATATTGCATTGTCGTCTGATTTACGGAGAATACAAAATTAAATCTCAATTGGAAACTAGGCAATGGCTCAAATTTTACTTGCAAGATTTGACCCAAAAAACGACAACAAACAGAGCAAGATAAATAAAAAAGCTTGTAAAAATAAGTTGCACCAAGCACCCATCTCAGTAACATCATACTTATAACGAATGTACGCTATCTCATAAGTAGTCATTCATAAGCAACAAAACATTGCTTACTTTTAAGGTGCTCGGCACAAACGGGCTATTCAGGTATATCGGCTATAGGACCCGCCGTTACATATTCACTGCAGGTAAATGAGACTATTTTGTAAAAAGGCGAGCTGAAGGTAAAAAGAAACTGGTTAAGGTCATTGTCAGAGGTCGTTCTATCTAAAAACAGTCAGTTTACTTAAAAAATATTTGCATGTTATTTTCATATACAACGTGGAATTGACATACCCGTAATAAATCGAACGATGGGCTATACAAGATCACTGTAGTAGAATTAAATTAAAATAAAAAGTCAAAAACCAAAAAAAAAATAACATTACCTATTGGCCGGGGCGGCTGCACACTATTGTATGGATATGCCGATTTTTTTTATATAGCTAATAGCTATATAAAAATATATTTATATTTATATATTTAATTATTCAGTATATTTTGTTAAACCCTAGTGTATCGTGTAAGATAATCTTACACGATATACTAGGGTTTAACAAAATATACTGAAACTATTGTGAAATGGTAGCATAAGTGGCGCCCTCATTTGAAATAAATTGTTTAAAACTAAATATGATGATATTTAAAAATTTTATTTGTATAAATGTCTAAAAAGACCTTTAAACTATTTTATAAATAACCTTTGAAAGTAATATTGGTAGTCCGTCTAGTTTTAAAACGGGTTTTCTCCAAAAGTGGCCACTTTTGATGAAAAGCCGTTTTAAAACTAGACGGACTATTAGTAATAATTTTAAGGGTTATTCATAAAATATTTTGAAGGTCTTTTTTGACATTGATACAAATTAAATTTTTCATCATCATCATCATCATATCAGCCACAGGAAGTCCACTGCTGGACATAGGCCTCCCCCAAGGATTTCCAAAACGACCGATCGGAAGCGGCCTGCATCCAGCGTTTTCCTGCAACCTTGCTCAGGTCGTCTGACCACCTAGCAGGTGGGTGTCCTACGCTGCTGCGCCTGCCGGTACGTGGTCGCCATTCGAGAACCTTTCTGCCCCATCGGCCATCGGTTCTTCGCGCTATGTGCCCCGCCCACTGCCACTTCAATGAGCTAATCCGCTGGGCTATGTCTGTGACCTTAGTTCTTCTACGAATCTCCTCATTTCTGATTCGATCGCGTAAAGAAACACCTAGCATAGCCCTCTCCATAGCCCGCTGAGCGACCTTGAGCCTTCTTATGAGACCCATAGTAAGGGACCACGTTTCAGAGCCATAAGTCATCACTGGTAACACACATTGATTAAGCACTTTCGTCTTGAGGCACTGGGGTATTTTGGACGAGAAGACACTGCGTAACTTCCCGAACGCTGCCCAGCCGAGTCGGATTCGTCGAAAGACCTCTTCCCGCAGCTGGAACTTCCTGCCTGGATCAATTGACCCAGGTAGATATACTGGTCTACAACTTCGAGGGTGGAGCTCCCAACAGAAACAGGTAAAGGCGTTACGTGCATATTCGACATGACCTTCGTCTTGTCAATGTTCATTTTCAGGCCGACCTGTTGGGAAACTCGATTTAGGTCTTCAAGCATCGTAGTTAAGTCCTCCATCGATTCTGCCATGACAACGATATCATCGGCAAAGGTGAGTGATATACTCGCCATTAATGTTAATGCCCAGTCCTTTCCATTCTAGAAGCTTGAAGGCATCTTCCAGAGCAGCGGTGAACAGTTTTGGAGATATGACATCTCCCTGTCTCACGCCTCTTTGCAATGGAATAGCCTTCGTACTGAGCTCCTGTACTCGGACCGACATAGTGGCTTTGTTGTATAAACACTTCAACACCTCGATATACCGATAGTCAATACGGCACCGCTGGAGAGACTGAAGCACGGCCCATGTTTCGAATCAAATTTTTAAATATCCCCAAATTTAGTTTTAAACAATTTATTTCAAATGAGGGCGCCACTTATGCTACCATTTCACCTTAAGGCTAAATTCAGTCCACGTTACTAAAAAACTTTGGAATATACAAGGTGGAAGGGACATACCCGTAATAAATCGAACCACGTTACGGGCTATACTATAGATCACTAAACTATAATGAAATTGGCTAGATCTAAAAAAAACATAAACCTTCCAAATTTCTGCTTTTCCGATGGAATAGACCATTTCAAAGAAGGAATTTGAACAAAAAAAAATTAAGTGCTTTTATTACGTTTTTATCTAAGTTTTAAAGTTTTGGAAGTTCTTACCGGAAGTGCGTCAGCGTCTACCAAATAAAAAAATAAAAAAGTATTTTCTGTTTTTACATGCAATTTTTTGTCAGCATTGCGACAAGATACTTAGATCAATGCCTTTGCCCCTCTAATTTCATCAATATTGTGACTGTTACTTGATTCACACTGCCACAATCCAGTTTTAGGCTATGTTTTTCAGACTTATGTATGTGGTACTACGTCACGAGCGTCCAGCAGAGACAATATGATGAAGGTCAAATGAAATGAAGGTCATACATAGTTTTGCATATAAAAAAATAACTACATGCTTATAAATTTTTTCGATTACTGCAAATAGCTCCAGAAGCCTATTCCTCGAAACAGCTATATTGTTAAAAAAATGATGTACCTAATTGAAATAACAGTCAAAAAACCAAATAAAAATTCGACATTCCCATACAAATCGCCCGGGCGGCCGCACACTTTTGTATGGAAATGCCGAAAATTATTTTTGTTTTTTGGCTGTTATTTTAATTTTATTATACCTAGTGTCCACCAGGGGTCAACTCTTAGCCCTCTTCTGTTCACCATCGTCACGAATTATGTCACAGAAAAACTTCAAAAGCCAGCTCCGTGGACACTTTTATACGCCGAAGACATAGTTTTAATGGCAGAATCGCTACCGGAGCTTCAAAGTGAACTGACGGAATGGTGTAACGCACTGGAAAAAAATGGGTTAAGGGTAAATAAACAAAAAATCAAGAGTACATGTGCTGCAATTTGTCTGGTGTTGACCAAGATGGCATATTAAGCATTAACGGGACAGCCTTAAACCGAGTGCACGAATTTAAATACCTCGGTTCGATAGTGGACACAAACGCAAGTGCACAAAAAGACATCGCTTACCGAATAAAGACGGGATGGATGAAGTGGAGAGAACTAAGCGGTGTACTATGCGATTCGAACATGCCCGTTAAAACTAAGGGTAGGGTGTACAAGTCGGCAGTCAGACCCGCAATGCTGTATGGCTCAGACTGTTGGCCTATGAGGAAAGACGACACCCAGAAGCTGCATGTTACCCAAATGAAAATGCTTCGTTGGTCTGGTGGTGTACACGCGCATGTAATAAAAAATGAGTACATTCTCGGCTCAATCAAAGTTGCTGACATATCCAGAAAAATCAGAGAAAATCGCTTGAGGTGGTACGGGCATGTAATGCGTCGGGAGGAAGACCACATGACTCGGAAAGTGATGGACATACAGGAGGGCAAGAGAGGAAGAGGACGCCCACCTATTACCTGTAGTCAAACCATCTCCAATGACTTGAGGACGTTGGGCATAAGCCCAGAAATGGCGCAAAATCGTCAAAAATGGCGTGAAAGTATTAGGGGGGCCGACCCCGTATAGGGAAATGGCAAGGAGAGAAGATTTTAATTTTATTATACTATAATGGTCTATTATAGACCGTGGTTTGATTTATTACGGGTATGTCAAAAATATGAAAATATCCTTCCACAGCTAAAGTAAGGTCAGAATCAAATGCGGACCGTGTCCGAAGTCAAACGATTCAATTCTCAATACAAAACGTTTTATTCGAACCAAGAACGAGGCGACTCGTTGTTAAGGGCACAATTTTCGGAATGACGTGGGTTACAGAAAGGAAGACGTTTGTGACTTTGACCTCTACTATGGGTCGAAAGTCGCTATTTGGCTCGAAAAACTCACAATGGGTACAGTTTAGTAGATATGATGATTGTCAATTCATTTACACTTAAGGTCCTAAGGCTACCAAGTGGGGCGGCAGACGGCTTCAAAAGAGTTTCGCCATCGCAATCAGCCGACGTTTTTGGCTTGCCGGGGAGTCCACTCCAGGGCTTGCCGCGTGATGTGTGAGGCTCCCTCCTGAGAGTATGGCCTATACATGTCTATTTGCGTCGCATGCAATGCCTGTAAAATTATATTATTTAACTAGCTGTTACCCAAACTGAAGTTTCTTCGTGCGACAATATGATGGGAATTTAAATTTAAATTTTCGGGCATCATACGTAGTGCAATGACCGTCATCTAGTGATAATTTCTTCTTTGCCTGGCCCTTTCCCATTTTATTTGGGGTCGGCCCTCCGTATCATGAGTCTCCAGGCAGCTCGGTCCTGGGTCGTCTCTTTGTTGGATTGGGCTTCTTTGAGGTTCTTAATTACTAAGGACATCCATGTGATTCGGGGTCTTCCTCGTTCTCGGGGTTTAGTTTCGATGTCCAACACTTTTCTGGTCATGTGTTCAGGTCAGACGGCTCTCTTGTATTTTATCTGGGATAGGTCATCTAGTGCTAATTGTCATTTTTATATCCTAGCGAACTAGTAGGCAGGTCCTGGTTTCTTCACAATGTTTTCTTCACCGGAAACAAGGAGTGAAATTGACTGTTCTTACTTTGTACTTTATACTCAGAAATATAAGTCGGACCGCGCGGGAATCGAACCAGGGACCTTTTGGTTATAGGTTACCCTCTAAAACCACTAGACTTCTTCTTCTTGTTTTTATCGAGCAACAAAACAAAGCCATTGTTATTAAGAGATATTATAAATATCATATGAATAAAAAAGATATATTGAAATAGAAAATTTAATCGAGAAGATAAAGGTTGACAGGGAGAGAATGCTTTATCGTTAAGTCTACCAATTGTAGCTTTTGGCTTAATAATTTTTTTAAATAAATAAATAAGATATGGTATTGATAAAATTGGGAGTCCAAAAACGTAATACAACTCACTATTAGCTACATCGTACCGTGTGGTTTCCCGTGGATGTCGTAGAAGGCGACTTAGGAAATACAGCTAAACAAACCTCATAAACTACGGAACATGGAGAGTGAAGTGGTAGTACAGAGAGGGTCGAGCTCCTGCACTGGAAACAAAAAAGACCTGATGATGATGATTAGCTATGTCACTCTGTTCTCACTTTCTTGTGATCGAGAAACAATAGTAGCGTCCACGGCAGTCGTACAGGAAATAAGGGCCCGCCCGGGCTCGATACTGCCGCAGAAAACATTCGGCCTGATTGGCTCCGCAGACTTAAAGAAGGCCCGACAACCAATACTCAGATCAAGTATACGAGATTTGGATATGCGGAAGTTTGCCTTATCTTTAGGCATTACCTACCTCTGGCGAGAGAATCGCGACGATATAATGGTCTTGCTACCTAATTCTATACTGACACTCATGTTATAATACTAGTGGATCTGTGAGCTGTAAACCTCGTGACTCACCCGCAAGCCGTTGAAGTTTATCGAATAAAAAAGTTGTTCAGACAAAAAAGTTGCGTCTTAAGGTGAAGGTATAGGCAAATGGCCTTGAAGTGCCCCTCCTTTGAAATAAATTGTTAACTCGTAAATATGGAGATAATTTCCATATTGCTCTTCGTCATGCACTAGATAGCCCTTTAAATTATTTTATGAACCACCGTTTAAAGTGTTTACATTAGTCCGTCTAGCTTTAAAACTTGCCTCCGCCAAAAGTGGCCACGGCAAGTTTTAAAGCTAGACGGATCACCAATAATAGTTTCAACGGCAGTTCATAAAATAATTTAAAGGGCTATCTAGTGCATGACGAAGAGCAATATGGAAATTATCACCATATTTACGAGTTAACAATTTATTTCACACTTCAAGGCCATTTGTCTATATCTTCACCTTAAGAAGGGCAACAAAAAAGTTTTTTGACATATTTGAAAAAAAATCGAAATGGCTTATTTAATTATTTATTTAAAAAATTCATGTACACAAAATACAAACAAAGTAAGAAAATAGAGTACATAGGTACTGCTTATTTCATAAGAAATCTCATCCATCAGACCCAGGAGAGGAAAATAGAAGAAAACATATAGAATAATACCTTGGATGATATCGTGCTGCGTTACCAATTGCGATATAACAAAATAATCACAATAAATACTTACCTTTATCTATTGGTTTATGTAGGTATAATGCCTTATCCAAAAGGCAAAGATCCACTTTTATAATGAGTGTATCGCGCGTCGATACCGAAGACGTCTCGTTTCCTTTTATGCCGAGATTCCGCACCGCAGATTTGTCGGGACCCTTGCCGGGCCCTATCCGGTGCTAGATCCTATATGCTCTTTCTATCTATGAGTGGAAATATAATATAGTTTTCACAGAAGAATAATGACTATGAAAATGAACGTAAAGCCGTAACGTTGGTTATAAAATTGACGTACTTGTTCGCGTATATCTATGTTTTATGTACCTACCTATATAACTTTTTACAGAGTCTGTAATTGGATTTATTTTTTTATTTAATTTTATTAGAATGCATGTAATAGGCGGACTTAAGGCCCAGGGCCTTTTTTACCAGTCAACTTACAGGTGGTAAAGACAATTTTGGACGATATATCACATTCTAATAAACTATAAATTTAATTTGGATTGATAATTATTTTTTAAATTAGTGGGTTGTTGTGCAATTTTCAACCCATCCCTAGAGCCTAGAAAAGGACCACGCAATCTCTTCCTAAGGATGTTGTAGGATAATAACTAGGATTTAGCACAATCATCTTGTGCAGCAACTTTCTGTAACGATTGATGTCGGGCTTCGGCCGGTTATAAAATATTTCCCCAAAATGTTGTCTCTAGAATGTCTTTAGAAATGATGACTCTATAAATTATGTCTCTAGAAATTATGTCTCTAGAAATTATGTCTCTTGAAATTATGTTGCTAGAAATTATGTCTCCAGAAATTATGCCTCTAAAAATTATGTTTCTAGAAATGATGTCTCTAGAAATTATGTCTCTAGAAATTGTGTCCCTAGGAGGACGTCCCTAGAAATAATGTCTCTAGGAAACATAGTAAATATCAAGTTTACGCTTGAGAAATGGTGCTCCTCGAAAAATGTTTTCTCAGTATTTCTTTAGTGAAAAACGACACCACATTATGGTTAGTAAATTCCTGTTAAACTCTGATCCCACCAACAACATAAATGTGAAAATATGAGCCAAGTTTAATATTTCATTTCATTTTTTTTATTTAACTTTATTGCAAATTTAATAATTATGTTATATTATTTTATGGTGTGGTTGTTGTTGTCGACTTTACTGACAAAAGAATTATGTCTAAATGGTTGCCAAGTTCCGTAGAGAATCTTAAAATTTATTTATGAAAATCTCAACCTTTGATCTGACTAAGTATTTATCAGCAATTATGATACATATTTTGAAGAATAAGAATTTACAATGTAAAAACAATAATTAACGTACGATGATAAGTTGATTAGCTTAATTATAAGACGACTAGCGTGGCTAAACTAGCCAAGTCAAATGTTGAGATTCTTACTTATATCTGTAACTGTTTTTGCTACATTTATAAATTTGGATTCTAAGATAAGCTAAGGGGCTTTAAAAAAATGTGCCAAACTGCATAAGTTTAAATAGGTTTTGAGTTGTGAATGGATTCAAAGTAGCTCGAAATGGTTCGTATAAATATACTAACGGCACCGCCGCCGGCCGCCAGCCTTTTTCTTTGAACTTGGCTGGAAACGCTGCCGCGAGTCTAGATTATTGCAGGTATTCTACTTTTCTTAGACTTTTCTATAGACATATATTTTCTATTTTATTCACATAGATGGAAAAGAAAAGTAGAGTGTGTGCTACTCGGAATCGGAATACGGTTATATTTTTACTTCGAATGATACATATAACTCACTCGCTTCACTCAACCGTAGCGAGGGACTCTACTCCTCTCTCCTTCTACTGTGGAATCCTTCGTTTCACTCTGGATTAAAAGAAGCACTCTCGCCTTTAACTTTAAAAAATATTACTTACCTTGCCGCTTTGTAGCACCACAATCTACTACTGCATGCTGATCCGGAGATCGTGGGTTTAAATCCCACTGGAAAGCATACTTTGTGAAAATTTGTTTCCAGTCTGGTTAGTATATTGCGGGTTAAAAAAGATGATTCCATGCTTCGGAAGGCACGTAAATCTGTGGGTCTTGAACGCCATCTAGCGTTAGTATAAACCTATCCTAGGATTGGTTCTAATCTACTCTTTGGGTTGCAGAGTTAAGATGGCAGTTGCTCTGTAAATAAAAACCAGTAACCTCGTCAAATCACTTAGGTTAGCGGCCCCGGGCTCTGAAGCGTTAGCGCTGAGGATGCAACCGGCAATACGCTCGGATGATGATGAATTTACTATTGCATGATGCGGTAATGTACCTATTTCATTGACTTTCGAAATAAAAGTATAACCTTGTGACGACCAACTTTCTCTCTCTCTCTCACACTAAGAAATCACACATGTAACATACAGGGTGAACATTACTAACTCAAATCAAACACGCTCAACTCAGCTCACAGCTACAGACACATACCTAATTGAATTTCGTGGCAGCTCAAGACTCAGCCAGACGTATCTCAGCTCGATGTCTAATCTGTTGCATCACATTTCCGATTCGCCACTCCGTTGTAAGCTGGAGTGTAAGGAAATAGAATAGTCTGAATAAGTACGATTTAGACAGATGAATAAGGGACTTGAAACCTCCAGCAGTGGACTTCCCATTGAAATGATTATAATGATAAGATATGATTTAGTCTAAAGAAGCAGTGGTGGCCAAATGGTTTAGGCAATGGCTGTGCATCTGTGAAGGTCCACCACCACCCTTGCTCAGCGGTTGCCATTAAGTTTTACACTTGGCCACAGAAAACAGTAAGAGTATTATATACAGAACGGTATCTCCTAAGCTCCCTCGTTCTTGAACCACCGTGTGCCACCGTGCACACGTCAATGCGTGTGTGTTCGCCCGCTCTCACCCCTCGACAAGGCGAGAGCGGGAGAGAGGTGCGGGGATGGGGAACAGGGACGCATCATATTGCGCGTACCTTATGAGTTTCCGTTCTGTATATAATAGTCTTACTGTCTTCTGTGACTTGTCACGGAGCTGTCTACTCCACTACTACTCAACTATAAACACGTTGGCTATGTTATTATTATTTATGATACAAGCCAATGTTTGTTTGTATCGTAAGTCATATAAAATCTAGTTGGCTTCTTTAATATATTTCTAAATAAAACTGATTAAGCAAAAGAAAATTCAAATTGGATTTGCAAATCGAAAAATATCCCTCAAACAGAGAATTATCGGCAATCGAGGATCGGCCATTAAAGACGAATAAATAACGGTAAAACCCGAATGAAATCCGAAAATCTCTATACGAACAAAATGAAGTGAGAATGAAGTGGCCGGCGCAATTAGCTAAACGGCCGAAAGTAACGCGCTATGTATAAAAACTCCCTCCCTTTGTGCCATTGAGTTTATGTGACAGAAATGGACATCTAGAAAACGGAACCAGTGTTAGTATTGTAATTATAAACAACCAGCTTTCGCCCGCGGCTTCGCTCGCGTATCCTAAATCCCACAGGAACATTACTTTTTGCGGGATGAAAGGTACCCTACATCCTTCACATTACTCCTAACTATGTGTATGCGAATTTTCAAGTCGATTGGCTCAGTAGATAAAGCGTAAAGAGGTTACAAACAAACAAACAAATATACAAACTCACTTTAGCATTTATAATATTAGTTAGGATTAGGATAGTTAGGATTAGGATAGTTAGGAAGTTAGGATTAGGATTAAAGTAATTTCGATGAAACGCATCGGCGAAACTATCGATACTAAAAAGCTACTTAACCTGAATGACAAACGATTAACTAGCATAGAAAAGAACTGATTTATTTATTTATAACACAATATCCAAGGATTCCTAAATATGTCACGTTTGTGACTACAGACGTAAAGTCACAGTTTAGGTGTTGCTACCAGGCAAGTTCAAAGCGGCGATACTCGTATAATCGTCGTGCCACTCTCTACTACATATGTACTTTGTCTCCACACCGCGGTGCTATCATCGCAGTGACTCTTCCGTGGGTGTCGTAAGAGGCGACTAAGGGAAGCATATGTAACAGAGAACGCGCGGCAGTGTCCTTTGTTCAAAAGCTTTATACAATCTGCTGCGATCTCGCCTGCCTAGTGTGGTGATTGTGGGCAAATCTTTCCTTTATTGAGAGAGGTCTTTAGTCCAGCGGTGGACTGAAATAACGTTAAGTATTTTTGACCACTTTCATTTTACGAGTATATACGCTACCTTTGGATTCAACCTCACTCCAAAATCTTCTTTTGTGTTTGACTCTATATTCTACAAGTCGAGATACTAACAGAAGTCAACTCTACAGCAAAATCAACTCTTTGTTCTTCACGCCGAACGCCCGGTCCACTTTCGGGGACAATTTGTGGAATCGCAAAATGAAATCACGCCGTAAAACAGTAGGTCCGGCGCCTCAAATTATTCATGCAAATTCCTCCAATGATAGGGAGCCGCATTGCCGCCAAAAATTGAATTCGCCAGAATGGCAGCTCGTTCCATTTACAGCATAATTAAAGAATATTGGTGCAACAAAGTGAATTCGAGAGTTTCAGTGACTTTTGTGAACAGGCAAGGGCGAACCCAGCCTTTTTAATGGCCTTCCTCTGTACATATATCAAGTAATCTTCAAAGAAAAGGTGGATGGTGTCAAACTCTTCGTCTTCATTTTCAATTGTTTCGTTTAAATTTTATGTCTAACTCTTTTACTATCTAAGTTGCGTGACTTTGGAATGCCTTACCAGAAGACAAAAGAGAAAAGTCCACACGCACCTCTTTTAATTACCGCACCGCTAATTTGTTGCAGCAGAAACTAATGTTTTGTATTTTTATATTAAGTATATATGTATGTACAAATCTATATAGTGTGTGTATTTAATTTCATGCTTATATTTAAATGCCTATTGCTAATTAATTTATTTCTGTTTTTCCTTAAGGGTGACTGGTGCACCTTTTGTACCATTGTAGTCAATGAGTGCGTTTAAATTGATATGAAATGAAAATGAAAAAGAAATAAAAAGACCCACATGCTGTCCTGACCCCAAGTAAAGTGGAATTAGGTAAAGAAGGAGAATAAGAGCAACACCAGCCAATATCCAATAAGGGGCAGCTGATGACGCGGAAGGGGACAAGTTTATATAGCTGCAGATTAGGACTGTATAAATTGTGGGTACAGACAAGAGTATAGTTTTATTTATACGGCCCCCTCTCTCCATTTCTTTGTATTATTTATCATATTCTGTTTCTTTATACGCGAAGTATGTAATACCACAGAATAAATAATACTAACGTACAGAAGTCTCACTCAGCAAAGAAATTCAAAGAAATATCTACTCAATGTGGCTAGCGATATGGTGTGATTTAGCTCACGTCAGAACTCAGTACCTTTTCGTATAGATACCTAGACATCCATTGCAATGCAAGCCAATTTCATTCTTATTACTTTGGACAAACGATTCGTATAACTGAATTTACCACCCGGAGGGGCCGCCTGCGCGCATAGTAATAATGTAGGTAAAATTTCGATACCTAAACGGGGAGTGACACAGGCCTGGTAATATACTTACTGTCTTCTGTGCCCGAAGTCCCACATTCTTTCTCGGTCTTCATCTCTCTCTCAGAGTGAGGACTATTTCTCTTACCTAACTCCTTTTAAACTCCTACCATCATACCCATGTATGAGTGTCTGGGAGAAAAGAAAAACCGTAGATTGTACCAGCTGCTTCTCTTCCCGCAGAGATTATAAAAGCACATCAAGGAAATGGACGAAAATTCACCATTGTACGATATTTTGATTATCTTATCCATCATCACGCTTAAAGTGGCTTTTGGGCTCTGTCTGGCCCGTGAGGGACACAGACGTAGTTATTAAATTTAAAAAGTTAATTAATGTTATTAAAATAAAACTTATTTGCTTAGTGAGATATGCATTTAAAATAAGCGGAAACTTAGATTACTCTATTACCTGGTGAGATTCTAGAGCGTGTCTTTGTACGTTCAAATTAAGTTATCCTCCGGCAGTTCAGTAAATAATTAGCAAAGCTGAGCTCTAATAAAGTAGTACACGAGCGTCTTATTTAAATTCATGGGCCATGGACCACAAAATAAAAAGCGGAACAGAAGAATAGACCGCATGCATTTATTTAATTTTTGCTATATAAACGTTATTGGCATACCTTAATCCATCTAAAACCCCACAGAAATTACACTCAGCCATAATGATTTGACTGTAGTTCGGTTCCACTTAAAGCTTTTACTAGTGTGTGAGGTGGAGAAGGCGTGTGGTTCCGGGTTAGAATAGGATCACTTTATCTCTTTCTGTGGATGTCGTAAGAGGCGACTAAAGGACTAAGCACAAACATCTCGTGCTACAATTGCATTCCCAAGGAGGGTTAACGTCGGGCGGCAGCCGGTTGTAAAACTTTTCGCACAAATACATTCCCAAAAAAGGTTGACGTCAGGCAGGCGGCCGGTTGTTAAACTATAGCCAAATCATTTGAACTATTCCGGCTTTTTCTTCCCCATATTGCAAGGTCTTTGGCATCCTTGGGTGACCATTGCAATGCATATAATATTATATTTGGAGAAGAAAAAGTGGGAAAGCGCACCCCGGGCTCCGAAGCAGCACAACTGTGGATACAACCAGGAACGCGCTTAGATGAAGAAGAATAAGAGGTGGAGAAGACAATGCTAACCACTCCATTTCGCCAAAAAAATGCGTATGCATCTCGTTTGATACAATGACAACGACCTGGCTCTTAAATGTCGAAAGAAAAAGAGTTCCACCTTGAAAGTCATTGAACAAGCGAGCAAAGTGAGCAACCAAGATTTTACCTTCTATTTAAGTATTTAAAAAGACTACAGTTATTTCTTTTTCTTCACAATAATTATTATCAGAATAACGGGTTTTATAACATAAAAGTTTTTTGTGATTATTAGGCGATTCAGTCCGAGAGTATGACCAACATTTCCAGTTTACTAAATCAGATCTTGAAAAAAAGAGAAAAACACAATTTTTTATAATATGTAGAAAAAGTCGTTCTAATTAAGTAGGTTTGTATCCACGTTCCATTTACTCTGTGCATGTGAGTTGTAAAGTATATTGCACATATGCATATTTTTTAATTTGAGCATGTACTGCAGTCTCTAATTAAAGTAAGCTTTTTCCGCTACACCTGAGCTGAGTTGTAAATTAAAAATGCTGCAATATAGTACAGCCATTTCCTTTATTTTAGAGTTTGTTAGCTACGAAATGTGGTCGTGGTGGTATACATTGCGATTACTATGCACCTTGGCTGCTTTTGGTTAAGTAAACCTATTTTTACTTTTTTATGTACAAGTTTTAGTTGATTAGTGCGTTAAAATATTTATTGCACTAAAACATTACGATACAGAACAATATAAAATATAAGACAGATTGCAAAAGGCGCCCATATCGCAATCTTTTCCAGGCAACCGCGGCACTTAGAAATGTTTGACGAAAACAGGTGAGGCGCAAAGTGAAACACAATTGAAAAAAAATTATAATAAATAAACTCTAGGTACAGCGAGCCGGGCAACTGCGATTCGGACTCGTACATGAAGGGTTCTGTACCTTCGTACAATGTTTTAAAGCGCTGAAGAAACACGTTTCTTGTATGACGACCCCCTTTTTTACTTTATCTTATTTTTAGCATTTGTTGTTATAGTGGTCATAGTTATACATAATCAAGTTAAAAATATAACACGATTTTTGTATGACGACCCCCTTTCATTTTTAACTTTTTTATTTTTTAGTATTTGTTGTTATAGCGGCCACAGTAATACATAATATTAAGTGTCTAGCTATTACGATTCAAGAGATGGAGCCCTGTGACAGACGGACAGACAGCGGTGTCTCAGTAATAGGGTCCCGTTTGCACCCATGGTACGGAACCCTAAAAATAAATAAAAACAATTGAAATTAAACTAACCAAAAACTAAAAATAAAATGATCCAAGAACGCTGTCTGCGTTTCCTCTCTGAATTCTAAATGCGAATTCGTTATGAAAAGAAGCAGCCAGCCCTTAAGCCTTAGTAAACATATTTTAAAACGGGGTTTGGGTTTCTGAATTCTTTATTTTAGTAGATTGATAATTCTAAAGAGAAATCTAAGATTTTTATGAAACTTTTTCTAGAAACTTGCTCAATTTGTAAGAAAAAATATGTTTTATTATTTTTAAATTTCTAATGTACCTAGTATCTGTTTAATATCTTCATCATCATTATCAGGTCTTTTTTAGTCTCCCCTGCAGGAGAACGACCCTCTCTGTACTGCCAGAGCCATATATTAGCCAAAACAGTCAGAGGATTTAGCCTACACGTGGAGCCACACCAGCGTGGAGAGCTGGCCAGACGGGTTGGAGTGGCCTCATTGATCTTTATAAGCTTTGTTTAGCTTGTATTTCCTAAGTCGCCTTCTACGACATCCACGGGAAGACTTGGAGTGGTCTTATTCTACTCTGCCGGACACCGTTAAATATATTGTTGTTTTCGTATTTACATGGATACTCAATACATACGAATACCTGACAAAGTCGTGGGCTTGTTACCAAACAAACACCCCGCACTATTTTGAACTATTATGCCAAACGTATTTAGTTGTCAACAAAATTTAGTTCCATCACATCTCCACGCTATTTACATTTGACACCTAGGAGGAAAATTCTCATAATTGAGTACGGTATGGTACAGTTGAGTATGTTCATGTGGTATTTTATACGGCGAGGCATTTCACGGTTCAGTTAACTGCGTAATACAAACCCGAAACTTATTGAATAGGAAAGCAGGGATCCAATAAAAACCTGTCAGGCCCAAAGTATTCGGATGGACAGGTGTAGGGAGCGATCTTCAACCTTTGTCACAGAGTGGTGGACAGATAAAGCCCTATACTCATTAAAATCTGCCCTAATAATAATAATAATAATAATAATAATAATTCTTTATTTCGGTCAACTAGGAGCCATACATGATTTAGATGATATTACTATAACAAAAATGTCAAAATTAAAATTAAATTAAAAAATAAAAATAAAAACAAATAAATCAATGAATAATAAATAAATAATACAACACAAACAATGGCGTTCAGTCACTTTCTAGTCAGTACATGAATCATAGTGCAATGATTCATGTACTGACAGTCAAATCTGTCCGCGAATAGCTGCAGAAGTGTATTGCGGCTGGCCCTGACCCTGCGCACGAGAGATGAGCACCTTTTCCGCATGGTTGCGTAGAAACAATCCACACGTGCCTCAGCGAACATCCCCGACGCACTACAGTGTCGTGGCAGCCCCAATAGCACCCTAAAAGCATCATTAAACTGGACGCGAAGGGCACTGTACTGTTTTTGAGTATACGAGATCCAGAGGGCGCTCGTGTAGAGGGACGTACAAAAAGCCCTAAAAAGAGTAGTTTTGACATCCCTAGAACACCGAGCGAACCGATGCGCAATCATATTCGCCCTCACAGACAACGCCCTTCGCTCCCGTTCCATGTCTGTATTGTCCCTCAGATCAGAAGTTAAAAAGTGACCAAGATACTTAAACTCATCAACTACTTTAAGCTGAATTCCATTTAGCCTTATAGGTAGAATAGTATCAGGAGACCCAACTCCGGTCCGAAAGACCATACATTTACTCTTGCTCGTGTTGTACAGCAAACCGTGACTTAGAGCATATCGTTCACAAATGTCAATCAACCGTGACAGCCCACAGACCGACGCACTGAGCAGTACCATGTCATCCGCGTAACTGATATTGTTGAGACATACCTCATCAATATGGCAGCCGACACGAGTGCTGCTCAGCTGCTCTATGAGTGCGTTCATGTACAGGTTGAAGAGTTGAGGAGAGGTAAGCCCCCCCTGCCTCACCCCACACTCCAGCCTATACGTATCTGACAATTCGTTCGACCATCGCACGACGTTTACTAGCGAATCGTTATCCAACCGTATTCGAGGTTGCATCCTCAGGTTTTGCTTCAGAGCCCGGTCCGCTACCTAACCTAGGTGATTTGACGAGGTTACTGGTTTTTACACAGAGCGACCGCCGTCTGACCTCCGCAACCCAAAGGGTAAACCAGAACCAACCAACCAATCCTAGTATAGGTTTAAACAAATGCTAGATAACGTTCGGGACCTTTACGCGCCTTCCGAAGGACGGAATCATCTTTCTTTTCGGATAATCAGGTGATTCAAGTCTGCAATACCTTTAGCAGATTTTCTTTTCATAAAGTTGGCTTCCCAGTGGGATTTGACCTACGACTTCCGGATCACAAGGCTTGACCACTAGACCACTGAGAAAGTCCTCATTTCTAGTAAGTATGCTGCCAATTTAGGAATGCAGACGTTTTTATTAACAGAAAAAATAGTACTCTTTAAATTGGTAGTATACTTTAGATCCATTGCCATTGACACGATAGAAGAAGAAGAATCAGTAGTGATAAATAGGAGACATCTCGTTATCTCTTTCGTACCTACACGCAAAACCTAATGACAGTGACGCCACATGCACAGTATGATCTATTTTCTGTTACTTGATAGTTTCCCTTTCCACCAGATTTGAAAAGCTTATAACTCTTTTTAGGGTTCCGTACCCAAAGGGTGCAAACGGGATTTTATATATTACTGAGACTCCGCTGTCTGTTCGTCTATCCGTCTGTCTGTCCGTCTGTCTGTCTGTCCGTCTGTCAGGGCTCTATCACTTGAACCGTAATAGCTAGACACTTGAAATTTTCACCGATTATGTATTACTGTGGCCGCTAAAACAACAAATACTAAAAATAAAATAAAGTTTAATGTGTTTCTTCAGCGTTTTAAAACATTGTACAGTTGTACGGAACTCTTCATGTACGAGTCCGACTCGCACTTGCCCGTTTATTTATTTTTGAGCGGAGTACAAGAATCTTTTTATTTTCGGTTCGGTGTTATGTTACTTTTAACATGAATAAAAAGTTTAATACCGTACTTTATTATGGTTATGAAGATATGCGAGCTTTACTTCTGTGTTGTCTATGTTCTGCGCCCTAATCGTGAGGCTTTACCAAGACAAAGGTAGGCCTGTGATTTCCGTTCTGTTTCATTCCATAAAAAAGTGTGAAATAAAGGCAGCGAATTTAGCGATCGACTGATAAATACTCTGGCATCACATGTCGTGGTTATGCAGCTTGTTTATACAGTTTTTTAGGGTTCCGTACCCAAAGGGTGCAAACGGGACCCTATTACTGAGACTCCGCTGTCTGTGCGTCTGTCCGTCTGTCCGTCTGTCCGTCTGTCCGTCTGTCCGTCTGTCCGTCTGTCCGTCTGTCCGTCTGTCCGTCTGTCCGTCTGTCCGTCTGTCCGTCTGTCCGTCTGTCCGTCTGTCCGTCTGTCCGTCTGTCCGTCTGTCCGTCTGTCCGTCTGTCCGTCTGTCCGTCTGTCCGTCTGTCCGTCTGTCCGTCTGTCCGTCTGTCCGTCTGTCCGTCTGTCCGTCTGTCCGTCTGTCCGTCTGTCCGTCTGTCCGTCTGTCCGTCTGTCCGTCTGTCCGTCTGTCCGTCTGTCCGTCTGTCCGTCTGTCCGTCTGTCCGTCTGTCCGTCTGTCCGTCTGTCCGTCTGTCCGTCTGTCCGTCTGTCCGTCTGTCCGTCTGTCCGTCTGTCCGTCTGTCCGTCTGTCCGTCTGTCCGTCTGTCCGTCTGTCCGTCTGTCCGTCTGTCCGTCTGTCCGTCTGTCTGTCCGTCTGTCCGTCTGTCCGTCTGTCTGTCCGTCTGTCACAGTTCTCTATCTCTTGAACCGTAATAGCTAGACACTTGAAATTTTTACCGATTATGTATTATTGTGGCCGCTATAACAACAAATACTGAAATTAAAAAAAGTTAAAAATTAAATGGGGTCGCCATACAAATACCGTGTTTTTTCAGCGTTTTTAACTAGTTCTTTATAATGGTATTAACTAGATACTTGAATTTTTTACAGATTATGTATTACTATGGCCGCTATAACAACAAATACTAAAAATAAAAAAATTTAAAAATAAAATGGGGTTGTCATACAAAAATCGTGTTTTTCAGCTTTTTAAAAGATTGTACGGAGGTACGGAACCCTTCATGTACGAGTCCGACTCGCACTAGCCCGTTTATTTATAACTGTAAATTTAATCCACGTAACAAAAAACCGATTTTGTATGTTTTTTTTACCTTCTCGCTCCATCACGCTGTAGCCTTTGAGTCTTGCGACCCTGGCTCTGTCTGCCCCATTAGGGATAAAGACGTGACATTCAACTGACAAAAATCCGTGTCCACTACATGACAATAGTTACAAGTAATTACCGGGCCCACGTTCACCGAGCCCGGAGATTAAAGCAAATGGAGCACGGCTCCATTATTAATTAATTTTAATTAATTATCGGCCGACAATGGTCCTTCGCGCCGGTTGTAACGTGTGCTCATTGTCTCCTCTCGGCGTGCTCTCCTTTGTTATACTCGTAGAGACGCGTGCGGCCTATGTGGACTTTCATTTCACAAATTGAAAGAAAAAAAGGGAATTATTGTACCAGCGAGCAGTTCTTTGAGTCTAATTGGACAATACAGCTTTTGTATGTATTATTTATGTTACGCTCAAAGACCAAATTCGCACATTGAGCGAAATAATAGGCCACAACCACAACGCGTTGTCAGTTGTGGCTTTTGTGAAACGGCCACGACGCGAAACTCGTGTCGTGTCGTGGCCCTTACCAAAACGGCCACAACGCGTGGCATATTATTTCGCTCAATTAGCGAATTCGGTCTTTGAGCGTAAATGCACATTTACACGGTGCAAGTTTCTTGCCTGTTGCATACAATTAAATTGAAGCAATAGAAAACTTGCATGGTCTAAACATAACGACAGCCATACAAATAATTTATTGCTTCAATAAAATTGTATGCAACAGGCAAGAAACTTGCACTGTGTAAATGGGCCTTAACAATACATACAAAAGCTGTATTGTCCAATTAGAGTCAAATAACTGCTCGCTGGTATAATAATTCCCTTTTTTTTTCAATTTGTAAAATGAGTCTATTTTTCTTACGGTTTTGTGTTCTATTAAGATTTCAATATTGCTAGGGACTTCTAGGCCACCAAAAGACTCCACCGACAAGAACATAGTACTTCTAGGCCGGAATCCTCAACCCGTGAAATTTCATATATATCTTTTTTAAGAATATTTGTGTAAGAACGGTTATAACTGAACACCTAATTCTCAACAAAAAAAAATGGGCAACTACTTCTAAGTTAATTCAATTACTTACGTTGGTAAGAACCTGCGAAACATTTTTAGGCGAAAATTTACATGAAACTCCACAACTTTCCTTTTTAGCCCTAACTCCGAAAAGGCGATGTTAAAACGACATCTTTTTAATATTACTTACCCACTCTTCCAATTTAAAAACTTTTACCGATCTTATTTTGAATACTGTTTTGTAAACTTATATGTTTTGGAATTTGGAATATAAAACCTACTTAACTATTTATTTTTGCTACATCGCGGCTACTTTTAGCGTGATAATAAATAAATCCGGCTCTCTCACTCACCGAACGAAGCATTGTAACGGTGAAGCTACTATTCAGACGTCGATTTTCTGTGAGAGTGTGGTACTTCCCCGGACGAGCCGGCCCATTCATGCTACTAGCAAAACTGAAAAATTACGCCACGGTGGTCATGATGTCACAATGATGGTACGCGAAAAGATGGTAAAAGTAATATAGTGATGGGTGCATCGCCTTATCAATATGATTCGCATAGGCTTTTACGATCTACGCGGGAAGAGAAACAGCTGGTACATTCTAAGTTTTTCTGTTCTCACCAGCATGCACGAATAAGTACCTGTTGGGTACCTATTTTGGTACGTAAGAAACTGTAGTACAGATTTTATATATTCGAATTTCAAACCGTTTAGGGTGTCTCCGCATCGTTCCTCCGTTCCCTAAAGAGACATTACCCTGACACTTGTCTACGAAAACTTCAGGTGCCAAGTGTACATTTATCTTTATAGCTGTTTGATACTTAGGATAATATTATAGAAAGGTATTCAGGTGAAATAGTTTATATTGAGAGCTATTTACCTATACCTTTGGTATGCGAGCGAAGGCGCGGGCGGTGACGCGCGAGGCAGCCCTCAGTGCTGAGCGGACAGCGACGTCGTCGGGTCGCCGCTGACACTCGCCTTGAAGATGATCGTCTAAATCGATCGAAACCTGGTCGGCCTTTCCCGACTACATCACGTGAGTCAACCGTTTTAAATTAATCAATTATGAATACCTTTCTATAATGTTATCCTAAGTATCACACAAATACATTTCCAAAGAGGGTTGACGTCAGGCCGGTCGTAAAACTATAGCCAAATTATTTAAACTGTCCTGGCTATTTCTTCTCCATTTCGCAGGGTCTTTGGCATCCTTGGGTGACCATTGACATGCATGTTATATTTGGAGAAGAAAAAGCGGGAAAGCGCACCCCGGGCTCCGATGCAGCACAGCTGAGGATGCAACCGGGAACGCGCTTAGACGAAGAAGAAGAGTTTATATTGAGAGCAAAATTATTTAAACGTTAAACCGTTAGTTCTGTTGTCATCATTGTAAGGTAGTCGTCAAGATATGTCAGATACCTTTAGAACGCGACGGGTTCAGTCTCTGTCACACACTGTATGTGCGAAAGAGACAGCAGAATCCGTCGCGTGATGCCGTGTCTCTATCGCACGTAGGGTTTGTGACAGAAATAGACTGAACCCGTCGCTTAACGTAGCGGCATAGGCTTGATAAATGTTACACCAGTGTTGGCCACTTACACAAACGAAAAAATAAACAAATAAAAAGCCCTATAGATATTTATTTTATTGTTATTCAGGTACATAATATAACAGTGTGTTAAGGCTGTTATATATTTACCTAAATGCGTAAGTACTTAAAACTAAATTCAAAAACATTACATTGAATCTAAAACAATAATCTAAACACTATTACCTACACAAAAATTGACAGGGAGAGAATGCTTTGGCATTAAGTCTACCTATTGTAGCTTTTGGCTCAATAAAGTTTAAATAAATAAATAAAATAAAAATAAAAATTCCGCCCCGGATAGTACCCTGCTCAAAGGTGCCCATTACGCTAGCTGCGTTGCCTCTCTGAATAGCAATGGATATCCTTTGGATCAGGTACCATCCTGAACGTTTGTCATAACCGCGGTCCCGCAAACGGCGCCCTATCTCACTAACAAAGCCTTTTTCCTTTAGATGGGTTGTTGTAAACTCACCACCTGATTATAAATTCCATTCTTCTTCTTATATTTAAGAGCTGAACTCTTGCTAGTGGAGTGCTTTACATGTCTCTCTTTTCCGCTAAGTTCTTAACCTCCTTATTGTTATGTTACCTAAATAACATACATTCAGATTAAATCACCACTTATCAAATCCTTTTTTTATTGCTACAAATCTCTAAACAGTTTCTTAACTGTTCTAACCTGTCTATCTATGAAAACCTGTATCTATGCTGTTAGATAAGTAGGTAGGCTTATCAAAAAATAATATTATTTGTACTATTTGTTGTAAACTCACCACCCGATTTTTTTCGTTTTTTTTAAGTACCTGCCTACCGCTGGCAAAAGTACCAGTAATATTTATTAATTTGTTTATATATTATTTTAAAAAAACTAAAAGACAACTATGTTTCAACCTACAAAGATGTAAGTAAAGGAGTTGGCTTTAGATAGAGAGATATGGAAAGGATAAGTTGCTTTACATACGCTATAGTTATAGTCCATTTGTTTCGGTAAAGGTGAACATTCTTTACTTATCTTTTTATTAAGGCCGTATCTAAATTTTCCGGGGTCCAGTGCTGCCCCCATTTAAAATAAATCATTTCAAAGAAAACGGAGACATTATTTAAAATTTTGCTTCTATCAAATCTATACTAATATTATAAAGCGGAAGAGTTTGTTTGTTTGTTTAAACGCGCTAATCTCAGGAACGAATGGTCCGATTTGAAAAATTCTTCTATTATTTTTTTTATTATAATTAAATTCTTAACGTTCTCACTTTAAACTGTAAACAGTAGTTCATAAAATACTTTGAAGGGTTATCTAGGACTTGGTAGTAGCAAAATTTTAAATGATGTCTCCGTTTTGATGAAAATTCAGGTACGGCCTTAAAATATACACTTTAAAAATCAATACCTTTGAAAATTACAAAATAAATATTTTATAAATTATTAATTACGTAATTAATGTATAATGTGTAAAGATATTAATTTGTTAAGTGTATATTTCAATAAAAAGACATGGCAAGATTATTTACACTTATTAAAATACATTACCAAATGGAGTAATAAGCTCTTTGATAAGTTTATACTGAAGAAGACGACGTACAAAGCTTTCATTTTTTTTTTATTATTTTTTTTTTATTTATTTGGTTCGCTAATTTTCATCGCACGATACCTAATTGAAATCGAACGAAATTGTAAATTCAAGTTGATTTCAAACCGACTTGACATGGCAGCGTCGTGTCCATGGAAATTAGTACCAGACAGATACAATTTCCACGAGCCCCAGTTTCTTCGGGCCTTTTATTCGCACACAAAGCAGAAATACTGGAACCCAATCAGGAGCTGTCGAAACGTTCGTTGGACGGACGCGTGCTAAGGTATGCTACACAGGTGCGGGCAACAGCGTGTGTTTTAAAAATTTACGATTATTAAAGTTTAACATATAAGTTAGTGTGCCGTGTGGTTCTCGGCAGAGTATAATAGGACCGCTCCAAGTCTTCCCGTGGATGTCGTAGAAGGCGATTTAGGAAACACAAGCCAAATCCTCTGACTGCTCTGGCTAATACGAGTACATATAACTAGTCTACTCTAGTAGTACAGAGAGGGTCGTGCTCCTGCAGTGGAGACTAATAAAAAAAGACCTGATAATTATGATTTGAAATATGTAAATATTCTTCAGATGTCGTTACGTAGTTAATTCTTTTAGCCTTTAGTGTCCCATAATTGGGCAAAACCCTCCCCTCTAGATTTTCATAAACTTCTATCAGTGGCGATAGTTTGCCAGCTCTTTTCGTATGCCCTTAAGACGAAATAGAGGGGCCGTTTTTCCATACAAACGTAGTCCCCTGTTTCCTCCCTGGATAATGCCCGTAGAGTTATATTTTTTTTCTGAATATCTATAGCCACTATTAGCATGTTCTAATGTTTTCGTTATTTTCATTAATTATTTATTAAAAGAGATATGAACGTTCAAAAATAAATATTTAATAAACGTAACGAACGTTAATAATAAATATAGTGGTTATGGATTTATGGATGTTTGAACACAGCGAAAAATCGCTGTGTTCAAACATCCAGAAAACAAATTTGAGTAGATTATATAAAAAAATTAAAACATAGGAACACCGATCAAGTCTTTGTTAATTCGTAATGAAAAAAGTACTTATATTGATTAAGTTTTGGAGAAGAAATCGGGGGACTACGAATCGTTGATTTTGTGTTCTTTTAATAGGTATTTTCAGTCCAAGATGCAGTATGTCTCTATCGCACTTGCTCGGTTGTAGTTCGGGCACAGCGCGACAGCAATAGATTTTAAAAATACCTATTTTTCATTTCTCTAGGCCTTGAGGTTTCCTCGAGTTCGAGGGCGGCCTCTTTTTGCCATAGTTAATAAATAAATAAATATATAAGGACAAATAACACTGATTAAGTTGGTCGTTCTAATGAAATACTTCATATCAAAAAACTAGATTTGATGACTTTATAGATATTTTTTATAAATTGCTTAAGTTACGAATGTGTGTCTAGCTTTATGTTACTCTTTCTTTTCCCACGTCACTTAGTTATCTTGTCTGTGCAGCTTCAAGCATGCAAATTAGCTGAATTGATTACACTAGCACAGAGGGAGATGGAGATGTTGTTAGCTTAGTGGAGGGAATTGCAAGAGTTTTGTGCATCGCATTGCGATTTCGATCAGAGGTACTTTGTTCGAAAACTATTTCTGGCAGAAAGCAGATTTGCACTCATAGATTGAAATGGTTTGATTTAGTTTCAGTGGGAAATTAAACGGTGTAATTAATGAATGAACAAGGCTGGGTGATGATAGCTTTAAGAATTACGCGCATTGTTCTTTAGGTGTACGGTGCGTCAGGATTGTAAAGATTTTTTTATTTTTTTCAAATATTGGCAAATACAATGACGGACGGTAGGTTTGTCGTTTATTTTTCGTGTGTGTTACTGGTTAAGCATCCTACTCGTAAATACGAGTAGTAAGTAAGCCATCATCTTTTCTAAGTTATAACATTGCTAAAATAAACTTAAAAATATATACCTAAACTTGTAGTAGTGATTGTCTTTGGTTATTATGTACTTATGCTGCCTAATTATAAAACGCGGACTAATTTTAGTACTTGATTTAAATTATTATCCGACCAAAACAAGAAGAACCCCCGCAATATATAATATCACCTTCTATTTCGTCACTGTTAACTTCATTTGGGTAAACATTGGTTTTAGTCCGCAATTTTCAATAATACGAAGAAAGTTCAATTCGGTAAAGTTCTAGTCTTCCTAGAGCTCGAGCGGTAAAAACATTATTTTTGTGGCGCAACCGCGCAACGCAACAGTTATTGAAAAATACAGTCCTAAATGCGAGTTCGGGAACTAGCTCGGGGCAAGTGTCCCCGGCAATATGAGTGGCCATAAAATTGTTCATACCGTTATCTGGGGCAGTTAAAATTGAAAATAACGCGTCGGAAGGCATAAAAACTTGAAGTTACGCCCCGCGTTCGGCGAATATGCGGCAACTCGGATAAAATTCTGAATGGAAATTAAATTATGTTTAGCTTATGTTCTCAATGTGAGCGTACCTGAGGAATGAACAAGACTTTTTTACTTAAATTAAATAATGAAATAAGAAATGATGTAAAATGCCACGTGAGCAGGACCACCAGCAGGTATTTTTTCACCATTTCTTATTTCATTATTTAATTTGAGTACTTTAGTACCTACTGCATCTTGAATACTTAAATAAACGGGCAAGTGCGAGTCGAAATCGTACATGAAGGGTTCCGTACCACCGCACAATGTTTTAAAACGCTAAAAAAACACTTTTTTTGTATGACGACCCCCATTAATTTTTAACTTTTTTTTTGTTTTTGGTATTTGTTGTTATAGCGGCCACAGTAATACATAATCGATAAAAATTTCAAGTGTCTAGCTATTACGGTTCAAGAGATAGAGCCCTGTGACAGACGGACAGACGACGTTTGCACCCTTTGGGTACGGAACCCTAAAAACCCTATAATATATCATGATGAAGCCGAAAGGTGGCCATGGCATCTCGGTGATAAAACAACATGATCTGAGATTGGGCTTAATTGATTCATCTTGAGGAGCACTATAAACTTTTTAGTTTATTGTTTTAGACAAAAGTTTGTTTTTAAAAAAAAAATTAGATAGGTTGTTCCCTTTTCACACACGATATGCTTCTTGGTATTCTTAGGGTTCCGTACCCGTAGGGTGCAAACGGGACCCTATTACTGAGACTCTGCTTTCTATCTGTCTGTCCGTCTGTCCGTCTGTCACAGGGCTCTATCTCTTAAACCGTAATAGCTAGACACTTGAAATTTTCACCGATTATGTATTACTGTGGCCGCTATAACAACAAATATTGAAAATAAAAAAAAATTAAAAATTAAAGGGGGTCGTCATACAAGAAACGTGTTTTTTTCAGCGTTTTTAACTAGATCTTTATAATGGCATTAACTACATACTTGAAATTTTCACAGATTATGTATTACTATGGCCGCTATAACAACAAATACTAAAAATAAAAAAAGTTAAAAATTAAAGGGGGTCGTCATACAAAAAAAAACGTATTTTTAGCGTTTTAAAACATTGTGCGGAGGTACGGAACCCTTCATGTACGAGTCCGACTCGCACTTGCCCGTTTATTAAAATAAGGTATGTAAGATCTTGAGGGAGTTAGTACTTTTATAAAATTGATTACTATAAAATCATGAACTATATTTGTGATCCAACAGCTAACAGAAGTTAGTAAAAATAAGAAAACACTCCTACTTTCATTATTTTTTGCAATTTTATTGCAAATTACTTAGGTGTGCTTTTTCTTCTTACGAGTCTTAGAATATCTAAAAGCTAGGCTCTTGTATGTGGAGCAACCAATGCCTTCCATCTCCCTCTGTCCAAAGTCAACTCCTTTACATCTTTGAACGCTGAAACATGGACTTGATCTTTCAGTTATAAAAAAAATTGGTTGTCTGTAAAGTCCTCAGAAGAATCCCATATCTCTGGTAAAGCTCAGGTAAAGTCGGTTTACGGACGGTAGTTTGACGTGACAACGTCAAACATTCCGAACTGAGCCGATCGCTCGAGCCGATCATGCCTCTCTCTCGTTCGTGCCTCGCTCTCGCTTGCGGAACGCGACAATGACGTCATCTTTTTCGTGCATGCAGGCCGTAGTATCGAGTTCTATAAACTTATTAGACGATGTCACGTCAAAAATATGGCATTTTATGTCGATCCCAAATAGCCTCGCATTTCCCTCTAGACGTATGAAAAGTGCAGTAGAAGCAATCTATCGCTGCATCGCTGCATATTCCCAGTTTTCCACTCACGTTACTTGTTAGCACTCGACACTGGGTTCCTCAGGGAGCGCCAACATATCTTCCAGACATAGGATACTTAGCGTTCTCAACGGTTATTTGTATGTCAACTAGTATATAGTCTGGGCTAGGAGATAAGAAAAAACTTAGAATGTACTTTGCTTTTTTTCCAGCGCAAATCGTAAAAGCCGATCGAGGGAATTGGGGAAAATGCGAATTATGTTAATAGGCAATGCGGCTAACAAGCCATCACTATTTTTGTTCCCTTTTCCACCTTCTCGCCCACCTTCACGCTAAAAGTGGCCTTGAGTCTTGCAGCTTTGGGCTCTGTCTGCCCCTTTAGAGATAAAGACAGGATAGTGCAAATGTAGAATGTAATATACTTACTTAGTTACTAGTCACAAGGCTAGTACCAGGCCTGTGTCATTTCCCGTTTAGGTATCGAAAATGTACACCTAGGTACGTATGTAGGTTAGGTACTATGCACGCAGGCGGCCCTTCCGGGTGGTAAATTCAGTTATACGAATCGTATGTCTAGAGTAATAAGAATGAAATTGGCTTGCAATGGATGTCTAGGTATCTATACGAAAAGGTGCTGAGTTCTGACGTGAGCTAAATTAAACCATATAGCTAGCCACATTGAGTAGATATTTCTTTGAATTTCTTTGCTGAGTGAGACTTCTTTACGTTAGTATTATTTAGTCTGTGCTAGTACTAAATATGAAGTAATACGGAGTACATTTTTGTATGTATCGCAATACTCATGTCGTAATGAGTTTCTTTCGTTTCTTCTCCGCAGTGATCATTCTTAAAGGCAAGTAGTTTTTTTTAGCATATTTGAACGACGAGCGGGAAGCGTGAGCGTCACGTCTCTATTTGAGCTTTAACAACAAAGCTTTCGTATTCTGGTGTTGTTGTTCTTATGTTCTATTTATTATTTATTTTTCGTGTGTGTAAGTGGCCAACAGTGGTGTCAGATATTTCAAGCTGCCTAAAGGCATCTGACATAGCTTGACGACTGCCATGCAATAACAGCCGCGACCAACGGCTTTTACGTGCCTTCCGAAGCACGGAGGAGCTCGAGAAATTTTATTATGTGTTATTTATTTCTTATCCGGCTGTTCTTCTCTACAGGACGCATTTCTCAACAGAAAGGAAGGTTTAACATGAATACTGTACATTTAAAACAATATCACACATTTGCGTTGCGCCGCCACAAAGGTATAAAAAGTCATAAATTCTGAGGGATTTCCCTATTAGCCGATATCTGCGGAAGTGGTCTTTAGTCGTCTCTCCATCTAGCCAAATACATTTTAGTTTTCTGGCGCTTTGTGCCCGATGCTCCTGCGGCCCGGAAGGGACTATCATACACACTGAGGTTACATAGTGTGAGGGTTTCATTTAATGATAAATCAGGGTTTAAATGTTTACGCAGAGTGTGCAGTTGTTCAATAAGATAAAATTGGTAACATTTGTGTGTTCTTTCTCGTTGCGTAATACAGATCTCGTTATATGATTAATTATATTATTGCTTGTCTATCATATAGGTAAAAACTGTAACAATAGATTTAAGTCATTATTACAAATAAAATAAAAATATTGTTTAGTATCGAATCAAATACCTATGTATATTGGCTTTGGTATATGTACCGTACTGGCCTTTTTCAGTTTCTTTCAGAATTCAAGAAAAGTACTCTTTTTGCGAAGTAAAAAAGATATATTTTGCCATATTATATACCTTGTTTCGTAATAATAACCAAAAATATCAGCCGACAAATGTCACCACCCACTACCGGATTCGTGGTGGGCGGCGGCCAGCGAGTAGGGAGGCAATTATTGCTCTACTATATAGCTAGCTATATTATATAGCTTCGCATATAGTGAAGTCAGTAGGTAAGCCATATATTAGATATTTATACTATTAGGATTTTTTTTTATATTTAAGTAGAGTATTATTTCAGGTATTTACTTTACTTATTTCTATGTCTTTCTGAGTAACTGCAAAAAGCCAGCCGGTTATCTTAGTCGGATTTATCTCCGTAAAACCTAGTATAAGTCGGCACTCTCTCTTCCTGTGCCGGATATTGCTGAGCTCCGCTGTACAGACTACGTACCTTTCGTAGGATTTTTTAAGAATTATTTTACAGCCCTGTATACGAGTCCTTTAGAGCCTATCTTTAGTTTTTCATTTTTTTGATCCAAACCTAAAAAGTTTCAATCAAAGGGTGGTTTAGGTCCTTTGGTTGCTTCAAGGGAGCTTCTGGCGACAATCTATACGAGTCCACTGGTTTACCCGATTGTGGCTGATAGCGCCTCAAGACTCCCACCAAATAAATATCACTACAGCCGTGGTACTGTGAGTGTCCACTTTAACTATTTCACATTTGTACATCAGCATGAGCGTTTGTAACACCAAAATACACCAATTGCACATTAAGTTAAGTCCACTAGAATCAATTTGCTAAATACATAAATTAAAGCAAATCCCAACTGAACCCCTTAAATTCCCGCCAACAAAAAACCTCGTAAGATTTTAAAGTAGAAATGACCGTCAAAAAGCCAAGAGTCAAAATCATTCATATATGATATAATATAATCGTTGAAATTAAGTGGATTTTGACAGGGCGTTTATTGCCAAAATTGCATAAGATCTATATGCAATATATTGCAAAGAACAAGCTGTAAACCCAATTTTAAGAAGTTGAATTTGTTTACTCTACCATCTATTTACATCTATGAAATGTGTCATTTTGTAAAAACACATGAAGATTTATTTAAAAGAAAATGTGAGGTTATTATTCCTAACCGTGGGTGAGAGATAACCTAATGAACTCGTGTTGCCTAGAATGTACATACAGGGTGACTTTTTAAACACCAGCCAAATTTTTGGAGCAAGTTCAGTCCATGATACTGAACTTTCTATAAAAAAAGTTACTAAAATTGATAAAAAATTTTCGTCCTCCCATACAAAATCCGTTTGGCTGAACGCTGATTTGTATGGGAACGTGAATTTTTATTTTAGTTTTTCTTTAATTGTTTTTATGGAAAGTAATTCAGTATCATGGACTGAACTTGCTCCATAAATTTGGCTGGTGGATAAGAAGTCAGCCTGTATACAGCCCTTTGAAAGCTATTTATATCTAAAGCAAGATGCCCGATGCCTTTGAAAAATTACCTTAAAAATTATTCAAGACGAGATTACGTAAATTTTTGATAGATAAATGCTATTATTCAGGAGTATTTAGCATTTGAAAATTGACAAATAAGAAAATTAAATAGTTAATGCCTGAATATTTTTTTAAATAAAATGTAGAATAATTGATTGACGGTGGCGGAAAAAAAATAACCCAAATGGGTTCAATTTTTTATATAAATTAATGTTTGTTGTTTTTAATATTAGTTTTACATTTAATTTATTGTTGTTATATTTAGTTTTAACTATATATTTTTAAAATAAATGTTTGAACATAACAATCGGCAAATTTCAAAAAATAAAATCGTTCATTTACTCGATAAAAAAATTTAACAAAATAATAATTTAAAGGAAAATAAAAGGTTTTGCATGAAATCTGAAATCATAGATACATACATATCTATATCTGTGCGTGAAATGGTGAAATGTGTAAAACTTTTATAATATTGACATTTATAGTAACCACCATCTATGCATGTACGTACATCCACATTTGTTGCAAATAAAAATATGTTTATGTATATCATACATTTTAAAAAAATACAACTAAAATGATAACTTATTTTTTTAAAGTCTGTTGAAAAACTATTCAAAATAGAAAGCTTTTATCCAACTTCAGCACCAATAATTAATTAATAAAGAGCCTCCATTACTTTTATTTCTATTGAGTGGGACGCGTGACAACGCCGGATTCACTGGACTATTGTCCTATAATGCCCAATTTGTAGGCTTTTATTGAACTAAATAACAATAGGCTAACGGAATTTTCTTCTTTTTTATACTTTAATCGCATTGTGGTACTTACGGCCACACTCAATTCATTAGCGAGGTTGTAAACTTATTTATTTAATGTGTGATTTGTCCCTATATATTTGACCGAGTTTTAACTTGTATTACGGGATACTACTAACTCAACGATACTATATTTTATAATAAATACGTATTTAGATAAACACCCAAGACCAATTACACCATAACAGAAAAAAAAAACAAAAATGCTACGACCCTTAAACTCGTATGAGCCATGGTACAATGCCGTACCATTGTACAGATTTATTGACATAGTTAAATTGATGAATAGGCATGTTTGCTGTAAAAGTAAATACCGCAACTGACGCCAAACAACCGACGCGGGAACACTCGCATCAGTAGGTCTACGCGACGGCAAACAGAGCTGGGTGTCAGTGTGTGTTTCTTTGCGTAGTCAGCAAATACAAATAAGACTATACTATACATACTTAGGTACTTCAACTACTTTTAGAGTAAGCGAGTATTTTAAATAACAAGTTTGTTTGTGAGACAAATTAAAAAACCCCTGACTTTCAAGCGTTCAAAAAAGGAAAGACTTAATGAATATAAGTTTGCCATACGAGCAAGATTTGAACCGGCGAGCAAGTTTTCCTACATATAGAACTTTTTTTTATTTATTTAATCTTTATTGCACAATAAAATGAATGTACAAGTAGCGGACCTAATGCTATATGGCATTCTCTCCCGGTCTACCATTAGACCAAGCAGAAAATATGTGTGGCTGGCGTAATAAAATTCACAAAAATAAGCAAACTTAATATAAATAAAATATATATAATCAAAAACACATATACTTTTAAACATATAATAACTATACATATATAAATACTAATAAATATAATCAGGATGACTGGGACTAGGGCTGCTGGAGGGCAAAGACTCCGGAAGGGCATTCCATAGCCGGATAGCCTGGACTTGAAAAGACTTGCCCATGAACCTTTCTATTCCTACTAAAATCACCATGAAAAGTAGTAATGCTATTTTTGCATCTCATGAGATGATAATAGAGACACCGGAAAGTACCAAGTTATTTTTTCCCGAGATAAAGTTTCACAGTAATGCAACGTAGTCGCAGGTAAAAGCTATAGTTCTTAATAAGTGTATTAAATACTTCGTACTTACGAGTAGCTACTATTGAGCTACTACAATTAATAAGAGAGTTGGGTAGTTCTAGGTAACTTTGGTCAGAGGGACACGTCGAGTAATGAAACTGAACACTCGAAAAGATAAATCGAAAGCAATAAAGAAGTTTCGGGTGAAACTCGAGCGTGTGTCATATCACTAATTAACAAAGAAAACATATCAAAGACAATAATGTTTTCTTCATGAGAGACAACTGTATACAGCGGAGACGAGAATGTTAAGATGCGTGTTATCGGGAGTTTACTATGAACAGAAAAGCTGAGAAGCAAAAGACACGGCTGGTATGGACATGTAATGAACAGGAACAGGATAAGGATGCAATATTTAAAGGTTACTGGATATAGGACCAGAGGAAGGCCAAAAAGGTGGATAGTATGGATAAATAAAAAGAATATGTCAAGTACTAATATATCTTTAATGTAATACCTAACAATAAGTGTCAATATTTTTTTTTATGTAATACCTATAATGTCGTACAAGAGGGAAGGCCTTGGCTTAGCAGTGGGACAGTATAGGCACAGAATACATAAGGGTACAAAGTATAGGCTAATAAAAAATAAAATACCTATAATGACGTAAGTATGTGTTTACAACATAATATTAGCAACATTGGTAACATGCTAGTCCGCCACTCTGCAGGTTCTGGGTTCGATTCCCAGCCAGGGCAAGGTAGAAAATGGTATTTTTAGAATCCTAGGTCTTGGTGTTTTCTATATATGTATTTATTATAAAATATAGTTGAGTTAGAATCCCATAACACAAGTTTAAACTTACTTTTGGGCTAGCTCAATTAGTGTTATTTTCCCTTATATATTTATTATTATTTATTTATTTATTAGCACGTGAGTCATTACATTAGTTGCCTCTTCCAAATTTAGCGAACCCTCCGAAAATTATTGTGCTCTCTTTGCTCTCATCTCAAGTTGCCACTCGATTTTTCGTGGAAACGTAACGAATGTGACAACAGCCACTTTACCGCACTGCCTTCCCGATATTTATGCTAAAAGCATTCAGCACTCTCTACAACTTTGAAAAATAAGTTTTACCATCTATCAAATATTGTTTTTGGAGTTCCAGATATAGTTATATGATAATATAGTATAAAATGGCCAAAAACTTTTTAAAAACAAGCTATTATTATTACTTGTTAATAAAATAAAATAAAAGAATATTTAATTCTGATAAGAAACATACAATTTTATAGGTACATAACCTTTGACAATCATTAACTTTCTTCGTCTACGTCAAAATAATGTCATACATAACGTACACAATTAACAAAACTAACAATCTCAATAAAATGTATTTAAATACTAGCTTTTGCCCGCGGCTTTACTCGCGTATCTCACGGGAACATTACTTTTTTCCAGGATGAAAGGTACCCTATGTCCTTCTCAGTACTCGTAGTAACTATGTGTATGCGAATTTTCAAGAAGATTGGTTTAGTAAATAAAACGTGAAGAGGTAACAAACAAACAAATAAACAAACAAACAAACAAATATACAAACTCACTTTCGCATTTATAATATTAGTTGGGATTGGGATTGGGATGGGATGAGATAAGCGTGTTAGTGTTCTTTATTTCTAACCGTCAATATGTAACACCTTAAGCCGGGTCCAGACGGGTGTAACGTGTAATGTAATCTAATGAGTAATGTAACGCGAATTCTGTGTGTGGACGGAACTACGAGCATTACATGTAACGCTCGCGCCGGCGCTCGCGCTCATCCATCGGCTGTCGGTTTTTGCGCGAACACAAAGGTACTCGTGGTGCTGGTTTGGACGGCGTTCGTGACAGTTGTGTCGTTTGGACGTTCATGTCATGACGTGGAGTGACGAAGAATAGCTTGAAGTTGAAGATTATATGATGTACAACCTGTTATTTGGAATCCAAAATACCCGGAGTACTTAAAAAATATCTAAAAACGATACCTGGAATGATATTGCTAACACGAATTTCCTATTCGGTATGTTCGTAGCAACTGATTGGAACAGTTCAAAAAACAAGATTCGCGTACATGATTCGCAATGAGTTCGCGTGCCGTCCACACTGTCGACGCTAAATTACACGTAATCTTACATTAAATGTTACACCCGTCTGGACCCGGCTTATCAAAAATAATGAGATTGTTATTTTTGTTAATTACGAGTATGTACGTTATGAGATTATTTTGACGTAGACGAAGAAAGGTTATGATCATTAAAAGATATGTAAGTATCTATAAAATTGTATATTTCTTATCAGAATTAAATTATTTTTAACTTTTTAGTTCATTACTATTTTCACGTTTCGCTTTTTATTGGCCGAGCGAGCGAAGCGCCTCAGTTTCGAGACTAGCCAAAAAATGCTTTTGTCCGTCTGTCTGTTTTCGCGATCGATTTTGACGAGAATTGACACACAAGTTCTGATTTATTCATTATTTTAGTCGATCGCGATTTTTGATTGGGGAGATAGGGGAGGGAGTTTGGTGTAGCGTTATTTATCGACGGATTTCAATAAAGTTTAAGAAGCACACTAAGGACTTCATTCTATACAAGATGTTGTAAAAAAAAACAAAAGAAGGAAGTGGAAGGGGCAAACAAGGGGAAGTTTCCTATAGCGTTATGCATGAACGTATTTCAATAATATTTTTTTTCGGAAAATTAATACTTACCTACAAATTACAAGGATAAAATTTGTCGCTGTAGCCATACTACCCCGGCAGGTCCGCTAGCATGGCAGCGGCGTCAACGTTTATCGAGGGCTATCAGCTATAGCTATCATGCTCTACGCAATAATAACGAGCGAGATCTAACTAGTCTGACGAGCGGTATAAACTTTATATAAGTATGGCTTATCTACGGTACCAGCTACGTGTTAACTAACGCACTCGAAAAGAAAGACAATAAAATACTTACTTGTAAGGTAAATGTTCATCTATTACTGTAAGTAAACTTCCCTGGATCGTAAGTACAAAAGCATGTCGTGTACTAACTTCATAATTCGGCTCTCGAACTCGCAACAAGGTAACGAAAGGCTAACTTTGTGCAACTTCTTTACGACTACCCAAAGTGCATGTAATGCTATAAAGCTTAAAGAAAAGGCTCTTTTTATAGTAAGTAACTATTACCCGTGGCTTCGCCCGCGTTTGTGTAATTACATTACCTACTCTGTGATGAAGGGAGCCTTTTAAATCTATACTAATATTATAAAGCGGAAGAGTTTGTTTGTTTGTTTAAACGCGCTAATCTCAGGAACTAATGGTCCGATTTAAAAATTCTTTTTTTGTTGTGTAGTCCATTTATAGAGGAAGGCTTTAGGCTATATAACATTACGTTCCGACAACCACGCGAACGAAGTCGCGGGCACAGCTAGTACAATATAAAGTGAGCAGATGCCTAAGCCTAACTAACATAACGTATGGCAATCAAACGGTATTTATTTACATTTAGAATTCTTATTATGTTACATTATTGCAATTTTCATAAGTATCTCTATTGTTTTTTTTTAAATAAAATACTCGGTTAATTTGAACGCCGTAGAATATACTATATAAGTATATATAATAATAAGAATATAGTATCATGGAAAGTACTCCTTAAGCGAGATAAAAAATACATATTCGCTGTAATGTCATGTGTATATAATAAAAACGGAAGATACCAGCCAACAAATGCATACCGAAAATCTCTTAAGGTGAAGTGGTAGCATAAGTGGCGCCCACATTTAAAATAAATTGTTTTAAACTAAATATGGTGATATTTAAAAATTTCCGTCTAGTTTAAAAACGTTTTAATAATTGTGTTAGTAATAACATGTTAGTAATAATTTCAAAGTTTATTCATTAAATAGTTTGAGGGTTTTAAACAATTTATTTCAAACAATGGCGCCACTTATAATACCATTTCATCTTAAGTGAATGTGAATGAAACCACCTGCTACCGGGCTCGTGGCCGGTGAGCCGAGGCTAGCGGTTGCTAGCGGCCACGTGTATAGTAAATTCAGTAGGTTAGCCATTTATTAGAAAAAAAATGGGTATTTAAAATTACTTATGGATAAAGAATTTTTAAATGAGTTAAATATGGTTTCCGGCAGAGTATAATAGGACCACCCAGGTCTTTCCGTGGATGTCGTAGAAGGCGACTTAGGAAACACAAGCTAAACAAAGCTTATAATATAAACATCAATGAGACCTCTCCAACCCGTCTAGCGTGGAGAGTGTAGACCAAATCCTCTGCCTGTTCTGGCTAAGTACGGCTCTGGTAATACAGAGAGGGTCGTGCTCCTGCAGTGAAGACTAAAAAAGACCTGATGATGATGAAAATGAGTTCAGTAGTTTAATTAGAACAAACAAACAAACCATAGGAACCATGGAAGTATCATCATCATTGTCCACTGCTGGACATAGGCCTCTCCCAGGGATTTCCAAAATGTCTGATCTAGAGCGGCCTGCGTCCAGCGCTTTCTAGCGACCTTAGTCAGATCGTCTGACCACCGTGGGTGGGTGTCCTACGCTTCACTTGCCAGTTCGTGGTCGCCATTCGAGAACCTTTCGTTCGTCGTGCTATGTGTCCCGCCCACTTCAATGAGCTAATCCGAATGGAAGTATGAGGAGTACTAAATCACAGCTGCTATGGCAGCTCAACATTATACAGCCATACATTATACAGTGGAGCTCTCATAATGGAGAGACGTGTAATCACGGCTGACGTCCTCTGACAGTGTAATCAGACGTAATCCAGTGTGTGGTGTTAACTGAGTGACGTGTGCAAGCGGGATGACGTCACGACAGGCGAGCCACCTGAGACGGGAAATGAGGCCACAGACAATGGTGTGGTGGGAACATCATAACAACGTATTCTCAGTCCATATAATCTCTAATTTTAATATCAATGTTATTTGAAGTAGTTGTAGTTTCAATTGGTCAGTTCAGTTGGCCCAATTGGAACATTTTTTCCCAAAATAAAATATATGATTAAGGCCGTACTTGAATTTTCCGGGGTCCAGTGCTGCCCCCATTTAAAATAAATCATTTCAAAGAAAACGGAGACATCATTTAAAATTTTGCAACTACCAAGTCCTAGATAACCCTTTAAAGTATTTTATGAACTACTGTTTACAGTTTATAATGAGAACGTTAAGCTTTACTACGCACGTTAGCCAAAAGTGGCCGTTTTTCGCAATTGTGCGTAGTAAAGCCTAACGTTCTCACTTTAAATTGTAAACAGTAGTTCATAGAATACTTTGAAGGGTTATCTAGGACTTGGTAGTTGCAAAATTTTAAATGATGTCTCCGTTTTCTTTGAAATGATTTATTTTAAATGGGGGCAGCACTGGACTCCGGAAAATTTAGGTACGGCCTTAACTAGTTGGTTAGATTGGAAAAGCCCTTTATTGAGTTCCATTCTGCAACACTAGTTGATCGGTTTATTTGGTCGGAGTGGAAGGTCAGGTAGTAGAATCAATAACAGTGACTTATGAGATATTATAAATATCCCAAAATAATACAGTTATATGAATTAAATTGAATTTAATGACACCTAATGCGCAAATATGTTGTTTTCTCCGATGTTTTTGGGAAAACTATATATTTGAACCTTTTGGGGTAGAAACTTTTGGTCCGTGAGGTCCTTTAGCCCATAATTTATTTAAAATACTATTTAAGGTATCCCATGATCAAAAGGTTGGAAATTATCTGGCACAAAGAATCAGCATTTCCATACAACGTGGCAATGCTGCCAGCCTTTTTGCCACGCTGCCGACGCATAATATCCTAGTGCCTACATAATTTATAATTTTTAGGGCTCCGTACAAAAATGAAAAAACGGAATCCTTATAGGATCACTCGTGCGTCTGTCTGTCTGTTCGTCCGTCTGTCACAGCCAATTTGCTCCGAATCTACTGGACCGAATCAGGTGAAATTTGGTAAAATGTTGTAATTCTATGACCTAAACACATATGTGCAAAGTAAATTTTTTTTTTTTAAATAAGCTTCATTTTCGGGGTACAAATTAGGAAATAAAAAAAAAGATTTGCAAACCTTACTGTGTCAAATATCAAATGAAAGGGCTCGTTATGAGGATTTCAAATATATTTTTGTTATTATTGTAAAATTAATAGTTTTGATTTTATTCATGAAAGAAGGCAAAAATTTACCATCCCCCCCCCCCCCCTGATCTCCGAAACTAATGAGCCTAAAATTTTGAAAAAAATACAAAATATAGTTCATTGCTTGTAGATTACAGAAAAACCTATAAGTATTCAATCAATTGTACGGAACCCTAACCACGCGAGTTTAACTCGCACTTGGCCGGTTTATTTTAGCTTTGGTTTTAGTCCATACATAGTTTTACTTTATCTAAATTATATTTTTTAATGACACCTACTCGTGTCGTCATGTGTTTTTACCCAACTATGGCGAAGACAAAAGGAGGGTTATGTGTTTCGCTGCACGCTTCTATGTGTGTTCATCTGTTTCCTCGTATCTTCTATGATATCCATGGTACCTTGACAAATAAGGTATCGTTGGAAAAGTCTAGGCTGTCCGCTGGTTATAGGCTATATGACGCCACAGTAAATTCAATATTGCCACTTCTATAGGCCATAAAGTAATATTTAACGAATCTAACTCAGATTAAAGAAAGGTCATCTAACGACACCCTCAAGCTAAATCCATCAAGCTGTTTAGGCTGCAGAGCGCAGTCGGGTAAAAAAAAAGACGGGTTGCACTCCGGGAGTGCCGGCAGAAGTGAAAACTTGAATATTAACGTTGTGCATTTTTGGAATGGTTAGGGGATAATTTTGCACGAATTGCTTTAATTATCAGTATAAAAGTACTATCATTTATGTGGTAGAATACAATATTTATTTATTGCGCTATCGTACACAAACATGACAATTTATATTGCATTAAAAAGTTTATCTTTCAGCTAAACGAAACAGCAGGCACAGGCATACATTTTCGCCGCGCCGTAGGGGGGTACTTCCTCTCCTACGCCGCGCCGGCTGTCTACTCTCCATCCGTCTTACGAATTTTCGATCAGAACACGTGTCCTCACGCGAGTTTAACATTTTTTACCCATTACAAAAAAGTGCACAACGCCGCTAAAGAAGTTTTCACTTCAAAAATTGATACCTAATAATACCGAATAATAAAAAACATAAAGAAAATAGTTTTTGTTAAATACAGCACAATTCCTAATGACCTGCATGAAATCCGTGTCTATTTCGTCACGTACTCAAAAATCCCGAGAGAAATCGACGAGGTAGGCAAAACACTGTGTTGCAGCGCATATTCAAATATTCGATTTACAAGTTGGCAACACTTCCCATGTTTACGCATGTGTTTCAATTTCCAGCGCGCTTACCAGCTGATTGCGAGGAACGAAGAAAAAAGTTAACGGAGATCAAGGAGCTGAGAACACCCATGGACAATTCTTTACGGAAACATGTCTTATACGCATGGTTTATGGGATAATTACTTTGTAATAATAATAAATGATAGATAGCTTACTATTAAAGGAAAGTACCTACCTACTAGGTACTATTGGTACTACGAGAAATACTTTAAACAACGTAAACATTAAATTGCTAGGAAGCAGGTTTGGGATTTGTAGTGACACAGATCCTTACCAAGATATTACTGTATTTTAAGATCAGACAAGCATTTAAAATAAATTATATTCCTACTGATATTAAGAAAGAAATATTTTCCGTTTAAAGTTCGATAATAACACGAACGAAAATTTACTCTTCTTATGAATTATCATTTGAGTCTATAAAAACTCCATAAATATCTATGTACTTTCTCTCACATCTCAGCGTAGTTCCAGTTGTCTTTTCAGCTGTACTTTGCACGGTCTTGAGCATCCTTTGTTATAAGACCGTTGGCACGCATAATATCATCCTTGATGAAGTCAAGTCAGCATTTCTTGAATCTACCACGTCTGCCAGAGCCCAGAAGAAACAGCATGGCATTTGTTTCCCACGTAACATAAATTTCCGGTTTCCGGAAGACATGACCGTACCAGCGTAGGCGGCTTTCTTGCAGTTTGTCTCCTATGTCACGGACATGAATGCTGTCGCGAATACGAGCGATCCTCGTGCAGACTCTCCGCGAGACTTCGCACATCCAGCGTAATATTTTCATCCCCATGACATGCAGTTCCTTGTGCAGCTCAAGCAAAGGCTGGATAGATTTTTAGTCCCCTCTGACCTTTCCAATATCCACTCAACACAGTCCTATTTTGTTTGTTTTATCTTCTATCTATCTATCAATCTACTAGCCCTTTATCCTGAGCTCAGGTTGTTTTAATTTCTTTCTCTTCCCTATAAGGTCTCTGAGCTCAGTGTGCCTCCTGGCAAAGGCCTCCTCTAACCATTTCCATTGTTCTCTATCTCTTGCAAATCTGAAGGAAGGCAATTCACAAGATGGAAAGATGAATTTAAGTTGACAGCGGGTCCAAATTGAAAAAGAGTCGCAAGAGACAGCAGATCTTGGTAGTTCCTAAAGTTTAACGTCATAAACTGTATCTCTCGCAAAAGATAACAACGCTTAGATAACATTAACTCTAATTACAAACAAAAGCATATGCTTCAAAGGAAATATTACAAATAATATTCATGCCGACAACTCGTCTTTGTTACAGCTCCTTGGGGAAAACTAAAAAAAGTTTCACAACAGAGCGGAAGGTTCCGTTCCGAGGCGAACAGAAAAGATGCATTAAAATTCACTTTGGCTGACGAACGTTTCTTATGCGATTAATGAATCAGTTTGAGTACAATGTGGCTAAGAAGCCAAGTTGGCTCGCCGCCTGCAAAATGTACGGTAATTTACATTTGTTTAGGGAGTTAGCTTAGAACAGCGTGTGCTGAGACATTATCATTTTAATTACATGTCTGAAACGTGATCAAGTAGACTAGATCCTATCTTAGGTTGGGGTCTTCAATGCTGGTCTGGGAGAAAAGATAAACGTAGAATGTACCAGCTGCTTCTCCTTCAGCGCAGTTCGTCGAAGTCGATCGAGGAAATGGATGAGAATGAAAACAATACTTTTGTAGGATTTGAACTTCCTATTTAACCTACATAGGTACATAAAATTTATTTTTATAACGTACTAGTAGTGTAATATCAACTTATTATTATCGTTATGTTAAACGCAAGTTATTGTTTTACATTGGTTTTATTCTTCTCAATATGATCAGATTTGCTGGTAAACAACGAGAAAGATCAAATGTTGAGATTGCTATACATACATTTTAGCTTTCTCTACATAACTTGACACCCTCTCTCTCTCATCTCAGCGTATTCCCAGTTGCATCCTCAGCCATAATGCTGCGAAGCCCTGGGTCCGGCTTTTTATTCTCCAGTTTGCACGGTCTTCAACATCCTTGGTTGTAACACTACTGTCACGCATATCAACCTTGACGACGTCAAGTCAACATTTCTTGGATCTCTACATACCGACTTGACATCCATTTACATCTAAATTCCTTTGTCGATGAAATCGACAACCACACCATAACCACTGGTATGACTCTCCATTGATTCAGAGTAATATATATACCTACTACTACTACAAACGAAACAATTTATCTGTACACACGTCGATGTGTGAGTTTTATACTTAGGGTCACACCGCAGAATTATTTTAATACTTACCTACTAACGAGTTCGACATATTTACGATTATATTTTTCCACACCGGAAGATTTGCGAACACTATGACGTAAAAAATATTCTGTTTTATATGTATTAAATGTTACAGAAAAGTCGGAAACAGCTACGTAATATCACTTCACAAATATTTTTCATTATGTCCATTGTCCATTTCACCTATAGTTCACTTTACTGATTATTATTGAGTCATTTATAATGTAACGCACTACTTTCACTATTGTAATATAGTAATTTGCATATTCGGCGCAAAACTATACGGTAATTATATGAATAAATTCAATAAAAATAAACAAATGTTTATCACGCTTACACACAGCATGTCAAGTTGTCATTGTCAACAATGGCATTTAGCACTATAACCCGCGGAAATCTAGATGGCATCTGCGTGTATGTGATTACCTGTGAGCGAGGAGCCTATGTAACATTACCGGATTGCTTATTAGCAATCCGGTAATGTTACAATCTCGCTCTTGTGTATCTCCCGCCAATGCGGGAGAGCGAGAAGGGTATATATATCAAGATGGTTGCTGGGTAATAACGTGAAATTATATTGTTGCTTTGCTTACCTGTTTTCATCATTTGGAAATGTATGAAATATACGTTCTTTAGAGTATTGGGTGGATAAACAATTATTATACGCGCACCTTCTCACCATGATGGTTACTATTGGTTGACAGTTCTCAAGACAACATACGTCGCGTATTGCGTGCGGCTAGTAATTAAACCCTGGAGCCGTCAAAGCTCACAAAGTGCGGGGGAGAGGTGCGGGGACGCCAATTTGCGGGAGACGCTGTGAGATACCATTCTGTTTGACTCTTATGTATTCTGTGCCATAACGTAATATTGAACTTGGCTCCCATTTTCACAATTACTTATGGTGGCAAAGAGACTTTCTTAATCACAAAATATGTTTACTTAAAAGGTTAAAATTTTTTACCTAAAATTTCGTCTACCTACATTACATTTTTTGAGGCAAAAAAATTTCAGATATACAATACGAAATAAAATATTCCATTTGTTCTCATTCTATCCTTCGTGTACCTTTTGTCCTAATGCATAATCACACTTTGAATCAGTCTGCGAAATAGAATTTTGCTTTAAATACATTGTATATACAAACTAGATAAGCAATGAGGGCTATAAAACGCCAGGACTGGACGGGAGTATTTATTTATTCTATCATACTTTATTTTCTTTTTTTAAATGACTCCTAAACACTCCGACTCTCTCACTCACCAAATGAAGCATAGAAGCGGTGAAGCTACTACTCAGACGTTGATTTTCTGTGTGTGTTATCACAATATAATAAGATTAATATGTAAAGCTTGCGAACGAGTGCCAAATCCAATTTACAGAAATAAGTTACACTGAGTAGTATTAAAAAAAACAATAAACTGCTATACCTAGGCAGTAAAGAAGCAAATCAGAAATCACAAAATATTCTGATTCTATCCAGCACGCTGTATCTAGCTAAATATAAGGTTTCAGTGAATTAGGCCCACAGGCGCCGTAAATAAGCCCTGTTGGGAGAGGTGTGAAGAAAAACAGAGAGCCGACCACGCCACCCCGGGGTACTATTAATGAATTGGCCTAAGAGTTAGAACCCCTGAAACTAATAAATATCGCACGATAAAAACATCTTTTTGAGAGCAATAATGGACGAATGGAAATATAGGATCTAGGTATATTATAGTATTGTGGCAAAAGGTTTTAGAGCTACAATCATCATCAACTCAGCCGCATGACGTCCATAGCTGGACAATAACCATATCAGCAATTTGATTAACAATAGATAATAAATAGGTAATGTAAATTTATAGTAGGAACCTAGTAAAAAAACTGGAATAACAACTTCATAATTCAGTAGCAAATGACGTTTAGGTATTATAACAGCATCCGCAGCAGAGCGGTCCAAAAATGCCGCAAATATGTAGTTTTCTCCGATGTTTACGGAGAAAACTACATATTTGAACCTTTTGGGGTACAAACTTTTGGTCCGTGAGGTCCTTCAGCCCATAATTTATTTAAAATACTTATCATAAAGACTATTCGAGGTATCCCATGACCAAAAGAATGAATCAGCATTGCCATAAAACGTGGCAATTCTGCCAGCCTTTTGGTCACGCTGCCGAGGGGTAATATGTTAATGGGACTACACAATTTTTTACTTTTTTAATTTCAGTTTTAGTCCATAGATACATAGTTTTAATTTATCTAAATTATATTATCTTGTTTTAATTTAAATTTTAATTTAACGAATAAACATTTTTATTCGCCAAGAATTTTACAAATTGCGGGAGGCCCTGGGCCTGATTATAAAGCGCGCAGACCCCAAAGGCAGAAGCTAGGTGAGCGTCAGAGATAATAGGTACTTACCCGAAATAAAACAGAGCTAAGTTAATAGGTCTTTAGCATGGAGATGACAGCCCCGACTCCCTAGGGTGTAGAGGATTTTGATCAGTGGCGTAACGTGGGTGAAGTCGCATTTACCCCAATTAGGGGGAAGGGGGGGGGGCAGGGAGAGGTGCAAATAGGAGTCTAGTCATTTTACAAGACGCGGCAAAATCTAAATATAGACGAGGGGGGTGCAAATAGCAAATCATAATTTCAGCCACATAACGTCCACAGCTACCTTAGTCAGATCGTCTGACCACCGTGGGTGGGTGTCCTACGCTTCGCTTGCCAGTTCGTGGTCACCATAGGAGCACCTTTTTGCCCCATCGGCCATTGGTTCGTCGCGCTGTGTCCCGCCCACTGCCACTTCAACGAGCTAATCCACCGGGCTATATCAGTGACTTTTGTTCTCCTACGAATTTCCTCATTTCTGATTCGATAACGTAAAGGGTCACCGAGCTTACATAGACCTCTCCATAGAGACCTAGCGACCTAGTGAGACATAGCAAATAAAAAGAGTTTTTTAGGGTTACGTACCCAAAGGGTGCAAACGGGACCCTATTACTGAGACTCCGCTGTCTGTCCGTCTGTCCGTCTGTCTGTCCGTCTGTCTTTCCGTCTGTCTGTCTGTCTATCCGTCTGTCACAGGGCTCTATCTCTTGAACCGTAATAGCTAGACACTTGAAATTTTCACCGATTATGTATTACTGTGGCCGCTATAACAACAAATAAAAAAAATAAAAAAAATTAAAGGGGTCGTCATAAAAGAAACGTGTTTTTGAGCGTTTTTAACTAGATCTTTATAATGGAATTACCTAGACACTTGAAATTTTCACCGATTATGTATTACTATGACCACTATAACAACAAATACTGAAAATAAGATAGAGTTATAAATTAAAGGGGGTCGTCATACAAGAAACGTGTTTCTTCAGCACTTTAATCACGGAGGTACGGAACCCTTCATGTACGAGTCCGACTCGCACTTGCCCGTTTGTTTTATTCAGAAGCGAGGAAGATAATATTACTAGGCGATGCGGCTAGCGACCCATCCATCGACTCCTTTTTTCCACCTTCTTGCCCACCATCACGCTTAAAATGGCCTTTGGGTTCTGTCTGCCCCAATAGGGAAAAAGACGTGATAGTGTATAATATTGTTAAGGCCGTACCTGAATTTTCCGGGGTCCAGTGCTGCCCCCATTTAAAATAAATCATTTCTAAGAAAACAGAGACATCATTTTAAATTTTGCTACTAACAAGTCCTAGATAAGCCTTCAAAGTATTTTATGAACTACTGTTTACAGTTTATAATGAGAACGTTAAGCTTTACTACGCACATTTGCCAAAAGTGGCCGTTTTTCGCAAATGTGCGTAGTAAAGCTACGCATAATTTACAGTTTATAATGAGAACGTTAAGCTTTACTACGCACTTTTGCCAAAAGTGGCCGTTTTTCACAAATGTGCGAAGTAAAGCTTAACGTTCTCACTTTACACTGTAAACAGTAGTTCATAAAATACTTTGAAGGGTTATCTCAGTAGTAGCAAAATTTAAATGATGTCTCTGTTTTCTTTGAAATGATTTATTCAACATGGGGGCAGCACTGGACCCCGGAAAATTTAGGTACGGCCTTAACTACATAAATTTGACAAATATTTTTTTTTTCTTTAACGAAATCTACGCATAATTTATAATGTAAAAGATGTCCTAAAGTTATCTTAACAACAGTATCAAAATATTCCAAAAGCTCAAATATCATTTTCCGTTCATATCTGCTACGCTATATTAAGTTTTTTACGTCCGTCCGCGGCCCTCTGATTTCTGCAGAGAAGATTGAGTCTGTTATCGGCCCGGTATTTACATATTTTGTGCGACCCCAAAGTTTTCTCAAATTCGATTATTCTGAGCTACCTTATTCTATCGATATTGTCCTACGACATCAAATAGATAAACTAAAGAAGTTTATTTTATTTAACCTTATAAAGCTGGCATCAAATAGTTTGACATAAAATCTAATCTCAATTAAATTGCGTGTAATCTTCTTCTGATCAATTAAAAAAAGGCTAAAATTAGTTTGTTTAGACCAAAATTTGACTACAGTGTCCGCCTTCTCGTTGGTAAAGTAATGATAAAATTCAGATTGATCATTCCATAACTGTTATTTATTTACTTCTTTCTTATTATAATCCGAAAATTCGTCTGAGCGAGTCCAACATTATTGTACTGACTTAATTATAATAAACCATCCTAACGAGGCTCCTGAAGTACGGAGCTGAAGATGAACAGTCATGAATTGACACTCATCCATATAAGGTCTACGTCGTCGTCACTAGAAAAACAGATTTTGTATGAATACATTGAAGGAACGTACTATCCCGTGTGGTTCCGGGTTAGAATAGAATAAATAAATACATAATAAATTCTTAATTAACTTAAGGTGAAGACATAAGAGAAACTGTGTAAACGAAGTGATTTTGGGCAAATATTTTGGCTTAAATATAGAACGTGAAGTTTTGAAATATTTACTGATTTGTACAGTTTTTTACAAGTTGGTTAGTACACAAAAAGGATGTAATGGGTGGTACAAATTAGTTTTTTAAACCCTGAGTTCCAAACTAGGCTGGCGCCTGTATTTTGGAATCCAGTGTTCGACCATATTTTTAAAGAGGACATAATGAATGTACAAATTTAGGTGCTTAGGCTAAAAAGACTAACTAGAAAGACAAAAATAATCAAAATAAAAGATAAATAAAAAAATACATCGGTGCATGACCATTGTACAAGCATGAGGCATGTGTGTGTATAGAAGTGGGTGTGATTGTGAGTGTGGCTATGAAGTGCGTCTGTATTTGTGTGTTCCAGGTGAGAAGAAAAACTGCTACCCATCAATATCTAACCTATTTCTAGGTAGCAGCTTCTCTGTGTCGTCATAGTCTTGTATTAACAACCAATTGGTAAGTTTTGTTTTGACCTTGAACTTATTCAGTTTATATATGTTTAAAGTTTTGTTAATTGTTGTGTAGATAATTGAGCTGAAGGAGTTTTTGGCGGGAAGTCAAGGTGTTCGGTTGGGGTTTTCTTTAAATTCACATTGATTTTAGTGGACCTTATAATATGAAATTGGTGTTGTTTGGTCTTATAAATGCTCATGCTCATGAACAATATGTGAAATAGTTAAAGTGGACAGTCATAGTACGGCTGTAGTGATATTTGTTTCGCGGACTGTGTGGGCGTCTTCGGGCGTCGTCCGCCACTCAATCGGCTATGAAAACCAGTGGACTCGTATAGATTTGTCGCCAGAAGCTCCCTTAAAGCAATCAAAGGCCTACACCAACCTTTGATTGTAACTTGCTAGAAAAAAGAATTTCTTACGTTTTATTAACTTGTTCCTGGCTAAATACGCAGTAGCGTCAAGCCATAAATTAAAAAAAAAAAAACTGAAGTCATGAAACTGTCGAGCCGCGAAAAAGGTCCTATGACGTGACGGGGTATGGGACATATTCTAGGAGTTATCCTTTTCAATGGGTCTGGCAGTGGTAGTCTAGTGTGTTTGCGAAGAACAGTTACACAGCAGTTACAGCACATAGAGCTGCCTTACAGAGGCAAGAGTATAAAGCTGATTGGTGGGAAACCGGATGGGTTTGTAGTACATAACTTTGAGCACAGCTCTTTGTGCTCTTTCAACCTTAATGAAATGGGTTTTAGCAGGACATCCCCAAGCTGGCAGGCAATAGGTTAGTACTGAAAGACAGAGCGCGGAGTAGACTAGGTTTAAGGTTTCTGAGTCGGCTGAGTGTCTAAGAGTTTTAAATAGGTGAATTACTTACTCTGGTAGTAAGGGCATCAATATGATAGAACCACTCCATCTCTTCCTATGGATGTCGTAAAAGGCGACTAAAGGACTAAGCACTAACATCTCGTGCTAAAATTGCATTCCCAAGGAGGGTTAACGTCGGGCGGCGGCCGGTTATAGAACTTTTCGCACAAATACATTCCCAAAGAGATTTGACGTCAGGCAGGCAGCCGGTTGTGAAACTATAGCCAAATCATTTAATTCTTGGGTGGCCATTGATATGCATGTTATATGTGGAGAAGAAAAAGCGGGAAAGCGCACCCCGGGCTCCGAAGTAGCACAGCTGAGAATGCAACAGGGAACGCGCTTAGACGAAGAAGAAGACATTGAAGGAACGTACTATGTACTGAAAATAGACTGAATGATAAATTCTACCGAACTTATTAGACAAATATGCGGTATTATGCGAGGGCTTTTCTCCTGTATCCACTTTATTTTGAGTTCTACGAGTTGTTTCGTCTCGTGATATTTTATTCTCTTTATGCTATATTCAATTTCTTTTGGATACTTCACTTTTATTAAAGGAATTCAATATTTGTTTTTTTTTTTTCATTTATTGTCAAACTTCTAAGTTATCTTCGTTTTTACGACAGTTTATGTTATACGTAAGACAATATATTTTTGTTTCATAAAAATTTATTTGTTTAGGTATCTGATTCAAACGTTAAATACTTTTTTAATCATTGGTAACTTTTGTTTTTATAGTAATTTTAATATTATAAATAAATATTACACGTAATGTACACTAAAATTATCGATGTGTAAAAGTGCGAAGGCCTAACTAATTAGTTATTACTGAATAAATATTTGATTCTTTGATTCTTTGATTCTTTGATTCTTTGATTCTTTGATTCTTTGATTCTTTGATTCTTTGATTCTTTGATTCTTTGATTCTTTGATTCTTTGATTCTTTGATTCTTTGATTCTTTGATTATTTGATTCTTTGATTCTTTGATTCTTTGATTCTTTGATTCTTTGATTCTTTGATTCTTTGATTCTTTGATTCTTTGATTCTTTGATTCTTTGATTTTTTGATTGGTTAGGGATCGAACTCAGAACCTCCGAGTGACGGACAAGCGTGGTTACTAATAGGTACGCCACAGAGGTCAGTGCATACAATCAACGCTTTTTTTTACTTACGCCCGATTTTTGTACAACACCCCTTACGGGGAAACAGAGCCTCGAGCCAATAAACCCAATTCCACGTGAAGGTGGAGATGGGCGCGTAGTATGAAAAAGTTAAAAAAAAAAAGTGACGGATTGCTAGCCGCTGTAATATCTGTATTTTTTTTTAGATTTTTCAAAGAAAAGTTATGCTAAATCAGTGTCTGAAAATAAAGGAGCGTGACGTTAGCAAGTGCCAAGGTGTCTGTACGTACCGAGCTAATCCGTTCTAAATCACGGCTTTCCTTTGTGAGGCTGCCAGCGCAAATCAGACGCCAGCCTTTGAGAGCCATTTTAAAAATACAGGTAGTAGGTATACATATACCTACCTATCTGATTGGTTAAAGGGCTTTGACGAAGATCCGCTTCATTAGAACAGCCATTGGTAGATAAAGAGATGATTATTTTTTGGTTCTTGCTTTAGCCTTTTACTTTTCACCCAAGCCTTTTTAAGCGTGATGGTCGGCGAGAAGATGGAAAAAGGAATCAAAATAGTTGATGATTCGATTTTACATTCCTGATGAAGCAGGGCCCTGGAAGACCACCTTCCACCTGGATGACGACGGCCAAAAATAACCTGAAACAAGCTCAGGTGGACACCACCACAGCTCAGGACCGTGCAAAGTGGAAAAGAAGGACAAGGAAGGCCGACCCCAAGTAGATGGGATGGCCCGCATGAACCAATATGCTCAGTCTGCCCTATTACGGATAAAGACGCGAAATGTTTGTTTAATATTTGTATATTAACCGTGTGGTTCCCGGCAGATTAGAATAGGACCACTCCAAGTATTCCCTTGGATGTCGTAGAAGGCGACTTAGGAAACACAAGCTAAACAAAGCTTATAAACATCAATGAGACCTCTCCAACCCGTTTGGCCAGCGTGGAGAGCGTTGGCCAAATCCTCTGACTGCTCTGGTGGTGTAGAGAGGGTCGTGCTCCTGCAGTGGAAACTAAGAAAGACCTCTTCTTCTGCTTATTTAAGAGCTTAGTGGCTCTTGTCGGTGGTAAGAAAGGCCCAACCTTCCCATTTTTCCAACCTGGGCTGAGGTACCAGACTTAGCAGGGCCTGGCAGTAGCCCGACTTACTTAAGTATACCATCGCATATATACACTCAACACTCAGGACAATTCGAAAAATATCATTTTTAAACTTGCCCTGGCTGGGGATCGAACCCAGAACTTCCGAGGGACTAGCGTAATAACCAATACGTCTTAGGAGGTCGTCCAAATTAAGGTGAATATAGAAGCAAATGGCTAGTGCCTGACGATTAGCAATACGGAAATTATCACCATATTTACGAGTTAACAATTTATCCACACTTCAAGGCCATTTGCTTCTATATTCACCTTAAGACAGGTGTCACAGAATCACAATAGGTTTCGAACACTCCACATAATTTTCAGGTCTTCCTCGTCATTCTGACTTAAGTATATGTACATATATGTATCTACATTTTCTGTTCCACGTAGACGAGACTCGTTGTTTTCGGCGAATTTGTAAATACGCCTCCAGTTTTCTGGGAACACTGTCTGGATCTATTTATTTAGTTCTACGAAATTGGATACCTACGTACCGCTATTTTATTTCAAATCTCTGTGAAGACTTACGGGTGTTTTGTAAAATGAATTATTTTCGTTCAGCAGGTGCCTATCAATATAACACGTATTTGGCCATTCCTAGAAGCTACAGGCTACAAAATAAGAATTTTTTGGCACAGCTAAAACAGGCAGGTATTATATAAGATAAATTGACAGGGAGAGAATGCTTTAGCATTAAGTCTACCTATTGTAGCTTTTGGCTCAATAAAGTTACAATAAATAAAAGGACAAATCACACATATAGAGCTCCAAAGTAAATTTCAAACTTGTGTTGCTTTATTTGGCTATTCCTAGTAGCTACAAAATAATAATTTCTTGAAAAAGCTTAAACAGACAGTAATAATTATTTTAGGTAAATAAACGAACAAATTACCCAAGTTGAGCTAGCCCCAAAGTAAGTTTAAAACTTGTGTTACCGGATACTAGCTTAACGGTACTTTATTTTATGATAAATACATAAATAGATAACACCTAGGATGCACGACAATTTGAAAGAAAATGGCCTCATTCATTCATCATTAATAAGTATTACTTACGAGTATTTCTGTAAATTGGATGTGGCACGCGTTCGCAAGCTTTACATGTTTGTGATAACATTGTACTTATAAGGCTTAATATCCTTGTAAACTGACAAAGCCCTTCTGGCGCGTAGGCGACCAATACTGTGCACATGAGTTTCTTTCGGCGTTTCTTCTCAGCAGTGGTCCCATAAAACAAGTTAAAATTTACATTGGCTAGCTCCAGTGTATGTTTGTCCCTAATTAAATAGATTGATCCCATAGAAATTTTAACAAAATTATTAAAAATCGGTTCAATTTGGCTAACAAATCAAAATTCAGGCTGACTTTTTAACCACCAGCCAAATTTTTGGAGCAAGTTCAGTCCATGATACTGAACTATTTTCCATAAAAACAATTAACGAAAAACTAAAATAAAAATTAGCCTTTCCATACAATTTAGCGCTCAGCCAAATGAAGACCCAGGACAATTTGAAAAAGGCCATTTTCCACCTTGCCCTGTCTGGGGATCGAACCCAGAACCTCCGGATTAGCGGTCTAGCGTGTTAACCATTACGTCACGGAGGTCGTCATACATAAAACCACAGAATTTTTTTTTGCTCTTTGATAGATACCTGCGGGGTGGCGTGTTATCTCCGCTTTTATTCGCACTATTTATTAACTCTATTACATTACAACTTCGTGCTTCCTACCACCTATATGCAAATGATCTTCAAATTTACACGCGATCTTCCTTTAAGAACCTTTCTTCTGCGATAAATTGTATCAATAATGACCTCCATCGCATATCTGTCTGGAGCAAAAATCATGGTCTCGCTGTAAACCCTAGTAAAACTCAGGCGATCATTATAGGAGGTTCGTAGTTCTACAGTAGAATTGACTTTGAGGCAATTCCTAAAGTTGTATTTGATGGGGTAATAATGGAATATAGCAAATCCGTGAAAAATCTTGGCGTGTACTTCGATAACACTCTTTCTTGGCGCACTCAGATCTCCGAAGTCAGCAGGAAGATGTTTGCAGCTGCAAGCTCCTTAAGAAAGTTAAATAAATTTCTGCCAATAGATACCAAGATTGCGCTTGCTCACTACTTATTGCTCCCTATCCTTGACTATGCTGACACTTGTTATCTAAATATTACCGAGGAGCAATTGGTCAAGCTTGAACGCCTCCAGAATTTATGTATACGGTTCATATTTGGACTCCGTAAATATGACATGTATATATAAGTACATAATATATTTTTTAATGTTATATATTTTGTATAAGTATTTTTATATCTATTGGTTATTTATTATTTATATTTTAATTTAAACTGCGCCACCTGTTATCTTACTCATATACTTCGCACTCCTTCTCTTTATGGTTGCCTGTAAGAGATTGCTTCGGCGATAAGGCCGCCTCTTGTACCTTATTTATTTATAAGTTCCGTAAACTTTGTAATTTTTATTGTTTTTTATTTGGTGCAATAAAGATTGTAAGAATGTATTGTATTGTATACCTGCAGATGTCGCAACGAAAGAAAAGGTACCTACTTATGTGATATAACCCCACCGTTTTTGCCTGGACGAGGCTCATAGGGGCTGGCTTGGCTCGCAGCCACCGCGGATTAGTATCGATTAACTCCTGATGCAGTTGGGCAGCCAATTGAAAATAAGCCCCTTTGATGGCTTATAAAGCCTATTCATTTAAATTACGAGTAAGTTCATGAATTCGGCCAATTGTTGTTAAGGCCCTCTTTCGTCAATAAAAGTTTAAGAAGAATAAATTATGAAAATGGTATGGTTTGAATGTTTTATTATACGTGTTAATGAAATAACGCAAAACCTCTCAGATGTCGGAGCGATGAGGAAGCAGAATCCAGAGGTGTTTCACGGCCTCGGCAGGGGGGAGGACCGCCTTCAAATAAAGTACAGAAATAAGGCACGAAATCCAAATAACAGCAACATTGTGCTCAGCACATCGCCGGCGATTTGGAGGAGGGCTCTGGATGTCGGGGCCCTCCACGTGGACCTCCAGCGAGTAAGGGTTGCAGACCAGTCCCCCTTGGTGCAGTGCTTGCGCTGCCTGGGCTACGGCCACAGCAGGCGGTTCTGCACGGAGGGGGAGGACGTATGCAGCCCCTGCGGGGGTCCGCATCTGAAGTCGGAGTGTGCTGAGCACAAAGCGGGTAAGACGGCCACCTGCCGTAATTGCAAAAAGGCAGGTGGCGACAGGGTTGACCACAATGCCTTCAGCGGGGACTGTCCGCTGAGGCGGAAGTGGGACGCGATCGCAAGGTCAGCAACAGCGTATTCCTGACCTTGCAATCAGTACAGCGTCATCAATGAGTGGCTATGCCGCTTGTTGCCATAGCACCTCCGGTATATAAAAAAATATTTATGCGCATAAATATTTGTTTATGAATAAAGGTGTGGAAAATGGAACAAAGCGGCATGGCCAAACATCGAGCAGAAGTGGACCGCTGAAGGTATTGTGGGTAGGGGGCAGTGTAATGTTTTTCCTTTCTAAATTTTAACGGTAAATTTTAAAAATTTATTTTTATGATAAATTTAATAAAATTTTTAAATGTAAATAACTCATAAACAAAGGGAAAACACCCCACTGCAAGTAGGTAGTTAGGTAGCCTTTTTTCTGTACTTTTTTTTAATTGTAGGAACGTGTTTGTGGCGGCAGAAATTGTTATCGAAAGGTGGGTCCCCTTTCATTGCGGGGCGTGGGGGGGTACCGGGGGTGGCCTTAGGCCTTTCTCCGGGCTCCGTCTGTCCCGCAATGGACGGGGACGTGTAAAAATTAGCTCGTTTAACTTTCGCGTGTAAAATTTTAGGTAAACGTATCGCGTCCCCGCCCGCGGGCGGCGTGGCCGTTGGTTGGGCGGGACCGATGGACCCGCCAGACCGGACTCTGGGCGTTCCGTAGCGGGCTGGGACGTGATTAACGCTTCGTGAAAAACACACGTTTTTTTCTGTCATCGACTAACGTTTGGTTTTCTTAAGGATGCCAAGCGTTCGTCGTTGGCGGAGGGAAGCGTGTGTTCGTTGAGCGACTAACGTTTGGTTTCTTTTAGAGAGAACAAACGTTATTCGAGCGATTGACGTTTGGACTTTTTCGCGCCGGTAGGTCGTCTAGGTAGGAGAAAGGGAGATGGTCGAATTAGGGCTGATCGGGAGTTGCACCGCGGAATTCAATGCTGGCATTGGATTCCGGAATGCACACCCCGATAAGTTTTGGTTTTTATTTAAAAATTGTTAGTATTCTTTTGGCGTATATTATATATTTACTATTATTATATTTATTCAAAATTTATAGCAAGTAAAATAACCAAGCAACATAGGCCCTGATCATGTCAGGGGGTTCTTTAAAAAAAAAAACCTCTCAGATGGTACCTCAGCCCACACTTTCACTGCTGAAAAATGCAACGTGTGTATTTTTCCAAAGAGGAAAACACATACGGTGCGTTTTCAGCAGTGGAAGTGTTAAAACTGAACAACTTTTGTTCTACAACTTTCACGAAACCCAAAAAAAATCTGATTTTCATACAAATTGATCAGTCAGCAGTTTGTATGAAAATTCAATTTTTTTTTTGGGTTTTGTGAAAGTTTTAGAACAAAAGTTGTTCAGTTTCATGGGCTGAGGCTGAGGTACCATCTGATATGAGAGGTTTTACCGTAGTATATTAACACGTTGTATATGCTGTGTTCATGATGTATTTCCATCGAGCAAAGTTTATCACGCATGCGTGGAAGACCTATCAAAGGTACAAAATAAGTTATGTGGTTTTTGGTTTTTTGGATTTTTTAAACAATAGTGAATACCACTATTTGACTTTGAAATTCGCAGTTATTGGATAAAAGCGCCTTAAAACTAGGTAAGTGCCTAATAATACACCCAAATATGCGGTTTTCCAGTTATCCAAATACTCACGTACACACTATCCCGTCTTTATCCCTAATGGGGCAAGATAGGGCCCTGGGCTGTAAAACCCAAAGGCCACGTTTACCATCCATGCAGCCACGGTGAAATTTCCAAACAAATGGTAATTACCACTCTGTACGAGTATCATTATAGTCTGCTCTGCATCAGTATGACATAGTCAAATCCGGATTGCCAGATTGCCTAGACAAATCTGACACCAGTATTTAATTGAATTAAATTAAATTTTAACATTTATAATACATACATTTAAAAACAATGGATGCAGATTGTGAAGCTTTGTGTTTGATTTGTATTAGAACTGCTGTAACATTAAGGACCATTTACACGGTGCAAGTGTCTTGCCTGTTGCATACAATTAAATTGAAGCAATAGATGACTTGCAAGGTATAAACAAAACGTCAAGAAACTTGCAGTGTGTAAATGGGCCTTTATTAGCCATACAGAAACACTTTGATGTCTGTATCAGTAACGGGGTAGACAGAGCCATATGGCTCAAAGGCCACTTTTAACGTGATGGCAATACCACCGTATATATGTGTAAATAGATTGTCGTAGATACTGTAATCCATGTAATATAATTAAACTCAGCCGTTTTTGGCTGAAGACTCGGGCCTTATTAAAGGCTAGCTTGGCTCGCAGCCATACAGGATTAGTGTATCGATTAACTCCTGATGCAGTTGAGCAGCCAATTGAAAATGCACTGCTTTGGTATGGCTTAAAGCCTATTCATTTGGATAAGCCTTATTCCAATTGTCAAGGCAGTGTTTTAGGGTTCTGTAATAAAATTAATCTTATACTTAACTTTGTTTGCTTTCAGTCATTAATGATACTTTTATTCGTTCATTAGATATGTATGAGACAACGTGTTAATAATGGCTCTAAATACATTATGTAGATAAATTTTAAAGCGTTTTTATAACAGCCCTTGTCGAAATAAATAAAGACTATATAAATAAATATTGTAGTTTTTTGCTTAACGAGCACAAGAGTAAAAAAAACTTTAAATATATCCAGAAAAATAAACAAACGCCTTATAAAAATTTGTAATGCCTAATAGAAAAGATCAGTTGGACAGAAAGGAATCAATGAAGAATTATTGGAAATAGTGGAAGAGAAAAAAGAAGAAAGCATGCTGTGTGATATAGATAATAAGGAGAGGGAAAATGATTGACTACTTAATACGACATATCTTTTTATTTAAAAACTTACTAGGACAGATAAAGAACTTCCAAGAAGACCAAGAAAGAGCTGCTATGGAGACCTACTGAATGAAAATACAGGGGTCTTGTTGTATCAAGCGCTAAAGAGTAAGGCGGAAGACTGATAATTTTGGCGCATACTCCAGCCTAGCCTTATTGGCCTTTTAATAAGAAGAAGAAGACCATTGCTTTGCTAGAACAATTTAAGGTAAGTGTTTTGAGGTTAACTAAATTAACTTTGACATACGAACCGATACTTAGTGCTACGATCAGTAAAGTAGGCTAGACATGAGATAGTTCGTATGCTTGAAATTCCGTAAGTCGAGCAACAAAGGGAACAATTACTTGGCAATTCCACAGCAATATAATCATTTATTAAAGAAATGTTTTAAATCTTTTTTGCATTGCCAAGTCCTTTTATTGTTACTAACTTTTTTCAAAACTATGACAGTTGAAAAAAACTGCGTTGCAATCAATGCGACACTGGCATTTATTAACAATAGTTTTTTGAGGAGATTATTTAATGTACAAAACCGTTTGTCTGTTTGATTTTATGGAGAAAATAAACAATTTTTTACTCAACTTAACTTATCTACTTCCCATTTCTATTTCAAGTCGACTCTTAGAACACTTCATCATGAAATATTTTTTCTAATGCTAAGTAGAAGTAAATGTTTGGCTAAGCAAAGCTACGGAACCTAACAAAAAAAGTATCCAATTCAACTCTTAATCGGCGATCATTAAGTATCTTGGCATTCGATCAAAAAAAAAGTGTAGCAATTAACTGCGATGCAGGAGGAGTAGCCAATTGAATTCTTTAAAAAGAAGTTGTTGGAAGTTAGGCCACGGAATAAAAAAGCTTACAGAAGAATATCTTATCTTGCATTTGGGTCTGCATTGGGAATCACACTGACTGAACCTTTGGGTTATTTTGTACTTACCCTCTTGCCTTACTCACACGCAACGGGATTTCTGAGAAGGACTGCATAAGCTACAGGAAATCACTAGGTGTGTAGTGCCAGTAGTCCTCTTATGAGTAAGAGTTGGAGCACTTCTGTCACCAGCACGGAACAGCGAGAGAAAGCGACGGAACTCTTCAGCACGGCCGGTGCTGAAGTGTTCCGCCGCTCTCTATCGCTCTAGCAAATGACGCTACTGAACAATAGAATAGGATAGCAGCATAGGAAAGTGCTGTACCGTGCTGACAGATGTGTCCCAACCCTAAGACCTCTTCGGATCTGCATATCCTGATGGACATGTATACTTACTACTTATATATTCTAGTCTATACGTTTACCAGCCCAATGGCTGGTACTCAATAGTCGCAGCAACACAAAATGTATCCATTATGAAAGTGCCCCCGTCATGGTTCCCAAGAGTTCATGTCTGCTTTCTATATCCGTTTGTGTTGTGCCACTTGGAAAACTCTTTACCGACCTAAAAAAACAACAACAAGGCCGTACCTAAATTTTCCGGGGTCCAGTGCTGCCCCCATTTTAAATAAATCATTTTAAAGAAAACGGAGACATAATTAAAATTTTGCTACTACCAAGTCCTAGATAACCCTTCAAAGTATTTTATGAACTACTGTTTACAGTTTATAATGAGAACATTAAGCTTTACTACGCACATTAGCTAAAAGTGGCCGTTTTTCGCAAATGTGCGTAGTAAAGCTTAACGTTCTCACTTTAAACTGTAAACAGTAGTTTATAAAATACTTTGAAGGGTTATCTAGGACTTGGTAGTAGCAAAATTGTAAATGATGTCTCCGTTTTCTTTGAAATAATTTATTTAAAATGGGGGCAGCACTGGACCCCGGAAAATATTGGTACGGCCTTAAGTATAAGCTTGTAAAAAATAATTTAAGTTTTCTCTTTTTTAATATGTACATTATTTTACTTACTTTAAATTTACTCAAGAAAATCGTGTCCATGTGGCGTAGTGCCAATAAAGCTGGCCGCATTTCCGCTTTGGATCGCTACACTACGTTGTGCGAAAAAGTAGCCATCCCTTTTGTCACTAACGGCGGAGATCAGTCTTGGAGTTTATCTCTTCAGCATACTTAGCGATCGGAGTACCTATTAAATTGTCACGCAATAGGTATAATAATCTAGGCGGCGCGATTTCTAGTGGAACTTACTCAGTAGATCTACAGGGATAATTACGAAAGCTCGCATCTAGTATGCTCCATAATTTGTGATGTAATTAACCGTCCTGTTTCCTTTTCTTTCTGGCATTCGCTCAAAACGTGATGCAGTTGAGAATCGATTCCGTACTTTTCGATTTGAACTAAAACTTAGGTGCGATCCGTGCGATGCTGCTCAATCGGCTGTTTCTGTGAAGAATGAGTCCGATCCTCACTAGGTGCAACTTATTAATTCGGATTCCGTAGTCCACAAGGAACCCTTATAGTTTCGTCCTGTCCGTTCGTCCGTCCGTTTGTCTGTCCGTCCGGGCTCGTACTCCGCCGCTACTGCACCGATTGTCACGAAAATTGGTAGAGAGATTGATATTAAAGTTCCAAATGTTGTTTTTTAAAATTATCCCATACCACGAAAAGTGAATTTAAAAAATTAAATTGGACTAACCCCAACGTGTGGGGTATCGTTGAAAAGGTCTTTTAAAATGCAACAAAAACTGCTTTAAAACTATGTAGATCAAACCCCCAGTCTTGAGATAATCTAATACAAATTTAAAATTTGAGGTGTCCGCCGACCGTAACTTTTGAAATATTACTAAAATAATTCTTAAAAAAATGTGGTATATACCTCAAAGTATTTACTTTCAATTAAAACTATAGCGGTCTCAGTATCATAGATAGTTATTTTTTAATACGTCATAAATCGTAAACTGCAATTTACCTTTAGAACTTTTATATTGTTTAATTGTTTATTGTGATAAAAACGACTTACATCTATTACATTTATCACACATGCATTATATAAACATAAGATAAAATTAAAAAATAATAATACACAGATACATTAAGCAATAATTTCAATTTCAAAACATTAATAGTCATAAATTATAAATATTTTCATGTCAATACAATTATTATTCATTATTCACTATCGTCACTATCGTAGTCGCGAGTATTGCACCACTGGTCATTCAGGTTTTCACAATAAATCAATAGTGACTTTATAATAGCTGACCAGTTGTCAAAGAAAAAATCTAAATCAGTGTTGGTGCACCGAAGTGCATTGCGGTGCAGATGGCTTAGTGAGCGTACCAAAGGTGACATCGCGCGCGCTGTGGTGTGGCCCCGATCCACGTGGAAAAGGTTAGGCTGCTGACTGCGACCACGTCTGTCTACTCGTCTTTCTCCATATTTGTCTACCGGGAATTCAAGTTCGCTGGGAGCGAGTAACACGCACAAAAGATTGTGTAGCTCCAGACAGTCTACAGACCCCTTCAACACCCTCAAGCAGATGGTGAGTTGGCCGACCATTCGCCTTACTTCCAATGAATTGAAACCAAGATATCCAAGTAAGAATTTCGTAGGATACAAAATATTTTTTTATATAGAGCTCTAAGGAAAGCTTTTTGAACTTTTTCAAGCATAAGGGTATATTTGGCGTGATATGGATTCCATACACATGCACTTGTTTCCAGCTTGCTTCTGACTAGTGAGTTATATAATATTTTGATAACTTGAGGGTTCTGGAAATCCCTGGCATTCCGTAATACAAAACCCAGTCTATGATATGCTTCCTTGGCTAGGCCTTCGACATGGTCATGAAATGTTAGGCCACGGTCGAACATTACTCCCAAATCTTTTACAATATACACTCTTTCTATGTCCTGGTTGTCTAGATTATATATGTTACTTGCTGCTACGGAACCCTTCATGGGCGAGTGGGACTCGCACTTGGCCGCTTTTTTTTCTAAACGTCAAAACAAACTATTCTCTATAAGATTTGTATGAAATATCGGACTGTGACGTCATATAGTTAATTGGAGTCAAATAGTGCTCTTAATATGCGTTTTTCTGCTAAATTTCTGCATTAATAAACTAAAATCACGTTCAAAGTGGATGTGATCAATGACAAGTGACACTATTTTGTGACGTTTTATTCTCTTAACAGTACCAAATAATTTATTTTTGACCCAGGGAACTACCTAATTTGTAGTCATGTACGGTAATTTTCAATTCCGGTAAAGGAAAACATCGTGAGGAAACCTGTGTAATAATGACTGTTGTCTTGTCACTAGATGACAGTCATTGCTACGACTACGATAGATACCTTTAGGGTTGGGACACATCTGTCAGCATGGAACAGCAATTTTCTATGCTGTTATTCTTTTATTTTTATTTATTTTATTTTATTTATTTAATACAACCAACTAACTTTACAGGATAATTCCTAAAGCGTTACGAGTAGAAGGGAACACTATACAAATAATATAGGTAACATGATACACAAACCATAAAACCTACAGAAATTTCTACTAACTAAATAATTATATTATGTATGTAATAATATGTATAATTCTGTATATAACTAATCTCCTACTAAACTAATTACATGTAAGGCCACCTTTGCGAATTCACTTAAAGGGCATGAAAACATGTCCACTTTTTGGTGAATTAGAATAACTGTGGATATAGCTCTCGTGAATGGCATCAGTCATTTACTAGAGCGAGAGAGAGCGACGGAACGCTTCAGCATGGCCGGTGCTGAAGCGTTCCGTCGCTCTCTCTCGCTCTAGCAAATGACGCTTCTGAAGAGAAAGAGAAAAGTGCTGTTCCGTGCTGACAGATGTCCCAACCCTTAGGCAGCTCGAAATATCTGACAACAATGTTTGCTACACACTCGATGAAAACTAAATCTTAAGTTTATACAAGGTATTTAATTTTGGGAGGGAAAGAGGTGGGATATATTCGATTGGGGGCCTCTCATAATGTGCTGCCCTAGGCTTCAGACTACTCAGCCTGCTGGTGAATCCGTCTCAAACTTAGCTCTTTATAAAAATGAATGAACTATTTTTGGACCGTATGTACAAAGTGGAAGGGACATAGGTACCCGTAATAAATTGAACCAGGGGCTGTACTAGATCACTAAAGTATAATGAAATTAAAATAACAGTCAAAAAACCAAAAAAAAAATTGACAGTCCCATACAAATCGCCCGGGCCGCCGCTCTCTTTTGTGTGGAAATGACAAAATTTATTTTTGTTTTTCGGCTGTTATTTTATTTTCATTACATTATAAATATCTAGTATAGACCGTGGTTTGATTTATTACGGGTATGTCCCTTCCACGTTGTATAAGCCCTAGACTTTAACATACGTACCTTGAAACAATCAGACCGTAATGTCGGAGTGTATTATGAGAAAAGTTTCCGAGCTCAGCCGCACTTGGTGAACACAAACACACAGTCGGTCAGCGGCTGAATTAGATATTCTGTCTGTATTTAGTCTGTGTGCCTAAGAGCACTGTCACAAACTTCAAGGAGGTCTTCCTGAACAAGTTTTTTAGGTAGCAAATTAAGTAGGTTTTTTATTAAACTGGCCTATGCCACTAGCAAAGTTTGCATTTTTAATGAATAAAGTCGATTCACCAAATTGTAGAGTATGTGGCTAGAAGATACACAACACTTGCTATTGGACTGTGTACGAAATGAAAGGGAAAGACAGTTACTGTTGAGCAGCCTGAATTTGAATAAATTTGATATTGGCGTTATATCGTGCTTATTGTCGGAGCCATCTTCGGATGGAGCAATTGCGGTATATAAACTAGCAGCGCCTGCGCAACAGTTCCTCTTTTTGATGTAAGCATGTTTAGGTTTGCGATAAGGCTGTTAAGTTTATTAAAACAAAAGCCTTAACAAAAAATTAAAAATAAAAAAAAGTTTCTTTTGACTTGAAAAAAACGGCAATAAAATAAATTAATACAATGATCTTTCATTAAAACTTGTTTTAATCAAAGACAATGATATCTTTTAATCCCTCCGGCCGCTTTGGCAAATGTAATCATAAATGCTACAAAAACAATATAATTAGGTACATACTTTTGTTGTATCTTGCAGTCGGGGTTTTTTTTAATAATTACTTGTATACCTAAGGTAACTAAATGCAAGCATTCACTATTTCTGATTCTTAAATACGGATGAGGACTAAAAAAATATTTCTAGCTCATCAGTTAGAATATTAAAAACTATTGTAGGTATACGTATTTTTTATTTTTTCTGATTAGCAAATAATTACAAAGATACTATCGATCTATATTTAAGAGCTATTTTTTTGTCGGTGTAGTATGAATTCTCCTCTCTCATCTGCCAATTGTTTTACTTCGCTGTCGTACAAATGTACAGCGCATTATATAATATACTAGCTGTGCCCGCGACTTCGTTCGCGTGGTTGTCGGAATGTTATATAGCCTAAAGCCTTCCTCTATAAATGGACTACCCAACAAAAAAAGAATTTTTCAAATCGGACCATTAGTTCCTGAGATTAGCGCGTTAAACAAACAAACAAACAAACTCTTCCGCTTTATAATATTAGTATAGATATAAGTAAATTCCGGATAACGTCACGATCAAGTACGATTTTCACTTGACGGTGACATTAATCACCCGAAACTTCGACGTGTTCTATCTTTATGATTTTTCACTACTTTGATAAACCGAAAAATATGATGATGGACTAAATAAAATACAATTTAGTGTAATATAATACAAGCTGACTTTAATGTGGACGAGGAAGTAAAGTATGTTGTTTGTTTTTCGCGCGAATAAGTGGCCAATACTCGTGTCAGATCTTTCAAGCTGACTGACCCTAAAAGTATCTAACATGATGACTGCCAGCCATTTATTTGCAACCGTGACCAATGTCTTTAGTTTACTCATACTCTGACGACCACGCACCAAAGTGGTTGTTATTTTAAAAGTTTAAATTTTCTAGTTAAAATGTTTCCTAAGCAAGATGGTGCTATTGTTTTTTGATGCCACTGACACTTCTTCAAAGGGCGTCTACGTTTTGAATCTGTATCCCCACGCAAACCTCCCAAAGGACCGAGATAAAAAGACCCGTGAATCCAATAGAGATACAAATAAGTAAAATATCAGCGATGGGTAACATCAAACCAGACATTCATAAGGATAACGATGTCATTAGTGCATGTAACGTAATACGTCGCGCATTCCGAATGAAGGGAATAATTGGCGGCAATTAGACTGAGAGGACGGAGATTAAGCTTTCATTAGCGATCTGCATACTTTCATATCCTGAGATCTATGGATATTTTCTCTTTGTGGAGCCAATTTCTTCTATGCTTGTCTGAGCAGATAAAAGAAAAAACGTAAAATGGCGGACGATTTACGTTTTTTCTGTGCCCGTAGCATGGCACCGGCGACAGCGTTTATCGAGCACTACCATCTATGGCTATCTCACTTTACGTAATAATATCAAGCGGGGTGGCACTAGTCCGCAGCGCGATGTAAACTTTATCTGGGTTTGTCAACGGTGACATGCTACGGGGGCAGTTGCTTATTTTCCTGCGCAGATTATAGAACTCGATCGAAAAAATGATCGAGAATCTGAATCTCATTAACAGGCGATACTGCGAGCAACCCATCACTATTCTTACTAGGTGGAAAAAGAGATAAAAGTCACTTTTAGCGTGGTGATGGCACCATCACACTTAGGGTAAGCATTAAACTCATAAGTATATTTGTGTAGGTAATACACAAATATACTTATGAGTTTAATGTTTTCGGGATACACTTACGCCCAACTCCAAATAGGTTTTATACCTACGTGAGAAACGTAGGCGATGTCAAAAAGGATAGAAATATGTGGTCAGAGATATGGGATATATGTGGTGCTGGATTAGAATTAAAAAAATAAGTGCTCAGAAAAAGTAACAAACAAAAAGGTCAGAGATATGGGATAAAGGTATTACAGAAGGTGACAGAGAAAAGGCAAATATTACAAATCATAGCAAAAAGAAGAGAGAAAATGTTCGGTCATCTACTACGATACGATGCGTTCTTTAAACCATAATTTAAGGAAAAATAGAAGGAAAAAGAGGAGAAGGAAAACCCAGAATAGATTTTTTGATCAAGTAAAAGAAAAATTTCGAGTGAAAATATATAAGGTGGTAAAGAACTTAGAGGAGGAAAGAGAGAAGAGACATATAGAGTAGACCACTCCACCGACAAGAGTACAGCTCTTAATTAGAAGAAGAAGGTTTTGTAATAAATACTTAATGGATAAAGATTCCTAAGGTTTTTGGCGGGATGTCAAGGGGATCGGGGTTTTCTTTAAATTATTTTGCAAATTGATTTTAGTGGACTTTATAATATGAAATTAGTGTCGTTTGGTGTAATAAATTCTCATGCTCATGAACAATATGTGAAATAGTTAAAGTGGACAGTCATAGTACGGCTGTAGTGATATTTGTTTCGCGGACTGTGTGGGCGTCTTCGGGCGTCGTCCGCCACTCAATCGGCTATGAAAACCAGTGGACTTGTATAGATTTGTCGCCAGAAGCTCCCTTAAAGCAATCAAAGGCCTACACCAACCTTTGATTGTAACTTGTTAGGAAAAAATAATTTTCCACGTTTTATTAACTTGTTCCTGGCTAAATACGCAGTAGCATCAAGCCATAATTAATAATAAAAAATAAAAAGATTCCTAAGATATTTCAAACAAGCCCAGACTGGACGCAAAGGGGTTTCAGGTACTTCAGGCTCCGCTATCAGACTAGCAGGTATGATATTATTTTAACCCAATGGGATACCAGCCAGTGCTCGTAAATGAAAAAAGGTTTAATTGTTTTAAACGCACCACTTAATAATTACATTTTACTAAGATAAAAACGGGGCATAGAAATAGGAAACGAGGAAGACCACTAAGAAGATAGGTTGACGACGTCAACGTCGTGGCGGGCAAGGCATGGACAAGAACTGCCAACGACCGCGAATGTTGGAAAATACTGGAGAAGGCCTATGCCTATACGAAGGCAACAGACAACGACGCAGAGGAAGATGAAAACGAAAAGTGCTAAATATAGTTCTATGTAAAAACTGTATTCTTTCTGAAATAAAGGCTTTTATTATTATGTCGGTACGCTTTTAAGCCACGGGTCCATGGGGACCCGGTCCTTTGAGGCATTCATGGGGCCAAAGCAAACATGAAGAGGCCTTTTAGTACCTTTTTATCTAAAAAGTGAGATGGCTGCATCTATGTATTATTATTAACATGAAAACGTTAGTTATATAAAGTATGTTAAGCTTTAGAGCTCTCTCCGTCTCTTCGATTCAATCAAAGAAGATCTCTTACTAGATCAAAATGTTATTGAATTTTCCGTGCCGCAAGCATATTGCAAGATTGAATCCCCATATCTGGTAAGACTGGTAATCCACCGCTTGGATTACACTTCCGCCCCACAGCTGCATTCACTACACGCGTCCGATTGAAACTAACCTTCACTGAATTGGATCTCGAACCAAATGGGTATAAAATTACGATTTTTATATACGGTCTAACAAATTACCTACTTAAACTATTTTAAAACTGAAGTTTACATACTGAACAACATTCCCCAAGAAACATCATCATTTCAGCCGCATAGCATCCACTGCTGGACATAGGCCTCTAATCCCAAGGTTATCCAAAATGACGGATCTAAAGCAGCCTGCATCCAGTGCTTTCCAGCGACCTTAATCAGGTCGTCTGACCACCTTGTGGGTGTGTGTCCTATGCTTCGCTTGCCAAGGAACATACCTATAGCGAAATATGAAAAATATTTTTTGACCGAATATATACCTACTTACAAGACCGATCAGCTGATCCGAGTTTCGATATATATGTGTTCTTACTTGTTGGCCATTTTTTTTATACTTATTGAGATCTTTTAATAACATCAAGCGTCAATTTGTCCTATACCATAGACGACAGACCAAGAATGGACGTGACAACTCTCACCTTATTAGCCGTCGCTCAAATCAGAACTCCATGCAGAATAGTATATTATATGTAAGTATCATATCATATGTAAGTAACATGATAAGTAAAGCTTATAAACATCAATGAGACCTCTATAACCCGCTGGCCAGCGTGGAGAGTGTAGGCCAAATTCTCTGACTGCTCTGGCTAATATATGGCTCTGGTAGTACAGAGAGGGTTGTGCTCCTGCAGGGGAGACTAAAGAATACCTGAATGATGATAATCATATGTCAGCTACTGATATTATTAGTTTATTGTTAATGTAGGCACTGATAATAATCAATGCCTACCTATTTACATTTACAATAAACGTTGTTGAATGTCGTTACCCTCGTATCAATCTTTGAAAACTGAGCGTAATAAAAGTATGCGGTGTTCCCCATCGTTGGACATGCGGAAAGCAGATTCAATATCGGGTCGTGACGATCACTGAATCAAACGTGACGGGAATGTGCAACATTCTCGTCACACGTCTGGCGTCAGTCACTACTCATACTATAGTACTAAGTAGGCTACACAAAGAGCAATAATGTACCTTATGTACCTTTGTGTCTACATACCATCAAGATTGAGTTTTCTTTGAAGTTATTTGGCAGGGATTTTTTTCGTGCAAATATCTTTACTTAAACAATTCGGACAATACTAATGGCAATCCCAACTCAAGTTTTCTTATAAAAGCGGGCGTATTGTCGTGTGCTCAATCGTTTAATTGGACATGCGGAAAGCGGATTTAATAATGGCTCGTCGCGTCACTTACTGAATCATACGTGACGGGAATATGCAAGATTTTTATGCTCAAGTCACTATAGTTTCAATACCATCAAAATGATGATTACTCAGGTTTTTTCCTACCAGTACTTTATTTTTATTTTTTATTTTATTTATTCATGGCAACAAACAGTCATGTACAGATATATAACATTATGTATAAAAAAAGTTTATATTATAGACCTAAACACTGCCAGTAAAGTAAATATTTTAACAATAACATACTTTAAAAAGAATCTACTGTAACAGACGCAAATGAACAGATGCGATATACTAAAAAAATAGAAAACATAACAAAGAAAAAAATTATTGAGCTAATAATTATTTGGAAAAGTACAGTTTGTAACAATAATAAACTCTGATACAATTTGTAGGTAAGTTACTTAGGAGAGAGGAAAAAAAAGTATGTTCAAATCTTACTTCGGTACCTTTTTTATGTCGTGAAAATCTCTTTACAGTAGAAAATTCGGAAAATCTATGTTAAACTTTAGCTCTACTAAAGTCTTTTAAAAGCAATCGTAATAATGTGCGGTATTCCCCATCATTAGACATGCGGAAAGCGAATTCAATATTAATATCAAGCTCACCATCAAGCTAAAGCAAACCATGACAGCCCATGAATCTTACCCACTTATCTAAGTAGGTAAGTATGTTTTCTCCGTAAACCAAAGACACTATCCCTACTCAAGTCTTCCTTGAAAAGCAAGCGTAATAATGTGAGGTGTGCTCCATCGTTGGACATGCGGAAAGCGGATTCAATATCGGCTCGTCGCGATCACTGAATCAAACGTGACGAGAATGTGCAAGATATTATACCCGAAACCAGACCCGCCTTAAGATGTTGAGGTTTCTTGGCAATGTTTCTAGAGAAAGAATAAATTATTGTAACGTTACGAAGTTTAAACTTGTAACTTCAAACTTCGTACGACGGATTTATAATAGCCCAAGAGCCCACGAGGGGCAGGCTACCGATGTTTTATAAAGGCTAAAAGTTTACCTATCTATACAGCCAGCCCCAAAACAGGTTAGCACTATCCCCGAATATGAAAGGTGGGTCGTGCATGTGGCCCGTGATTCCTATAAGTATAGTTTGTGGTGGTGCGGCTATGAACGTCTGGGAATAAAATGATCTTGAATAGTGACGTAGAGGGCGCCCACATGGAGTAAGAGTATCAACAGCTTTTCTTCTAATATTATACGGAATACGAAGAGAATCTGAGGGGATGAGGTGCGGGGCGATCCGCAAAGCACCCCACATGCTTTTACATATTTAGTTTGACTGTGAAGCGGGAGGCGGGGAATGAACGCGGAATGACGCGGAATGTAAATTTTATCGGTTTTTATGAATTATTTTAATAACTAATTTTTTGTATCGAAAATGAAGAAGGATGCATCTTCGGAATCACATACATATTTTTGAGCAAAAATATTTTTTTTGAGTTTTGGAAGAAAAATAGATTTTATAATAGATATAATTTCTTAACATTTTTGTAAATGGTAAGTAAGTACCTATATTGATTTATTTTAAAATTTTAAGAAGGTGGACACCGTGTTATGTATCCGATTCGATCCGATCCAAACCTACAAAAAATGATTTAACGCTTAGAATCATTTCAGGTCAAAGTTCTACTGAACAAAAAAAACCTACATGAAGTTTCGGCAGTTCTCTTCGAATTCCGTCTTAACCATATATCATTAAAATTTCGAAAACGCTTATTTCAAAATTTTGAAGTAGAAAACAAGGAATATATCTACATAGGTATCGTTTATAATATATGGGGCACAATAATTGGACCATTAACATATTATATCATACGGAACCCTTTACACGCATTTAATTCCCACGTCCGATGTTCAATTTAAAAAACCGGTCAAGTGCGAGTCGGACTCGTACATGATTTCTCGTACCTTCGTAGAAATTTAAAACGCTGAAAACACGTTTCTTGTAGGACGACCACTTTAATTTTTAACTTTATCTTATTTTTAGTAAGTAGGTACTTATTTGTTTTTTTATCGGCCACAGAAATACAATAATCGGTAAAATTTCAAGTGCCTAGCTATGTTACGGTTCGAGATAATATAGAGCCCTGTGCTGTAGGCACTGTGTGTGATAGACGGATGGACAGCGGACAGACAGCGGAGTCTCAGGAATAGGGTCTCGTTGGCATTCTTTGGGTACAGAACCATAAACAGAGAAAAGAGAGGCATTCTTTTAAAATGTTCAGCAATTGAAATATTTGTAGATATACCTATAATTTCCAGTAAATGTCCATCAAAGTGTCACCAGACCAGTCATTTAATGCTTCGATAAAATCTAATTTTAAAAATATAAAAAAAATATAAAAAAATATGGGTCATAGTAACCTAAAATAAATTGATTTCTTATTAAAAGCGTCTAGCCAACAAACGCTGTCCATGGAAAACCGCGGCAAATTTATAAAATCTACATTTTTTCGCTCTATTTTTGTAGCGTCGTAAAAGTGTCGTATAGTCATAAGTCGTATCGTCGTAACTGATATCCTGCGGTCTGAGAGGCCCAGTGCCAGTGAATCTGGTTTAGAGCATAAAAATATTTTTTTACATTTTTTCACTCTTATTAAACAGATTTGATAAGTTTTAGTTTTAATATATGTAAAATTTTATGTGATATGTAATTTTACATTCTAAATAAATAAAAAGTGTGTATTTTTGAAATTGCCGCAGTTTTTCATGGACAGATTTAGTTTCCCTGACATGCAACAGGCAAGAAACTTACACTGTGTAAATGGGCCTTTAGACTTGTAGGTAGGTAGGTATCAAAGACATTATAAACAATTTAAAATGCCTACGAAATGGCAAAGCTACTTCATCATAGCGTTATGGAAATATAAAATATACGTCGCATTAATTTTAATTTTGAATGTTGTTTTTTGAGATTATTACTTGTAGTCATTCTAGATTTTTTTTAATTTCTTAGGTAGGTATGCATTATGATGCCATGCCACCTTTGCCATATTGAGAAATTAGGATAAAACTATCTGTCAATTTGAAATGTCAATGTCAAATTAAAATTACATCAAATCAAATTTGGTTTTGGTTGGGTTTTGTTGATCGATGTGATATTTGTGGATGCGATGATCGCGATTCTAATTTCCTTAAATTTAAGAATTGATTAATTAAGGCCTATGCTCATATATTGTACGTTACTTGAATACATTGACAGTGTTTTGATAATACCATAGGATAGTAAGATTAAAAAATGGAGCACATAAAACAATACGATTGGTAAGTTTCTCTTCGGCAATCGACATAAAAGGCTCCTTTATTTTGTTTTATAGGTGATATCTTATCCAATGATCTCACTTTGTGATAATTTCTACTTGGATAGCATTACTAGCTTTTGGAAAAAACGTACGTTGATTCTTGCTTCCTTAAATTAACCTCTTAGTAGTGAACCGGCCCCATGAGTCAGTACAACTCAGACAAATCTCAACCCTATTATATTGACATAAAAATATTAGTTTCTTGAAAAAAAATTACATTGAAAGCAGGGGTAAGTTTTGTATAAATAACTTTTGTTTCCAGGTGTTCTCTCTTGCCTGACCGATGCTTTGTCACAGAGGAAGAGATGGATGATTCGGTCACAGAGAGGATCCTACGGAACAAGTTTCGGGATCCTATGCTGTCTGATGACGAGGGTGATGAGAGACAAAAGCCTGTATTTGATTGGGACGAGATTTTCAAGAAGACAGAACAGGTAACCCACATGTTTTTTATTATTATTATTGTAACAATAAAAGTTGTGGATGTTTAGTAGACCCTGTCTTTTCCTACATTTGTTATAAAAGGCGACTAAGGGAAGTAAGTTTTTTGTACAAATTTTTACTACATCATCATCATCATCATCAACAGCCTTCAAGTACCCACTGCTGGGCATAAGCCTCCTTTTGTCTGCGCCACCCTGCTCTATCACTGGCCATCGCAATCCAGTTCCTCCCAGCAACCTGCCTGACGTCATCAACCCACCTAGCCTCCGGACGTCCTACACTACGTTTCCCATTTCTAGGATACCATTCGGTGACGGCCTTACTCCACCTTCCATCGTTCCTTCGAGCCAAGTGTCCCGCCCAGTTCCACTTTAGAGCCGCAACCCTGGAGAGCACGCTATGAACTTTCGTTCGACGTCGGATCTCCACGTTGCGAACTCGGTCTTGCAGTTTGATGCCGAGCATGACTCGCTCCATGGCTCTCTGCGCAACCGCAACCTTATACATGGTTCCTTTTGTGAGAGTCCATGTCTCGGCACCATATGTTATTGTGGGCAGAACACACTGGTTGAAGAGGCGTGTTTTTAGGCACTGTGGTATTTTTCGGTTTTTCAAAACATCCGCCAGCTTACCAAAAGCCACCCATCCCAGTTGTATCCTTCGATCGACTTCTATAGTTCGAAGATCTTTGTCAAATGATAAACAATGTCCAAGGTATGTGTATTTATCAACTACCTTTAGCCTCTCGCTACCTACAGTTATTTTACTACATACATACATACTATCACGTCCTTATCCCTAACGGGACAGACAGAGCATTTTGGGTCTTGCGGCTCTTAAGTAGCCACTCTCTAAGTAGTAAAGGCCACTTTTAGCATGATGGTGGGCAAAAAGATGGAAAAAATTAATCAAAATAGTGATGGGTTGCTAGCCGCATCGCCTAATAACATGATTTGCATTTTTGCCCATACCCTCTATAGGTTTCTACGATCTGCGCAGGAAGAGAAGCAGTTGGTACATTCAAAGTTCTTTCTTTTCTCCCAGACCAGCATGGAAGATATTTTTACATCTTTTGCAATTACCAACCTGCCCACTCAATGTGGTAATTACGAGCAAGTCCTACCTTTAGGCTTTGTTCACACCAAACGTATAGTCCGCTGCCGAGACTGAGCGTGCATTACGCAGTTTATCGCTTTTCCATATATATTTAACTTCTCGTTCACACCGACCGAACCGAACCAACAATAAATACTAACAGTAAGCATGCTCATAGTCAGCAGCGTACTATTCGTTTGGAGTGAACAAAGCCTTATTGGGACAGGCATTCAGTCCAGCACTAAACTAGTAAAGAAGAAGGAATATTATAATTATTTATGGTGAATACCAAGCGGAAGTAAGTCATTTGAAATGAATTGTGTGTAATAATGTGTCAGTAACTAGATAGCCCTTTAAATTATTTTATGAATCACTGTTGAAAGAACATTAGTCTAGTCTAGTTTTAAAGCTAGACGGATCACCAATAAAAGTTTCAATGGCAGTTCATAAAATAATTTAAAGGGATATCTTGTGCCTGATGGTTAGCAATATGAAAATTTTTACCATATTTGCGATCAAACAATTTATTTCAAATGAGGGCGCCACTTAAACCACTACACTGCTAGAGCTACAAGTATTATATAAGTAGTTTCTGCCAAAAGAGGCCACATATTGTGGAAAATGTCAGACAGTTGGCTAAGTTTGAAATTCAGCTATCTAGTGATTTTATTTTTCCTTTACTATTATTTATTTATTTGCTTGATTTTAGGCTGATGTCTGTTAAGTAGAGTTGAATGTTATTAAAGTCATTTCACATATCCGCAAAGGATGTGTTAGATCGCTTCATACATTTTGGGCCCTCATTGTTGCACTTTGTGTCGCAGCAAGTATTTTTACGTCATTTTGTAGGAAATAATCCTTAGATTACAAAAAGATTCTTTTTTAGATTTTATGGACGTTTGTACACTATTTAAAAAAGGATTTTAATTTTTCTACATTGAGAAATAGCAGTGACACTATCTGGCAACAGTGGCAACTCGATGGGTAATACATCTTTGTCGGAGCGTTTGTTCACTACAGTTGTTCACTCAAAAATATTTTTTTTACTATACTATAAAAAGTGTATGGTATAAAATCTCATTAAAACAATATAATCAAAACAAATCAACAACTTTACAGTTTATAAACTGAAAAACTGGATGCATTTATATAAAGTGATTTGATGTCAAGAGGTTTGGTAACAGTAAAACAAAACGCAATTGACATATGAACATAAATGATTAATGACATCTCGTTCGTTCAGTTAGTATAGCGGTACAAAAAATGGATTATCTTATGGGTAATTATAAAAAACACAAGTATAGAAAACGTAAGATATTTGTAGTTTTTTCATTGGAAAATATGTTTTTATAAAATGTTATTAACAATTATAGTGCTATGCTTGTTTAAATTAACTTTAGGCCTTTGTACACATTTTGCGACATGACACTGCAACAAACAGGGCCCAAATGAGAACAGACTCTTTTCACTTACTATTGTTTTGAAGTCACATTATTTGTGTAGGTAGCCAATAATCCAGTCTATTATTTATAGTTAATTCATATTATATTAAATAAGTAAAATTAAAATAGAAAATGGCAGTCACTACTTTCTCAGGCGGTGTATTACAATCCTATTATGAACTGTTCCATTGTTTGATTTTGGCTTAGTTACTTCTAACTTATCTCGAGGACATTTTTTCCACAATTTGGTGGAAATTGATTTTGGCTTATTCACAGCTATTGAGGCCGTACCTGAATTTTCCGGGGTCCAGTGCGGCCCCCATTTTAAATAAATCATTTCAAAGGGAACGGAGACATAATTTAAAATTTTGCTACTACCAAGCTCTAGATAATCCTTCAAAGTATTTTATGAACTACTGTTTACAGTTTTTAATGAGAACGTTTAGCTTTACTACGCACATTTGCCAAAAGTGGCCGTTTTTCGCAAATGTGCGTAGTAAAGCTTAACGTTCTTACTTTAAACTGTAAACAGTAGTTCATAAAATACTTTGAAGGGTTTTCTGGGCCTTGGTAGTAGTAAAATTGTAAATGATGTCTCCGTTTTCTTTGAAATTATTTATTTTAAATGGGGGCAGCACTGGACCTCGGAAAATTCAGGTACGGCCTTAAGTGGTTAATTATCAATATCACTCAATTAAAAATCCATTTTCAGGAAGAAAAGCAGTTCCGTATTTTTGTGCCAGGGCTCCGGCCGATTCCTCCGTACCCAAAGATCTCAGCGTTGACCGGACAGCAGCACTACCAGTGCTTAAAAGTGATATGCTCCCAGAACCCAACTGTCTTAGACAAAGAGTTTTTACCAAGGTTAACTAAACAGGATCACAAGGTTTTTGAAGTAAGTATATTTTTAATCCCCAATGAAAAACAGGTGTTATAAGTTTGACTCTATGTCTGTCTGTGGCATTGTAGCTACTAAACGAATAGACCGATTTCGATGTAGTTTTTTTTTATAGAAAGCCTTGTCTGCCAAGATGGTTCTTAGCTATGTTTGATAAAAATCTCTTCAGCTTTAAGGCCGCGTCCGCGGACACGCGGCGCGGTGTGCGACGCGCCTGGCGGACCGCCGTAAAGTTTTCATAGTTTGTTTTGAGCGGACGCCGCGACTAGAAACTAAACGCCCGCTCTCACCTGAGACAAGGCGAGAACGGGGGAGAGGTGCAGGGGCGGGGAACGGGGACGCATATTGCGCGTACCTTAGGAGATTCCGTTCTGTATATGAAATGGAAAGCACCGAGCAGAGCCCAGCTCTTATATATATAAGAAGAATACTCTTACTGTCTTCTCTATATGCATGCCAATGGTCTTACAACCAAGGATGCTGAAGACCGTGCGAAGTGGAGAAGGAAAAGCCGGAACGTGGACCCCGGGCTTCGCAGCATAATGGCTGAGGATGCAACTGGGAATACGCTGAGATAAGAGAGAGATGTTTACTTAAAGTCATCATATTTTTTCAGGAATTAGAACAACTATATGTAAAAGAGCAACAGGAATTCAAGGAATGGGCCAAAACGCTCTGGATGAGCACTCATTGTTCTAGAGCGTTGCGGCCCAAGCCAACCGTTGAAGCAGTATATGAAGCAGAATTTAAAGTTAAGGCTAACGAAGTCCAATCATTTCCTAAAACTTACAAATTGGCGGCACAGATACCGTTAGAGATGACGAATATTGTTTGCGACATGGTCTTTCAAAAGGATTTGAAGAAAGTAAGTACTTTTTGTCTTAATATGTAAGTCACTATGGAAGGTGGAGTCAGGCTGTCACTGAGTGGTATCCTAGTAATGGAAAATGGAGTGTTGGGCGTCGAGATGCTAGGTGGGTCAATGATATCAAATGGATTGCTGGAAAGAACTGGATCACTAAGGCTAGGTTAGCCGTGTGGTTCATGGCAGAGTAGAATAGGACCACTCTAAGTCTTCCCGTGGATGTCGTAGAAGGCGACTTAGAAAACACAAGCTAAACAAAGCTTATAAACATCAATGAGACCTCCAACCCGTCTGGCCAGCGTGGAGAGTGTAGGCCAAATCCTCTGACTGCTCTGACTAATATAGGGCTCTGGTAGTACAGAGAGAGTCGTGCTCCTGCAGTGGAGACTAAAAAAGACCTGATAATGATTAAGGCTAGGGATAGGATTCTATGGCGCAGAGAAAAAGAGGTAGCAGTGGGTCTTTGAGAGTTGACCATGATGATGATGTAAGTCACAAGCTAAGTAAGCAGCGTAAGGTTGGTTTGCTAGGTAATGCAACATTTAGTTCTTATATTGTAAAATGCAAATATATTTATATAAAGCATATAAATTCTTTTTAATAGAAAGACTATCAAAAAGAATTTAGATTTTTATCATTTATGTATGAAATCAAACCTGTGGATTATTGCACAACTTTTTATTGACATTTAAATGTTTGTTTTTTTTTTTCCTTTTTTCTAAGTGCCAGCGAGATTCCGGTAATGATACACAGATAGTTAGCACTAGTGATGGTAAAGTGTTGTTAGTATGGCATAAAAACTGTGGCGTTATTCCACAACTTTTTATAACATTATATCTTTTATAAATAAATTGTAGTGTTATTAAACTACGACCGACCTCCGTGGCGTAATGGTTAACACGCTAGACCGCTAATCCGGAGGCTCTGGGTTCGGTTCCTAGCCAGGACAAGTTAGAAAATGGCCTTTTTCAAATTGTCCTGGGTCTTGGGTGTTTATCTATATGTATATGTATTTATCATAAAATATAGTATCGTTGACTTAGTATCCCATAACACAAGTTTAAAAAAACTTACTTTGGGGCTGGCTTAATCAGTGTGATTTGTCCTGATATATTATATATATACTATATTATTAAAGATTATATGATTATACAATTACATTATTTTAATAAAGTTATAAAGTAAGCAATGAAGAAATGAAATTGAAAATTTAAGAAATATAGTTTTTTTTTTTTACAGATAAATGCCACAGAATTACCTCAGAGCAATTTTCAACTTACTATTGAGAAAAAAACTACTATAATTAGACCTGCCTCAGTACCAGAGCCATGCAACAAACACCCTTCACGATTTATCCTACCAAGTAAGTATTTTTTACACTTTGTATTATTATCCATTCTATTTATACAGGTAACAATGAAAATCCTGGCTACAGCAATGAAAGCACCCTTTAAGCAAAATACAAAATACATATTCTGCCTATAATAAAACCCAAATCACAGATTTTTTTTTCTTTATATCTGCGATCAGTCCATGACTATAAGCAGATGAACGGTCTTTGTGTCGTTTTTTTTTAGGGTTCCGGAGTCCACAAGGGACCCTTATAGTTTCGTCATGTCCGTCTGTCCGTCCGGGCTCGTACTCCGCCGCTACTGCACCGATTGTCACGAAAATTGGTGGAGAGATAGATATTGAAGTTCCAAAAGTTGGTTTTTAAAATTATGAAAAAATGTTTTTCCCATACAACGAAAAGTGAATTTAAAAAATTAAATTGGACTAACCCCAACGTGTGGGGTATCGTTGAAAAGGTCTTTTAAAATGCAACAAAAACTGCTTTGAAACTATGTAGATCAAACCCCCCAGTCTTAAGATCAATCTAATATAAAGTTAAAATTTGAGGTGTCCCCCCACCGTAACTTTTGAAATATTACTAAAATAATTCTGAAAAAAATGTGGTATATACCTCAAAGTATGTACTTTCAATTAAAACTATAGCGGTCTCGCTATCATAGATAGTTTTTTTTTTAATACGTCATAAATCGTAAACCGCAATTTACCTTTAGAACTTTTATATTATATTACTTGCTGCTACGGAACCCTTCATGGGCGAGTTCGACTCGCACTTGGCCGCTGTTTTTTACAGAAGTTTCCCCAGTGGCAGCATCATTCCTTAATATCTGAAGCTTAGTCCTTGAATTATTATACAGAACGGAAACTCGCAGCGGCCCCCCGCAATTAAGCGTCCCCACACCTCTCCCCCGTACTCGCGGGAAAGATGCGCGGGCCTTCAGTTCACACTTTGACGTGTACATACACTGATGTATAGTTTCGTTTGTAGTAGTAGTAGGCATAAATGTTACTCAGCTTGTATGAAACGCCATATCTATACCAAAAAGCCGACCAATGTATACCAAAATTCTTTTAATTTGAATGTCACCGCCCGCTACCCTGGCGACTGGCAGACGGTGACGTTGTTTTCAGATGAGAATGCCTCCGTGGTTCCAGTGGTCAAGGCGTCTTCCTTGTGATCCGGAGGTCATGGGTTCAAATCCCACTGGAAAGCATACTTTGTGTAAAGTTGTTTTCAGTCTGGTTAGGATATTGCAGGCTTGAATCACCTGATTATCCTAAAAGAAAGATGATTCCGTGCTTCGGAAGGCACGTAAAGCTTTTGGTCCCAAACGTTATCTAGCATTTGTACCTATCCTAGGATTGGTTCTGGTGTACCCTTTGGGTTGCGGAGGTCAGACGGCAGTCGCTCTGTGTAAAAAAACCAGTAACCCCGTCAAATCGCCTAGGTTAGGTAGCGGACCCCGGGCTCTGAAGCGTGTAACCGCTGACGATGCAACCGGGAACACGCTCGGATGATGATGATGATGAATTGTTTTCAGATGAGAAGTCAGTATCAATGCTGCCGCTGACAGAAGTACACCGGGAGCTGTCGCAATGGGCGCTGGAGTCCGGAGCCTCGTTTGTTTCCAGCGAGAGCGCATTGAAATGCCTGGTCGAGACTGACCGCGCGTGGATGCTGCCTGTTTCAGTCTGCGAAGCTATCAGTGCTGGTAACTTTATATTTTTACGTTCCGCAGTTTTTTAATAATCTATAATAATCTGTATTCAAATAGTTTAGAGGTATATACATTTAAAAATACATTAATATAATTGTATATGATTAATTATTTTTTACGCGGGCTGTGACGCGGGTCATTAATTTATTTTTGTTTTTCCTAGATTGACTGGTAGAGAATGCATTAGCTCTTAAATCCACCAATCAATTGTGGTCAAACTGATTGGTGGATTTAAGAGCTAATGCAAAAATTTAATAAATAAATTAAGACCTCATATCTGACCCTAATCTGCCTGTTCCTGGTTTTGATCTCCCGCGAAAATACTGGTCCCAGATAAATAGATGCCGAACTTCACAAGGAAGATGTGCCGAACTAATGTGCAGGTGGAAATTTGCAGTAGATCCCAATTGCTGCTGCGGGAGTATACAGTCTATGGTATACACCTTACTGACTCTTGTCCAATCTTGTCCATTGAGGGTGGCATAAGAAAAATACACAAAGCCGATGGCGACGTTATTGAGTGGATTGACGGCCTTCCATTCACCCTCTAACTTTGCTGCAAATTTTAAAAACCATTCGCAAATAATTAATTAAAAAACCCGGCGCCCGGCACCCGGAACCCGGAAGTGCCGACAGAAGTAAAAACTTGAACAAGGTGGTGTCGGTTACGGTTACGGTAACAGTGACGCGAGTTCAATGGTTTTTTTTAATACAGTTGCTCAAAAAGTGGCGTATTGCAGGGACGTATAGCGTTCGAGATGTGGGCTATTACATACTCGTGCTTTTTTTTTTACCTTTACCGAACTCGTGCGTTCTCTTTCCCAACTGTCAAAATAATGTCTATTAAAAAGAAAAACCAACCATGAAGATTTTACTAAAAAAATTCATAGGAGTTTTTATGATTCATGCAAATACGTATATTTCTAAAAAGAAGCTACTAATTTGTTTCAATATCAGATTTAATGATTTGATTGAATGAGTTAGGTTAGGTTTCATTTCATTTCATCTCATTAAATTTCATTTTCATTTCATATCATTAAAAAAATTCTACTGAAGACTTGGCTGTATGGGCATAGTTCCCTTTGCCTACCAGAAAGGGTGAAGAAAAAAAAATCCCTGCTTATATTCTACGGTTTGCGCCGTTTTTCAGAAATTTTCTTTGCGAGTTTAGTTGTTTGTTGCACAAAATGAGTAATTTCGACCCTAGTTTTTTTGAATTAACACCACCGGAGCTCAGTATAATTGCACAAAATGCTTCGGAGAACATTTTACCGGAAATGTCAAAAAGTCGCTACATATCTACATACGACGAATTTATTGCGTGGAGAAAAGAGAAAAAAGCAAATAGTTTTTCAGAAAATGTTATGTTGGTATACTTCTCTGAACTCTCAGCAAAATTAAAACCTTCTACGTTATGGTCGAGGTTTTCGATGATAAAAAGTATGCTGAAAATAAGGAACAACGTGGATATAAGTGAATACCCAAAATTAAATGCTTTCTTAAAACGACAATCAGACGGTTTTAGGTAAAAAGTTTTAAGTAAAAAGTCAAAAATATTAACATCGAATGAAGTGGAAAGGTTTTTGAACGAAGCTCCCGATGATCGTTATTTAGCCACAAAGATAATTTATTAATAAGTACTTATATTTTTCTTAAGTATTCAGTTTACGAAATCGCAAAATACAGTCAATACATTATTTAAAAAAATATTAATCAAATCCCTTTTTTTGTAGGTTCTAACTTCTCTCTGCGGCAAGCTCCAACAACGCCAAAAATCAGAGCAACCTACAAAAAAAGGGATTTGATTAATATTTTTTTAAATAATGTATTGACTGTATTTTGCGATTTCGTAAACTGAATACTTAAGAAAAATATAAGTACTTATTAATAAATTATCTTTGTGGCTAAATAACGATCATCGGGAGCTTCGTTCAAAAACCTTTCCACTTCATTCGATGTTAATATTTTCGACTTTTTAATTGTAAAACCGTCTGATTGTCGTTTTAAGAAATCATTAAATTTTGGGTATTCACTTATATCCACGTTGCTCCTTATTTTCAGCATACTTTTTATCATCGAAAACCTCGACCATAACGTAGAAGGTTTTAATTTTGCTGAGAGTTCGGAGAAGTATGCCAACATAACATTTTCTGAAATACTATTTGCTTTTTTCTCTTTTCTCCACGCAATAAATTCGTCGTATGTAGATATGTAGCGACTTTTTGACTTTTCCGGTAAAATGTTCTCCGAAGCATTTTGTGCAATTATACTGAGTTCCGGTGGTGTTAATTCAAAAAAACTAGGGTCGAAATTACTCATTTTGTGCAACAAACAACTAAACTCGCAAAGAAGATTTCTGAAAAATGGCGCATAGAATATAAGCAGAGATTTTTTTTTCTTCACCCATTCTGGTAGGCAAAGGGAACTATGCCCATACAGCCAAGTCTTCAGTAGAATTTTTTTATTGATATGAAATTAAAATGAAATTAAATGAATTGAAACCTTACCTAACTCATTCAAATAAATCATTAAATCTGATATTTAAACAAATTAGTAGCTTCTTTTTAGAAATATACGTATTTGCATGAATCATAAAAACTCCTATGAATTTTTTTAGTAAAAACTTCATGGTTGGTTTTTCTTTTTAATAGACATTATTTTGACAGTTGGGAAAGAGAATGCACGAGTATGTAATAGCCTACATCTCGAACGCTATACGTCCCTGCAATACGCCACTTTTTGAGCAACTGTATTAAAAAAAAAATTCATTTCAATAAATAAAAATCCGCTTGACAGAAAATTGATGATTATCCGAAAAGAAAGATGATTCCGTGCTTCGGAAGGCACGCTAAGCTGTGGGTCCCGAACGCTATCTAACGTTTCTTTAAACATATCCTAGGATTAGTTCTGGTCTACCGTTTAGGTTGCGGAGGTCGGACGGCAGTCGCTCTGTGTAAAAACCAGTAACCTTGTCAAATCACCTAGGTTAGGTAGTGGGCCCCGGGCTCTGAAGCGTTACCGCTGAGGATACAACCGGGAGTACGTGAGGATGATGATATTAGTATTGCCGTGTGACTCCTGGCAGAGTAGCATAGGACCACTTCAAGTCTTCCCGTGGATGTCGTAGAAGGCGACTTAGGAAACACAAGCTAAACAAAGCTTATAAACATCAATGAGACCTCTCCAACCCGTCTGGCCAGCGTGGAGAGTGTAGGCCAAATCCTCTGACTGCTCTGGCTAATATATGGCTCTGTTAGTACAGAGAGGGTCGTGCTCCTGCAGTGGAGACTAAAAAAGATCTGATGATAATGTATTGTTTTAGACGGAGATAGAAGCAACGTGGTAGTCCTCGGCAGTGAGTTCAACATCCACCGCGAGCCGGCCATGGTGCGGACTTACAAGGCTTTCAAGCATCTACTGGAACATGCAGTTGTACCGTAAGCATAGAAATTAAAAACAGTATTTCATACAGAAGGGAGTCTCCTAAGATCCCTTGCAATATGCGTCCCCGTTCCTCCTTTCGCGCCTTGTCGCGGGGCGAGAGCGGGCGAACACACACGCATTGACGTGTGCACGGATGTATAGTTTCGTTTGTAGTAGTGTAGGCATAAATGATACTCCGCTTCTATGAAGTTTCATACCTGTGACGTAAGGCTTAAAACTACGTCAAGCGGACGCCCCGGACGGGGTTAGTCCGTCTCTGTCATAAACCCTACGTGCGATAGATATAGCCAAATCATTTGAACTGTTTCGGCTATTTCTTCTCCATTTTGCAAGGTCTTTGGCATCTTTGGGTGACCATTGACATGCATGTTATATATTGGGCAAGAAAAAGCGGGAAAGCACACCCCGGACTCCGAAGCAGCAGAGCTGAGGATGCAACCGGGAACGCGCTTAGACGAAGAAGAATGCGGGTAGCAACCCATCACTATTTTGACTCCCTCACGCTAAAAGTGGTCTGGGTCTTATCACCCTGTACTCTGTCTACCCAGTTAAGGATAAAAACGTAGAAAAAGGGAATCAAAATAGTGATGGGTGGCTAGACGCATCTTGATGCAGATTCTGACCCATTTCTTCGATCGGATCTGCGCAGGAAGTTTTTTTCTTTTTCTCTCAGACCAGCTTGGAAGTCTGATAAACAATCTAATTTCTAGACCTGAAGAACGGATCAAGATAGAAATGAAGCGACAAAATCAAGAAGCCAAAGAGAAAAAAGGGAGCGTGGTTAAAGCTAGCACAACCACGAGTAACAGGAGAAACCGGCTCGATCCCGAGAGGATGTCGGCCAGCAGTGACGAGGATGACTTCCACTTGTTCATAGATGATGCAGGTATTTTTTTTTTACATTTTCTAAATACAGAGTAAAGAATACGCCTCTCCATTTCCTGTTTCTGGATATGGAGAAGACCTTTGACTGTATTCTCCGAGAGATGATCTGGTGGGCACTGAGGTCCAAAGGGGTGCCAGAGATCTATATTGACATAATCCGCGACATGTACCGCGATTTTGAGTCCATAGTTAGGACTGCTGTTGGTGACACCAAACCCTTTTCCGTTGCAGTCGGGATGCACCAAGGCTAAAAATAAATGTACCCATATTTTTCAGTTTATCAAAAAAGTAAAAATTCACAAAGTACAGAGTATCTAAGTTCCAGAGTGGGGGCTTGTGACGTCACCGCTGTGTAATAATCTTACGAATCCGTGACGTCATGCGAAATTTAAATGCGCTGCATCGAAATATAATTCTCTAGAAACCTAATGCTCCTACATTCACCGCTTCGATTCTGATTTCATTTACGCAAACAAACGAACAGTAATAACAACGAAACACTCGAACGCGAACATAGACAATGCATGCGATTGGTCGCGACAAGGTCACGCGTCGTCGTCGGTCGGGTGGGGCAGTCAACGCAATGAGCGGTGAGATGCAACGCGCGGATGATACCTATTATGCAGTACGCTACGCTAAAATAAATAACCTTGTTTACGTGTTACTTTTTTTTTTAATAACTAATTTTCATGTATTTATGGCTTCTACACCACTTCACGGCACGTGACGGCATTTTTAATGAATCGATTATCGCAAAAACACAGCAATATTCTCAAAGGAAACTTCTTGCGACGCAAACGCACGACTCGAGTGTCACGGTGAACTGTCGCGCCGCGCTGTTCATATTTTAAGCCCCGCCCGCCGTGGTACATATCGCGTGGAATGATTTTTCGGGATCACTTACAATTCTAGAGAATTATTGTTCGTAGATGCGCTGTATCTTCGTCATTTTTTGTTCCTTAGAGAAAAGAGAAAATATGTGTATTATATTTTTTAATAATATAACCGATGGGCCAAAAACAAATTTTCAGTCATCCTACTGACGAAGATCCAAGTTTTACATGGCGGTGACGTCACAAGCCCCCACTCTGGAACTTAATCATTTAAAGTTAAGAAAAATTTTATAGTATTAGGAGCTTGGATCAGCAGATAGATCAACTTGTATGAAGGTAAATTTTTTTTAGTTGCTCGATATTGTTCCTTTCGAAAAGTTGTTCAGTATCATGGACTGAACTCACCCTCAAAATAGTTTTGGTATATTTTGTTAGATCTGTATGTATTATTATTTATCATGAAATATTATTATATTTGTATCATTTAATTGGTATCCCACAACATAAGTTTAAAAAAAACTTACTTTGGGGCTACCTTAATACGTGCGATTTGTCCCTTTATAACTATTTATTTATATAACAAATGATTTTAGCAAATGGACCAGAAAAATCACAAACACAGGATACAGAGTCAACGGAAGCGCCACTAGAAAACCTAGACTTGACATTTGATAATGAACCAGAGAACGATGAGACTAAATTGGACAAGAGTGCAGACGACATAGGCATCTATAGCTGTACTTGCAAAGGTATGTTAAGGGGTAAAAGTTTACATGTAATTGTGGGCTTCCAATCAAAAAGGGGTAGTGGGGAATTGAGTTACTAGATTCGGTATCTAGAATAGTTATTGATCATCGTCATCATCAGGTTTTCTTTAGTCTCCACTGCAGCAGCACGACCCTCTGTACTACCAGAGCCATATATTAGCCAGAGCAGCCAGAGGATTTGGCCTACACTCTCCACGCTGGCCAGACGGGTTGGAGGGTGTCACTGAAGCTTACAAGCTTTGTTCAGCTTGTGCTTCCTAAGTCGCCTTCTACGACATCCACGGGAAGACTTGGAGTGGTCCTATTCTACTCTGTCGGGAACCACACGGCTACAGAATATTGAAAAACTGGCACATTATTTTTTATCTGACATTTGAAGTTGAAACTCTTTTATTCGATACAAGAAAAAAAAACAAACTTCTACTTGCTTGTTGTAATTTAAGAGCTTGCTCTTGTCGGTGGAGTTAAGTAGAGATGTCATCATTTCTCTATTGTCTCTGCCATCTTTTTAATGTCCTGGCCTTAGTCCTAACTTTTCTTTTTTTTTTCTCTCTACCCTCGGAATAGAAAACAGTGTTGAGAATCTTGTGGTATTTTAAATTGTGATATTAATTAATAATTGACATTTAACTGTGTTAAAAATTAACCATTCATGGATTAAACTGTTGTGATATACAAGTGACAAGTAAAATCAGTACTCTGACTAGAATTGTGAAGTGAATGTGAAGGTGTAAAATCGTAACGACTTTTTTGATCGAGTTTGCATTTGAAGGCATTATAAACCACTAAAATGAAGTGTTTCCAGTGTGATAACGATCAAATAACGACCTAACGTAGCAGTGTGATGATTGCAAGCGAAATATATGTCTACAATGTAGTAATTTAACAAGTAGCGAGGCGCGCGTGATGGGCCTTAAGGGAAAACGGACACTTTTATTCTTATGTCCTCCATGTCGAGAAGCATTATTTCAAGTCTCCAAACTAATAAAATCTTATGATGGTCTGTGTGAGGAAGTACGTGACCTAAAAAAACAACTTATGGAGGCACTGTCAATGCCGCAACAAACGCCGGTGGCCTCTGCATTTTCTACGTCGCCATACACCGACACTAACGCCCTACTTGAGGAAATTGTGGAACGAGAGCGAAGAGCAAATAATGTTATTCTGGTCGGTGTGAAAGAAAGTGTCTCAGATGTCGGAATGGACAGGAAACAGCATGATGATACGTGTGATAAGGAGATATTATGCAGCATTAATAATGGATCCGATTATACAGAAAAGGTTGTTGCAATTCAACGACTGGGACGCTGAGAACCTGGCAAGACAAGGCCTATCAAGGTAGTTCTAAGATCGAGGCAGGATGCTGTATTGATTTTGAAGAATAAAAGTGAGGTGAATAAAGAGGTAAGAGTTTACGATGATAAGACACCCAAGCAACGTGAGGAGCTGGAAAAACTTCGGGTGGCTCTTAAAGCCCGTGTCGAGAGAGGCGAAACTAACCTGACCATTAACCATGTGAAAGGGAGCCCGAAAATAGTGATACAAAAAAACTAAATTGTCTACATACACTATCATCTACACTACAGTAGCCATACACTGACCATAGTAGCTATACGCAGAGATTTGTATTTTCGTATACAAATCTCTGCTCTCTTAATTCGAAGTTTGATCTATTTCTAGCATATATAATACACAGTAATCCCTGCATTGTTATAATCACAGAAACCTGGCTTAATACAAAAGACTGTAACAGAACGTATAATATACCCGGATATTCCTGCACACTTAAATAATGCAAAACCTTCCAGACATAGTATGTATATTTTAATACTAATTAACACTTACATAAGATTAATTAACTTAAACTATTAGGTATGCAAGTTACAACTCAGCAATTTTAAAACACACATTTTTCTTATATACTTATATGCTAACAACTTAACCTTATTTAGGTATTTACTCTTTATAGTTAGGAACCCTTAACCTACATTGTCTTATTGGGCGGGACTGGGGCAACGGTACGGTCGCGGCGGGCGAAACAAAGCTCCATTCAGGAGATGTTAGGGTATCGTCCAGATCAGATTCCCCCGGCGGCGACTGCGCCGAACCCGGCTCGCGGCCCGACTGCGCTCGCACCGGCGTCCCGGTATCCAAACCTTCTGGCGAATCTGTGCTAGATTTATCCTTAAAATTAGAAGTAGCAGAAGCAAGCGATAGACGGCCATTGCTCGGTCGTAACCGTAACTGATCAATGTGCCGGTGTACCGTATCACCACCTGCTCCTATCACTTTGTAATTACTGGGACCTACACAATCAACAATACGACCTGGAACCCATTTTTCCCCCTTTAAATATTGTCTATACCATACTTCATCGTTTTTACCTATACTTCTACTTACCCCTCCCGCAGCCTCTCGCTGACGTTGTTGAGCCCGTATAACTTTGTTTTCAAGGTCAGGTTTAATGATATCTAAACGGGTTCGTAAACGTCTGCCTAAAAGAAGCATAGCCGGGCTTGCTCCTGTAGTTGCATGTTCTACATTTCTATAGTGCATTAAAAAGGACCATAAAGCTATGTCAATATTTTGTTTTTCCTGAAAAGCTTTCTTTATTACTCGTTTTAGGGTGCGTACCGCATTCTCTGCTAGCCCGTTTGACGAGGGATGATAAGGGGCTGTAAAAATTTGCTCTATACCATTATTCTTTAAAAAATATTTAAATTCACTTGAAGTGAATTGTGGTCCATTATCACTCACAATTTGTTTGGGTAAGCCCCACCTAGAAAACAAATCTATTAGTTTACTAATAACAATGTTTGCCGTCGTGCCTGTAGAGACATTAAATACTTCTAGCCACTTGGAAGTAGCATCCACTACCACTAGGTAAGTTCTTCCTTCAATGGGGCCCATAAAATCTAAATGTAGTCTAGTCCACGGCCGGCTAGGCCAGGGCCACATGCGCGGCGCCTGACGCGGCGGCATGTCAGCCTGTGAGACGCAAACCGCACACTCCTTACATATTCGTTCCACGGCCTCATCGATGCCCGGCCACCACACGTAACTCCTAGCTAAAGCTTTAGATTTAACGATGCCCATGTGTGGCTCATGTATCATTATCAAAACTCTTTCCTTACAATTTTCCGGCACTACCAACCTGTGTCCCCACATTACGCAGCCTAACTCCTCATATAGTTCATTTTTTCGATTGAAAAATGGTTTTAAATTTTCAATTTCACATTGTGGTGGCCAACCGTCCCTAATGTAGCACAAAATTTTCGACAATAATTGATCTTTTAAAGTTTCTTTTTTTATTATATTGTTATCTAACTGTAAAGCTTCTTGTATAAAATGTAAATACGTTTGTTCCGGTATTGCAACTTTTTGTTCGGAACTTGTTAATGGTAACCGCGAAAAGCCGTCCGCTCCGTTTTCGTCGGTGCGCACGTACTCGATATCAAAGTTATAAGCAGACAGCGTTATAGCCCATCTCTGCATGCGACTAGCTATCATAGTTGGAATTCCTTTATTCGGTCCGAATATAGATACTAAGGGCTTGTGGTCAGTTCGTAGGGTGAAATGCCTGCCATATAAATATTGATGAAACTTATTGACACCAAAGATAATAGCTAACGCTTCCCGATGTATCTGCGAATAGTTCTTTTCTGCATCTGATAACGCGCGGGACGCATACGCAACCGGTTTCTCGTCGCGGCTGTCGCTCGTCAGCTGTGATAGTACGGCCCCCACCCCGCGCGCGCTTGCGTCACAAGTTAAAAACAGTGGTTTTGTAGGATCGTAATGTGCTAATACCTGCGTACTTGAAAGTAACTTTTTAATAAGTTTAAAAGATTGCTCACAGTTTTTACTCCAAAACCATCGTGTTTTTCATTTTTTAATAATTCATATAAGGGAGATAAAATGTCGCTTATTTTTCTAACAAACTTACCATAGAAATTGACAATACCTAAAAAGGACCTCAGGTCCGTGACATCTGTTGGTCTAGGCATTGCTAGTATTGCCTCAATTTTCTCTGGATTCGTTCGAATCCCCTCTTTACTTAAGGTATACCCTAAATAATTAATTTCGTTAACTAAAAATACACATTTACTATTTTTTAATTTAAATCCAAATTGATGTAATCTGCTAAATACTGCCTCTAAAGCCTTTAAATGTTCTATTTTATCCTGGCCCCCTATAATTACGTCATCTAAAAATACTTCTACATTTTTGATATCTTTTAACAACTGACACATGATGCGTTGGAAAATACCTGGGCTTGATGCTAGTCCATAAACGAGCCTATTATACCTAAACAATCCTCTGTGAGAGTTAATAACGGTATATTTTTTTGTTTCATCCAATTCAATTTGGTTATAGGCTTGTTTCAGATCAATTTTTGAATAAAAACACGCCCTACCTAACTTTACCATGATATCATCAATACTAGGTAATGGGTACCTATCAATTAATAAAACTGGGTTCAAGGTCGCTTTATAAACTGCACAAAGTCTTAAAGATCCGTCAGGTTTATTTACCGGTACCAGTGGCGAAGCCCAGTCGGAGCAGTCAACCGGTTCGATGATGCCGTCGCGCAGCATAGCGTCCAATTCTGCGTCGATACGATCCTGCAGCGCAAAGGGCAAAGGTCGCGCTCGATGGAACACCGGCACGGCGCCCTCCCGTACTCTCAAGGTAGCCAGTCCGCCCGTATATCGTCCCAGTCCGCCGCTGAACAATTCTTTATACCTATAACACAAATCATTAATTTCGTGGGATATTTCCTTGGTATATTTATTACTTACTTTTAAACAATAACAGTTCTGAAAAATGGGTATTTTAATTTCAAGTTCTGTTAACCATTGTCTGCCAATTAACGAGGTAGTACCACCTCTTACAATAAAAAGTTCCAAATGTTTACTTATGTCTCCGTAATTAACTAAAGGCTTAATCATGCCTATCGGTTTTACTTTCGACCCGTCAATAAAATTAAACACTATTTGACTGTTTTCTAAAGTATGTTGACTGAAATATTGATAATAAATATCTTCATTTACACATGACACGGCCGTACCCGTATCTACTTCCATATGAATTGTCTGGTTACACTACTCAACAAATTTTCAACTTCTGATTTTATCTGAGGTCGCATTATGTGATTACTATTTCTTGCCACTAAAGTAATAAAAATATGCAAATATACACACACCATCACATCTCAATGTCCAGATAAACATCCATGTCCGAAATAACGAATTTTCCATAATTTTATTCTAATTTTAATTGAAATGGCGTAGTTTTTTTGGAGTGGCTGGCTTTTCTCTTGTACTCAGTAGCAGGGGTCTCTCTAATAAGGCTCCAACAGTAATCCGCGAGCATAGCAGGCTCCCATCTGCCTTGAAATCGCTTTTCAAATGCAACAACATCTTGGTGAAAGCGTTCGCCATGTTCGTCACTGACTGATCCCATATTTTCAGGGATAAAGTCCAAATGCGAGTGAAGAAAATGCAACTTAAGTGACATATTGCATCCCATTTTATAGTAGCAGTCCAATAAAACTTTTATTTTTGCGCGAAAATCTTTAGATTTCTTGTTACCAAGGAAATTGTTAGTGACATCGACAAAAGCGTTCCATGCTTGTTTTTCAATATTATTGAGAGCAGATATAAAAGATGGATCTTGAATCAGCTTTTTTATGTCTGGACCTACGAAAACACCCTCTTTAATTTTCGCGTCACTAAGCTTGGGAAACTTTTGCTTGAGAAACTGGAAAGCCGCACCTTCTTTGTTTGTAAAAAAATAAAAAAATATTTATCCCTATAACCAGATGTGATATCGAAATAAAATGCATACAGTATTTTTATATTGGTCAAGCTTATTATGAAATAATATGAATTGGGTCAGATATTTTTTAAGTGTTGAGTAGTGTTATCAATGGAAATTGGCAAACTCACCGCTCGATATTCGTTTAGACACAAATGATGAAAAGCCGATTCCTCTGACGGCCCCTCGTCTTCATAGTATGTCTGCGCCGCTTCACCATAATTCAGCCGTGAGTGGGCTGCATTTCCACCTCGGGGGCTGTTGTTGTCTCCACCGCCACCCGGACACACCCGGCGTAAATGTCCAATACGCCTACATCGGCTGCACACGTAATCTCGGAAACGGCATGTTGCATAATCGTGATCTGTCGCTCCGCAGCCTCCACAGCGTCTTTGAAAACCATTTGCACCGCTGCTCATGTTCCGCGACATATTATTGTTACTCCGTGCGAAGTACCGCTGTTCTGAGACCGTTGCGCTCGCGCCGCCCCGCGCTCCAACTCCCGCACCATTTGATTTAGCACCCGAACTGTTATCTCCACCGCGCCTTCCGCGCGAAGCAACCCGCCCCGCGCCCGCGTAATAACTTCCACTGTGTGACAGTGCATGTACCGATTGCACCCCACTGACCCCCGCAGTTGTCCCACTGCCTGGCGCTGACGTCGCTTTCGCTTCTACGGCTGCTGCATCCCTCTCTGCCGCCTCAAGTGAAGTAGCTAACTTCACTGCGCTAGAGTAAGATAGCGAGTCGTCTTCCGCAAAAAGTCGCTGACGAATGACGTCACTGGTCAAACCGCACACAAATTGATCTCGAAGATTCTCTTCCAGCTTTGCCTCGAATTTGCAGAATTTCGCAAGTTTTTTTAATTCTGCCACATAGCCAGCAATATTTTCTTCCTTTAGTTGCCTTCGCTGTCGAAATCTGTATCTTTCGGCGAGCGCTGACGGTGCTGGTTCCAAATGATTTTTCATCAACTCCACCGCCCTTTTGTACGTCAAATCCGCTGGTTTAATGGGACTCCCTAAATTCGCCAGCAGTTCATATGCTTCATCGCCAATCCCAGCTATTAATGTCGGCAGCTTCATGTCGTCGCTCACGTTGTTTACCTTAAAGAACATTTCCAATCGTTCTACGTACGATGACCAATTCCCGCTTTTCACCTCGAACTCGCGCACTTTTCCGATCGTCATTATTACCGACTCGATATTATAGTCCTTGCACAAGAATAATCACGCGTAGTATCGATCTCGTCGCCAATGTGGTATTTTGGCGGGAGCAATAAATAAAAGGCACACGTCCGGCAGATAGGATCATATATTCGAGACTGGTCACTGACAGCGATATACGACATTATTTATTGTACTACCTACATTACACACATTGTTCAGATTAGACCGTAAACATAAAAAAACCAAAAGAGAAGGTAAGAATAGAGGTGGAGGTGTAGCAATATATCTAAAAGACTGTGTAAATGGGTTCCCACTAATAGGTAGACTTAATAAAAGGTATATGTGCGATGAGGTCGAAGCCCTCTTTGTAGATGTTCAATATGGCACATATAATTTCTTGGTAATTGGTGTATATCGATCAGATGACCAGAGTGAGGATACATGGAGACCCCGCGACAGCAAACTATTACAGAATCTCATCGCAGCAACTGAAAACAACACTGTTGTAATAGCTGGAGACTTCAACTATCCTACCATTAAATGGCCAATCAATGCGGACCAGCAGCAGGCAGGGTCAGCTGATCTCTTTACAAGTGCGTTTATTGACAGCAACCTTTACCAATTAGTGAATAAACCTACAAGATTTAGGATAGGGTATGAACCGTCCTTGCTGGATTTGATAATGGTCAATGAGGAATCACTTGTTAAGGAAATTATATAATAAACCTCCAATTGGAAAAAGTGACCATTGTGTGCTAGAGTTTAGTATTCAGTGCCTTATGCATACTTCGGAAACTTCTTTAAAACGTTTGAAACGATACTACCAACATGTTAATTTTGAAAACTACAACACCGATCTACTTTGTAATCTAGAAAAACATAGTTAATTAACTGATGCAGAGCAAACTTGGAAAGGAATTCTAAATGCAATTAATGCAACGACTAATAAACATGTCCCAGAAAAAATTGACAAAAGTAAGTCTAAAAACAAACCATGGGTCGATGAAAATATTCTAAAACTGATTGCCGATAAGAAAGCATTGTGGGATAAATATAGATTGTCCGGAAACATAGATAATTATAAAGACTTTAGAGCAGTGAACAATGAATGTGTTGCAATGTCGAGAAAACAAAGAAGCAAATTTGAATCCAAAATTTTAGATTCTGGAGACAAATACTTCTACTCATACATCCGTCAAAGCATCACCTCAAAAGTGAGCATCCCACCTGCTATTAGAAATCTGAATGGCGACCTGGTCAGTAATCCCAAAGAAATTGCAGATGCCTTTGCTGAGGAATTCCAAAAAGCTTACTCTGTGGAACCTGATTTGAACCAACCTCCAAAAATCTCTACCATGGCTCGCGTGCAAGACAGCTTGTGTGATATCACATTTACAGCTGAAGATGTGAAAGAGGCGATCTCAAATTTAAAGCTACAGTCATCACCCGGACCTGACCAAATCCCTTGTTGTATTCTCAAGAACTGTTCTGAGACGCTTGCACCAGTGCTTGCTGAACTGATGAATATGTCATTTTAAAGTGGATATCTGCCACAAGCCTGGAAGCATGCAGTGGTAACACCTATTTACAAAAAAGGTGATAAAACTCTACCTAGTAATTTTCGTCCCATCAGTCTCACAAGTATTTTTGTAAGGATTATGGAAAAAATTATCAGCAAGAAACTGACTCAATTCCTGAAAAAAGAATGCATCATATCTACAAGACAGCATGGATTTTTTCAAAAAAGATCCACCATTACTAATTTGTTGTCATGTGTAAATTCAAGGTCAAAAGATCTCGACAACGGCAACCAGGTAGACATATGCTACCTCGACTACGAACGTACTTTTGACCGAGTTTCTCATCAACGCCTGCTGATAAAACTCGAATACTTCGGGATACGTGTATCTCTCCTTAGATGGATAGAAAACTAATCTAACTGACAGAACATTTCAAGTACGAGTGGGTAATTGCCTGTCACAAAGTAAATCGGTGCTAAGTGGTGTACCACAGGGTTCTGTGCTCTCGGCCCATCTCTTCTATAGATAGAGACTGTACAATGTCAATCGGCTTTCTTTGCGGACGATGGAAAGTTCTTTGCTAATCCCTCAACAGGCAGTGGCCAACTCCAAGAAGACCTTGTCCGCATTCATGACTGGACCAAGGAATGGGTCATCTCATTGAACATCTCCAAGTGTTGTATTCTGCATCTAGGGAAAACAAACCCTAAGACCATGTACAATATTGACGGCAACACTCTGGAATCAGTAAGCCTTCATAAAGATCTGGGTATTCATATTGCTGCCAACCTAAAATGGGAGGAACATATCACTTCTATAGTTAAAAAAGCAAACGCATTTCTCTACATAATACGCAGATCATTCCAAAATATGACTGTTGAAGTCTTCAGAAAAATATATAAAACTTATATACGCCCCTTACTGGAATATGGTTTTCAGATCTGGAGCCCATACTTTCAAAAAGACATCAAGTTACTGGAAAGTGTTCAAAGAAGAGCTACCAAAATACCTCAAGGACTCCGCCGTAAGTCATATGAAGACAGACTTGAAGCCCTGCGCCTCACTACCATCGAGGAAAGACGCCTTCGTGGTGACTTAATTGAGACATTTAAGATCCTGATTCTCAGCTACGACTTACCTGACTTGCATACCATCTACAACATGAGACAAGGCACAAAGCCATCACGAAAACACTGCTACCAGTCAATTCGTACAGCGTCTAAAACCAAAGCTGCACATTTTCACTTTCTGAGTAACAGAGTGGTCAATAATTGGAATAGACTACCAGAAGAAGTGGTCACTGTGCCTTCCATTAATGCATTTAAAAATAGACTCGACAAGTGGTTAAGGACAAATAAAGTGTCGTAGACTCTCAGCACTGTGTGAAATAGACATATCAGCTCTGAGCTGCTCGTCTATAACAAATAAAATAAAATAAAAAATAAAGTCGGAAACTTATATAAGTTTCTTAATAAATGTTACAGACACACAATTCGAAGTGCCCCCGCCGCGCTCCTTCAAAAAATGGGTGGTCAGGAACAAAACTAGCAAAGAGGAACACACGATCATTGTCCACTGTTCACATAAGATGAGGGTAAGTCTATTTCAAATTTATTTATCCCCGTGGGCCGTAACTAGCAATTTACGCCCGAAACGCGCTGGTGAAGCAGGAATGTTATGGAGGTCCGTATCCGTAGCCGAAACTAACGGATCCGAATTCAAAGAGTTACCGTAACCAAATCCTATATAAAAAGTTTTAAATAATTATGAAGCTACGTATCCATATCTTGCGCCCATAGCATGGCACCGGTGATAGCGTTTATTGAGCGCTATCTTCTATCTCGTTCTACGAAGTAAAAACGAGCGGGATGTCACAAGTCTGACGTGCGATATAAACCCTATCGAGGTTTATCGACGGTGCCATGCTAGGGTGGCAGCTTCGAAATTTTATATCCGTAACATGATAACATCCCTCTGAAAAGCTATTTCCCAGCTATTGGGAGACGTAAAATTGTGTAAATACCTAGGATGATGATAAAGAAATTCTCCGATTTAGCGCCGATTCATACTGGAATGCCAGCGGCCGGCAGCGCGCTATCACTGTCATACAGAATACGTCTTCCTACGAAATACATAGACCTTGACAAAGACGTGGTCTCTTGGGTATGCGCGGCTTTTGTTTTTAACTTGACTGCGCCAGAAGGAGGGTTACGTTTTTCGAGTGTAAATATATTTCTTTGGCTTGATGGATTTTAGCTTGAGGGGTGTCGTTATATTCGACTTAATTGTCAAAGTGATGCTGGGTATATCATAAAAGAAGGATTTTAAGGGTCCCAAAAATATTTGTTTGAATGTAATTTGGAATGAGAAATAGGTACTAAAAAAGAATATAGTTATAACCTCGCTCATCCGAGCGTGTTCCTGGTTGCGGCTTAATGCTGTTGTAAATATATTTTTAGTTTTATATATTAAGTTAGAAAATTTTCACACCACCACGGGTTTTTTGTTTTGTGCTTTTAATAATTACTTGTTTCAAGCTGTACTGTACATTTCATAGATAGAAATAAAGGTGAATATGGTTTGACAGTTTACCCGTGTGGTTTCGGGCAAGAATAGGACCACTCCATCTCTCCCTGTGGATGTCGTAAGAGGCGACTAAAGGACTAAGCACAAACATCTCGTGCTACAATTGCATTCCCATGACCGGTTGCAAAACTTTTCGCACAAATACATTCCCAAAGTGGGTTGACGTCAGGCAGGCGGCTGGTCGTAAAACTATAGCCAAATCATTTAAACTGTTCCGGCTATTTCTTCTCCATTTTGCAAGGTCTTTGGCATCCTTGGTTTGACAGTGAAAGTGTGCTGCCAGCTGCCAATCCAGTGTGAATCGGCGCTTAGTACGATTCTTGCAGCCCGAGACATTTTTTATTATACCGTCCTCGGGGTATAATCTGCTGCAAATCAAGCGACTTTAATTAGCGATTTATTGCCTCTGTAGCGATTAGCGAATGGCGAATTTTCTTAGTGACTTTTATGCTTTTGCAATTTGTTAAGGTTCTGTACCTCAAATTTGCAATTTGTTAAGGTTCTGTACCTCAAAGGTAAAAACGTAATCCCTTATTTTATATGATCAAACACTTGTCTGTCGGCCGTTTGTCGCACGCAGCCAATTAGCTACGAAAATACTGGACCGATCAGTTGAAATTTGGTACACTTACGATATGTAAGTCAGTGACCCAAAGACGGACGTATAACGTAAATGAATTTAAAATAGACATGTAATAAATGTAAATTAGACATTTAATAAAGTGTTGGGCGAAAATTTACCACCCTTATCTCCCAGAACCACTGAGCTAAAAATTTTGAAAAAACAGATAATAATTTTCACCTATAGATTACATAAAAACCTTTGAGACGTACGGAACCTTCTTCACGCGAATTTAACTCTCACTTTACCGGTTTATTTTATCATGATATTGTTATAAAACTTTTCCAGTTGTAAGTCGCAGAAATGGGTTGCAGAATTTCTGTTGCATTTGGTTTCATGCGAAAGTACTGTTTGTGCCACACGGCGATAGAAAATGAATTCTGAAATTCTATAGAATATAAATTCTGCAACTTAGTTTCATATAAAATGTTAACGACCGAATACTCAATCGCATTTTAAGCTCCAATCAAGAATACAAAGATGTCGCGTTAACTATACAATGTAAAGAGTTTAAACAACTTGTAAGGGACATATGCGTAATAAATCAAACCACGGGCTATACTAGATCACTTTAGTGTAATGAAATTAAAATAACAGTCAAAAAACAAAATATGGGTCTTTTATTTGTAAATAATCTAAAAGACAGACTAATTAGAATAACACTTTTCTGACCCTGTCATCACCTTTATTATCTAGACGGAGATACCATGAGCTATATGATTATACATTATATTTGAGTATTGGGCCGTAGTAACATAAATATTATTTCAAACAAAGTTTTTCTTCTTAATGCAAATACATTAATTGCGCCCTCATTTGAAATAAACTATTTAATCGTAACAATGGTGGCAATTAACTTCTTGTTAACCGTCAGGCACATGATTGCCCTTTAAAATATTTTATGAACTGCCGTAAAATATAAATGTAATTTTGTTTTTTCAGTACCTACTTAACCGCCCAGGAAATGTGCGGGTAGGCAATTTTTTTAAATTAGTTTATAATATGTGAATTTATGTATTTAAAGTTTATTGCATATATAACAAAAAATATTGAAACTATTTTAAGGGTGATTTCAGTCCCATGATACTGAACAACTTTCCTCAAGGAACATATATCAAAATATGAAAAATAATCTTGCCGGAAGGTCAAACTATAAATAAAGAATATTATTAAAGCTTTATGCGGCGTTTAAGGGAGCAAATTCGACGACTGTCGGTGCTGTACTTACTAAGGTTAATATTGTAAATTGTTTAAGAGCTGTGGATTTTGTGACAATAAATAAATCAAATCAAATAGGCCAGATTTTTGGAAAGAAAAGGCTTGGATTTTGCACCACGATAACGCGCGTTCGCACAAGGCCATCATTGTGAACGAATTTCTAACCAAAAACTCGACAAATATTCATCGAGCAACCTTATTCACCAGATACGGCTCAATGCGACTTTTTTCTTTTTCCTAAACTCAAATTACCACTTCGTGGCACCCGTTTCCATTCGGTAGAAGACATAATTAAATTTTTAACAAAAAAAAACAACCGTCTTCAATTTTTTTAAGGAGTTTCTTCCATATCTCTAAAGTTCTTCATCATATCTTCACTAAATTAAAATGGGACCAATTTGTTAATAAAGGCTTTCAAACAAAAAAGAATCATCAAAATCGGTTCACAATTGACGAAGATATCGCGTAATAAACAAACATAAAAAAGAAACATAGTCGAATTGTTTACCTCCTCCTTTTTTGAAGTCTAACCGACTTGCGGCGATAAAGGAGAATTTGCGGCGACAACTGTACTCAATTCCGCAAAAAGCGTTTAAAAAATGATTTGATGATTGGATTATTCGTTGGCGTAAGTGTATCCGCTTCTGAAGGAGCATACTTTGAAGGTGATAAAATAAATTTGGATGAATAATTAACATTTTGTGTATTATTGATCTTTTCCCGGTACTTTCTTGACAGAGTAGTGTGAACCAAATCATTAATGATATCACATTCTGTAAAATAACTATTCTATTACAAAAAGTTACATATATTTATATCTATCAGTCTATATATCAAGCAGCCGACAGGCGCTTCTATTTTGTGTCTCGAGCTTCGTTTGTGTGCGTCTCCCTGCCAACAAACAAACCTACGTAGCTGCGACCTGGAATGAGCTTTATTTCGTAGGCACGAAAGTAGTTTTTTGTTTTATTTATTCATCGTATTCATTTTCATGTGTTCAATGACTTCTACAGACATATTCGAGGTAAGTATAGAGTCAAAAGTGTAACATATTTTGTAACTTAGTGACGTATTTTTTTAACCTGGTCCGCCAGGACGTGTTTTATTCTACTAAATAGCAAAGTAACCTAAACAAAAGTCGATGTTATTAGACAATGTGATTTATATTTTGTCGTATTATTCAGAAATCAGGCTACATTTTTACCTTTGACGTTTAGCGAAGTCTCATTCTTTCAACAGTAAATGCCGATAAGAGGGAAAGAGACAAAAATGGGTTTTAACCAGATTCCTTTTTTGCTCTCTCTTCTATATCTTCAGCTGTTGATGTTGATATTGACAGATAAGATAGTGTCATTTTGTTGATGTCAACTTATTAAGGGGGAGCAATGGTTTAAACCTAGATATAAAGTTAGTCCCTGTTTTATAATAAAGTAGTATTAGTTTGAGAATCGGGACTTTTACACCATAAAATAATACGACAGATCTTATTTCAGTGTCAAACTAAATTAGACTTTAGTGATATGCGATAAACACGTGCGGCTCGGGACGTTTTTGTGTATGTGTCGCGAGTCACATTCGCCCAGTAGTTGAATTTTTACGTATGTCTGGTATCTCACGTAAGAAGTCAGCTACTACATTTATCGCATATTAACAATTTACGTGTTTCACGTTAGTTTAAACCAATAAAGTAGACTTTATCATAATTTCGCAACCCTCAATGTTAATTGACAATGAAACGCGGACACGTAGCTGCGTACGCATGTCGTGCCGTGTAAAGGTTAGGTTGTGTTTGTTACTTGCTGAGCATGGTTGTAATTTCGTTTATTTAAATATAATGTTATATTTCACCAAACAATGGATTTGACACTGTTCCGGTGAAACGACGTAATTTCTCCAAACTGCGAATGTGTCAGTCAAAATAGTAGTTTATGAAACTAAAGGGGATGTTGCACAACTGGCTAGGTCATGAACACTTCCCCAAATAGAATCAGAAAATATCAAAACCGATTAAGACCATCATATATTTGTTTTTTCTTATATACTGACATGGTGCCTATACGTACGCAACCTGATTTAAACGTCACTCGCCTCGTTACTGTCAATATCAGGTCAATTGACATAATAGGTGTCGGCCATTTTAGCGGAAATGTACAAGAAAGGCTACGTATTTATCGGTTTTACTTATAAGGCATTGATACCGACCCAAAAATGCAATTTTTAGGTAGGTGTTCAGGGACCTAGCCCGCTCCCCATACATTTGTGCAACGACCCCTTTAATACCCCTCATTATACAATGGGTGCACGCGACGTGTTCAGTCTATCTCTCTCACTAACTCGTGCGAAAGCGATAGCAGAATCCGTCGTGTGATGCCGTGTCTCTATCGCACCTAGAGTTTGTGACGTTAAGAGTTGGTGGGAAACAAATGTATAGCCATGCCGCCTCCGCCGGGGCCCGGCAATAGTGGTAGACCCAAGAAATGCTGGTTTGACGTCGTCAAGGATGATATGCGTGCCATGGTCTTACAACCAAGGATGCTCAAGACCGTGCGAAGTGTAAAAGGAAAAGCCGAAAAGCAGACCTCGGGCTTCGCAGCATTGCAGCTGTGGATGCAACTGGGAATACGCTGAGATGAGAGAGAGAGAGATAGACTGAACACGTCGCGTGCCGCTTAACGTAGCGGACACATACACACACTTGGCGTTTATGTACCCCTCATTATGGAACAGTTTCATGAACTACTATCACGTTCGACTGCAAGTGATGTTACGCTGCGCGCATGAAGGAAAACACCACCTTATGCACTGATAAAGAAAGCCTCAAGTCGCATGTTAGTTACCATCGGCCAGGTCGGCCGCTTAACATTAGTCTGAGACATTCTTTATTAAGCAGCCCTTAGCCATGGTATAATAATAAACTTTGCCTGGTATTCCCTTCCCGTGACAGCTGAGTCACGTGATTGGCCTAAGAATATGTCATCAGTTGGGAGTGTTTTCACTGTGTTATTGAATTACCTGAGCAAAATGCATTTTGTAACTTAAGGTGACGTGGGTTCACAATTTGCAAAACCGTGCGTGTTTTTGAAAAAATACTGTTATTAAACTACTACAGTTTATTCCTCAAAAATTTACATAAAAATCTTAAGGATTTTCTACAGACACTCACAATAGCCAAAACACGATTGAGCATTTTTGGCTCGATAGAAAAAAATCACAAACATACCTCTAAATTTGCATAAATTTGCCTTTATAATACATATTACTATTTTATACAATCACCTTTATAAATGAAAATTATACAAAATAATGTAATATGTAAATATCTATCCGCATTGGCTAAAAAAAAAATTATAAATATAATACAAAAATAATAATAAATAAAACACTGCGAAATATCGTCGAGCACGGCTCCGGGCCTTTCTTCGCTCTCGACGAATATTTCACTTTTTTTTTTAGCCAATGCGGATAGATATTTAGGTAACACATTTTTTGGTAGTTATTGTCTTTGGAGTACTTTCCATGTCTTTCTCTTGTGCCATCCTTTTGACCTCCCTATACGACACGGCGTCAACTTTCTCATTTACTTGATCTATGGATGCTCTTCTTGGTCATCACTTCCCTATTCTGGCTTCTAATTTTCCTTCTTTTATGTTTTTAATAAATAATTCTGAACTAATAATGTAATTTATAACTTTATTTAAAATTAAATAGATAAATCAATAAGATACTCAATAGTTGAGTTAGTATTTTAAATTCATTAACTAATTGAGAAAGCCGTTAAATTTACTGAAAAGAACAATCATTATTAAATTAATGCATACGGGAATTAACGCGAAACGTACCTTTTATTTATTTATTTTGCTGACGTTTCATTCGGGTTTCACCGAACGTGGTCAAGCTGGGACCTGTTTAATAATAATGCAACGCGATAGTTTAAAAGTATTTAAAGAACAATCAGTGGTAGCACTTATCATACATTCGTGACGTAGTCTAGGCCATCGTTTGAAGAGAATACCTTATATTATTCTACCATGTAAGGGCCTTTTTTTATTAAGTACAAGTATTTTAAGTTGTCATGATTCTGAACAACTCAAATAGTAAATACTTACATTAAAACCTCAATTGAAATATCTTCTTTATTAGTTTCACCCGTCCCGATGTCTGTGTGTCCGTAATCAAATCTTGCAAACTAATAGACCCACTTTCCAATATTCGATCAAGTTAAAACTTCACGTACTTATGTATGTTGGGTGACAATACAATAAATATTACCTATGGTACCAAAAATACTGTTTTTTTTTTCGTCCTTTTATCAGTTATCGTAGTAGCCAGACTACGAATTATAAATTCTGTCTAATATTATTTATTACTCCTTAAAATATTTGTACTTAAATAGTAGATGGTGCTACAAAGGTCATATTTTAACGCAATGACGCTTCTTTGAATCCAGAGTGAAAAGAATGGATTTTACAGTTGGATCCTGAGCATGGCGAGTTATTCATGTGCATATATCGCCCGACGTAAAAATATTACCCTACGCCGAATAGCACACAACACACTATTCTTTTCATCTCACTCACGAACGTAAATAAATCATATTGGATAATTTCAGGGCCATACCGGTGAAATAGTAGTGGAACCGATACCAGAGTACCAGTTAGAGTTGGCGGGCAGCATCCAGTCGCCCGGCAAGCTGGCCAGCTTGGCATTATCACTCGCTTTAAGAAGGAACGCGTCTCTGCTTAATGGTATGTTTTCATTTGTAACCAAAACGCTTACAGTTTGTTTTTATTAGGTATATTCTGAATAAAAAGGTTCAGAAGGCAGTACACGCTTTATCAGGAGGTTTCTCTCTCTGCGGCCCTAACCGCCGGTAGCTTGGGGCCCTATTGCCAGTGGGGCAACTAGATTAGTTTTTGTAGTAGGTTTTATATTTTAAATAATGCAAATATACCCAATAATCATAATACACAATGTATGCTAACGTCAAATGTAGGTAGGTACTATGAACGTAATAAAATTAAAATAACAGTCAACAAACAAAAACATTTCCATACAAAAGTGTGCAGCCGCCATATTATTTCAATACGATTAAACTAGTTTCTAATATAATATAATTATGTCCTGTTTTTTCTTTTGTGCAAAGAAGTGTATTGTTATGTATGATTATACTATATTATATACAGGATCTAACAAAATATACTGAAACTATTTTAATGGTGAATTCAGTCCATGTACTTGAACAACTTTCCCCAAGGAACATATATCGAAATATGATTAATATTTTTTGGCCTCCCATACAATTTGACCGATCAGCTGATCAGAGTTTCCATAGAAAGAAAAAAAATATTTTTGATATTTCGATATACGTTCCTTGGGGAAAGATATTCAGTATCATGGACTGAATTCACCCTTAAAATAGTTTTAGTATATTTTGTTAGACGTTATATATTACCTTTTCCCGAAAACCTTCTCAAGCCGTGTGGTCCCCGGCAGAGCAGAATAGGACCACTCCAAGTCTTCCCGTGGATGTCGTAGAAGGCGACTTAGGAACACAAGCTAAACAAAGTTAATAAACATCAATGAGACCTCCTTACCCGTCTGGCCAGCGTGGAGTGTGTAGACCAAATCCTCTGACTGCTCTGGCTAATATATGGCTCAGGCAGAACAGAGAGGGTCGAGCTCCAGTGGAGACGAAAGACCTGTTGATAATGATGATTTCCTTCTCACAGTACGTGTAGACAGCTCGACGGGCGACATAGTGACCGTAGAGAACATTTTCTCCGAAGAGTTCAATAACCTGCACGGTGAAACTGCCTCGCTCGCTGCCAACAGGATACATAGTACACTGAACCAACTCGAGGGGCTTATGCCGGGACACTACGTTCTTCAACACGAGGTAATTTAGTTAATTGGGAATTTTTGGTGGGTCAAAAATATTTTTTTTTTATTTGGTACTGTTTATAGAATAAAACGTCACAAAATAATGCCACTTGCCATTGATCACATCCACTTTGAACGTGATTTTATATTTATTAATGCAGAAAAACGGATATTCAGAGCGCTATTTGACTCCAAGTCATAAATCGATATTTCATATAAATCCCATAGAAAATGTTTGTTTTTGACGTTAAGAAAAAAGTATCTGATTTGATTTGTTGCAAAATAGCGTATTAACTAAAGGCGCGTTTCCATTATGCAAGTAGCCTGCATGCAAGATGCAAGTTGCATGCAGCTTGAGTAATAGAAACGTTAACATGCATGCATTATTCTAAAAAAACGTCAATCATACAAATAATTTATTGCTTTAATTAAATTGTATGCACCGGGCAAGAAACTTGCACTGTGTCAATAAATGGCTTATTTCAGCGGTTAAGATTTTACACTTTTTTATTTAACTAAACCCCTCAGACGACACACGGCGCGAACGCGATGCTATACACTCCATCTTCGCCCGAGTCATCCCAACTCACTTTAGAGTTCGACAGCACGCAACTCGCGGACACCGACGAGGCCAAGAGCGTTAAGACTCCGCCGATATTGGCGCCAGTGCTGCTGCCCTACCACAAGTAAGAATTTACTACTTATGACGTAATGAAAAACGTTTTTTCCATAATAATCTGAGAAAAAAAAAAATGTACCAGCTGCTTTTCTTCCCGCGCAGACCGTAACACGGAAGGGAATGGGCGAAAATGCGTACCAATGTAATAGGCGATGCGGCTAGCAACCCATCATTATTTTGATTCCTTTTTCCACCTTCTTGCCCACCATCACGCTAAAAGTGGCCTTTGGATCTTGCGGCCCTGGGCTCTGTTTGAGTTAGAGCCGCAAGGCCCTAAATGCTTTGTCTGTCCCAATAAAATAAAGACGTGTGTGTCACAAAAATTTTGACACGACACGTTAAGCTGGTCCCGGCTGTCAACATTGTATGGAGACGTCAAGCTGTCAGATTCCTTTCTTCTTTTAATTTAAGATCTTCCTCTTGTCGGTGGAGTCACGTGGACATGCCCCTATTCCTCTTCAAATGCCTTTAGGCAGCTGGAAAAATCTGACACCAGTGTTAGCTACTTACAAGAAAAACATACATTGTTATATTTGTGGTCAGGTCACAGAAATTAATAAGTGTATTTCAAACAGAACGGAATCTCCTGCGGTCCCTTGTAATATGCGTCCCCGTTTCCCGTCCCCGCACCTCTCCCCCGCCCTCGTCTTGTCGCGGGGCGAGAGCGGGCGAACACACACGATTGACGTGTGCACCGTGTGCACGGATTCGTTTTAGTAGTGTAGGCATAATTGATACTCTGCTTCTATAAAGTTTCATAACTGTGGTCAGGTACCGCAAGATCCTGCCGCTGGCGTTCACGCCATATGAGAACCAGCTAGCTAAAGAGCCCAAGAAGCCGCCGCCCTCGCGGCAGAAGCTGCCGCCGCAAGCCATCAAGGTAAGACACGTCACGTATAATGTGGGATTGTAACAAATGACATAATTATTTTTGACCGATAACTTTAAACTACGTTTCGCCGAATTTTTTTTTTGATGAAACGTTTTATCTGCGAAACATATCGGTCAAAAATAATTCCGTTTTACTATATAACACCTATGTGGGGTACGTTTGGGTAGATAATATTGAATTGAAGTACGGAGAAAATTTAAATTAAATTTATTGGTGATGAACTTCCGTTGATTTTATTAGATATTTACTTTAGCGACAACGGATAGAGATTTACAGAGATTAAAGACTTGATGAAGAATTTGCTACTATTGCATCTTGTTGAACTCCCAAACGTAACCTCATAAAAAACAAAATTTCATCACTAATAGTTTCGCTATTAGTGATTAAATTCCGTTAAAAAAAATATATTATTTACCGTTTAAAAAGTATTTACTGAAAGATATGTATGAAATGTATGTTTGTTTGCTAGGCATTACTGACGCTCTTTTATCTTGTCCGTATTTTTCACCTACAATAAGTAAATAAATGCTTTAACGACACACTTATACGACACATTTTTTGCAATGATTGTGTTAATTTTTGTTGTTTGTCTTGAAGTCAAAATTACTGAACCGATTGATGAGGAAGAACCTGTGGTCAAAGTATCTCAATTACTTTGAAAGTAATGGTAATATTACTAGCTAATATGAAAGAGAGATACCTACTACGTACTGTCCGCCGATTTACCCTAGTAATAAATGATGGACCCCAAGCTGCAAACCATTTCACCTAATGATGCAAAGCTAAGATAAGACAGAGTGCCAATCTCATATTTTTGACACAAATTTATAATACGTGGGATAAATTACTATTCCAAAAAAAAATTTACATTGTGGACCGATGCGGGATAACCAGCGAGAAAAGCTGTTATGTATAATGTTTATAACTTCATTTTTAATGGCCGGGTTCAATTCCTTGACCGAAAACAGTGTTTATAACTCCTTTTATTAATTTATTTTATGGCCGGGTTCGATTCCTTGGCCGAAAACAGTGTTTATAACTCCTTTTATTAATTTATTTTATGGCCGGGTTCGATTCCTTGGCCGAAAACCGTGTTTATAACTTAATTTTTTTATTTATTTATTTTATGGCCGGGTTCGATTCCTTGACCGAAAACTGCATATATATAATACTATTTTTTTTATTTATTTTATGGCTGGGTTCGATTCCTTGGCCGAAAACATTATTCATGAGTTATATTTCCTCTGAACTGCTGGTCCCTACAATTTCGTCCGGTAGAACGACGAAAACTATTGGCCAAAAAAGAAGATAATCGCATCGCCAACTGAATCCGATCATAATAAAGTTCTTTAACAATAATTCGATGGAATGTTCAAGTTCTTTGACAATAATTCGATGAAATATGCTATCTGAAAACAATGGAGAAGTTTTATGATATTAAAAATATACACGATAGAATTGAAATTAACCAATAAGCCAGTAATTTATTAACGTATTTTCGCGCGGGTTAACTGTGGCCTCAGACTTCCCGTGACGTTACACGACCCTCTCTAGTGCCGCGACGTCGCACCGCACTTCAAATTACCTACAACTACGTACCTAATTGTTATTATTTAACGAATTAAGTTCCTATATTTCATCCAAGCCTATGTCTTTGTTTTTCTGTGTACTTAATTATAATAGCACAAGATTTTGTAAAGTTCATCTTTTACCTGCCTTAGATGGGCGGCTTCCCGATAAAAACCCGGCTTCTGGAAATATTCCCATTTTTACCCACCCAATTTTCATTTCTTCCGGGAAGAAATTGGAGCCTTTTTTATTCACTCGCAGAAATTAAAAAAATATAATTTTATGTAATTTTTGTAATAATCTAATATGCTTAAAATGCAGATACGTCAAATGCGACGTTAAAGAATATGAAAACGTCATACTTATCATACATTGAAAGTAGGCTTTTAAAACTTTTTTTTTTTTTGCTGGGAGTTGTGCAAAGACGAAATTATATATTAAAATAAGTAAAAAGACATTAATTGCGATGTCAACATATGTATGAGCAACCTCGTACGTAATGTAGAGAGGAGTATTTTTGACTGTTCCATTGAAGGCCAAAACTACCTACTGATTTCATGCTTTGTCCCGGAACAAAAGATATTCGTATTGACGAGTTCTTTAATCCTCTATCAACCTGTTATAGCATTTCCCACGGGTATTTACCCGAATCTACCCGTTGTATGGGAACATAAGAATTGACAGGTCTAAGTTTACACGTTTTGCTGGAAAATATTTTTACACCTAATGATATGTTAAAATAAGCAAACAGACACCAAACGCGATGTCAACATACGATCACACTCCCACATTAGTATAGAGCAGGCTGCTTATCCGAGAGCCAAAACTACTGATTTCGGGGTTGGTATTCGTATTGACGAGTTCTTTGAAGCCCCATCAACTTCTTAATTAATATTTCCCACAAATTAGCATACCGGGTATTTTCCCGAATCTACCCGTTGTATTGGAACATACTACTTGACAGGTCTGAGTGTAGTAAATTTTTGGCTGGAAAATGTTTGTAGACCTAATTATATGTTAAAATAAGCAAACAGACATATAACGCGATGTCAATATATGAGCACCCTCATACATACCATATATGGAGAGTAGATTTTTTTGACTGCTCATCTAAGAGCCTAAAGTACTGATTTCGAGGTTCGTCTCGGAACAAAAGATATTCGTATTGACGAGTTTTTAGATCCCCCATCAACTTGTTGCATTATTTCCCACAAATTAGCATCTTCTTCTTCATCTAAGCGTGTTCCCGGTTGCATCCTCAGCTGTGCTGCTTCGGAGCCCGGGGTGCGCTTTCCCGCTTTTTCTTCTCCAAATATAACATGTCCTTTAGTCACTTTTTACGACATCCACAGGAAGAGATGGAGTGGTCCTATTCTAACCCGGAACCACACGGGTGATTCCCACAAATTAGCATGTCTGGTATTTACCCGAATCTACCCGTTGTATGGGAACATACGGCTTGATAAATCTAAGTTTACATGTTTGGCTGGAAAATGTGATCACACTCCTACATTACCTTGTGTAGAATAGGTTTCTTTGACTGCTCATTAAAGTCTAAGAACAAAAGATAGTCATTCGTATTGACGAGTTATTTGAAACCCCATTAACTTGTTATAATATTTCTCACAAAAAAGCATGCCTGGTATTTACCCGCAAATGTTTTTAGACTTAATTATATGTTAAAATAAGCAAACACACATCAAATGCAATGTCAATAGAATATAATCAAATAAAATGCCTCATACATATAAGGAGAGTAGATTTTTTGACTGTTCATCAAAGAGCCAAAACTACTGATTTCGGAGTTGGTCCCAAAATAAAAAATATTCGTATAACCCTCATCATTTTTGTATAAGATTTCCCGCAAAATAGCATTCCGGGTATTTACCCCAATCTACCAGTTGTATGGGAACATACGAATTCACAGGCAAAAATTTTATTTTTTTGCTGGCAAATGTTTGTAGACCTAATTTTATATCAAAATAAGCAATCAGACATCAAATGAGATTGTATCTGTATACTTATTTAATTTGGATATTTTGGTAATTTTACTCTTTGTCATTTATTATTTGAGATATACTCATTAACTATGCATAAGATGATAACCTTTTCATACATTTCTACAGATAAATTAGACGACTCGCACTTACTTATTAATAAATATCCCAAAAATACGTATAAACAAATGTCTAATGGACCCTGTCTCTGACTCTGTCTACCCCATTAGGAATAAAGAAGTGATAATGCATCTGTATCAAACCACATTGGTTTGATACAGATGCATTATCACTTATATATATTAGATTAGAGTCGTGCTTACTTAGTGATACAGGATACTGTGTACATTTATTTGTTTGTACTTAATGTGATTCGAATAACGATAAAGCTGTGATTAAAATTTTGAATTCTTTAATATACGTGATTTTAACAAAAATCATTATTTTATTTAATTTCCTAACGACATATCGTTAATATATAACTAAAGATAACTGCTGAAATAAAATGTGATAGTAATATTGTAGGAAATTTTACAAAACCAATTTCTTCCCGGTATTTATTAAAAATACTCGGTATAAATGGGAATTTGTTCATTTTTACCTTTCCTTCCCTTCCAATTTTACCCTTCCCGAATTTCTTCCCGCCGCCCATCTCTAGTACCTGCCTCTATTATTTCATATGCAACGTAATTTTTTTTTGGTTGCTTTTTTATGTCTCTTTTGTAAGAAGAAATTCAGAACAGAACACCGAATCTAGACACCTGGTGTGTGCAGCTCCTAACGTAGTTGGCTGTTCAACGTGTATGTAAACTCTAGGACGAAGATGGTAGGTTAGTTATTGATATTGAATAGAATGCTAAGGAAAAGTACTTATTTTACTTACAGCAAAATGATCTTTACACATATATTTTTTACAAGTAGGTCCAATCATGTTTCGTTTGATGAGTTTGCACCACTTCTTTCTTGCTTGTAGTTTAGTCAAAATATATAAAAAATACATTTTTAAGAGTTTTAATTGTCGTGCTTTTGCACATTGCAACTATACAATATTTGTACGCTTCCTTTTAGTGTCTAGTCTTGTCCATCACGAGAAATTACTCTTATCTATAGAAATTTTCCAAAACACTGCGACTCTTTAGCGAGCAAATGACTGGATGACAATGAAATCGGGTTTCGTGACGTCACACATTGAGCCGTCGCATGTAACGAAAATATATTTGCATACTCAACTTTCATTTCCTATAATTTCTTGTACAGGTATTCTGTTATGATTCTTCCACACCATTGTTTCATAATGGCTTAATTTTTTAAATAGCCATTAAAAAATAAATAATGTAAACTTCTCCATTGCATCAGATAGGAATGTATATCGTGATGCTACAGCAAATCAACTGGAGTTACATCTGTGTAGACCCTCACGTAGCAGTATGTATGTATGTTTTAATTTTTGTTAGGAACACCAGCAATGGAGTGAACAAAAGGTACCGCCGTGGGGATACCACATTCAGTTTTTGCAGGAACGCTATCGGATCCCGAAAGAGATCCAAACCCAATCGTGAACCAATTGGTAACACCCATTGATCTGACAAGTCCAGAGCTCCAGAGGTTGATAGTCGAAATGGTGTCTTTGATTGTAGAATTTGGGCATTCAACAGTAAAATATAACTATTATTCGATGAGTGAATATTAAACTCGGTATTTTTCAAGCTTAAGCATGATAAACATCGATATTTTTATCTGTTATCAATAGAGGTGAAAACTTCCAGGAAACATTCCACTTCTAAGGAAGTATTCCTGAAAATTTCCAAAACTTCCGGCAATTTTGGAAGTTTTTAAAAATATTTTTTTACCAAAAAATTGGTTAATTTCGTTACATTTAGTTAAATAATAAGATTCTTAAATGGTATATAGGTAGGCACTTACATGCATTGTACCTATGTATAAACATACATATATTTACAATTTGTATTTTGTTAATTTTTTTAATTATTTTTAGGTGCAATAGAGTTTTTCATTCATTCATTCACTTGAAAACACGAAGCTTAACACTTTTTAAGTCTACATATAAGAAGGCGATTGAAGTGAATATGATTTTCTGTGTTGAAATATTAATTTCAATATGTATGTGTTATAGGCATTTACTTAAAATAGGTACCCAATGACAATAAAAAATAGGTAATTTGTAATATTCACTGTCTATCAATAGTATCCTCAGTTTTTCTAAGTCAATAATCTATTTTGAAAACTTTCAAAGTTGCTGGTAATTTTGTAAAGTTATGAGGAATACTTCCGGAAGTATTCCTGAAATATTCCAAAGTTTCGGAAATATTACGAAGTTTTCACCTCTAGTTATCAACGAAACAAAAAGTTTATATTTTTTGTTATGGAGTTTTGGTCACCGACAGTCTATTAATGTTTGATTTCTTTTGTTTCCTCAACTTTGGTCTTCGACATAGATAGTTCAAAATTCCGATTCAGAAAAAGTTACATTCACGATAACATATGTTTAGGAAAAAATGTCGTAATAGGTGACATAAATATTTAGTAAAATGCATAGCTTATGATAAAATAATTTTAATTAGATTAAATTGGATATAATAATAAAGAAATTATTTTAATGGATTCTTAATCCGAGCAATAAATAGCGATATTGATAACAATATAATTCTATATCAAAGCATTTACAGTCTTTTGAAACATATTCATCTAAATCGTGAGTGTACATCAGAGACTACTGAACCGATTGATTATTATTTATTATAATTATAGTACAATCACCATAAATGTCACTTTGCAGAACATAAAATACATAAAAAATATGGTAAATTTAAAGTGTAATTTTTGCTGATTGTACTACCTATATTATATACAAATTACACACTTGCAATAAATAATTATATGTAAGTGTCTATTATAAGTTGGCAAATAGTGAAAGAGAACTGCCATAGTTTTCAGCAGTTATACCAAAGAAAACTATCAACAAGATAAAAAATGATCGTTAAGACTCGATCGGGAATACTTATACAGAAATAATGATATAATTACTGTGCCGACTTATATTTGACACCCCAAAGGAAGTGGCTAGGGTGAATTTATAAAAATGTTTGAATATTTTATTTCAGTTACTCAAAAAATCTAATGTATTAATTTACAATGAATTAAAACACCCTAACTGCAACCTTACTAAAACGCGTAGTCATACATACGGAAACATTTTTGTCACCATTACAGTTCGTGAAATAACTTTCCACCGAAACTACTGTGTTTCGGTGAAATGTAATTTTATTGAATAATAGTCAAGAAAGTTTCAGTATGTTTACATTATGACTGCATCAACGCGGGAGCCGAATGTACTATTTAGGCAGTGGCAAATTCAAAATAAATTTAATGTACATAACTGCAGGCAGCAGTGAAATATTGCGATTTACCGCGCCGGCAACCGCATTCAACTCCCGCGTCATCAGTTTATATTTTGAAAATATATTACAAATCTTTTTAATACGCTACCTTCGAAATAAAGACTTAGTCCACGGGCGATTTCATCGCGACGATATAATCGTCGTCGTGCCACTTTTTGAGTACTTGACTGTGTTTGAATTTGTACAATATTTTTGACGAAACGACAAATAACACTAACTAAAAAGAAATCTTCCAAATTGGTTATTAAATGAAGCAGTAAAGCATTTCAAATATTAGTATGAAGAGAAATGGGGGCGTGGTAGGGACATCTCGCTATCTCTTTCGTACGCGCGAAACCAAATGGCAACGACGTCACATTTCTATAAACTCGTCCGTGGAGTCAAAGTCTTAGCGTGTGCTAATTTGTAGATAAATTGATCAAAATTCTCTCACCTATTATTAAACCTCGTCGCCTGTGCGAATGGTGACGGAAGACGTGAATACGCTAATCGCGTCGCATGAAGACACCAGTCTCGTTTCGGCGTAAGCCTCACTGGATCTGGCAGACGGGGCGTGAACGTCTTCCATTCCATTTAAATTACATACAAAGAGCATGGAAATAAATTCGAAATTTGAACACACCGAATGGTAGGGCACGGACGTTGTTGGCGCCAGGTCATATCGATTGCGTGTGTTGGGATCCTTTTGTTACGGCAAAAATTTTTTGTCCTAACTTAATTTGGCATAACGAGTTAGTCATATTTTTTTCATAATAATATTTTGACATAATTATTTAAGTCAACATGCCCAAAGAAATGTGAAAGTTGAAACCAGTTTTTTTCTGTAGTGCCTATAGTTTATCCGGTATAGGTGGGTACTCAATCCTATATGTGGTGAACTGAGGGACCCAACTTTACAGTCCATACCTCGCTTATTTGACTTTCACAAAATCTGGTTCCAACTTGCACATTTCTTTCGGATGTTCACTAAATCCTAAGCACGGTATCGTCGCAAAATGTCCCTTACGCAAAATGTCCCCTAATCGCAAAATGTCCCTTGCGCAAAACGTCCCTTTTGCAAAATGTCCCCTGGTAGTAAAATGTCCCTTTTCCAAAATTTCATTATTTTTATAAAATTACTATAAAGTGAATTTGTTTGTTGTTTATTTGTTTGTTACGCCTCCACGCCGTAACTACTGAACAAATTATCATGAAACTAGCTTTTGCGGCTCCGCTTGCGTTAATATCGATCCCTAAACGGTAACTTTTTCGGGATAACAAGTAGCCTGTGCCATGTGTTAATCTGGGTGATAAACTATCTGTGTGTAAAATTTCATCTAAATCCCTTAAGCTGTTTAGGCGTGATGGAGCAACAAACATCCAAAGTGGATTCGAGAATGGTTTATATTTATTACGGGTATGTCCCTTCCACATTGTATAAAAAAACATGAAATTTTGCGAGGGATATTTTTTTGCCACCAGGGGACATTATGCTACCATATTGCGAAAGGGACATTTTGCGACGATACGAATTAATATTGTGCGTAATTATTATTAGGAGAAGCAAAAGTATGCCATGATAAATTATGACGAATAATTTTATGCGAATAAATAGGAATTAAGTCGCAATGCATTTTGTTAGAAATTTGAATGGAATCTCAAAATACGTCCGCACCACGTCTGCCTCCGCAATCGAGGCTTGCGCCTTACAGGCGAAACAAATAGGTCTCGGTTAATTAGTTTATCCGTAGCGATCCGCTTTTACCAATTCGGTTTCGAAGAGCGTATTAAATAGATCTGTAATCTTAAAGTAATAAATATTCCCAATTATCAAATATATCTTTCTCTTACAGTGGCCCAAGAAGAAGAGACCGAAAAGGAAGAATTATCTTAGTAGTGAAGACTTGTCTTAGTGGTAATAAATTATTTATATGAGTATAATACCGGGTTTTATTAAGAAATTTATTGCTTAACTAGTAATAATACACGCTAAATTTTCATTAATTTTGGAAAAAAAATGTCGTATTTTCATCTAAATTGATGTCACGTTTTTACTACGAGTTTTAGTCAACATTTTTTGTTTCTGAATTTTTATTCTGAGTAGCTAATTGGGTCTTACTAACGATCCTTATGAAGTGGCTTTCGGCTCCAAAACCGATGAAAAATCACCGTGTATGAATATTTTTTTACTTATTTGTGGTATTAGCACAGAAGACAGTAACAGTATTTCATTCAGAACGGAATCTCCTAAGGTACGCGCAATATGCGTCCCCGTTCCCCGTCCCCGCCTTGTCTCAAGGCGGGAGCGGGCGAACACACGCATTGACGGGTGCACGGCGGCACAAGAACGGGGGAGAGGTGCGGGGACGGGGAACGGGAATGCATATTGCGCGTACCTTAGGATATTCCGTTCGGTACGTAATACTCTGTCTTCTGTGGTATTCGCGTCCTTGTATTACTCATATTACAAACATGGGCAATATCAAAAATTACAAGCAAATATTTGATTCGGTATAGACCGACAGCTTTAATGAGTTTTCGCCTTCGCGGTACAGGAGCGCGGGGGTATGACGACTAAGGGGACCGAAGGACATACCATGAGACATGTTTGATGCTTATTCATGCCCGCCGCCTGAATTCATAAAACTGGCTCTTTAAAAACATTGTAACCTTTTACGATTGCCATTCTCGCGAAAAATGTTTAGCACTAACTTTCGGTTTACAGTATTTTTAGTCGATTGCCTGCTGCAATTTCTGCCATGAATTCATAATGATGAATAGTAATATATTAACTACTAAGCGGCCTCGTCGAAGTAGCCGTCCAACTGGGTAGCGATCTGAAAGAGTAAAAAAACAGTCTTAAAATGGGTCTTCAATATATCAACCGACAATGTTGTGTTTTTTCGGTCTCAAATATAGAACTTGTTTACTATTACTACCAAAAAAAGATACTAATTTCAATGAGAGCCCGCTTTTTGTGTTGTAAACAAGTTCTATATTTTGCCGAAGTGCGCGCCATGTCGCGTCACGACTCGTTTAAACTGATCCTAACGGTGACTGCTCAAAAGAGATAGCGATCAAAGTTATATGTGGCAAGTCTTGTAATACAAGTACACGGAATATGTTCCATCACACGAAAAAATGGATTTTTCAAATTGTAAACTGTGTTAATTTATCTAATACAAGTACACGGAATATGTTCCATCACACGAAAAAATGGATTTTTCAAATTGTAAAGTGTTGTGTTAATTTATCTATCTTACCTTAGAAAGATGGTATCGTGCTGCATTACCGAGTCGTATAGTAGGTACAAATACAACCATTTTAAAGTCACATTTAATTTCTGGTCACATTTTTCATTGATCAGGTCTTTTTTAGTCTCCACTGCAGGAGCACGACCCTTTGTACTACCAGAGCAGCAATAGGATTTAGCCTACACTCTCCACGCTGGCCAACGGGTTGGAGAGGTATTATTATTATAAGCTTTGTTTAGCTTGTGTTCCTAAGTCGCCTTCTACGACATCCACGGGAAGACTTGTAGTGCTCCTATTCTACTCTGCCGGGGACCACACGGCTCTCTGACATTTTTATTTTTCATAACGCTATGTGACTAGTCACTATGTGCAGTTACGAATCCTTCAATTCTTCGGCCATGTCACCCGCAAAGAAAACTCGATGGAACGTTTGGTGATTTAGGGTCGAATTGAAGGCAAGCATTCACGTGGTCGATCTCCAACGAGGTGGTTAGATCTCGTCAAAGCTGTAACACCAGCAACGGAAAGCTCCAAGAAAGCCGCAGACTAGAGGGAAAATAGAAAAAGCAGCGGCCATGGACGTACAACCCAACCATGATCACGACCACTCTGTCAAGAGTGTACGACTAAGGGATGAATCTCATCTGTAAGCTCGGAACAGCACTTTCCTATGAGAGAAAGAGAGAGATAGGGAGCGACGGAACGCTTCAGCACCAGCCGTGCTGCAGCGTTCCGTCGCTCTCTCTCGCTCTAGCAAATGACGCTTCTGAGCGACAGAAAAGAATAGCAGCATAGGAAAGTACTGTTCCGAGATGACAGATGAGATCCAACCCTAGGAAGAATTTAGTGACTCTGACCTGCACGGGGCTGTACTTGACATATTTGTCCGGGTTCTTGGAGAAGGGCAGCGCGGCGTACTGCTCGTAGAAGGCGGAGTAGGGCGGCAGGATGGCCTGCTTGTTGTCCCTCTTCAGCGCCTCGCGCAGCTCGGGGTCGGGCACGCTGTAGCCGCGCTGCTGCTTCGTAGTCTCCTCCCACTCGCGGTTGAATGACTAAAACCACAGGCCATGGATCAAGATAGACACAGCCTGTATGAATTTGCGTGTCGATCTAACGTCAAATTGACTTCAATAAGGATCGTCACTTTTAGTCCGTGTATGTCACATTAGATCGAACATTGTGCTCTCTACTGTAAAATACCTAAATCAGAAACTAAAAAGGATTCCTTCCGTTTCTAAGTGAATTACTTATTAAATATTGTATTGAAAATTGGCACGCAATATTTTCATACAAATTAAAGGACTTTCTTTATTTTATTTATTTATTTTATTATATACATTCGTTTGACCAACAGCTTTATTTACATAATATATTGCAAAGTAGCAAACAAAAAGCCAATAACAGGTCTTCACAGATAGAAACACAATACATTTAGAAATTTACGGGAACGCCAAAAAAACGCTAAGTGGAGTACCTACTTAAAGATTTACATACAGTCAGTTGAAATAAATTTTGCGATAAGAGAATATATATAATAAGTAAGTACAAAGTACTGAGAGAAATTGAATTAACCACCTTTAAAGAAAGAGTCGTACAGTAGACGTTTGGCCTTGACTGGATAAGTGTTGAATATATCCATGTCTAATTATTTAGAAGCATTATTAAGAGATTTATCTAGTATTATATACAGACAGATCTGTGACTAAAACGGACAGGGCAAAACCACAGAAATTAATAAGAGTATTGTAACATGCGTCCCCGTTTCTCTTTTCTCGCACCCGTTCCCGCCTTGTCGCGGCGCGAGAGCGGGCGAACACACACGCATTGACGTGTGCACGGATGTATAGTTTCGTTTGTAGTAGTGTAGGCATAAATGATACTCCGCTTCTAGGAGTATGAAGTTTCATAACTGTGGTAAAAGTAAGTGTGGCCTCACATTGGTCCACACTCATATAATAATATTATCCATTCCGAATCGCTTAGAAGAAGAAGAAGAATAAGGGTAAAAGTTTGCGAGTCATACCATTGCGACCCATACCACGTGACACATTTGTTTTTAAATTTACCCCCCCTCCCTACGATGACCATTTGTAGTATAAACCCCTTATAGTTTTCGCATAGTACTTCATAAATATAGTTCTTAAACATTTTAAAGTAAGACTATAAAGTAAGGTTTAAGGCTTTAAAGTAAAGTTTAAGGCTACAAAGTAAGGTTAGAGTCTATAAAGTAAGGTTTAAGGCTATAAAGTAAGGTTTTAGGCTATAAAGTAAGGTTTAAGGCTATTAATTAAGGTTTAAGGCTGTAAAGTAAAGTTTAAGGCTACAAAGTAAGGTTAAAGTCTATAAAGTAAGGTTTAAGGCTATAAAGTAAGGTTTTAGGCTATAAAGTAAGGTTTAAGGCTATAAAGTAAGGTTTTAGGCTATAAAGTAAGGTTTAAGGCTATAAAGTAAGCTTTTAGGCAAAGTAAGGTTTAAGGCTACAAAGTAAGGGTTAGGGCTATAAAATAAGGTTTACTTAACATGCGTACTTACAGCGAACTTGTCTTTCAGTATCTGCCTGTCCTTGTCTCTCATTTTAGCCGGCAGTGCCTCGTCCAACACCGTGTGTGCGATCAGCTTGTTCCAACTACAAGTGAAAAATAATTAAAACGAGTAAACCTCGATTTGACCAATTTGTTTTTATCTTCGATCAACAATAAATAAATAAATATATAGGGACAAATCACACTTATTGAGCTAGCCCCAAGGTAAGTTTTAAACTTGTGTTATGTTATGGGATACTAACTCAACGATACTATATTTTATAATAAATACATATAACGTCTAACAAAATATACTGAAACTATTTTAAGAGTAGATTCAGTCCATGATACAGAACAACTTTCCCCAAGGAACATGTATCGAAATATGAAATATAATTTTTGACTTTCCATACAAACTCGGTTCAGCTGATCGGTCAACTAGTATGGGCGGCTAAAAGATATTTTTCATATTTCGATTTATGTTTCTTGGGGAAAGTTGTTCAGTATCATGGACTGAATTCAGCCTTAAAATAGTTTCAGTATATTTTGTTAGACCCTGTATATATATAGATAAACACCCAAGACCGAGGACAATTTGAAAAAGGCCATTTTCCAACTTGCCCTGGCTGGGACAATACAACTAGGGACTAGGGAACGCGTTACATACAAAATCAAAGTAAAATTATGTCCGCTTTAATATCAAATAACGTTCATTGTGTCAACAAGTCAACCTTATAACGCTACGCATAAAGTGATTTTTGTGGGTTGTGCGCTCTCATTTGACGAGCCGAGTAGTACAATATGGATGTGAAATAAAAAGAAATTTTTAGATCATCAGGTAGATTATAAAAACATCGGAAATACAGCGCATTTGAATCAATTAAGATTTTCACTTGACGGTGACTTGAAATCACCCCCACTCCGAAACTTCGACGCGTAAACTGTATCTTAGTGATTTTTCACTATTTTGATAAACCGAAAAATATTTTTAGACAATCTACTTAACTGATTTCAGATTTAAAAAATTGATTTTGAATGTCCCTTAGGTTTAGAAACTTGTTCCGCGGACTCGTAATCCAACGTTTTCACCTGTATCACAGAATAAATAATACTAACGTACAGAAGTCTCAATCAGCAAAGAAATATAAAGAAATATCTACTCAATGTGGTTAGCGATATGGTTTAATTTAGCTCACGTCAGAACTCAGCACCTTTTCGCATAGACACCTAGGCATCCATTGGAAGCCAATTTCATTCTTATTACTCTGGACAAACGATTCGTATAACTGAATTTACCACCCGGAGGGGTCGCCTGCGCGCATAGTAATAATGTAGGTACATTTTCGATACCTAAACGGGGAGTGAACAGGCCTGCCTGTATGTAGGTGACAACGTATCTTTGCAATAAAAAATGTTATCAATAATAAAGTACCTTTGTAGATAAGCATTCTTATGTTCCTGGATCATGTTGCGGTAGCTGGTCTCGCACTCGGGCTCGGCCAGCGTCAGCACGTCCAGCAGCCCGCTGCGTTGTAGACCCTGGGACATACAACAGATAATACGTATGTATTTAAAAGTTAAAGTGAACATATATGTGTGTATATACAAATTGGAAGGGACATACCCGTAATAAATCAAACCACGGGCTATACTAGATCATTATAGTATAATGAAATTAAAATAACAGACGAAAAACCAAAAAAATTGACATTCCCATACAAAGTGCCCGAGCGGCTGCACTCTTTTGTATGGAAATGCTGAAATTTTTTTTTTCTTTGGCTGTTCTTTTAATTTCATTATACTATAATGATGTAGTATAGATCGTGGTTCGATTTATTACGGGTATGTCCCTTCCACATTGTATATTAAAGAGGTATATACCCTGTACAGATAACACGACAAGACCCAGAACAATTTGAAAAAGGCCATTTTGCAACTTGCCCTGGCTGGGGATCAAACCCAGAACCTCCAGAGTGGCGGCGTATCCATGATTTATGAATATACGAGGGCTGATTGATAAGTACCCGTTTATTGAAAAAAAAAACAATTTTTTTTGTATTTTTTACTCTATACATTTGTTCCACCTAACTCAAGCTTCAATAAACCATCCAAAAAGTATGATTTTGGAAAGTCATTAAAATAGGCCTCTGTGGCGGCAATGACTTCGTCATTTGATCCAAATCGCTTGCCACCGAGCCATTTTTTTAGGTTGGGAAACAAAAAGAAATCGCATGGGGCCAAATCTGGAGAATACGGGGGGTGAGACAATAGTTCGTAGCGTAACTATGCTAATTTAGCCGTCACAACTCTGGACGAATGAGCCGGGGCGTTGTCGTGATGAAACAGTACTTTTTTCTTTTTTAAATGGGGTCGTTTGTCCTTCAACACGGCGTCAAATTCATCCAATAAATTGGCATAGTACTGCCCTGTTATTGTTTTTCCCTTTTCTAAATAGTCAATATGTATAATACCCTGCGAATCCCAAAAAACGGTCGCCATGAACTTTCCAGCCGATGGGACGGTTTTTGCTTTCTTTGGAGCAGGTTCACCCGGTAAAATCCACTGCTTCGACTGCTCTTTCATTTCCGGGGTGTAGTGGTGGACCCACGTTTCGTCCACGGTCACGAAACGACGCAGAAACTCCTTCGGGTTACGTTTGAACACGGCCAAACACTGCTCCGAAGTAGTCAGTCGGTTCCGTTTTTGCTCCTCCGTGAGTAAACGCGGCACCCACATCGCCGATACTTTCTTCATACCCAAGTTTTCTTCTAATATGTGTTGTACCCTCTCGATTGAAACATTTACAGCATCAACGATTTCTCGAAGTTTAATTCGGCGGTCGGCTAAAACGATATTTTCAATTTTCTTAACCATATCGTCAGTAGTCACCTCAACTGGCCGGCCTGGGCGATCCTCATCAAAGACGGTTGTTCTCCCCCGCTTAAACTCGTTATACCAATATCTGACGGTTGTCATAGAAGGAGCACATTCATGGTAAACCGCTTGCATTCTTACTTTTATTTCATCACATGTTTTTCCTTCTAAAAATAAGAATCTAATTACAGACCGATACTGTTCTTTCTCCATTTTAACAATTTTAAGTTCACGCCCTCACTGAATCGTTGTCAAATGAGAAAAAAAACAAAAGAATGCCATTTTTTTTTAAATTTTCCCGCCTCTGAAAAATGGCTTAAAAAGGTGGTATACTTATTTGCGGCCAGTGATATTAATATATTTAGAAAACGGGTACTTATCAAACAGCCCTCGTAAACGGGGCTCAGCACGAACCTTTTTTGTTGGGTCTAACGTTTCGAATGGGAGTTATATCCTTCGTGTTCGCAGACAGACCCAACAAAAATCATCATCAGATCTTTTTAAGTCTCCACTGCAAGAGCACGACCCTCGCTGTACTGCCAGAGCCATACTTGGCCAGAGCAGTCAGAAGATTTGGCCTACACTCTCCACGCTGACCAGATAAAAATTATTGGTCTTAAAATCAAAAAATCCGGGATGAATCAAAAGAAGCTTGAAGGAAACATACTCACTGTTCGTTGCGTTTAATTACCTGCAGCAAATACAGTGTGTTGTTAAGCAAGAATATTGCCTTGAGAGCATCTGGATATTGTTCGCTCTTATTGCGGAGCGCGAAGTTGATTTGAGCAAGCACCTTGCCTGGAATTAGATACGCAGTTCCATGGCAAGCTTTAAAATGTATTTAGTCGACATCCATCTCCCCACGGGCTACCGAGCTCCTGCTTGCGCTTTCGCAAGTTAGGCAACCTGCGAAACTGGACATGGTCCGCCACAGATCTGTATATTAGGTCCTTACATATGAAATTGCCGTTCAGTATCAAAAAAGTGAAACAAGTTTTTTTTAATGAAATTATTATTTAATCAATCGAAGTATGCGCCGTTGTTATCGATACACTTTCGCCATTTTTTAGGCAGATCATTGATACCTTTGGAAAAAACATCCTGGGAGCGAGAGTCTATGAACTGTTTGAAGGCGGTTTTGACTGCCTCATCAGATTGAAATTTTTTCCTTGTAAAAAGTTATCCAAATTTTGAAAAAAGTGGTAATCGGTTGGGGCAAGATCTGGAGAGTATGGTGGGTGACGCAGAGGTTCCAGTCGCAGCTCCTCTAACTTGGCGATCGTTTGATGTGCAGTGTGTGGTCTAGCGTTATCCTGAAGGAGCAGTGGGCTAGAGCAATTCATCAGTCTCGGTTGTTTAATGGCGAGCTTTTCCATCATTGTTTGCAATTGTTGGCAATACAAGTCTGCAGTAATCGTCTGGCCTGATCTCAAGAAGCTGTAGTGGACAACACCAGCACTGGTCCACCAAACACTAACCAGAATCTTCTTTTTGGTCAGTTTTCGCTTAGGGCAAGGTTTTGCCGGTTCTCCAGGGTCAAGCCATTGTTATGATCGCTTCTGATTGTCGTACAGGATCCATTTCTCATCACAAGTCACGATACGGTTCAAAATCCCCTCATTATTGTGGCGATTAAGCAAAGAAACGCAGCAAGCAACGCGTGTTTGTTGGTTTGCTTCAGTCAATTCGTGCGGTACCCACTTTTCGAGTTTTTTAATTTTTCCGATTTGGCGCAAGTGGATAAGTATCGTTTTGTCACTTACGCCGGAGGCTGCTGCTAATTCAGAAGTGGTTTGAGATAGATCCGCTTCAACTATCGCCTTCAATTCTTCGATATTCACTTGAGTATCAGGTCGTCCACGAGGCTCATTGTGTAAATCGAAATTTCCAGAACGGAAACGTTGAAACCAAAAACGCACCGTTCGTTCGTTAGCGGTGCCTGGTCCATACACGTCGTTAATTCTTCGAGTCGTTTCTGCAGCACTGGTGCCACGGTGGAACTCGTATTCGTAAATACCGCGAATTTTCAATTTGTCCATAGTTGTTGTTATAGCAATGTTGAAACTCAAACAAATGATGTTAAAACAAATGAAATACGAATTTTAAAACAATATTTTTCTGGCTTTATTTCGAAATAAATTTGAATTTGGAATTCCTAATAAAACGCAAGATATTTGATTTTAAAGTTGCCAGTATTGAAAATCGGCAATTTCATATGTAAGGACCTAATATACTACTAGATAAAGAAAGTCCTTCAATTTGTATGAAAACCTGGCGTGCCAATTTTCATACAAATAATAAGAAATTCACTTACGAACGGAAAGAATCTATTTTATTACTTCCTCCAACGATTTTCGACGAGTTTCTACGGCTCAAAACGGCAGAGGTATGTTAGGTATGTTACAGTAGAGAATTCATTTCCGATCTAATGAATTGACATACACGGACTAAAAGTGACGATCCTAAATGAAGTCAATTTGACGTCAGATCGACACGCAAATTCATACAGAGGCTGTCTATCTTGATCCATGGTCTGTGTGGTCCGCCGTTGGATGGGTGACCACAAGTGGCTAAGAATTTTCTCAAGCTCCTCCGTGCTTCGGAAGGCACGTTAAGCCGTTGGTCCCGGCTGTCATCATGATTTGGCAATCGTCAAGCTATATCAGATGCCTTTCTTCTTCATCCAAGCGCGTTCCCGGTTGCATCCTCAGCTGTGCTGCTTCGGAGCCCGGAGTGCGCTTCCTCGCTTTTTCTTCTTAAAATATTACATGCATGTCAATGGTCACCCAAGGATGCCAAAGACCTTGCGTTGGAGAAGAAATAGTTTAACGACCGGCCGCCTGCCTGACGTCAACCCTCCTTGGGAAAATTGCCTTAGGGCAGCTTGAAAAATCTGACACCAGTGTTGGCCACTTAAAACACACGAAAAACAAATATCCATCTTTAAGGCCCATTTACATTGAATTGATATAATGTTGCAATAAATATATGTTGTTGAAGCATGTTGCAGATATATTTTTCTGTTTACTTTTTGACGAAGCTTGTTGCGGATATTTTATTACATTATACATACAGATTTTTAATTCTCTTAAACACAAAATAAATTTATTTAGTTAAAAAAAAATATGATATAATTGAAGCAATAGAAGACTTGCATGGTCTAAACAATAAGTCAACCATACAAATCATTTATTGCTTCGATTAGGTAGTTTCTTGGGTCAAAAATAAATTATTTGGTACTGTTAAGAGAAAAACACGTCACAAAATAATGTCACTTGTCATTGATCACATCCATTTTGAACGTGATTTCAGATTTATTAATGCAGAAAAACGGATATTAAGACCGCAAAAAAACTATGTCGTCACAGTCCGATATTTCATACAAATCTCATAGAAAACTTTTATTTTGGCGTTTAGAAAAAAAAATCTGATTTGACTTCTTGGAAACTAGCGGATTAAATTGTATGCAACAGGCAAAAACGTTCACTGAGAATCCTCTTAAGAAGGATTCTCTCTCTAAATAAAATAAAGCGTGACACGTGTACAAAAAGACGTAATTTTGCGTAACTTAATATTTGAACGGCCCTAATAAGATACAGCGATAAAGTCAATTACTCACGCATGTAGATAGCTAGTAACGCCGCGTCTCTGTCGTTCTCGCAGCGGGCTAGCTGAGTGACAGCGCGCGAGTACGCCGGCTCCGTCGCCAGCGCCGGGCCTGGCAACACAACCTATTATATTTTCATCTATTGGGGCATCCATTAATTACGTGAGACTTTCAAGGGGGGGGGGTTACCCGAATCTCATCTAATCTCACTTTGGGGAGAGGGGGCGTTCTCGGTACATATCATGTTTTTTCTCCGCAAGAAACAGTAAAATTGCGAGAAAACAGTATTAAATTAAGTAAAACATTTTCATCTTCACGCTAAAATGTGATATAATATTTAATCCCTCAAATGTAATTATTATAAAATATAGTCTCGTTGGGTTAGTAGCCCTAATTGGCAAGTTTACATTTAGTTTGGGGCTACTTCAATCAGTGTCATTTGTCTCTTTTTATTTCTTCATCTGACCGCGTTTCCGGTTGGATCCTCAGCTGTGCTGCTTCAGAACCTGGGGTGCGCTTTCCCGCTTTTCCTTTTCCAAATATAATATGCATATCAGTGGTCATCCAAGGATACCAAAAATCTAGCGAATTGGAGAAGAAATAGCCGGAACAATTTAAACGATTTGGCTATAGTTTTACGACCGGCCGCTTGCCTAACATCAACCCTCTTTGGGAATGCTATTGTAGCATGACATGTTTGTACTTGGTCCTTCGCCTCTTACTACATTCACAGGAAGAGATAGAGTGGTTCTATTCTAACCCGGAACCACACAGGGTAACAAGTAATTATTTAAAAAAACAAAAAACCCGACTGCTAACATATAAGTTGTATATTTTTGTAATCCATGTATTGTATAAAATCCTTCAATTTAATACCCCAATTAATAGGTAATCAATAAAAAAAATTCGAAGACACGTAATTTGGCGCGAAAATCCGCCATTTCGGACTATTTTTCGAATTTTTGATATACCCAATGTCACTCTCAGAGTTAGGACAAATATAACGACACCTCTCAAGTTAAAATCCATCTGGCTGTTTAGGCTGTAGAGATTGCCAAAGAAATTTACATGCAAACATACACACACTCGAAAAACATAACCCTCCTTCTGGCGCAGTCGGGTAAAAAGCTTGTCCCTTTCTATTTATGCATGTGTCGTCCTCACCGATGGTGTGCACGTGCTGCGCCAGCGCCTGGCAGTGCGCCAGCGCGGCCACGGCCAGCTGGTGCACGGTGCCGTCCACGGCGCCCGCCGCCGCGTCGCTGCGGATGCCTTCCACCCATTCTTCCAGCGAGCGAAGGCACTGCGCGTGGAGAAGAAAAGGAAACAGTGTAACACATTTTTTTTTAATTTACTACTTACTAAGTATATCAGCCGATTTGGCTGATCGACGCGTCAACTCGTGAACACGTGCCGCCACTAAGAACTGGTCAGCTCGGCTCCGTTTTTTAAGATTACTATTGCATGGCCGGTGCTGAAGCGTTCTGTCGCTCTCTCTCGCCCTAGCAAATGACTGTTCTGAGCGACAGAAAAGAATAGCAGCATAGGAAAGCGGAAAGGCCCGCTTACCTGCGACGTTCGTCGTAGACTATAGAGCAAATAATTATAAATCAAACGACTAACTGCCATACATATTTCTGCGTAGTAATAATTAAATTCTCCATCGCCACGACTGTAAATGTACGCCGTTAAAATTGAACTAACTGACACTCCGTAGCTAACGGGGACCGTCGCGTATTCGCAGAGCACACGCGCGGGAGCCGGTCGAATGCGTCCGCTTGACGTGGTTTCAAGCATAAAGGTCACTCACGTTGTTCTGGCAGGCCGCTATGATAGCCGTGTAGGGCTGCGGCGAGGCGGGCGCCAGCGCACGCTCCAGGTCGGGCTGCAGCCGCTGCAGCCGCGCCAGCAGCGCCCAGCAGAACGCCGCGCCGCTCGAGCAGCGCACCGCGCCGCGGCGCGCTCGGCTGCACGCGCGCTGCAAACACAAAAATAAAACTAGTCGGCCTAGCCGACTAATGTCGCTGAAATAAGTCGGCCATGCTGACCAAGGCTGATAATAACGAGACCAGTCGGCGAATCCTACAAAAGTGTATAAATGGCTGGTATTAGCCGGTCATGCCGACTAACACCGACACTAGTCGGTCATGCCGACTTAATGGGATAATAACAGAGACTAGTGGACCTTTCCGACCAATTAGATGACCAACAACATCTAAATTAGTTGGCCGAGCCGACTAATATCGTGAGACTAGTTGGCCAAATCAAATCAGATACCTTTTTCTAAACATCAAAACAAACATATTCTATGGGATTTGTATAAAAATCACAACCATGAATGACGTCATAGCTTTTTTAGCCAAAGAGCCAAATAGCACTCTTATTACAGTTTTTCTGCATTAATAAATCTAAATTTATGATCAATGACAACTGACACTCTTTTGTGACGTTTTATTCTCTTACACTTCTTCTCTCACTTCTTACAGTACCAACTAATTTATTTTTTACCCAATTATAGTCAGCATTACCTCGACATCCGCAGACAGCATTTGGAAGCAATCCTTCAGGACGTGGGAGATGACCGCCGGCAAGCGCTGCAGCGGCACCAGCCCCAGCAGCTGGCGCTGCTCGTGCCGCGCCAGCCGGCACAGCGCCGCCGCCAGCGAGCCCGCCAGCTCCGCCTCGCATTCCTCGAGAGCTTCACCACCTTCCTCGCCGTCTGGTGAGGAAAGCATATTACAGGAGTATAACAAAGGTAGATACTGACAGGCCTGTGTCACTCCCCGTTTAGGTATCGAAAATGTACCTACATTATTACCATGCGCGCAGCCGGCCCCTCCGGGTGGTAAATTCAGTTATACGAATCGTATGTCTAGAGTAATAAGGATGAAATTGGCTTGCAATGGATGTGTAGGTATCTAAACGAAAAGGTGCTGAGTTCTGACGTGAGCTAAATTAAATTATATCGCTAACCATATTGAGTAGACATTTCTTTAAATTTCTTTGCTAAATGAGACTTCTGTTATTCTGTGATACTGACGATGGAATCAAAATCAGAAATGCTTGCATTACGAAATTATTGTAACTAAAAGTAGTCAAACCCATTGTAATAAAACAAGGTGGTGTAATAAACAACAACACTCTTCCCATGACAGCCGGGTCACGTGATTGGTCCAAGAATACGTCATCAGTTGGGAGTGTTGCCACTGTGTGTGATTAAATTACCCGAGCAAAGCGCATGAACTTATAATTCAATATATAAGTTTATTAAAAATTAAACAAATGAATCATACGATATACGAAATAGTTGAATTAGTAGTATTTTATTTACATCTTTAACTAAATGAGAAAGTCCTTAAAACTCAAAAGGACAATCACTGTTAACACTTATTGTGGCATTCGTGAGGTTGTCTTGGGCCATCGCGGAAAAAAAATATTGTTTTATTATACCACGGTCAAACCTAGAGTCAAACAAATCCCGCAAAAAAACTTTACGAAGTAGTCACTGACAGCCAAAGCCACTGGAAAGTAATATTACTAACATAGCTCGCTGACTGATCTTCGCGGTCCGATCGCAAGTCCAGTTGATTGTTCTAGAGTCTGTGACGCTTTCAACATTATCTTGTTCGCGCGCTTCTCCAATCTGCAAATATTAGATTAAATTTTTAACTTTCAAAAATCTGTGATTTAAAATTTTTTAGAAAAATAAAGGAATAACGTAAATAATAAATTACTTACACTTTTTGAATTTTACTTGTTCTCCTGTTAGTGCTGTCGGTTCGATGAAGAATATTCTTAGCCCTCTGTGACAAAACAAAATAAATGAATTAAAATGATCGTCATCAAATGACAAGTGAACTTCAGTAAGTATATTATGTTTCGAAAAGTATCCGAATCCAAACTTTTTCGTTTGTATTTTAAAATTTCAACTAATTCGTTCATATTAAAATCTCGCTGTGACCTGGGGGTCAGAAATTATGTATGTGGGGGCAAAGCACCCCGCGAAACACGAAACTGCAATAAGATTTTGATTTTGATCCAAGATGACCGCCCACACATTTCACCAAAGAGCAATGACGTACCTTCATTTCACTGAATGCTGTCTTTTAGAGCGGTTTCGCACTACGTCCGATCCGAATCTGTGAAGTATTGCGAAACCGCTATTTTTTTATGTGTGAGAGCGGTCTCGCACTACCTTCACGGATTCGGATCGGACGTAGTGCGAAACCGCTCTTACTCTTTTTCTCAACTGGACATTGAATTTAGCCAACTTCTACAACTGGAAGTAAAACCGCAGGCTGCTTGGAGCCCGCGCATCGCGCGAAAAGCTTGTTATTTATATAAATTACGACAAGTGCTTAAGGACAAGTAAAGTGTCGTTAATAAATATATGAACTGTGAAGACTTTATGGACTCTCAGCACTGTGTGAAATAGACATATCAGCTCTGAGCTGCTCGTCTATAATAAATAAAATAAAATAAAATTATAATAATCTCTTTTTCATCTGAACGCGTTCCCGGTTGCATACTCAGCTATGCTGCTTCGGAGCCCGGGGTGCGCTTTCACGCTTATTATGTTCCAAATATAATCTCCTCTATCTTAGCAAGTTTCCGGTTGCATCCTCAGCTGTGCTGCTTCGGAGCCCGGGGTGCGCTTTCCCGCTTTTGCTTTTCCAAATATAACATGCTTGTCACCCAAGTATGCCAAAGACCTTGCGAAGTGGAGAAGAAATAGCCGGAACAGTTAAATCGGTTTGGCTATAGTTTTATGACCGGCCGCCTGCCTGACATCAACCCTCTTTGGGAATGCTATTGTAACACGAGCTTTGAGTGCTATTTTTCCTTTAGTCGCCTCTTACGACATCCACAGGAAAAGATGGAGTGGTCCTATTCTGACCCGGAACCACACGGTGTATAAATTATAATAATGGTACCCCTTTACTTTTTGACAACTTTATAATATATATGTATAATATTTTGAAACTTTGTTTTTGTTGTGACTCAAGTGTCTCTATACTAAACGCTGATATAATTAAAAAAGGTTCGGTCACTTACCATGAGCGGAGAAGCAGCCATAGAGCGAGACCTCAAGTAATCCTTGAAGGCAACGAGCGAGTTCTTAGCAGCAGGCGCGCGCAGGGTGAGCAGCGCGGCGCTGGGCGCGCGCCCGCCCGCGCTGAGCCACGCGGCCGCCGCGCGCAGCGTCTCCAGCGCGGAGCCCGACGTGGACCCGCTGCCGCTCACGCTGACGCTGTCCACGCTTGAATCTACCACATAGTCACAGACATAAGCAAGTAAACAATATGTAAGCATAACAATTATTAACAAGACATGTTTGAAAAATTTACTACCTTCTTCTAAAGCGATCATATCCATGAGCGTGGTGGGTGACAAGGGTCGTGTCTGCCGACTCAGCATGTCCTCAAATGCGTTCTCCAATTTCAATACCCCCGTATTGTACAATTGGTTCTAGAAAAATAAAATACGTTTGAACCAATTATATTGACACTCAAAGACCAAGGTGTAAAATACCTACTGTACTTTATTTTAAAAGAAATCTGCATGCTTGGAAATATCATAACAGTACAATGGTAATATAAAAACAATAAATTAATTTATGACAAAGCTGGAGTGCCACAAGAAATTAAGTAAGTAAACAAAACTTTCATGACTTACAATATTTTCCAATTCAACACTTTGTGGATTGTTCTTGTTGAAGTATGTTTGAGCCTCGGCCAATTTGTCTAGAGCCTGGAAACAGTGCAAATATTTGTCAGGAATAAACATTATATTGCATTAAATAAAATGGCAGGAGAATTTGGAATAACTTAAGGAGAAAAGAAAAACAAAGTAATATATTAGGTCCTTACATATGAAATTGCCGATTTTCAATACTGGCAACTTTAAAATCAAATATCTTGCGTTTCATTAGGAATTCCAAATTCAAATTTATTTCGAAATAAAGCCAGAAAAATATTGTTTTAAAATTCGTATTTCATTTGTTTTAACATTATTTGTTTGAGTTTCAACATTGCTATAACAACAACTATGGACAAATTGAAAATTCGCGGTATTTACGAATACGAGTTCCACCGTGGCACCAGTGCTGCAGAAACGACTCAAAGAATTAACGACGTGTATGGACCAGGCACCGCTAACGAACGAACGGTGCGTTTTTGGTTTCAACGTTTCCGTTCTGGAAATTTCGATTTACACAATGAGCCTCCTGATACTCAAGTGAATAACGAAGAATTGAAGGCGATAGTGGAAGCGGATCCATCTCAAACCACTTCTGAATTAGCAGCAGCCTTAGGCGTAAGTGACAAAACGATACTTAGCCACTTGCGCCAAATCGGAAAAATTAAAAAACTCGAAAAATGGGTACCGCACGATTTGACTGAAGCAAACCAACAAACACGCGTTGCTTGCTGCGTTTTTTTGCTTAATCGCCACAATAATGAGGGGATTTTGAACCGTATCGTTACTTGTGATGAGAAATGGATCCTGTACGACAATCGGAAGCGATCATCACAATGGCTTGACCCTGGAGAACCGGCAAAACCTTGCCCTAAGCGAAAACTGACCAAAAAGAAGATTCTGGTTAGTGTTTGGTGGACCAGTGCTGGTGTTATCCACTACAGCTTCTTGAGATCAGGCCAGACGATTACTGCAGACTTGTATTGCCAACAATTGCAAACAATGATGGAAAAGCTCGCCATTAAACAACCGAGACTGATGAATTGCTCTAGCCCACTGCTCCTTCAGGATAACGCTAGACCACACACTGCACATCAAACGATCGCCAAGTTAGAGGAGCTGCGACTGGAACCTCTGCGTCACCCACCATACTCTCCAGATCTTGCCCCAACCGATTACCACTTTTTTCAAAATTTGGATAACTTTTTACAAGGAAAAAATTTCAAATCTGATGAGGCAGTCAAAACCGCCTTCAAACAGTTCATAGACTCTCGCTCCCAGGATTTTTTTTCCAAAGGTATCAATGATCTGCCTATAAAATGGCGGAAGTGTATCGATAACAACGGCGCATACTTCGATTGATTAAATAAAATAATTTCATTAAAAAAAACTTGTTTCACTTTTTTGATACTGAACGGCAATTTCATATGTAAGGACCTAATATAAATTAAAAAATATATATATAATATTAATAAAGTAAAAAAAAAGGTTAAAATAAATTATTTAGACTATCAAGGTGTCTTTAACTTAAGATAAATATTATAATTGCCAAAGTTTGAATGGATGTTTGTTCCGCTTTCACACCTAAACAGCAGAACAGATTGGAATAAAATTTGGCATGTAGATAGCTTATTACCTGGATTAACACATAGGATAATTTGTATCCCGAGAAAATGCGTTATTCTCGAGTAATAAAATTAAACAAATAAAGTTTTGGCATGTGGTTTCCGGTTAAGTAGAATAAGACCACTCTAAGTATTCCCGTGGATGTCATAGGAGGCGACTTAGAAAACACAAGCTGAACAAAGCTTATAAACATCAGTGAGACCTCTCCAACCCGTCTGGCCAGCGTGGAGAGTGTAGGCCAAATCTTCTGGCTACTATGGCTAACTATCGCTCTGGTAAGACAGAGAGGGTCATGCTCTTAAAGTGGAGACTAAAAAAGACCTGATGATGATGATGAAATAAAGTTTTAGAGAAAGCAATTTTCTCTTCTCTAAATGTTTTTTAAAAAAGTTACTAGATGGCGTATTTTTCTATAACTAGCATGAATTACCAAAAATTTTTTATATTTATTTATAAGCATTTTAGTTGCCAAAACAATAACCAGAATACAAACCTCTAAATATATGTTCAGGGACTCAGTATTAGCTGTGTGAGGTCCAGCCTGGATGAGGTCAGCCAGTTCTCTTGAAACCATGTAGTAATTGATCACATGGTCCAAAGCATTTACCGTTTTCTCCATATCTGTGACAAGATTCAATTCATAAGAAGAAACAATGGTTTTTAATTATTATTCATTAAAATATAAAATAAGACCCAAGGTTATTAGTAGACTTGGAGAACTTAACTCACTTCTCGCACTTGATAAATGGAAGAATGTCTTTATTTTTTATTATAAATAAGATTGTTAGTATGGTAACCATTAGTCAGACAACTGAATGATACACTAGCTTTATTTTTTGTCACTTACTGTGATGGATATGCTGCAATCTAGCTGTATCACCATACAATGGCAGCACAGCTGTCTCTAATTGCTGCAGCCGTTGTTCACAGGCTCCAAGCACATTGCAGACATCACCTGCCAGTGCAGAGCTACGGTTTGCTGCTGCCTTGAGCTCCTGCATGTTGCTCATCTCCTGTTGGTCAAAAAAGACACCATTTCTCAGTAACGGAAAGGTTGACAACCGGAATAAAATCTTGAAGAATAGTTTTATACGCCCCCAGTTGTAAGTTGTAATTTGACATGTCACTCTGTAGTGTACACAACTGTTAGCTTTGAGGAATTTAATGTAAGTTTAACAGCAGGAATATGGGAATAGGGATGTCATTTATTAAATATTATAATTATGTATTACAAACCTTTTTCAGCTTCATTTCTATTTCAAACTTTTTCTCTATAGCCAACATTTTTATATGATTTTGCAGCTCTCCAACTGAATTGGATATTTTTAGAATGATTGGCTGTGTGTAATAAGTTCACCAAATTCTGATTATTTTCTTAATTTCAATCGGACTAATCCTAAAATCATTTAAAACCAAATCAAAACACTTCCTTCCTACCTTTCCTATACTTTCTTTTGTTTGATACATGTCAAGTAATGTGACATTGGCATTTTAATGACATTGGTATTTTATCTCAAAAAGTCAGCAATAACAAGTATGTATGTACAGCCGGCTCTTATCTGCACATTTAACCGACTTTCAAAAGAGGATTATGTATTTCATTACATATTATTTCACACAGATCTGTATATCTACTTCATATCGCAATAATTCAAGTTCTGGGTTATTTTACCAAACATTCGTCTTATTCAACATGGCGTCAATGCCGCTTCATTGAAGTTCATTGTAGTAATAGATTACACTTATAACCATATTATTTCTAAAAATAAAAAGTTTTAATTAAAATATTCCAAGGTCCGGCTCGACCGAAATTGCGCCGCGCGCCTTGTTTTCGTGGCTTGTACCTACCTTGTACCAGTTGTACCATTAAGTTTTAATAATGTTGTTTGTAATTATTTATTTATTTATTTTTTATTTAATATTTATTGCACAATAATCTAACGATTATAATACAAAAGGTAAAACTTAATGCTAAGCATTGTCTACCAGTTCACCTTAGGGACGTAGCAGAAAAGGTAGTAAATGGGGTGCAAGTTTAAATAATATATAATAAATTTAATAAAGAAAGAAGAGTGTTATATACAAATAATAAAACATACATAATTCGTATAGTTACATAAGATATATACATTATACATATATTCATATATAAATTACATTAATCCAAATACATATTTACATACTTAAAATAAACTTACATAAATATGAATACATAAGCATAAAATAAATATACTTACTTAAATTATAGCAGCAAAGCTTTTTCGCGATAGTGTCGAATTACCAGCATTTTGAAGTGATCCCGCGTCTGTGCTCTCATGATGTTATCGGGAAGGGCATTCCAAAGTCGTACAGCCGTGACGGCAAAATAATTTGAGAGAAATCCAGTACGATGAGAAGAAATATTAAGAGTTAATTTGTCGGAAGAGCGCAGTACCCTGTCATGATTAGAGCATAGAAGCTGGAATTGAGACGTTAAGTAGTTAGGGGCAGAAAGATTATATAGTATACTATGAAGTTGACATAAAATGTGAAGGTCTCTGCGTTGTCGGATAGTAAGTTATTTAAGCTCAGAACGAAAAAAGGAGATGTGGTCATATTTGCGAAGGCAATATATGAACCTTATGCAATTATTTAGAAGACGATCGAGTTTGTTGAGATGTTCCGAATGATGTACGAATAATAAAATCATCAAAAGCCAAAACTAAAAATTAAATCTAAAACTATACATGACTTATGTATGTAGGTACAGCCTCTTCTTCAACTTCAATTCAACTCAACTCACTATTTTTATTTTTACTCTTCTATCTCAGCGAGTATTCGAACGCAAAATTCTGGTGACGTGCCGTGAATACCGAGACGTGGCTGACGTTAGCTGACACAACTTGTCTTGTCATTTATTTCTTCTAGGCCACAGTTTGCTGCTACGGTTCGAATTTTATTTCATTTAGATTTGTGCAGTATTTAAAACAGACAAATTATCACACGTAAGTTGCGCTTCACATTTATATTTTCATAAAAAATCAAATGTTCATCAATTCCCGTGAACACAGTGAATAAAATTGGTATCAATATTTCAGAAAATGGATCAAATCGCAAAATTCGTAGAGCCAGGCAAGCAGTTCGCTAAGGACTCCATCAGATTGGTTAGAAGATGCACAAAGCCCGATAGAAAAGGTTGGTATTGTGGTTTCGTTACCTATCTCATTGTACAGCTTAGAAAGTGCTGCGTTGTTGGCATACCCCCACAGTTAGAATCTTATAGTAAATTCTAGTAAACTTACAACAAGGCGTTCTAGAATAGACTATCTAGAAGCTAAGATTAGTTGTATAGTAATTTCTTAATCAGATCAAATATGTTTCTATTAAAAAAAATATTGTTATTATATTTTATAATATATTGTAAGTGAATAATAATATATAAATATTATATACATTCAGTAATACTGTTTAAGGATCAACTTTCATCATAGTCTATACCCAAATAATCATAGGTACATGTACATAAAGCTAAGGAATCAGTCAAAGTTATTATGATTAATTATTATATTAGGGTGGTTACTTGCTGTCAAATAACCTAGTTTTATTTTATAATACTTGCAGCACATAGGCACATTTGTAAACAATCATATGTTAAGTGTCAACTGAGGCTTGTTTGTATTGTTAGTGAAGTAAAGAATCTGACAATCATCATCAACAGTCTTCTGTATTCTACTTGGGGGAATAGGCATGCCATCATCCTCTTGTGCCATGTGAACCCATATTGATGTAGATTTACAATATGCCTTTTATTTTTAGTTAGTGTGGGCCTTTGTAAATTTTCCATTTAGGTTCTTCATGTGCCTCTTTATTACTGATGACTTCATTACCGTCAGCTTCCCAAACATTGGCAATAGGGATAATGACTGGGTTAGAATAGTATTATTCTAATTAGTCCGTTAGTAAGATTATCGAAAAATAATGTACCCATATTTTTCAGTTTATCAAAAAAGTAAAAATTCACAAAGGTACAGAGTATCTAAGTTCCAAAATGGGAGCTTGTGTCGTCACCGATGTGTAAAAATCGTACGAAAGCGTGACGTCATGCGAAATTTAAATGCGCTGTTCTTCGTCATTTATTGTTTCTCAGAGGAAAGAAAAAATATGTGTACAATATTTTTTAATAATTTAACCGATCAGCCTGAAATAATTTTTCAGTCATCATGCCTATTCTGGCACAGGTATGGCACTTCATACAAGTACCAGACAAATTGATCTTTACTTGGATAATTACATAAGATTTTAGCATTGAAAAATACTATAAATAAAAATCTGCATGCCGTTCCATTGTTTTCTGTTGCAATGCCCTATCAGGGTTCATGTTGTTTCTATAAATTATAAAGTGACTATGTAGTGTAACTAGTGTAATATATGTAAAACGTGAAAAGCTATAAAAAAATTGAAATACAAGCGGTTAATATTTATGCTTCATACTAAAACTTTGTTATAATATCCAAGTTCTAAGAAGTACCCGTAACCGAAGGGCATGTATTAAGAGGTTGATGAGTGTAGCAAGTGGAGGTCCATAGTCACTGCCTACCCCTGTGAGAAACAGGTGTGATAGTATGTATGTATAATAACTAACCTTTTTCCTTGTTTTCTATTCCAGAATTCCAGAAGATCGCTATTGCCACAGCCATCGGTTTCTGCATCATGGGCTTCATCGGTTTCTTTGTGAAACTGATACACATTCCTATCAACAACATCATCGTCGGATCGTAGGCTAGTTCTAGTTAGATTATTTACTGTAAGCTCCTCAACTGGCTAAGTTAACTCACACTCTGTTCTTATTATTTTTAAAATAAATTATTTCCCATTTTTTCATTTTTTTTTTATTGAGGAAAAATGTAATTTTACAAAAAGTACCTAATCTTTGTGAAATGAAAAATTCTACTTAGTATTTCGCAATATGAAAAGAGTTACTCTTTAATTCATAAATATAATGTCTAACAATTTTGTTAGACATTATATTTATAAAGAATATTTATTGTAAAACTATTTTAGGGGAAAATTCAATCCATCTTACTGATCAACTTTCCCAAGGAACATGTATCGAAATATGAAAAATATTTTTTGACCTTCCATCGTAATTTGCAAATCGAGATGGGAAAGGTGAAAGTTGTGCTCATGGACTGAATCCACCTATAAAATAGTTTCAGTATATTTTGTAGTAAGACTAGACCCTGTATGCATACATATGTTTTATAAAAGTTTCAAGTGATTGCTTTAGCTAGTTGGGAATTCTTAGCGTAAGAGATCCGTTTTACAATGTATCTATGATGAAAAATATGGAGCAAATCTAGTTGACGAAAACGTCTGGAAGGTACTATGATACTACAGGGTACAGAGGGATCATCATCATCATCCTCACGTATTCCCGGTTGCATCCTCAGCGTTAACGCTTCAGAGCCCGGGGTCCGCTACCTAACCCTTGATTTGACGAGGTTACTGATTTTTACACAGAGCGACTGCAGTCTGACCCGGAGGTCAAATTAATATCCCTCTGTACCCTGTGGTTGCGGACAACCACAGGGTACAGAGGGATATTAATTTATAATATAATTGAATCGGATGACTGCTGTACCCAATAATACATTTGTCTTGCTGTGTGAATGAGCCAAGCATTCGAAATAAATGTAATTTATTAAAATCGAGTTATTGAGCAATTAAAGACAATTATTATTAACATAAGTTTTATTTAAAGGTTACAGATAAGTTAGTAGACCTCGCCATATGGCGGAATTTGAACTTTACCACGGCTCATCTGCCGGGAACATAATAGCCGTGTGGTTCCCGGCAGAGTAGAATAGGACCACTCCAAGCTAATATATACAGAGAGGATCGTGCTCCTGCAGTGGAGACTCGAGGAGCTCGGTGGCCTGGTTGGAGTACGCATTGCTAGCGTTTTCACAAGTTAAGCAACCCCAGGCGTGGTCCGTACTTGGATGGGTGACCACAAGCGGTACAAAAATTTCTCCAGCTCCTCCGTGCTTTGGAAGGCACGTAAAAGCCGTTTGTCCCTGCTGTCATTGTATGGCAGTCGTCAAGCTATGTCAGATGCCTAGGCAGCTTGAAAAATCTTGGCCACTTACATACACGAAAAACAAACAAACAGTAGAGACAAAAAGGCGATGATTACAACTATTGTGTTCTATCTACTTATGCGCCCCGGTTGACTGGAAGAGATTCCATTATGGGATGGGTCCGCCGTTGTCAATTTACTATACAAAGTGGAAGGGACATACCCGTAATAAATCGAACCACGGGCTATACTAGATCACCTAAGTATAATGAAATTAAAATCAAAGTCAAAAACCAAAAAAAATCGACATTCCCATACAAATCGTCTGGGCGCCCGCACTCCTTTTTATGGAAATGCCAAAATTTTTTGTTGTTATTTTAATTAGTAAAGACCATGGTTCGATGTATTACGGGTATGTCCCTTCCACGATGTATATTTATGTTCATCAAAACACACAATTAAAGACAAAAACTACATACTATGTTGTTTTTGTCTTTAATTGTGTGTTCTCATAGCACAAAAAAAAATCGAAAAATCCGCAATTTTGTTTTTAGTATTGATGTACCTAGTATCACTCTGTATAGACAATGAAGGCGAACCTAATCTAGTCGAACACCTCTCAATTTAAAACCCATTTAAGCCGTTTAGGGTTGGATCTCATCTATCAGCACGGAACAGCACTTTCCTATGCTGCTATCCTTTTCTGTCGCACAGAACAGTAATTTGCTAAAACGAGAGAGAGCGACGGAACGCTGCAGCACGGCCGGTGCTGAAGCGTTCCGTCGCTCTCTCTCGCTCTAGCAAATGACGCTTCTGAGCGACAGCAAAGGATAGCAGCATAGGAAAGTGCTGTTCCGTGCTGATAGATGAGATTTAGATCTAAGCCTAAGGCTGCAGAGTGTGCCAAAGAAATATAAATAAATAAATAATAAATATATACGGACAAATCACACTGATTAAGCTAGCCCCAAAGTAAGTTTTAAACTTGTGTTATGGGATAATAACTGAACGATACTATATTTTATGATAAATACATATATAGATAAACACCCAAGGCCCAGGACAATTTGAAAAAGGCCATTTTCCAACTTGCCCTGGCTGGGGATCGAACCCAGAACCTCCGGATTAGCGGTCTAGCGTGTTAACCATTACGCCACGGAGGTCGTCTCCGTCTCAATATACATACATACACCCGAAAGATGACCCTCCTGATGCAGTCGGATATTCCAAATTTACAGGAATTTTCCCATTAACATTTCCGGGAATCTTCCCTATATTTCCGTAAATATTCCACTAAATTTCCATTTTTAGGAATATTGCTGGGAATATTCTCAAGTTTTCAAGGACGGCACATCGCTAGTAGTAGTTGACCTTTGGACGTAACATACCTATTTATTGGACATGGAGGCAAACTTGTTACATAGTCCAACGATTTCTTGCAAGATTGAAATAATGTAGGTACCTAGCTACTTTACGGGAAATTGTATGTACTTACATGAAATAAATGAATATGAATACTTTTAGTAAGTACTTAGGTACCTAATACAGATTGATTTTGTAAAAAAATTTAATACCACTTGTGATCACTCATCCAAGTGCGGACCACGTCCGGGGTTGCTTAACTTAGTAAAGAGCATTGCTAGAATGCATACACCCATCAGGCTACCTAGCCCTATCAGTAACATAATAAAAATCCTTAAAAATTATTGTTTAGATTACGCTATGAAACGTATTGCTTTTAAAATTACTACAGGCGCATACATCTTTTGTTCAGTAACATTGGCTCTATATTTAACCGACTTCAAAAAAGGAGGAAGTTACTCGACCCTTATGTTTTTATTTTATTTTATGTAGGTATGTATTTTTTTGATGTTTTTTTTATTTGAAAGCCTTTACTACCAAGTTGGTCCCATATTAATTTAGTGAGGACATGATAAAGAACTTTAGAGATACGGAAGATACTCCTCAAAGTAAATGAAGGCAATTGTTTTATTTTTTTAATAAAACAAAAAAAAAAATTAGTACCTACCTATAACTGTAACACTTGATGTTTTATATAGATGAACGAAGTGTTGATGTTTGAAAATAAAAGAGCCAAGTGAACTCAGTAAGCCCCAAATACTAGATTGACATGGTGGAAAATTAAATACCGTTACCATCAAATCTTTCACCTGCTGAGAAACTCCCACCAGGTGTTTGTTGTTGGTTTCGTGTGTGTAAGTGGCCAAGACTAGTTTCAGATATTTCAAGCTGCCTAAAGGTATCTGACATAGCTTGACGACTGACATACAATGATGACAGCCGGGATCAACGGCTTTACGTGCCCTCGAAAGCACGAAGGTGCTCAAGAAATTTTATTAACTTTATCTTATTTTTAGTATTTGTTGTTATAGTGGTCATAGTAATACATAATCGGTGAAAATTTCAGGTGTCTAGCTATTACGGTTCAAGAGATAGAGCCCTGTGACAGACGGGCAGACAGCGGAGTCTCAGTAATAGGGTCCCGTTTGCACCCTTCGGGTACGGAACCCTAAAAAAAGGGGTTAAGGAGATAAAAGGGAACTAAGCGAATTTGTCTATGAATATTTAATGGCTAAGAATTAAAAAAAAATATCAATAGTTGTTGTTGTTTATCGTGTGTGTATGTGGCCAACACTGGTGTCAGATTTTTCAAGCTGCCTAAAGGCATCTGACATAGCTTGACGACAGCCGGGACCATCAATAGTTTAGACATGATCTTGAAAAATATGTTACAAAACGGGGTCACTCTGAGTTTTTTTTTATCGAATGAAGTTAATTAGATCGTGTAACTGAATGCGAATTTGACTAGATTAGATCCTTAACTAAGACATAAGTAGGCATATCTTTTTTTCAGAATTTTTAACACTATTTTCTATGTCTCAAATGGTTTTAGAAACTAAAAAACTCGGACTACCTAGCCTTAAACAAGCTCCGGGCTGGTGTTGGGAAATATCACTAGAACCGAGTCAAGTGGGATTTCTTACACAACGACCGTTGTGACTGTGGAGCTGTTCAAACCATGGGCCACCTCCTGTCAGAACTGCCCAACCTGTACATTGGACGACTTAAACTCTGCTAATGACAGGGAAGTAAGTGTGGCCATTCACTGGTGGTGGTGCACAACCCAGTTCACAATCCTATAAAAAAGCCATTCCGACTCGCTAAAAAGAAGAAAAGCTTAGAAAGTAAGAGGTAGGTTTACCTGCACAAAGAAACATAAGTATTCGACAGTGGAAAACTTTAAACTTATTTGGCCTCCGATATATTTGACCGTCACTCAGTAGGTTCGATGCTCAGCGCCTAAGTATCTGGGTACATAAAATATTTAAACTCAAGTGCCTACTTATTTTTAGAGGTACTTATTATAAAAGCTATGCATAGTGGAGAAGGAATAGCCGGAACAGATGGTTGTAGTTTTACTACCGGCCTCCTGCCTGACGTCAGCCCTCCTTCCTTGGGAATGCATTTGTAGTACAAGTTCTTCATCTAAGCGCGTTCCCAGTTGCATCCTCAGCTGTACTGCTTTGGAGCCCGGGGTGCGCTTTCCCGCTTCTTTTCCAAATATAACATGCATGTCAATGGTCACCCAAGGATGCCAAAGACCTTGCGAAGTGGAGAAGGAATAGCCGGGACGGTTTAAAATAATTTGGCTATAGTTTTACAACCGGCCGTCTGCCTGACGTCACCCCTCTTTGGGAATGTATTTGTAGCACGAGTTGTTTCTGCTTAATCATTTAGTCGCTTTTAGAAATCTACTAGAATAGAGATGGAGTAGTCTTCTTTGCCTATGACTTACTTAGGCCCCCGTCCACTTTGCTGGATTGAATACACTGATTTTATATACATTGCCTGTCACAACGCTCCGTCAAAATTGTATCATTACAAAACTAGCAATGTATTTGAAATCAGCATCTGAATTTCAGTAAACGGATTCCCAGGCTTGTACCTATCAGGCTCCGAACCTCGTTCACATCATAGGTATAAAGCCCTTATACAGCGAAGTTTGTTGCTTGGTCCACAAATCCATCGTCACATAGGCTCTACAGTAACGTATAAGTGTAAACGAGGTGTTTACACGGTGTAAAGGTGGTTCTGTTACACGTGTATTTTTCTATAAACAAGTATCTAAAGTATCCTAACCGGTATCGGGCGTAGGCACCGCACCTATTTAACAAAAATAAAAAATTCGTACCTACAGTATCTAAGGCAGGGACCAGTTTATGCATAAATCATGTTGGTGGTTAGCTAGGTAGGTACCTACTGGCGTTCTGAATTTTGATACGTTTGAAATGATTTGTAAGGCAGTAACAGGCGCCGCGCCGCTCGTACCTGTTGGTGATTGGAGTGGACTCAGATTTCGGAATGTAGCCGACCTTCGGACAACGCCTGTGACAAGCTCCAAGTTATAAGATGTCGGCGGGGCGGGTAGGAATGTCTGGAAAACTGTAAAGTACCTCTAAAGGTAAATTCCATAATGTAAAGGTAGCTTTAGAGCTACCTTGGACCTTTACACACGGCTACCGCTTGCTGCCGCAGCGGCCAGTACCGTGTGTAAGGGCGCCAGTCCATTTGCTAAAAGTCGCAGTTCCTGAATCCGGATCCGTACGCACAGAATCACATGTATGTGATTTGCAAATTGGCTACTCTCCGTCCACTATCTGAAATATTCACACTCACAAAACGATGCTGAGGAGCGTTGTGATTCCGTTTGCTGATTGCCTTTATTCAGATTCTTTAACCCTTAATTAGGCGCGCCTAAAAACTTACATAGGAGGTCGCGTGGGGTGTGTAGCACCCCAAATAAAAAAATAAAATAAAACAAAAAATACATGCAAAATCAAACTTTTATTAATGAGCACATTTTCTTATAAATTAACTTTTAAACATCTCATTAATATAATTAACATTTTTTTTCATAGTGAAAAATAACTTTCTTAAATCCTAGTTTTTTTCGGTACAATTTTGACAGACTACAATCATATGATCATTGCACACATGTTTATTGCATTTAGAGCATTCAGTCTTTGTTTTTCTGTCCTTAGGTCTTGGACAATATGACACCTTTTGTATGACTGTGATCGGCCAGTTTCAGAAATAGATTTTTGGTCCTGAATGTTATGACGCCTTTTTAGTCGTTTTTGCAGCGTTTGTGGATATGTGCGTATGCTAACTCTTGCTATTTGGGAAGATTTGACGAAATCGACAGCCAATCGCTTCAAAAAATACTCTTCGGGATATTTTGGGGTCAATTTAGACTTATATATTACATAGGAATTGACACCTGTGATATTAAAAAGATGGAAAAATATCACTCTTCAAATCTTCCTACTTTATAATTGGCGCATTTGGTCCTTCGTATAAACTTCTTTTGTTTTGTTATAATCCTAAATATTATTTTGTTGCTTACCTAAAACAAAAATACCACAGTATAAACTCAAGAAACCGCACTGTTTTTTTTTTTTCAAAACTTTTGGTCCAGTAGTTCAGGAAATAAGGAAAAGAAGGAGGTGGAGGAGGAAGAGGGGATGGTAGTTTAAATAACTTGAAAACTATATACTTATTGTAAAGTTATATGAAATATACCAATTTAATCAGTCCAGTATATTCGGAAAAAATCTGCTATGACGGAAAGATAGACAAAATAATAATATTAAATAGTGTACGTTTTGTCACTCGGAGGGTATGGAACGATAAAAATGAATTCAAGATCTTTCAAATTTGTTATTTTTCCAATTGCAATATTCTAAATCAAAAATAATAAAATCAACAATTATACACTTACCGGCAATTTGGACTACACAAACAGTCACCTGGGGTGTCGTGCACCCCAACTCGCACTCTGCGTCCAACCGTCTACGACCAAGTGCCCATCGCAACTGAATTGTAAACGTTGTACGTTTTTACGAAGCTACAAAGAAAACCAGAGCGCTAAATTCAATTTTTAAAAAGTTATGAGCTTGGTAACGCGCTCTGGGGTGTATGACACCCCACGCGACCAATTAAGGGTTAAGTAACTAAGAACGCACATCTTTTCATACATTTCTTTATACGAAGCATTTAAACTGTGCTGACATTCAGATTCTGAAGATTTTAAGAATGCACATTAAATATTTTGTAAGATATATATAGATGCTTATTCACAAAATTATACAACGTGAAAGGGACATACCCGTAATAAATCGAACCACGGTCTATACTTAGGTCATTAAAGTACCTACCTCTATAATGAAATTAAAATAACAGCCAAAGAACAAAAATAAAATATCGGCTTTTTCATACAAAAGTGTGCAGCCACCCGGGAAATTTTTAAGGGAATGGCGAATTTTTTTGTTTTTTTTCTGTTATTTTCATTTTATTATTATACTTTAGTGATCTAGTATAGTCTGTGCTGCCCTGCGGGTATGTCCCTTCCACGTTGTATTTTAATAAAATCAGTTGAGTAAGAATTTTTATTATTTTAAATAAAATACCTAAATATTGTAAAGAATGTTCTTTTCCGCCTATAATGTGATGATGTCCTTACAAATAAAATCGGCAAGTTTGTATAGGTATTTGTTTCTAGGACTTTAACATTGAAATAGTTTTTTTTTAAATAATAATATAATAATGTGATGAAGAGTATAAATTTTTCATTCATATATGAACGCGCGTGTATCTCGACTTTATGATGCGACATGCGTGAAAAGTAACTAAAAACTGACAAAATGCAGAGCATGCTGAATTTGAGACAGGAAATTCCAGTCGTGCTATAAGTTAGAATCTGAGATTCAGCATCTAACTTTCAGCAATTGGATTCCCAGCTCATAAAGGAACTAAGGGAAAACAAAATCCAAGAAAACCTGTTGTGAAAACGCTCTTACATACCTATGTGGAAAACCTTTAAATATTGCCGTGTGGTGACGTCAGAGTAGAAGACAACAAAGATTTGGCTATCCATTCGATTATCTTATGACATGCACCATAACGTAAAGGAGTAGGTAACTAAACATAAATGCGGTAGGTAGATACCTACCTATATTCACGCATTCATAAATAAAATTTTGCTACAAATAAAGCCGTGTGGATCCCAGCAGAGTAGAATAGGACAACTCCAAGTCTTACCGTGGATGTTGTAGAAGGCGACTTGGGAAGCACAAGCTAAACAAAGCTTATAAACATCAATGAGACCTCTCAAACCCCTCTGGCCAGCGTCCACGTAGGCAGTGTAAGCCAAATCCAGCCATATATTAGCTAGAGCAGTCAGACTGCTCTTACTAATATATGGCTCTGGTAGTACAGAGAGGGTCGTGCTCCTGTAGTGAAGACTAAAAAAGATCTGATGATGATGGTCCCATCTACCTAGATAGTACCAACTCGAGATACACAGTAGGATATACGAGTATGTACAATGGGTAGATACCCATTTAGGAATTAATTAGACATCATTGCTTGAACAGTTTGATTTGAGTTATACTTGAAACTTTAGAATGCCTCTAAAAGATCATGGCGTTTCGCTCGTTTGTGGATAAGTTCATTTCCTTTTTTAGGTAATTTATGAATTAAGTACTTTTTAGGTTTCGCATCCAAAGACTCCGCTGTCTGTCCGTCTGTCACAGGGCTCTATCTCTTGAACCGTAATAGCTAGACACTTGAAATTTTCACCGATTATGTATTACTATGGCCACTATAACATCAAATACTAGAAATAAGATAAAGTTAAAAATAAAGGGGGGTCGTCATACAAGAAACGTGTTTTTTCAGCGTTTTAAAACATTGTACGGAGGCACGGAACCCTTCATGTACGAGACCGACTCGCACGTGCCCGTTTATTTAATTATTTCTTTTGGACACTGCTCCAACTCTTTCTTCATTAGTAAACATATCATCATCATCATCAGGTCTTTTTTTAGTCTCTACTGCAAGAGCACGACCCTCTGTACTACCAGAGCCATGCTTGGCTAGAGCAGTCAGAGGATTTGGCCTGCACTCTTCACGCTGGCCAGACGGGTAAGGAGGTCTCATTGATGTTTATAAACTTTGTTTAGCTTGTATTTCCTGAGTCGCCTTCTATGACATCCACGGGAAGGAAGACTTGGAGTGGTCCTATTCTACTCTGCCGGAAACCATACGGCGGTCTTATGTCTAGTCACTAGGTCATCAGTAAACATAGGTATGCAACTAAAACGCAACGTTTTCTATAATAACTTGTGGAAACTGCAAATTTACTTTGGGTAAAATAGTATGAGGCTTACTCGTATGAAAAACCTAAGTGCTTTCTACGTCTAAGCCCGGGTTTTAAAAGTCATAGCCTAATTAACAATGTTCTTCCCATGTAATAGGAGTAATTATTTCGTCGAAAATTAATGTTTTGCTAACGATAGGTTGGTACTTTGAAACTAATGAATGGCACGTGAAATGTGGAGTGTAGCTGTAGGTGGACACGTAGACCAGTAACCGAAAGACGCATTGGATCCTGATAATACCAAAAAACAATATAATACCCTTGGGCGTTTGACCTTACTGATTCATTGTTTCTGATATGTTCATGCTACAAAACTTAAATTACTTTACCTAAAGTACTCTGTGGCCATATCATCTGGTCTATAATCTTTTGAGATCCTATTTGTAGAAACGTGTACATGTCCACAGTAGAGACTATGGACATTACACGTATCTACAAATAGGATCACGCTATTTTCCCATAGGCATAGGCAGAGGCCTACGCCTGTGGGAAAATAGGGTGATGGTATGTGCTACGAGTATGTATGTATGTTTGTAAGTATTCAGGTCTGGCCCAAGGGTAGAGCGAGTGGACCAGTAGGTACTCTAGGCACCGGTTGGTAAGAGGGAGCCAAAATGGGACAAGGGGGGCGAAAAAGGGGTGCTACTCCTTTTTAGTGGGCAAGGATTTTAATATTATATGCCAATTTAATTGATGTAGGGTGCACATCAATTAAATTGGCCTATAATATTAAAATCAAGAAATGTACAATTGTTCAGTCGCCCACATAGAAAATTAAACATACTTTACCTGTGCATGCTTTACCTTTATACTATTGGTACTATTATATAATAGTATTGGTGGTATACTTTTCTGTGTGGCCTACTGTTTACTTAGGATAATATGACAAAAGTTAGTCCCATTTCATGGGTTGAATCAAGGTTAAGCGGATAAACAAGGTGCTTTTTATGTAAGTACTATTAATTATTAAGGGGCGTTAATTCAGTCCATCATTTTAAACGATTTTTCCGTATAATTATTGAAATACGAAAAAAATTTTCACTTCCCATAGTTACTTGATCACCTATTTCGATTTGTATCAGAATCTTTTTTATTTGTCGTATTTCGATATACATTTACAGGGAAAAGTTGGTCAAAATTATGGACTGAATCATCCTTAAAAATAATTGTACTAGTTAAAAAACACCATATTTTTCATGGCGTTGTTTTATAATTCACTCATTTCATTCAAATTCAAACATACACTGAAGTTGTGATAGGTAGGTACCTACTTGCCTTTTGGCATCAAATCTCGTATTTTTTATTCTTATTGTAGGTATATTTTTTTATTCTTGGTGTACATTAATAAAGTATTACTTACTTACTCGTTATTAGGGTTCCGTACCCGAAGGGTGCAAACGGGACCCTATTACTGAGACTCCGCTGTCTGTCCGTCTGCCCGTCTGTCTGTCCGTCTGTCACAGGGCTCAATCTCTTGAACCGTAATAGCTAGACACTTGAAATTATCACCGATTATGTATTACTACGGCCGCTATAACAAAAAATACTAAAAATAAGATAATGTAAAAAATTAAAGCGGGTCGTCATACAAGAAACGTGTTTTTTCAGCGTTTTAAAATATTGTACGGTGGCCCTTCATGTACGAGTCCGACTCGCACTTGCCCGTTTATTATTTTTCGCCGACACTGCAAGCATATTTCTCAGGTTTTCCTGTTGCACTGGTCTGCTGCCCGATGGATAATCCCGCCTACCTGCCAGTGTCGTAACCAGTGTGTTTTTTTTAAATTGCTACAGGTTTTGAGTAATAAGTAATAACACTAATAAATACCCTTCTGACAGGTTTTTCTTTTTTTAATTTGGAATATACTCGTAGGTACCAAATATCTGTATATTTTGTATTTTTCTTTGTACTTACTTACCTACAGAATAAACTCTTCAACTACTGGGGCAATTTTGATGCATTTTGCATTAAAATGTAGAGTTTCGCCAAGAAAGTCAGGTAATGAACTGAAAAAAGATACGCACTTATGTGTTCTCTTTTGAAATATGTACACTACACAATGTACTCTACTACGTCTCTATCACTATCAGGGTAGACAGTACCTAGGGTCGCCAGACCCATAGGTGATGGATTCTCCTTCCTCACCTCTTCCTACTCTGTGTAAGGTCGGGACAGCATTAGTACTCTTTTACATTTGCCTCGATTGAAACTTGAGTCATTTTACATGTCACTTATGTTGTAACCTATAATGGCTACAATTTATATACTACTGCAGGGGGTTAGTTTCGTAATTGTGAAATAATTTGCATGACGCACGTTAAGTAGTAGTTGCACAGTAAGTAGATGCAAGCAAGCACGTGCGTCACAGTATAACCAAAATGCCAGACAAAACGTGTGCGTAATATACAGACCTTGCTCAATCAATAGCGGAAGATTGATTAGTCATTGAAGAATTGCGTTTACTTTTCTTTTGATTTTAGGGTTCCGTACCTCAAAAGCAAAAAACGGATACCGATCCTATAAGAATCACTTTTTGCCCTTTTTTTTCAGGAACATGTAGAGGAATCAAGCTGAAATTCATATCAAATACTCAAGTCTACTGTCCCTTGGAGCTGTGAAAAAATCAAACTTCTAAGCCAACGTAATCAAAAGATACAGCCGTTTATGCCGCAAATTTTCGGCACTCGCAAGGGAATCAAAACCTACAGGTTACTTCCCGTAAACTCAGAATCCCACCAAAAACATCACGCTCTAAACCTACAAACTCTACACACCTTAATCAAAATCTTTGAAACAGTGGTCAGATCTCATGGAGAGCCAAGATTCTTGATCTATGCGCCCTTACTTTACCAAGCCTAACTTCACATACTCTACATTTTATTGAAAACGTGAAACTTGGCCGTTTTGCTACCGTTACGAAGATTTCATAGGCATTCGTTCATCGTGTGTGATGCTTGGCCGTTTTATTTCACACACGATGAACGAATGCCTATTGTAATATATATAATTGCCTATTTTTAACTATTTAGCGTCATCCAAACCAAAGTTATGAGAGTTCAAAAAACGACGAAACGTTTCGAGAAAAGGTAGGTAGTGCCCTTGCGCTCCGCTTGGCTCGTCTTGATGGCGGGAGCACTCCCGTGCCCCCAGATCTTGAAATTTGGTACGAAGCAAAGTCTTATTATAGCACAATCATAGAAAAAAAATGAAATAATTTTAAACTTACTTATATACCTACAGATTTGAACGGAACCCTCGGTGCGCGAGTCCGCGAGTCAAAACAGCAAGGAACTTAAACAATTAAGAAGAAACCTTTTTTTAAGAAGTCCGACAAGATGAGAAAGAATGTGAGCCAGTGCCAAAATACCTTTTCTGTAAGCCCTAGCTTTATAATAATATGTATCAGCTTTGTGTAGTGGCGTAGTGTAGAGGGCGCGGTTCGCCCCGGACGGCAATTTTGAGTGGCGGCAAAATTTCACTTCATTCCGTCCACCCCCAAGATATAAATGGAGGTGGGGTGGCACTGCTCCCCCCCTCCCGTCTCCAGTAATAACCGTGGCCATGCAGACCTCTGTGAAAGTGATCCTGGGGGTGCCCATAATTGAAAACCTAAATAAGAAGTCGGCAAAATTATTTTTCGCCCCGGGCGGCAGACACTCACGCTACGCCACTTCTTGTCCGGTGGGGCAATGCAGTCTAGTGCAACCTATATTTGTCAAATCTAAAATAAAAGCTACGCAAAATAAAAGTTTATTAAGTAAGTATTAATTTTAGAGCTTTTGCCGAGGATTTCATGGGTATTTCATGTTGGTTTAGAAACACAAAATAACTAAATAACACAAAATAACTGAAATTAAATGGTATGGAGCCCTAGAAAACTCGGGTAAGAGAGCATACCGCTAAATACCTATCTATGTATCAAAAGTCCAATTTTCAATGAGAAGAACACTTTATACGTGTTTGTAATCGATGCAAAATCATAATAATCATAAGAACAAAGCTTGCACAACGCCCCCCGCGCCCCTCTCGAGGTCGTCCTCCCCTCCCGGCGAAAGGAAACTTTCACTCTTGGAATTTGGCGGCGACGTGACGTCATCTTTGCGTAACCTGATGCAACCTGATACAGATTTTGTATGCATTTTTTTGTAATATGCAAGTAGTGTAACCCAATAACCTATTTTTAAGCTTAGGTCAAAGAGAAGAGATAATAAATAGTTAAATAAATACCTGTACAGAAAAAAAAAGATGAAAGAATTATTTTTTCTATAGTAAATAAAATTTATGTTCATCATCATCAGGTCATCAGGTCTTTTTTTAAGTCTCCACTGCAAGAGCACGACCCTCTCTGTTAGTACAGAGCCATATATTAGCTAGAGCAGCCAGAGGATTTGGCCTACACTCTCCACGCTGGCCAGACGGGTTGGAGAGGTCTCATTGATGTTTATAAGCTTTATTTAGCTTGTGTTTCCTCCATCCACAGGAAGACTTGGAGTGGTCCTATTCTACTCTGCCGGGAACCACACGGCACTATTAAGTATGTATATAGAAGTACTTAACAATGATTATTTAAAAAAATAATTGCGTTCTGATTGAAATCAATATGCATTACTACTTTTCGTTCTAGGTAGGTGGAAGTAGGTACTTATTCTAACGTAACTCGTTCATTGTCTCATTGAAAAGGAGAAATATCGTGAGGAAATCTGCTTCTCATTTGAATATTTATTTATTTATGTGCAAAATAGAGGTTTTACCTGGTTACTGTGGAAGTACAAAAAGGGTTTTTTTTCTGATTATACCTACTCATAAAATTTATGTTTGGAGGCCTATGTTGCTTTCTCCTTGTATACAGGGTGACAAACACCAGCCAAATTTTTGGAGCAAGTTCAGTACATGATACTGAACTACTTTCTATAACAAAAGTTATTAAAATTCGATAAAAATTTTTCGTCTTCCCTCCCATACAAAATCCGTTTGGCCGAGCGCTGATTTGTATGGGAAGGTGAATTTTTATTTTAGTTTTTCGTTAATTATTTTTATGGAACGTAGTTCTGTATCATGGACTGAATTTGCTCCATAAATTTGGCTGGTGGATAAAAAGTCAGCCTGTATGCTGTAATGAATTGTACATATTTTGCTATTTAATGTGTAGCATTTAACATTCAAAAGCCAAAGGTAGTGCGATACAAAAGGTGTTGGTGGTATACCAAATACAATGCGTTCTTTCAATGTATAGGTACCTAATTCCTGGCGTAGGGCTGAGTATAATCAGAGCACAACACTGTCAGGATGGTAGCTTCGCACCACCGGGCGCTCGGCCGAGTGCGTGAACCAAATGTCCGAAACTACGGTTCCTCTAATATTAAGCAGTATTACTATCGCAACGATAAACAAGTAGGATAAAACTTACTTATGTCTCACGACGGTCTAAACCCAGAATTAAATTGTGTCCAGTCAGGTCATTATTTTGTGTTGTTGCAGACGTAGTAGACCCAAAAAATGTTGGCTTGACGTCGTCAAGAATGATATGCGTGCCAATGGTCTTACAACCAAGGATGTTCAAGACCGTGCGAAGTGGAGAAGGAAAAGCTGGAAAGCGGACCCCGGGCTTCACTGCATTACAGCTGAGAATTTAAAAAATAGCCTTTCGACTTGAGAAGAAGAAGCTGAGAATACAACTGGGAATACGCTTAGTTGAGAGGGAGAGAGAGAGAGAGAGATGTTCTTATTTTGTTTTGTCTTCAGATTAGAAGCTGTTAACTTTTTATTTATCAGAGGCTAACGAGTCCAGCGATATCTGCGTAATAAAACAAATACTAAATGGCCATTTAATTTTATTGTCACATTACAATGAATCATAACTCTAGATTAGTTTGGTCCAATATTATACTTATTATTTCGACGCTAACTGCGCCCATCTTAAAATAAAATCTTAAAAATACCAACACCTCAATATTGCAAATACGTAACAATATTTACATCGGCGGGTGTCAAATAATCACAATTTACAAATTTTGCCCCAAATAAAAATATCTAGTCTATTTGGCACAAAATTTTCATGAATCCAATTCCAAGTTTCAGCTACTAATTCCGCCGCTAGCATGCACTTATACATAAATGTTTTTCGACATAACTCGTCATTGTCACATAATAATGTTTAAGATTCACATAAATCTATAATTTAATTTATTAATATTACTTACATTTCTCGAGAATAATCTCATTTCATATCACTTATATGAGTAGGCACTTACACCAAAATTGCGCAAAGCAAAACAGGTGTACATTTAATATTTTTTATTCTTTTTTGTTTTTTTTTATTAATTACTATGTTCAGTATATTTACAGAACACTTAGATCTAAAAGTTCATAGAACGTACTAGAAATATATCATAGATATATGGGATAAACATTACCAGCTTTCGAAGGCAGCAAGTTAAATGAGTCGACAAAATTCGAATGAGTCTCACCCTCTTGCTATCTCCTAGTCGCCGGTAAAAAAACTTAATGACTAACGCAAACAGCGAAGTCCCGTCCAATAGAATTCTAGAGAAAATTACCTTTCTCGAATTCTAAGGAGGGATACAGACGCCTAATAATTCGCAGTCAACTGACTGACGAAAGTTCGGTCGTCGACAAACTCTGTAACTGCGTCGAGTTTTGCGTGTAAGGGCAAAACTCAACCAGTTGTCACCATGTCCGCATTACCGCGGTACACTCACGCCCTTATTTACATTTTATAAATATTTACACTAACTTAACTAAATCGCAATGGAGAAATTATAAGCAGTAAGGATGACAGAATTGGTAGACGAGCCTTTGACTCCTCTCGGTCTTCTTCATGATGCCTTTCTTGTAATACTGCCTGATGCTCCTGGAGAGTTTGTCGTAGTTCATAGCTGGCCGATTCTTTCTCTTGCCCCACAGCTTGGCGACGCGCACTGAATCCTCAATCTTGAACACACCGTTACCTGCAACAACACCACATGAATTAAACAATGGCTATCTAAATGTTTAAACACTTATGATGACAGAGCGCTGCACGATTTTGCCCATAAAAAAGTTCACACAATTGTTTTAAACAATGAATATTTATCCTAAGATGAAATAAATAGGATTTTGAATGTCATAACGTACGGGGAATTCCAATTAAACGTAAACAAACCATTTTTCATTGTCAACTATGCTCATGAATCAAAGCCCGAAAAGGATAAAGTCTTAAATGCCTTTGTGCATAAAGGACAATAAATCGTAACAATGCGTTAGTGCCTATCGTCTCAGACTGGTCACGAAGCAGAAAATTAACCTTTAGCGTAGTTTAAAGTATTTTATTAAGTACATAACAGATGGCAAGTAACTGGCTTGCTCACCTTGGCTAGCGAGAATGTCGCTATGCGAACGATTTTCCACAAACAATAAACTATTTGAGAATGATAGTTTAATAAAGATCGATAGAAGGAAAATGGATTTTAAAATTCATTTAATAGGAGTGGAAAATTACTAGGCTCATGTGATCTTAGTCAATTAAAAAACACAATAGACGTTGCAGATGCGAAACAAGTTCAAACAAAGGAATCGCGCCGTATCATTCGAGTAGGCGTTTGGAACCAGTATACGAGTGAGACTCAATTTTATCAATTGAGCTTATTAACCAGTTTGATGAACTTGGTAAATGTGGACGATAGATACTATGTGACTGATCTTGAATATGTTTTGTAAAAAGGTACTTATACAACTCTAGTATTTCAAAAGAACTAAGAACGTAAGTGTACTCTACAAAGGGTAGGTGTGTTCAACCACAACACGAGTATTTTTAACAGGAGCTTTATGAAATCTGATAGGCAAGTAAAAATAGCTAATATTTGTTTTTTTAATTCAAACATTAGACAAATCGGTCGAGGAATTGCCGAGATATGAAATTTGGAAGATCACCGTTCGGGGCGAACTACTAGTTTTAATATAATTCAAGTTTCTCGATAAGTCGATTATCAATACCTAACTTGAATTTACTTGTTAAATAAACAGTATCAGTGGAAATTTTGTATGGAGAAGATTAGGTATCAAATTTATTTATATCGGCGCCCAAAGTCTAATTGATATAGAATTTATCAATAACTGTTAATCGTTAATGGAAACAGAGTTCTCATTTACTTGATGCTAGTTAAAATGCTAGTCCTCTTACGGCCGCCCTCCGGCTTGAGGAGGGTATGGTATTGTGAGTTCTTGATTGTTATCGAGAATATATATAAATAAAATAAAAAAAAATATATAAATAAAAAAATATAAATAAGTCATTATAAGTATTATTCATTTCCAAAATTAATAATTTCAATACTGGCAACTATTCTTCATAATCTGGCATCTTCAATAATCTACATCCTTTATTTCTCTCCCTTAACGAAATTATCATTTTATTTTTATTTAAAAATTTTGAGATTCAACAAGATAAGAGTTTTTAAATATAGAATTCTTCAAAAAATATTAGAAGGTACGAGAACAAACAAATTTTTACAATGGACATACTCAAAGTTTGAGATCTTCAGAATCGATCGTGTAATAAATTCACAGCATGATCACACTCTCGCAGAAATCATTAGCTATTTGACATAGCAATAATTCTTCGCCAATTAGACTACGCACTTATATGATTTATACGTATTCCTGGCGATAAATCGCATACCTATAACAAACCGAAAGTACCGAGCATGTTGATTTATTTATTAGCATACTACTGAGAATTGGTCGTGGACTCGTTAATCAGTTTTAGATAGGGTTCGTTAATAATAATTAATTATTAAGATGGATTTATAACGACTGGAGGTATCTAGATTGTCGTTGTCGAAATTGAGAATATTCACAGCAGTCCGTATCTGTAATCTAACATTAAAAATGGTACTTATATTTAATTTTTAATAAGTTAGTCTATTATAATATAATTCTGATATAGAATAATTCAACAATCTCGTACCTTTTGAGTTTTTCGCGATTTAGGCATTGTTAAATAACGAAATATTATGGTACAATGAAGAGTAAATAAATAAATACTTAAAATTAACAATTGTTCTGAAACTATTCATTTAGGAACTGAGTAGTACTTAAGTTTTGACGGGAATTACTTAGTGATAATATGTAGACCTTAGTCAGTCATGTGAATTATCACGTTAACTAGATAAAAACGCCGTTTTAATCAGATGATGTTGTTTTTAGAATCAATATTCCAAAAACAACTAGAAAGTGATCTAATACTGTAAATATGTTCGCTGATAAAGCAATATCAGTAAACACTTAAAAAAAAATGATACAAAAACTGATTAGAATGAGATTGAAAAAGATGGATGTTAAATAGAAACAAGATAGCAACTATAATAATAGTAATCTACTGATTTTTGTAATCAGCCCGAATTTCTTTATCATTTAGCCAGCCGCCTTAGCAACATATATAGGCATATAAGATCCTATATTAATATTAATATCCTAAATAGACTAGACGATTTAAAATTTTGATGAGTTTATTGTTATTTTAATAAACGGGCAAGTGCGAGTCGGACTCTTACATGAAGGATTCCGTATGCCACCGTACAATGTTTTAAAACGCTGAAGAAACACGATTCTTGTATGACGACCCCCTTAAATTTTTAACTTTTTCTTATTTTTAGTATTTGTTGTTATAACGGCCACAGTAATACATAATCGGTGAAAATTTCAAGTGTCTAGATACTATGGTTCTAGAGATAGAGCCCTGTGACAGACGGACAGACGGACAGACAGCGGAGTCTCAGTAATAGGGTCATGTTTGCACCCTTCGGCTACGGAACCCTAAAAAATTTAAAACCTGACAAATTAGGAACGTCGGATTGACAATTTCAAAAATTGTATGCAAGTATTATTAGCTAAATAACAAATAGATAATGATGGTATGTAGTGGTACTTACTTCGGTCAAGCCACCGAATAGCAGATCCATGGATGTGTGGAGATGCCAGCAATTCTTTGAGGAACTGCCACAGGTGTATGTGCGTGCTTCCAGATTTTGCTTTGCCGCCAGCTGTGCTAGTACTGGTTCCTGCTGATTCTGAGTCATCATCTGTTAAAAGAAAAAAATAGGCTATGTTAAAAAAGTATATTATTCTTACCTTCTAAAGTTTAGTACTGCAAGTCGACGGGCAACACTACTGTTAATTGTTGATATAATTTTATCAATATGTTTGGTTTTTGGCTTACAGGTTCCTTCATGTATTAAGCAAGAATTGAATTTTGAAAAAAACTTTATACAAAACCTTTAAGCTAAAGTTCAAAACGATTATCCAAGAAAATTATAATGAGTTTCTAGTTCACATTATAATTTTTTCATGTTTTACTTCATTATTATCGGCCATATTATAGTAACAACATCATATGTTTTAACCACATGTGACCCATATGCATGTAAAGTCCAGCATTGACATGAAATCTGGAGTATTATAAACAATTTGGGATCATTATCGATGATAATAAGGGCGATGAAGCACAAGAAACCAGCAGGCGCGTGTCCATGTCTTCTTGGAACGCTATCGTTTTTATTAACAGCTTCTATGAAGCCATAGCCTGCTCTAATGGTGCTCGTATTTTCAGAAGAGAAAGCTTTATGAGCCTGATTGGTGATAATCTTAGGGGAATCATTAAATATTTTAGATTTACAGTTTAAAAGGTAAGTTTTTGTAGAGTTATCGGTGATAAATAAATAAGGTTTACGTTCATTAGCCCTAATTTCAATAATAATGTAGGTAACTGCGTGGTTTAGATCAGTTAGGGTTCCTACACACTTATTCGGGCCGGCATTGTCGGTTCGACAGTGTTTATCGAACAACAAAGCCGACCCGAAACAATCCGCTAGATGACAAGAAGTCAAATCAGACACTTTTTACTAATCGTCAAAACAAACATTTTCTATGGGAATTGTATGAAATACAAAACCGTGACGACTAACATATGCATAGTGGAAGGGACATACCCGTTATAAATCAAGCCATAGGCTATACTAGATTACTGAAGTATAATGAAATTAAAATAACAGTCAAAAGACCAAAAAAAAATTCGACATTCCCATACAAATCGCTCGGGTGGCTGCACACTTTTGTATGGAAATGACGAAATTTTTTTTGTTCTTTGGTTGTTATTGTAATTTAATTATACTTTAATGATCTAGTATAGACCGTGGTTCGATTTATTACGGGTATGTCCCTTCCACGTTGTATAAATATACGTAATATCAGTTTTTCTGCATAAATAAGTCTAAAATCATGTTGAAAATGGATATGGTCAATGACAAGTGACACTATTTTGTGACGTTTTATTCTCCTAGCGGTACCGAATAATTTATTTTTGACCTAGTCATTTACCAAATTATATCGGCTTTTTACCCGAACATTCATCTATAATATTCGATTTTACTGCCCGGCTGTGCCGATGTATTCCTCCCGAATAAGCGTGTAGCAACCCGTTCATCAAGAGTAAAGATTATGGGCCTTGGATAGTTTGTTTCAAAATAAGAACTTTAGATGAAGAGTTAATTTTACATGGACAATATAAACAACGTTTATTTTTCGCATTACCACTGACCTTCAGCGTAAGATATACAAACATTCTGACATTCGAACGGTTTCATGTAAACAGAACGCAGGAGATGCTCCTTACAGTTAAAAAGCAACATTCTATTTAAAGAAGAAAGCAAGTGTTGAATGGAATGCTTACATACGATTTGAAGGAAACGAGGCCATTCGTACAAACGATATTGACGCGTATCAGCAGCTAGATAAAGTTCATATCTATACTGGACTAGCTGATATTCAAGATGCGATCGAAAGAAACCTAGGACAAAGTGACACTTACGACTCAAAGTCGTCAACAAGCAACTTGCAGACAAGAAAATCGAGTATTGATGCATTTTGAGCCGTATGTGCCAGTGATAATAAAAATTTTGTGATGCCTGATGGCTTAGAAGAGACACGTGACCTTGCTAGGCCGGTCCAACAGTGATATATAAACTGGGTCGTCGGGAAACGATACAAAAAGCCGACTTGACGTATAAGGCTTTCCAGTTGAAGTAAGGGACTGCAGAATAGCAATAAGACGTGTCTCTGATTGATGGATTAACTGTATCTGGGTGTGGTACTTGACTGGACGACTTACAATCCAATTCATATTATTCTAAATTGTTGGTCATTGATTTTAGATTACGGCGTGCACTTGGATTGCTATTGATAAATCTTGTGAGATAAATCTAGTGCCAATAGACATCGTGAAATTTGATAAGTTTTAATATACATACAATATCACGTCTTTGTTCCTAATGAGGCAGACAGATCCCTATGCGTCTTGCGGCCAGAGCTACAAGGCCTCTTTTACGAGTAGCTTGATGATGGGCGAGATTATAATGATTGATTATGATAAGTTTATACTAGTAGGTATATTGCTGAAGACTTCTTCAGCTATATACTTATATAAGAAACAAAACTGCATTGAACACCGAGAGGAAGATAGTAAAGGCCTTTTGGAGAAATGGTCGTTTGTGACACGCGCCAGAACCCATTCCAGAATGGTTGATAGGTAATTCAGTCAGATAGTGCGAAGTTATTCCAAAAATGTAGAAACTTAAAATATTTATGATTAACTATCAGCCAGTCAGTCATTTATTTACCATCAATATGAACGAACTTTACATTAACACTAGTATGTATTATGAACTGCTAAATTTCCTTTAAGGTGACGTGGGTTCACAATTTGCAAAACTGTGCGTGTTTTTGAAAAATCACTGTTATTAAACTACTACAGTTTATTCCTTAAAAAAATTACATTAAAATTTTAAGGATTTTCTACAGACACCCACAAAAGCCGAGCACGGCTCCGACCCTTCCTTCGCTCTCGACGTATATTTCACTGTGTTTTATTTATAATTTTTTTTGTATTATATTTATATTTTTTTCTGTAGCCAAAACGGATAAATATTTAGATAGTACATTTTTTGGTATAATTTTCATATAAAAAAGTGATTGTATAAAAAAGTAATATGAATTATAAAGGCAAATTTAGGCAAATTAGAGGTATGTTCGTGATTTTTTTCTATCGAGCCAAAAATGCTCAATCGTGTTTTGGCTATTGTGAGTGTCTGTAGAAAATCCTTAAGATTTTTATGTAAATTTTTTGTGGCATAAACTGTAGTAGTTTAATAACAGTGATTTTTCAAAAACACGCAAAGTATTGCAAATTGTGAACCCACGTCGCCTTAAGTATCACCTGTGGCTTTTAATAACAATTCTTCTTATATATTCATAAATGTCTGCTCTGTCATTAAAATAATTCAAAGGTGCTAGGATAATTTCCATTCAGACCTAAAGATAATAAAATACAATATCAATAGCCTTACAGTATTAAAGGCCACAGAGAATATATGTGATATAGAAATTTATATACATTTAAATGGATATTACTTGTGTAACTTGTAAAAGCGATTATAGGTGTTTTATTGTAAATTAGCATTTTCTATTTTGAAGCCAGTACGTAGCGTCCTACCACCTGTCCATAAATCATTAGCTAGTTTGTCTTGTGTATGTGTGTCGGCTTCGACTAACGGTTGATCACAATGCATGTGGACTGATGCATCGCCGTGCCACATTACGAGACGCGAGTCTTGCTTTTTCCATTTCTTCAAATGCTAGACTGCTTTACACTTCTAATCGATAAATAGGATATCGACAGCTATCGGAACATGGTATAAAACGGGTAGAATGGTCTTTTGGTTAGATGTATTTTGAAGTGTAAAATTTATTCATTCGTTCAAAAAATAAAAAAAATAAAATTAAAATAAGATAAGTACTAAGTTTTAGTTTTATTTCTTACATAGTTTTAATTTATCTACATTTTAATGTCATAAAATTTATCCAAGTTATTGACAATTATATTAAAGAATAATGTAAGTAACAGACTTCAAACAGTGGTTATCGATGCAAAGAGAAGCATAAACGATAGTAAATTAGTAAATATTCTTTTACTGGCCTTTAATATATCATATCTGTTTACGAGGGATGTTTGATAAGTACCCGTTTTCTAAATATATTAATATCACTGGCCGCAAATAAGTATACCACCTTTTTAAGCCATTTTTCAGAGGCGGAAAATGAAAAATAAAATGGCATTCTTTTGTTTTTTTTCTCATTTGAAAACGATTCAGTGAAGGCATGAACTTAAAATTGTTAAAATGGAGAAAGAACAGTATCGGTCTGTAATTAGATTCTTATTTTTGGAAGGAAAAACATGTGATGAAATAAAATTAAGAATGCAAGCGGTTTACCATGAATGTGCTCCTTTTATGACAACCGTCAGATATTGGTATAACGAGTTTAAGCGGGGGAAAACAACCGTCTTTGATGAGGATCGCCCAGGCCGGCCAGTTGAGGTGACTACAGACGATATGGTTAAGAAAATTGAAAATATCGTTTTAGCCGACCGCCGAATTAAACTTCGAGAAATCGTTGATGCTGAAAATGTTTCAATCGAGAGGGTACAACACATATTAGAAGAAAAATTGGGTGTATAGAAAGTATCGGCGAGGTGGGTGCCGCGTTTACTCACGGAGGAGCAAAAACGGAACCGACTGACTACTTCGGAGCAGTGTTTGGCCGTGTTCAAACGTAACCCGAAGAAGTTTCTGCGTCGTTTCGTGACCGTTGACAAAACGTGGGTCCACCACTACACCCCGGAAATGAAAGAGCAGTCGAAGCAGTGGATTTTACCGGGTGAACCTGCTCCAAAGAAAGCAAAAACCATCCCATCGGCTGGAAAGGTCATGGCGACCATTTTTACATATTAACTATTAAGAAAAGGGAAAAACAATAACAGGGCAGCACTATGCCAATTTATTGGATGAATTTGACGCCGTGTTGAAGGACAAACGACCCCATTTAAAAAAGAAAAAAGTACTGTTTCATCACGACAACGCCCCGGCTCATTCGTCCAGAGTTGTGACGGCTAAATTAGCACAGTTACGCTACAAACTATTTCTCACCCCCCGTATTCTCCAGATTTGGCCCCATGCGATTTCTTTTTGTTTCCCAACCTAAAAAAATGGCTCGGTGGCAAGCGATTTGGATCAAATGACGAAGTCATTGCCGCCACAGAGGCCTATTTTAATGACTTTCCAAAATCATACTTTTTGGATGGTTTATTGAAGCTTGAATATACTCAAACCTATTGTTTTACGTATTAATTATCAAACGTATTATTTGTTCCACCTATAGGTGGAACAAATGTTTAGAGTTAAAAGGTGACTACGTAGAAAAATAAATGCATATTTACAAAAAAAAAGGTTTTTTTTTCACAAACGGATACTTATCAAACAGCCTAGGTAGAATCATCTTTCGTAATCATTGTCGATATATATTTTCTCAGTCGTCATAGGATCGAACGAATCACTGGCCAAATCTTTCTATTACATATCCATGAGAATAATTATAACTTAACGTTTATTAATCTTTTGAAATTAACATTTTATAACTCACATATATAGCAAGTTATCAAATCGTTTTAAAAGCTTATTCATATCTTTATAAATTAACGTATCATAAACAAGTCATCCGTATTATCTGAATGCATTAATTTATTCGTCTATATGGGCTTATTGGCGTAAAACTCACCGTCACTCATGTCGTCAGCTGACGGTAGACCAGTTGGTGTAGGCTTTGGAGAGGTGTGCTGTTCAGGCCATTGTGACGTCCTCCAGGCTTCGTGCCGGGCAGCCTTCCAAATCTCCAGTTGAGCATATAATGTGCTACCACCCTGCGAAAAAAAAACACTTAAAAAATGACTCATCACTCATTATCTACTAATTGCCTATTCATATGTATATTTTTGAATGAATATTCTAAATCTACTAAATCAGATTGATGATGTAAGACCATTAGATCATCCGCGATCTTCTTTTCACATTAGATATGAATGACTTTATAAGATTTGTCGTTCGGAAACTTGGTAGAATTTGTATGCAGTGAGTAGTTGCAGTGGAACGTGTCAGGCGATGTCACCATGAGACTTTCATCGGCCTTGGAGAAAGTCGAGGCACTGGCGCGTACGATGACAACAATTACCTGCCCACTTGAACGAGTGTACTCGTCGATTAGCCGCTCTTTGCCGCGACAGCCTTTTCAAATTGGCTGCGTTACATAATTAGTCTCAACTCAATCTATTGAGTCAGTTCACAAGTGTTTTTGTTGTCAAATCATTTGGGTTATCAAATCGATTGTTTTCATCATTATTTGTAATAAATATAGAGATATTGCAGTTATAACATTGGAAGATAAAATTGTTTCGGTCAGTCTCCAGTTTTTTCTGCTACCCAATTGGGGGCGTCACCTATTTTCCACTTTAAAAAAAGCGACGCGTTAATTGACTACCTCCATGGCGTAATGGTTAACACGCTAGACCGCTAATCCGGAGGTTGTGGGTTCAATTCCCAGCCAGGGCAAGTTGTAAAATGGCCTTTTTCAAATTGTTCTGGGTCTTGGGTGTTTATCTATATATGTATTTGTCAAAAAATATAGTATCGTTGGGTTACTATCCCATCACACAAGTTTAAAACTTACTTTGGGGCTAGCTTAATCAGTGAGATTTGTCCTTATATATTTAATTTTTTTTCTTTAATTTAATTAGGCGGAGTACAAAACAAGACTTATTAATCGATCGATTTTTACATTTTGTCAAAAAGCTTGTGAATAACGCATTGAATAGGTAGCGAAAAAAAACTGGAGAATTATCATTAAGTCCTCTTAACGATAATTCTCCAGTTTTTTTTTTGCTATTATATTATTTATTATTGTGGAGCATTTGACATTTATTACCTACATTTTATTCTTTAAAATTTCAAACGAGGAAAAATGTAAGAATCAAAAATAATAAGAGAGAGGACTATTAAACTTGGTCTGACCTACTCAATGATTACAAAATGCATCGCTTCTGTTGGTAAACAAGTCACAACGCAATTGGGCTTACATAATAAATGGGCAACTACGCTCCCCTAAACGGATTTCCTTAACAAGCTGACCGTAAAAGATTTATCCACGTAACACATACCTCATTTGGGAAAGCCTATTAAAATATTTGCAATAATAGTTATGAATTAAAGTGTTAAGGAAAATTTGTTATACTATACAGTAACAATAAGAATGGTCTTTAGAATATTGCATCAGAATTCTTAAATCAATATTCAATTTTATCACTATCTTTTTATAAGCCAAACATATACATTAAAATTTTAAGGAAAATTTGTAATACTACAATACGAATAAACATTATGAATGTGTAAATGAAAAACATTGCATCAGAATTCTTAAATCTATTTTCAATTTTATCAATATCTATACTAATATTATAAAGCGGAAGAGTTTGTTTGTTTGTTTGTTTGTTTGTTTGTTTGTTTGTTTGTTTGTTTGTTTGTTTGTTTGTTTGTTTGTTTGTTTGTTTGTTTGTTTGTTTAAACGCGCTAATCTCAGGAACTAATGGTCCGATTAAAAATTCTTTTTTTGTTGGGTAGTCCATTTATAGAGGAAGGCTTTAGGCTATATAACATTACGTTCCGACAACCACGCGAACGAAGTCGCGGGCACAGCTAGTCTTTTTATAAGCCAAACATAGATAGTGGTATCACATAAGTAATAAAATAACAAATTTAAGGTAATCCTCGACACAACTGTAGCTAAGAACCATCTCCATCACTTTCATCAGATCAGCTTTCAAACAAAAAGCGCATCATTATCGGTCCATTCGTTTAGGAGCTACGACCCCTCTCTTGCGTCGGGGTTAATAATTACAACCCAAAAATTAACGCATAGATTATTGCTTCATTGGCGTTGAATCCTTGAGCTGATAAAATATATGTGAAAGGAAAATTTTAGGTTGATTTCTGTTCACTTTAAGGTTACATTCCATAGTTAATTATGATTGAAGATGACTATTATTTACAGAAACTAAAAAAAGAACTAACTACCTAAGCATTTTTCGAAAATAGAAAAGAGACAAAAAACGACTGACATAATAGATTTAAATATATTGTCAACAATATAACACCTATAGAAGGTACTGCATTGTCTTAAACTGATCACGATACTTTAGAAATCGCAAAAAATAGCACAACTCAATATAATATCACAGTAAATACGAGTATGTCGCCACAATTGAATCATCTCCCGCTAAAGCCTAAACCGCCAGAAAATACGGCCAAGAATCACGAAATGATGTAAGCTGACAAAAGAAAAAACTTAGGAAGCAATTATTGAAATGGACGTTGATGATCTAAGGACCCAAATTATGGATCCACTAAACTTACGAGTCTCCTAAATTACCGGTATTTTAGTGAGCAATAAATTTTTAAATTGTTATGGTTTCCAGTTCTCAATTTTGTGAGAATTAAAATGTTAATTATGTTATTAACTACTGTTTGGGGTGACTTTGGGTAATATGGTAGCAGATGTATATTGATAATTTTTTAAAGTGCCGCACGCAATGGGGCGAACGGGTTTTTATTACTAAGCCTCCGTTGTAAGACTGTTTGTCTGTCTATCTGAGGCTTTGTTTTTTGTGAACTGAACTTTTTTAAGTTAACTACAAACAAATACTCGTACATGTGACTTTGTTACTTACTAAGGTCACGACACTGTGTGATCTATGTAAACGTTTGGTTTATCAGTGACACGTCGATCCACATTATAGACTTTGTTCTCATATCGCACGCCCTCGATCCATTTCAGGGTTAAGCGATTAATCGGAGATTCGTTGCCTATACTCGTATCAAATACTTTACGTGGCTTATTTGTGGTTTAATATGGAATGTTTTTTTTTTATTGATTTACCATTATCGTTCTTCGAATGATTCAGTGTTTTCTTGTCAACTTGATTAGTACAGCTCAGTACAAAACACCTGCTTAATATTCAATCATTTATTGCAGAAATACCTAGGTGTTTGGGTCGAAGATGTTTTCTTATATAATTAGGATTCATTAAGGGCCTTAATGACTTGTTTAACGTAAGTCATAATAATTGATCCTGATCCTTAATTAAAGGGCCCTGATAATTTTGAGTGTTGTGTGATAATCCTTATTTTCATACATTTTCCCTATTTTAATATAATTGGGAGGCAAAGCTTATAATTGAAATATTATTTAAAGCAATTGCAGTCCCAAATTATTAACAGTATTCTTTGGTAATAAGAATAAACCCAAGGGCAAACCTCTTAAATTGCAAGTTTTTCTGTAATTAATACTAATATCTAATCTTCTACAACTGGTAAACAAAGAGCAAAAAAATAATCTGGGATCGAATCTTATTTTTGTATATGCCTTCTTTTTCAAATTGATTGTGTATGTTAAACTTTGTTTGATTAGTAACTTCAAATTGAAAAATGGCTTAAGTGACCTGCACTTTATTTTATAATATAATATAAGAACTACGTTCTTATCGGTGGAGTAGTTTCCATGTCTCCTTTTGACCTCCCTATACGACAAGGGGTCAACTTTCTCCTTAACTTGATCTATAAATGCTCTTCTTGGTCTTCCCTTTCCTCTTTTTGCTTCTATTTTGATTGATCGTGTCGTAAAAATAACCAAACATGTTTCCTCTATGTGTATACCTTATTGTGTATGTTTATTTACCTGTGGTGCTCTTTGGTTGAATTCCTCTTCAGTCAAGGCAACAAGGGCGGCTCCATCCATCGTAAAGTACTCCGCCGGGACCATCGGCAGGTTGAAGTGTTGCAGTGTGAACACAACCCACGCTTTCACGTCTTCTGTGCTCCAGAGCATTGGATCTAGATGAACAAAATATTTGTCTTTAACTCTTGTTCTTCTTCTTCTTCGCATTAAAATAGTTCAAATGTATGTCCTAATTATACAGGGTCTAACATACAGTAACTATTTAAAGGGTTCAGTCCATGATACTGAACAACTTTCCCCAAGGAACATATTGAAATATGAAAAAAAAATGTTGTCCTCTCAAATAGGTTGAGCGATCAGGCTGATCTGAGTTTGTATGGAAATCAAAAAATATTTTACATATTTCGAAAGTTCTTCTGTATCATGGAATGAATTTACCCTTAAAATAGTTTCAGTATATTTTGTTAGATGGTTTAAATGATCTTTGACCAGTATGTGGCCACGGCGATCTTATTACTATCTAAATATATATATACTATATTGTTTATCTCTTGTAGCACAAGATACCAAAAGCTATAGGTACTTAGCAATCTTATAGGCCTCGGTGGAAAACTGGAATAAGATTTGATCCAAGATTACGACCTGCGAGAATGAAGTAGTTGACAAATTCTATGAGTTTTTCTTTGGAAGTCAGAATACCAGAAATGAAATAAATTAGCCAAATTAAAAAAGATGTGCTCTATATGATTTTAGAGTTAATAAATAATTTACATAGACAAGAGCTTGGCTCTTAAATATAGACAGAATAGACACAATGAAGCCTCAGGCCGATGCGCAGTGAACGAGGCTTACGTAAGCAATCATCGAGTTCGTGGAATCCATTTATAATAGCACTGTGCTCAGTAGCTGACATGCTCACTTGATTTTTTGCCGACTTGAGGCCGACGTGACGTCATTGATAATCACTCCTCCAATAGAACTTGTGGCGAGAAACATGAATACTTTTGTTCGCATGACATGACATACATCTTGTAAGAATTTATTTTAAAATATGCCCACTATGTTATACAACTAATATGGTCTATGAGTAATAGGTGTTTATGACTCACCTGGTGAGATTCCCAGTACTGTGCAGGTGTTGTCCACATCTCTCTTGGACTGCTCGATAGCCAGAGACAGCACCCGGTCTATGTCAGGCGCCACCAACGCGTCATCGCCTCCACTACTCTCCTCCATTTTCACTGTGCCTAATTCCAATGGAATAGGTTTCAAATTAAACCTTTTTTGGAACGTCGTGTCTTCAAGAGCTGATCTTAGGAGAATGTGATCTCTTGGCTCTTCGATTTCTAATTTAGGTGTGAGGTAAGTCTGTTGTACGCTCTCTTGCAGTATTTGGTTTTCTTTGAGAAGTTCTTCGATGTCGATGTACTCTTCGTGCTGTGGGACTGGTGATGAGTAGTGGGTTTGGCTACCGTAGGATGCACAGGATCCGGAAGGAGATAGGGGATATGGTGACGCAAAGCCTGGGACTGAGAGTCTGTTTGGCTCTTCCTTAATGTAAACTGGGGAAGAGTTGTATAGGATGGAGTTGTAAGGGGAAGCTGGTTGTAGAGCTACTGTGGGGATTGATTCGTCTGATGAAGGAGAGGGGGTGTGGTATTCGAAGTCGTATAAACGTTCGAGGAAGTTGTTGTCTTCAGGGTAGGGCGGGGGTGGTTTGGAGTGTGGGTTTGGCGGGGAGTGAAGCATGGATTCTGGGGGGGAGGCGGCGCCGAGGAGGCGGAGGAGGTGGTGCAGATCGGCGGGGGAGCCCGGGACGGCCCTCTCGCCCTGCGACGCTGACGGCGGGCTGCACCCGGAGCGGGGCACTGTCTGTGGCATCTGCTGACAAACAAAAATTACATTAGTCCGCTTGTTTTGGCATATATTGACGACCTCCGTGGCGTATTTTTTAACCTCGCTTGGAGGTTCTGAGTTTAATTCCAGGGCAAGTTGGAAAAATAGCCTTTTTCAAACTGTTCTGTCTGTATAATGTCTGTATGTTTTCCGAATAAAATAATCAGGTGACTCTTTCGCATCGCTAAGCAGCCGCTAATAGTTTTATCCTTTTTTTAAAGTAGAAAAAAAAAGGAAAAAAATATTATCGACCTTAAACATCATTATATCATACTATTTAGATAGGTATTAAGATTACATATAAATATTATTAGAGAACTTCTAAAAAAAAGCGAGTATTAAATTTGATAAACAAAAATATGGATTATATAAATGTAGTTTCCCACTGAGTTTGCCTTATGTATGTATATGGACGTGATTTGAATCAAAATTCAATTTAAATACGCACTTTCAAATTTACCATATTCAATTTACAAGTGTAATATGATAATAAGAGATGTTTCACGAAAATATTTGGGTAGATCTACATCTATTGCGTTGTTACGTCAGTTAAACAAGACGTCACAAAAACGTTCTGCCAGATGTCCAAATCTAAACAGAATTTCAGGCGCCGTTTGTTTACGAAAACGTCAAAGCGTTCTAAATTTAGTAGCGACGAAAAGTATATTTAATAATTGTACTCAAACGTTACTATACTAAATCTATTCACAATATGATTTTTTCCCTCTCCTACTCCAAGTTTTTAGGTATAGTTCTCCCCAATCTGAACTGAACTGAACTCTGTATCTTCTCGTTTCCGCCTTTCGGCGGAAGAGGGGTTGCTGCTCAGGGCTGTGGCCCTCTTCAGCGGATGCTGCCGCCGCCTGCGACTGCAGGCGGGTCCCTATATAGTGGCCGTGGTCTGCTCTCCTAAATCAGTCATATAGTGAGTATGCGACCAATTTAAGTAGTGTGTATTGACGGATAAAAGTACTTCTTAAATAAGTCATGTTATAGTATACGACTATTTTTATGAATAAAGCAATTAATCCCGTTCATTTGGGTTATTGTAAACTAACCACCGTTGTAAATTCATCACCTAACAAGTAATAAAATTAAAAATGTTATGTAACCTCTGACACAACTGTAGCTAAGAACCATCTGATCACGTCAGATTTCAAACAAAAAACAAGCATAATCGGTCCATTCGTTTAGGAGCTACGATGCCACAGACAGACTTCCAGACACGTTAAGGTTATAACACTTTTGCTTCGGGGGTTAAAAATTATTTGGTCCTTGCAAGTGAGCTACGAGCTACGATGTTATGCTACGGCTACAACGCCTACGAAGCTACGAAACCAAGTACGAAACTAACCCATTGCAGACTGATTATATTTATTGCTTGAATTGATTATATTTTTAAATACCAACTCACTTTAAGCAATGACAGCCCCATCTCACACTCTAAACTAAACTGAGAATTGCATCCAGCGCGGTTATCCGCCGTGAAAATATTTCAAGTCTAACCGGTCGGCGCAGGCGCAGGTAATGATATTCCTGCAACTTTTTCACAATGCCAACACTTTACATGTTTCCCACGTTATTACACTTAAATGTGACTGGATGTGGAACTTGATTCTAATGTCATTAAAACTTATATCAGTGATGGACAATGCTCAACAAAGAAAAACTAGTATTTCTAGAATCAGTATAATACAGAACTAATCAGGATCCTATCAAACGCCCTGTCATACCCACTTCAAAGGTTATACAGGGTGACTTTTTAAACACTGTCCAAGTTTTTGGAGCATGTTCAGTCCTTGACACTGAACTACTTTCTTCAAAAAAAGTTATTATAAATGATAAGAATTTTTCGTCCTCCCATACAAAATCCGTCTGTCTGAGCGCTGATTTGTATGGGAGGACGAAACATTTTTATCAATTTTAATGACTTTTTTTATAGAAAGAGTTCAGTATCATGGACTGAACTTGCTCCAAAAATTTGGACAGTGTTTAAAAAGTCAATATGTATGTATAAATAAATAAATATAGAAGGACGAATTCTACTGATCGAGCTGAATACTAACTGAACAACGTTATATGTATTTTATAATTTGATAGGTATAACATAATACAATATAATTAAAACTAAATTAAATCGAAAACTATTCGTAATACTAAATAAAAAACAAACATTAATTAATATAAAAATTTACATATATTTTATGTACTAAATACTAAATAAATATATATATATATATATACATAAATAATATAAATGTATGTTTAATATATATAATATATATTATATAATATATCCAAGAGAGCAGATAAAGCATCTACTAAACCCATAAAAAAGCTCAATTGATATTGACCAGTTTAGTAATTATACATAAACGGTTCCACTATACTGAAAGAGGAACTAAATATCTCATATCCTTTCAAAACTAAAAAAATATGTTTGAAAACTATGATTAGCCTTTATCTCAATATGATGAAGCGATTAGAACCGGATTTCCAGTTGTCATACAACGATACAACTAAAACCATACTCCATTTAATTCAGCTCAAAAATTTCAATAATCGTTTGATCTAAATATAAACGTGTGTTTGTTGCAAGTTGACTATAAATTACGTAACGGAACTTAGTTCATTCGCCTGCAGGCTACGTTCTAGCGGCCGAAGCATGGGTACCAAAAACATGCAAATTATAGGTGAAGCAAAAAATGTCAAGGCCCACTACAACCATGTTTTCTGAGCACCTTGTATAATAATAATCATTTAACTACATGAAAACTCAACCGAATGTGTAATGCTAGTGTTAACGGTGCTCTTGGTTCCCAAGATACAAGGTCTCCCTAGTTTGGGAATCATAGCAAAGTCTTTCCCAAAATTTGGTAATAAATGCATTTTTATTTTATTTTTGTTAAAATACCTACTCACTTATCTCTTATGGTCTAACAAAATATACTGAAACAATTTTAATCCTGAATTCAGTCCATGATACTGAACAACTTTCCTCAAGGAACATATAGTGAAATACGAAAAAATATTTTATGGCCTTCCATACAGATTGACTGAAATTAGATTAGCTGAACCGAGTTTCTTTGGAAAGCAAAAGTTTTTTTTTCGTATATCGATATGTGTTCCTTGGGGTAAGTTGTTCAGTATCATGGACTTAAGGTGACGTGGGTTCACAATTTGCAAAACCATGCGTGTTTTTGAAAAATCACTGTTATTAAACTACTACAGTTTATTCAACAAAAAAATTACATGAAAATATTAAACATACCTCTAAATTTGCCTAAATTTGCCTTTAAACTATTTATATTACTATTTTATATATTTTTTTTCTATCGAGGCAAAAATGCTCTATCGTGTTTTGGCTATTGTGGGTGTCTGTAGAAAATCCTTAAGATGTTTATGTAAATTTTTTGTGAAATAAACTGTAGTTGTTTAATAACAGTGATTTTTCAAAAACACGCACAGTATTGCTAATTGTGAACCCACGTCGCCTTAATTCACAATTAAAATAGTTTCAGTATATTTTGTTAGATGTAATATACTTTTTGGTATCAATACGTAGTATATTATATATAATACAAAGATGGTACATGCCGGCTGTCTCTCTGTGATGTGGGTATGTATGTACGTTCAGATCTTTTAAACTACGCAACGAATTGTAATGCGGTTTTCATAAATAGATATAGTGATTCAAGAGGTTCATGGGCGGGGCGCGCTGTTAATGGAAAATAAAAAAAAAGTAAGTATTACTAATTTGATTTGAGATTAGGTACTTACATTTCAACCATGATTCTGTGTTTTTTTCTGTTGTAGCCTTTTCACCACAGATGTTACTGTTCTGTCACCAATAATATTTTTGGTGACATGAATGGTAGCATCTGCATTAAAAAAATGCAAGTTACAAAAGACCTAATTTACATATAAACGAACCTTGACAGATTGAATCGATCATTTAAATCGAGACTAATAGTTTTATGGAATCAATATAAAAACTTACATCGAAAATAGAATCGGCAGTCAGTGTTCAGTTCTTAAAAACCTCCGAATCTATTTAAGTGAATATACAAAAAACGAATCGACTTATATAATGACAAACAATTTTATTCTGCAATAAATCTCGAAGTATCCGTTCTAGCTGGACGTTACTTCGTTTTTTTCGCGTGCGTATACATATATGAATAAATTGATAGAATTTTTACACGGCGCCAGTACACGGAAACGTCTCGAGCAGCCTGTATCACAAATTATCGTGATTCTGGTGTGTAACTGTCAGAAGCCATTGCTTGGATGACAGCTCTTGAAATATTAGGCGGATTTATTTTGACTGGACAGTGGACACACCTCATGATTGAACAAGCCAGCTGGTTGTAGACCTACACCATGTTATTATAAACAAGGAATAACTTTTTTACTAAGTTTAAAATATTATCTTACTTATCTAGTGCCGTGCGGTTCCCGGTAGAGTAGAATAGGAGCACTTAAAGTCTTCCCGTGGATGACGTTATAAATCATGGTGCTGTTTCAACTTAGCTTAATGATGACTTCCTTTTTTTTTCCTAGTATATGCAAGTAACGATTAAATAATGAGAGGGTTAGAATACCGACAGTTTACAGTCAAGCGTAAATTCTTCGCTAGTACATCCATTCATTCATACGTTCAGAGCAAGGAAGCACGAGCTGACAAAAAGTTGACAATGAATGCTGATATGACGTAATTTCATTGTATCGATATGGAGTACTCGGCGTGACTGACTCCTGCTACAGTTTGAGACCTTGGGGTTTTACCATGCGAGAGCAGCCAGCCGTGCTTAGCTTAGCAGGGTCGTTACGTTTACGTCAATTAATTGAATTACAATCTGACATTATTTAATTTAGGCGCCAATCTTATTGTACATATTCATATTGCATTTACTCAAATCACTATTTACCCGTAATCTATGTGGTCTCTGGCAGAGTAAAATAGGACCTCTTCAAGTCTTCCAGTGGCTGTCGCAGAAGGCGACTTAGGAAACAAAGGTTACAAAGCTTATAAACATCATTGAGACTGGCCAGCGTGGAGAGTGTAGGCCAAATCCTCTGACTGCTCTGGCTAATATATGGCTCTGGTAGTACAGAGGTTCGTGCTCCTGCAGTGGAGACTAAAAATGACCTGATGATGATTATTTATTTTAACCCTTTAACCGCGATCGTCGGATTAATCCGACAAACATTTGCGTGCCCATTTCGCGAGCGTCGGATTTATCCGAACAAAAACTATGGATATTCACAACTCCTCGCGCTGGGAGCATGACAACTGATATAAAGTCTCGCAGTGAAAGGGTTAAGCACCGATCCTATTAGACATACATGTTTCTTACAGGAGGCAGGCTAGAGACCTCCTCTTGCTACGATCCTGACAAACCTCTTTTACTTCATTTATACTCATCATTCTCTTGATACATAGGATGTAAAGGTAGCCCACTGTTGGCATGAACCTGCTCGAAGATTACCAGGATTGTGTGTTACAATTATTAATTGATTATGTAGAAGATACTCGCCCAATTATTAACTAGATATTGCCTGTAAAATCAAGAACAATATAAAATATACTCCTATCTTATATCTCTCTTAAATCTATACTAATATTATAAAGCGGAAGAGTTTGTTTGTTTGTTTGTTTGTTTGTTTGTTTGTTTGAACGCGCTAATCTCAGGAACTAATGGTCCGATTTGAAAAATTCTTTTTTTGTTGGGTAGTCCATTTATAGAGGAAGGCTTTAGGCTATATAACATTCCGACAACCACGCGAACGAAGTCGCGGGCACAGCTAGTCAGTGATATAGAGAGAAACCAACCAATTTAAAGAGTACGGGAATTTCCGACGATAATCTTAAATCGAATTATTTAAACCTAAAGTTGATATCCAAGAACCAATAACTATTAGAAGAGACAATTTACTACCATGTAGGTATTTTAACCACCACCTAGAACTTTAAAATGAAATTCATCCACCCCACATTCCGAATCACTTCAGATGTCAGCTAATAAAAAACATGACATCAGCTGTCTAATCACGGAATCAAACCTTAAATACCTGTCAAATAATCAGTAACAGCATTACGTAACTCTTAGATAACGCCGGCAGGTTGTTATACGACCGACAGTCACATAGAAGACATATAAGCCCTCTTTTATTTTCTTTATTGTCGTAAAACCCAAGGCACTTTGTATGCACATTTGAATAATGCTACAATAAGAACACGGGTCTCGTTGGTAGATGTCTACTAGTGATTAAACTTAATTGCCCATTAGTTTGAATTATGCCTGTTTTATGTGATTTGCACGCAAAACTCAGCACACACGAACGTTTAGAACAATACCACAGAATGCACGAATATGGCAAGACGAGACCAACTTGGGATTTCCAAGACATAGTGACAAATTTATAGCTCTATTAATTTTATTACACGCGTAGATACAGAGACTCAAGAAGTTATGCGACAATGATGTAAGATGAATCTTTTTGTAATGACTTTAAAGCTCATTTTCGATTGGTTTTTACAGAATGTTAAAAAACATTGTGGCAAGTCGAAGTCTGCCATCATATGCCAAATTAAAACCTGCTAGTTCTTGCCAAAATAACTATAATAATGGATAGAATACTCCCGTTAATTTGAAAAGCGATCAGGTTCGGACAATTGTGTTTCCCTCACGAATGCATAAGTCAATCTTACCTAACGTAAACTGGTCAACTCACTTGATACTGCCCACTTTCACCCTCCATATTAAGTCAATGAAACCGTCACTTGTTTAAAACTGTAGCAAAAACCGCACTCACACGTCAACTCCGTTTATCAGTCTGGGGTTGTTGCACCTTTGACGCGTCCATAGTCTTTCCCAAGTTTGAGGTTAGGTTACCGGCCGGCTCTTCAAGTAACCTTACAGTGTTATTGAGATATTTTTTATTTGGTCCATAAGTGCGTCTGCGCGTCGGATAGTTCACCCGGCCACTGAGCGCTGCGCCGGCGCACGGAGGCTTTGCCTCAATGGATGCCTGCGTCACGCCGGGAAGTACGCTTAAACTAATAGAGCCTACATCGGAACTGTATGCTCTAAACGTCATCCAATAATTTAATTAACTGTTGACGTCTTAGAAATGGCTGTCTAAATTATTTTGTCAGTTTCCATTCGAAGCTATTAATGATATCCGCTTGTTTTCATACTTCCTAAATTTAACAATCAATTTATAAATTGCCAGTCACGTGTAGTATTATTCCAGAAATAAATAGTACGTTGCTATGTCATTAATGTATTATCTAATTTGTTTCACGCCATATATTTCGTATAGCCAACAATTAAAACGGCAGTATCAAAAGTTCTTCCAGTAATTGCAATCACTTTTTGGCACCTCCGCCAATTTATAAACTTTACCCGACTACTGCGCGACCAAAACAAGGGTTATGGGTTTCGTTGCTATGTATGTTTATCTATTCCCTCATGTCTTCAATGATATCCATGACATCTTGACAAGTGTGGTATCGTTCAGGGTCTTGATTTTCCGCTGGTAGGCTATGTGACACAGTAAATTTAAAATGGCGTTCTCTATAGGCCAAAATACTAAAATAAAATTGATCAAGTCATGATCACGCATGACCAGAGGGCTGGCCTCTATCTGGCTTTAAAGATTAGCATTGCCATACAACGTGGCATGCTGCCAGCTTTCTGGGCACGTTAACACGGGGCAGCGATTTGCCAGGCCTTTTTATTCATAGTGGGTTAAAGAAATAGTTCGCTAGTTTTTTTTAAATTCTTTTGTAAAATTCAATATGATGTAACCTATAATATATAGATAAAAAAATAGGGTCTAACCAAAGAATTTATAATACTATCTAGAATAACTACGAATAATAATCTCACAAAAGCAACATTGAAAATTAAACTTAATGCCACGCACATAAAGCTCAAATTTTCATAAATTAAATTAAATTAAATACCTAACGGTCCCAAAAAATGTACCTAAAGTTGTAGGCGTCCCTTTCCCGCAAACTGTCAGTGCAATAAAGTAGAAGGGGAGAGCTATAACTTTAGGTATAATTTTTGGGAACGGCTTTGCCATTTCGTAAGCATTCTAGATTTGTATACAATTTCTTTGGGTCCAACATTTAGCTGAAATAAACATGTTTAAGAATACCAACTATATGCTACTCTGCCTCTTTTGACATACAACTTGAATGACATCACGTACCGTGCCATTCATTATGTCCAACATTTAGCACAAACATACTATATTCTGACGGTATCAGTATTCAAGTATCAGCTAAAGCCATGTATTACTATATTCAATGTAATGATTAATGTTTTCATAATTAATGACAGTTTAAACGTTTTTGTTTGGCACAGTTAGAGCCATGTAGTATTGTAAAAAGATAAATGCGAAGAACGACTATATTTCATAACTTTAATATGTAGGCAGTCGTGTCATGTTAATACAGATAACCTTTGTTATCCTTATCATCATCATCATCAGGCCTTTTTAAGTCTCCACTGCAGGAGCACGAGCCTCTTAGTACTACCAGAGCCAGAGCTGTCAGAGGATTTAGCCTACACTTTCCACGCTGGCCAGATGAGTTAGAGACTTGGAGAGGTTTCATAAAAGTTTATAAGCTTTGTTTAGCTTGTGTTTCCTAAGTCGCCTTCTAAGACATCCACGGGAAGACTTGGTGTGGTCCTATTTAACTCTACCGGGAACATACGGCTTATTATCCTTATATTATTATGGAAATAAGAAGTGACTTTACCATCCACAATCCATACGTCAAATATATATGTGACGGTCCACGTGTAAAGGTACCTTATGGACGGTGGCGCTTAGGACGTTTAGAAAAACAATTCGTACAATTAACTTAGCTTGAATAAACACAATGTCGTAAGTGCCACCGTCCACAAGGTACCTTTACCCGTGTAACGTCACATATGATCATCTTAACCGTGAGTGATACCTTAAAAACTATAATACTTTATCTTATGGCACTTAAGATCAAAATATAAATAAAGCGTTTAAGCTGGCTGTGACACCATGTAACGTTATAAACAGTACTATAACATTTCATAACAAAGAAAGTGATGTTATGATGGTTCGGGCATGTACTTAGAAAGGATGGATGAAAAGAGATTAACGAAAAACATTTATAAGGCAAATGTGAATGGAAGAGCAGGACAAAGTCGGCCTCGGCGAACTTTCTGCGACTAGATTGCAGATGTTTAGAAAAAAGAGAGGTAACAAGTACCCGTAAGGGCAATTTGGGGCGCGAAGAGGCCATTTTAACCAAATTTGGAGTGATAATGGATCCAATTTTGTTGGTGCATCAAGAGAACTAAGTAACTTGTTTGAAAAAAATTATCTCTACTACCAGAATTGATGGAATGTTTGACTAATAATGAAACTTGTTGGCATTTTAATATATGAAGATATTGATGAGTGTATATGAAGCCAAAGAGGTCTGTCAGGATCGTAGCAGGTAGAGGTCTATTAGTCTCTGCTAACTCCTGTGGGGCAGTCGTGATAATATGTGTATAAAACATACTCCGGAACTAACATTTTCCCGACCTTAATTAATGCCTGATTTGTCACGACCTACAACCGGAAAACCTCAGACTGACAACAATGTCATGACGAAAATTTATTGAAAAATCAGTGACGTTGGCATCCCTAGTAATGACGTAATCTCCATTCATGATCTAGTGCATGTGGTTAAGACAACGGTCACATATACAAAACATACCACACACACATATACAAAGGAAGATCTCAAATAAAAGTGAGTGACAAAAGCATATATGATTTTAAAAAGTTTTTATTTAGCTTGCATGAACTTTTTCAAAACCATGATGTGTTGTTATTTGTTTGGGTGGTTATTGATACGAAATTTTGTATGGTAATGTAAATCAGATGACAATGTAATATTACATATTATAAAGAAAAGAAACTGATCTGAAAATGGAGACGACTATAGGAACCCTGTAATAAAACGACGCAACCCTATCGAGTTTGGGCTTATTACAATTGTCTGGATTAGTACTTAGGCCTCGCAACAAGAGATTGTACAACTTATACTTATTAATTTCAGTCGGTAGACAAAATGGTAGTCCAATTCAGTGTATGTTAACTATTAAGAGTATTTTATTAAATAAATAAATAAGTACTCGGTGAAGCTGATGATAAGAGAAAAAAACCGGCCAAGTGCGAGTCGGACTCGCGCACCGAGGGTTCCGTAAAATATATTATGTGATGTAACTAAAAATTTATGGTTTTCGTAATTTTTCCTTTATCTATGCTATAAGACGTTGCTTCGTACCAAATTTCAAGATTCTGAGTTCACGGGAAGCACCCTGTAGGTTTTGATTCCCTTGCAAGTGTCGAAAATTTGCGGCATAAACGGCTGTATCTTTTGATTGCGTTGGCTTAGAAGTTTGATTTTTTCACAGCTTCAAGGGACAGTAGACCTGAGTAATTGATATAAATTTCAGCTTCATACCTCCACGCGTTCCTGAGAAAAAGGGTCTTGACAGACGGACGGACGGACGGACAGACGGACAACAAAGTGATCCTATAAGGGTTCCGTTTTTTCCTTTTGAGGTACGGAACCCTAAAAATGAGAAAATGTCTATGAAAATATCTTTTGTATAAATCTTCTAGGTGTTTTGGCTGGCTGTAGTGAGGTAAAGATTTATAAGGTCTAACAAAATATACAGAAACTATTTTAACGGTAGATTCAGTCCATGATACTGAACAACTTTCCCCAAGGAACACAAATCGAAATATAAAAAAATATATTTTTCATAGACTCGGATCAAGCTGATCGGTCGACTTGTATAGGAGGCCAAAACTATTTGTCGTATTTCGATATATGTTCCTTGGGGAAAGTTGTTCAGTATCATGGCCTGCATCTACCGTTAAAATAGTTTGAGTATATTCTGTTAGACCTTGTTTATTACATATCCTTTTGTAATGGTCTTTAATTTATAGCAAGATGATTACATATTTCTTACATGCATAACATAAGAACAATCTATAAATGTGTATATGTGTATGACAAGCGTCAAGCAAGTCTGTTCATTGGTTGTATGAATGCGCACATACAACCTCTGACGCCAGTCGCCGCGTGGGAAAACGTGAATGCCGTCATGCAAATGTTTAGGTACAGATTTATAATACCCATGTTTATTTTATAGTTAACGTGAAGATTGGAGCAATATGGCGTCACAGAACCAAATGTTTAACTAGGCCTTTGTAGGCACATTTTCACAAAAAAATAGTAAAGAATGTTTAGTTCTTAAATGTATATTTATTACATATGTTTTGAAGCGATTACTACTGATAAAAATAAAAAAGGTCTGATGAAAGCTATTGTTTTGTTAGAATTCTTTTTTAGTCTTCACTGTAGAAGCACGGCCCTCTCTGTACTACCAGAGCCATAATAGCCAGAGCATATAATAGCCAGAGCAGTCATAAGATTTGGCCTAAATAAATTAACTTTCAATATTTTAAATAAATAGTAAAGACGTGATATATATATATATATATATATATATATATATATATCTTCCCTGGCCGTTTTCGGCTATGGTGACTGTCTTCGTTTAATAACAAACAAAAATTCATTGTTGACGTCGTTCATGTGCCCTGAACTGACGTGATAGTATGTAAATAAATAGTATGTACATTGTTAACAATAATATTTATTTCATAAAAGTATTCTAACAGCTGTTAATTATTCATTTGCATTCTAAAAAGAAATTCATATTCATATAGATAGTCTTTTACTTACAAGCTGAAGCTTTGAGTTTAAAAAGCTTCGAGTGGTTTGTTTGTTATTTATTGCAAATAAAAAACTAAACTTAAACTAAACTTAAAACTTAAACTTTGTTTTGCGCTTTCAAAAGACATCAACGAGCTCTAGGACATTTTTTAAGTTTGTGTAGCAAGACAAGAAGCAAGAATAATGTTTGTAATACACAAAATTAATATAATTTTTGTTTTTTTAAGATAAGATATTTAAGTCAATGATGCATTGTCAACGACTATGTAAGTCTTATTATTTCAATGTTACTGGAAGCAACTAAATATTTATTTATTAATTAACATGTTTTTTTTCTTATCAGTTTCGTGTGGGTGGTCCCATATTTTGTTAAATATCTGATAATTATCTTTAATGACCAAATATACTATGCTTAGTGCAATGAATTTCATATCTTTTCCTATAGTTTTTCTGATGTTTTATTTGAATTATGGGTTAATTAACATTAATATGGATTTATTATGCAAATTTAATTCAAGAACTTTTCATAGTTATATATCGATAAAATTTGTGCAAGAAATAAATTATAATATTTAATTCGTTTCTAATATATTTGCAAGTGAAATTGATCAAGTCATCTGTGAGTCATTCTAAAGTTTTCATTCGGCATTTCATCAAAAATTTTAAGCAGTGATCTCAACAGGTGTGGTCTTGTATAATGAATTTAATATTTTTTGCTTCGTATTTAGTGTATTTGTACTTAAATTCGTAAATATTAGGGAGGAGACATTTGCCCAGCAGTGGGACAGTATAGGTTAATTGAATAAAAAAAAACTATCTAAGTATTCTGTTCTTATCAGTACTAACTGAAAAAAAATTTGGGGGATTCACCAACGTGCTACAGTCACTACCTTTGTAAAACTACAAAAAAAAGGAGTTCTATGTACGACTCATAGGCACGTAAGATTAATAAACAAATCTTATATGCTGAGAAACTCCATACTTTTAGAATATTTTAGTATTGTAAAAGTCTAAGGTCAATAAGTTTGCTCAGCATAAAAAAAAATTAGGGCCTTTTTCTTATATAATATATACTCGTCGAGTACATCGACTTATTTTTTCCTAGAAAAGCTTTAGTCGCCATTATCAAATTGACCAAGCCTTAAAAATTGTCATACGCTGACATACATGGAAAAAAACGATACCATGCGATAAAAACTTCAAACTGCGATAAGATTCTAAATTTTAACTTTATATTCACATTTTAGAACTTTGTCACATTAGCAAGAAATTTCACACATCACATTTTTTATACGACATTGCGATAGTGCGCGAAGACTTTATGAATGGGTTTCCAAATGACATAAGGCTGCGTTACTCAACGGCATTCCCGCTTACATAAGTTATTGACAACTTATAAATAGACATGCAAATTCTTGCAGTCTCGTAGACGTACTTAGCTTATGCTTTACGAATTGGATGATATTTTAAAGAAAAAAAGTTTACTTGTTTTTGTGCACACTAGATCGTGACTTGGCTGTGTGGTAACGTCAAAGTAGAATAAGATTTGTCGCCACCCCTTTCCACGAGTGCGGTACGAGGCGACAAAGGGAGGTTAAGAGCCCATATGACCCTAAATCTTAAATATTATCAATAGTAACGAAATACTCACTTTGAAATAAAGACACACCAAAGTTCAGGACTAACTATATACATAATATTTTTGGAAAACACGATTGCTTAAAATTTTTTCGATAGAAAAACATTGCGAAGTTGCCTCTGAATCACCTCAAGATTATACTAAAACGGAAAGTAGTTATTCAAGGAATACAATAAATTAGCACTTGTAACTTTGGATTATAATTGTATTAAACATAAAGCAGTTATCATATGTCTTACTTTTTAAATAACTCTTAAATATTCTTTGTAAAACGAAAAAAAACCTCAAAACCAAAACCAGTCTCATTGACCCACCGCGTTTTTTTCACCGCACATGGCTCGCTGTCAATATTCGGCTAGAGTAAATTTGTGTGCGTGGAAGCGGGAGCAAAACATAGACTATCCACATCAGGCCCACCCTCAAGGGGCTACATGAATTTCCAGGGGTCCACTGCTAAAAGTGGCCGTTTTTCGCAAATGTGTGAAGAAAAGCTTCACGTTCTCACTTTAAACTGTAAACAGTAGTTCATAAAATACTTTGAAGGGTTATCTAGGACTTGGTAGTAGCAAAATTTTAAATAATGTCTCCGCTTTCTTTGAAATTATTTATTTTAAATGGGGACAGCACCGGACCCCGGAAAATTCAGGTACGGCCTTAAGGGCTTTAAGAATTTTTCATTTTGCAACAGAGAAGACTTTATGTCATGTACTGCAATCATTTGCCATTAAGGCCGTATCTGAATTTTCCGGGGTCCAGTGCTGCCCCCATTTAAAATAAATCATTTCAAAGAAAACGGAGACATTATTTAAAATTTTGCTACTACCAAGTCCTAGATAACCCTTCAAAGTATTTTATGAACTACTGTTTGCAGTTTATAATGAGAACGTTAAGCTTACTACGCACATTAGCCAAAAGTGGCCGTTTTTCGCAAATGTGCGTAGTAAAGCTTAACGTTCTCACTTTAAACTGTAAACAGTAGTTCATAAAATACTTTGAAGGGTTATCTAGGACTTGGTAGTTGCAAAATTTTAAATAATGTCTCCGTTTTCTTTGAAATGATTTATTTTAAATGGGGGCAGCACTGGACCCCGGAAAATTCAAGTACGGCCTTAATATTGATAAGTTTAAATTATATTACAACTTGAAAGAATAAATGACAATGTTAAGTTCAAACCTGTCCGTCTTCAAAGAAGTAAGATCCAAAGTAATTATCTCCGCACACTATCGAATACATTTCGAATTCACAAATAACTGCAACACTTTTGTTATTCACAAAATTGATATCTATATGAAACGTAATAATGTTCATATGAAATGTTCGACTGTCAATAAATACATTTCTTTACTAAATATCGTTTTATTTCTGTGTTATCGATATACTTATCTGTAAGAACAAAGTTCGCGTGACTAGAGATAAGATATGTTTTATCGGGTTAAGCATCCCTTATATGGTCATATAAGCAATCATAGTGCGTTGAATGTCATATATTGTTTTATCTTTGTACGCATTGTATGTAGCTATGTTATGATTTTATTGGCGTAAGTAAACGCAAATGCAATTATGGAATTTTCAAAACAAAAGTTTAATATTAAAAATGTATATTTACTTGTATAAATAAATATATTTTTTTACAAACGTGAGAATTATTGATAACATATAAAAATAAAAACATAATCACTACATACGTGTACATGTTCAAGTTGTAAAACCTGGATTCTAATCCCGCTTCGTGAATTTTCCGTTAGATGTCGCTTTAAGTTTTGGCAATTTAATATAGATGGCGTAACGTAACGCTTATTTACTATTGTTTATATTAATATTACCTCGACAAAATATTTTTTTATGTTTTATGACTTTAGATTTATTTGCTAACATGTTATTCATCATAAGGTCTTTTTTAGTCTCCACTGCAGAAGCAGGCACGACCCTCTTTGTACTACCAGAGTCATAAATTTTCCAAAACCGTCAGAGGATTTAGTTTACACTCTCCACACTGGCCAGACGGGTTGGAGAGGTCTCATTGATGTTTATAAGCTTTGTTTAGCTTGTTTCCTAAGTCGCCTTCTACAACACCCACAGGAATACTTGGAATGGTCCTATTCTACTCTGCCGGGAACCACACGGCAAACATGATAACACATTGTTAAAACATTTCTTGTGTGGGCGGTTAAATCTACCTTCTTTACCGATTATGTATTTGTGGAAGTACATTGGACTAGTATTCTTCCCTAAAAAAAAGCTTGGGCCAGATGGGAGAGCAACAATAATTAGAAAACCTATTGTTACATAAAGTACCTAAAACTGTTAAAGTAGATAAGATTAAGTAATTACATTTTCACGATGATCAATGTACCTTGTAATATTTATCAAAAGTCTGTCTAGCGGACTTTAATTGCGGATTTATTTGCAAAATGACGTGTCCTTCTCAATTATTATTAGCAAACTAAATGATAAGAACATGTTCAAGAAAAAAAAAATGTTTAGGTATCTGAAAACAATTTGTATACATATAAATTGCATTCAAGCCTACCTTTCTGAGATTGTGCTTAAAAGTCTAACCATAGTAAACTAAGTACCAGTAGGTACGTTAGAACACCTTTTAACAATATCTCCAATTACAATATTTTAGAATTTATTACAATAAATTTAGCATTCATCATCATTTATTTTTATGGAGAGTTTCTATTACTGTATTTTCATCACAATTATAAAAGGTATATTAGGGGTCGACTTTTTAACATATAGATATACAAAAATTTATTTGGGATTCAATTATGTAAAAACTGCATAAAAACCAGCCCAGTAATTTCAGAAACTCTAAATCTAAAGTTGAGTACAGACAGACTTCATTTTATAATACGAAGAAAGTACTGATAAAAATGTTTGTTTGTAATATTTATACGGAGTTACTTATTAACCACCAGGCATTTTTTTAAGTTAGTACAGACCATGAGACTAAACTCCTTTCTATAAAAAAAAAAAAAAAATTCGTCCTTCCATACAAATCCGTTTGGCTGAGCTGATTTCTATAAAAAGGCGAATTTTGTTTTAGTTTTTCGTAAATTGTTCTTATGAAAAGTAGTTCAGTATCATGAACTGAACTTGCTTCAAAAATTTAACTAGTGGTTTTAAAGTCACCTGTATTTTCAAATAGATGGCGTTCTGTTTTCAGTGTTTACTGTGGTGAAGTTTGAAGTCGTGCGGTCGGCGTTTGGAACCGGTCCTCAAGGCCCCGGGTTTTCCCGCCGAGACTTGAGCAAAACGTTTACTATTGTCAGCCATATTTCGTTGCTATGCTTGCTTTTTCATCTAGATTTAGATGTTGCGTTGTCTTTTTTTAGGCTTTTTATAACAGAATTTAAATTTTAAAAATTTTGTTCTTAGAATGCTTGAATTGATTATTCTTAACAGTCAATGAAGTGCAAAGTGAACTTTAACACCTTGACTGCCAGGATTGCAGACACAATAGATTTTTATTTGCCGTCATGGCATTTAAAGCCTTAAAAAAGAAACAAGCGAGCCTTACAGTAGTCGCAGGCCTAGGACACGATGACGACGAGATGAATTTGACAGATTTAATATACAATGGAAAGATCTAACACAAGACCGATCAAAATGGAAAAAATGGAGGGAGACCTTTGCACAGCAGTGGGAAACGTGATGGCTGGAAATAAAATGAAAAGAATGATCTGATAATATAAGAATACTTAACATACAAAAGAGTCTTGAGTTTTGTTGACGTTACGAAACTTAAGAAATATGTTTTTTTTCTAGAAATGGCAAGAAATAATAATCGACTATATTAGTTAGCCGTAGACTACTAATACTTCCTGGTAAAAGTAATAATATTTTAGTCATACTTAGTTGAATTGCAATAAATTTAATGAGTATCATTTCGTTACACTTGAAATAAGTGACAAAAAACTGTAAATATGCATAAAAGAGCATAAAAAGATTTAGTGTTGTAATCCAGATCGCATTAAAATTAATTGTTTTATTTGTACGTAATATGGATCGTTGATATGATTACGGTCAAATAAGGTAGAAACAATATTTTAATGAAAATGATTTACATGTGTCTTTTATGCCCGAAGTAATATAATTTTATTTGAATACGCTAAGAACAAAAATAACTATTTGTTTCAATCACCAATTACAATGAAAAGCATTAATCTTTTTCAATTTTTTCTTTTAAAATTGTATCAATAATATTATTTTAAATATAGTTAAAAAATAACTGAATGTTTAACCAACAAATATCCACCTTAAGCAGCATATATGGACGACCTCTGTATAACGTAATGGTCAACACGCTAGTCCGCCAAATCGAGGTTCCGTGTTCGTTCCCCAGCCAGGGCAAGTTGTAAAATGACCCTTTTCAAATTTTTCTGGGTCTTGGGTGTTATGTGTATAAGTATGTATTTATATATAAAATATAGTATACTACTACTACTAAATATGGTATACTACTACTACTACTAAATATAGTTACTTTGGGGCTACCAGCTCTATATATTGATATATCTGTTCTATATACTATATAACTATTTACATTACCTATTTTATCACCGATTACTGAAAATAGATATCTAAAAGTATAAATTAAAGCACATTATTGGAAACTATCAAATAAAATCAACTTATTTTACGGCAATACAATTAAATATCACAGGCCAATAGCTCTAACTGCGTTCGAGCGAACATACAATTATAGTACAAAGCCTCCGACCAATAATTAGGTACTCCAGCTATACATAATCGAACCGCCAAGGCCGTTTGATCTCCTATAATATTATTATGACGCAGATTTCCCTTTCACCGCTGCCATTGGACGCAGCTGCGTACGAGCAGATCAGGTCGACACCTACGCCCAGACATTTATATCGATTCTATTAAAACGCAATAACTTCGAGAAACTAAATTGTCGTTAGTTTAGAAATAGTTTCTATACACATTACATATTTTACTTCTTTAATCATGATTCTGTAAAGAAATAGCTACTTATGCTAAGCGTATTTCAATAACAACATAAAGTTTAAAGCAATGAACGCTTTTAAGATTAATGAAAACAAGTGTTCATATATGTTTTCATTAACGGGAAGTTTAAAAAAAAAGTACTGATAAAATAAAATAGATATTGAATATTTTTTTATCAAATAATTAACTAAAATTCTAGTACCTTACTGTAATATATTTAATTAAAGAATTAACTAATATGTGTAATATATTAGTTAATTCTTTTATAAATTAGCAATTATTAGAATTTCAGTTATAAATGTAGTTGCTAAGTAAAAAGTTTTTAACGCACTACCTTCATACTACTTGTAGCTTAAGTATAAGTAACGCCATCTGTTTTTATAGACTAGTATTATATATTCTCAAATACATATTAATAAGTCTGAAGGTCGTATCTAGTCAAATAAAATTAAAGCTCCATGTATGAACTACCAGTTAATTATGGGATCGATACATTATGTATTAATATGTAAATCGTATATTACAATTAAAATAACTTTCTCAGATTGTTACTTGATGCAATCTTAAAATAAAATATTGTAGTTTTTATAATTTTTAATACTACTTTTATTGTAATAATTAGGTAATAAAATTTTGACTAGTATTTTTTTTATTCAATAAGATAACCTTTTGATTTTGATATTCTAAACTATCACTTAGCGGCTTTTCAAAGGACATTCCATTGATTTGTAATATAACTACTATTTTTTAGTAAAGGAAATGTTTCCAATCATTGAAATGCCTGATTTACGAATCGAATGAACAAAAACTTAAATTTTAGATTATTCTTTCTTCAAGTGTAGTCTGGCTGGACAGTAAGATTCCGACATATCAAATTAGCATAGTTTGGTCGTTTAAATTATAATGTTAGTGTCAATATACTATTCGCTAACTCTCACGTTGTACGTCAGACAGAATTTTAAAGACTCTAAGGACAGAATTCAATACCATTGTTAATACATTAAATATAATATTGTACATTTCAAATTTAATTTTGTGCTTTTCAACAACAACATTTTACATTTACCTATATACTTTTCTTACATCGTTTTTCTTTTACGTTTTATATTCTACTTGATAGACTTCAAAGAAAAAGTTTTCATGGTAGCATGCCTCGGCTCCGAGCCATAGTTTAAAGGCAATATATTCATACCAGCTTTTGCCCGCGGCTTCACCCGCATAGACTACACAAATTAGATTGTTTTTTTTTTAAACTGGGGTTGCAATTATTTTTTACTAAGCACTAATTCAAAAATGTCATGTGTCTCGCTTCAAAAATGACAAAGATTTATACAAACTTGTTTCACCCCTATTTCACCCCTATGGGGATGTAATTTTCAAAATCTAAAATACATTAAAAATTTCATGTGTTTATAACTGCTAACCCCTATTTCACCCTCTTAGAAATAGAATTTCCAAAAATCGTCTCTTAGTCACAATCTACCGTCCTGTCAAATTTCATCTTCATTGGCTAAGTAGTTTTCGAGATTTCGTGCTGAGTGAGTGAGATATATAGAAGATATAACATCAAAACAACGGACTTCATTTTTTTAAGGAGTTTCTTCCATATCACCAAAGTTCTTCATCATATCTTCACCAAATCAAAATGGGACCAATTTGGTAGTATAGGCTTTTACATAAAAAGGAATCATCAAAATCGGTTCACAACTAGCGAAGATATCGCGTAACAAACATACATAAAAAAGCACAGTCGAATTGATAACCTTCTCGTTTTTTAAAGTCGGTTCAAAATGACTCCTCGGCTCGTCGACGGCGCTAGTGACAAGAGGGCTGGCTCATATCTCACAGATAATTGCAGTAGCCATTCAGTGCGGGAATGCAACTAGTGTTCTTGGCACCATGCCACATGAACAACATTTAGGTTTTTGATTCAGTTTTTTAATTTAGTTTCAAATTTAGATATTAGTTTAGTTTTAGTTATATATATGTCTATATCCATATATTTTAACTTTTTATAAGGAAATGTAATCGTTATTATATATATGTATCATCATCATCATCATCCCAGCCCTTCTTCCGCCCACTGCTGAGCATAGGCTTCTCTCCGTAGGCGCCACCCATCTATGTCGGTTATGTGCTGCTCTCATCCAGGTGCGACCCGCGACTTTGGAGTATATATATAGATATTTAATTTTTTTAGCAAACCGTTAACTAAAACTGTAGTACCTAACTGTAATATATTTAATTAAAGAATTAACTAATATGTGTAATATATTAGTTAATTCTTTTATAAATTAGCAATTATTAGAATTTCAGTTATAAATGTAGTTGCAAAGAAAAAGTTTTTAACGCACTATCTTCATACTACTTGTAGCTTAAGTATAGGTAACGCCATCTGTTTTTACACACTAGTATTATATCTATCAGTCGTATCTAGTATATATATAGGTATATAGTCGACAATAGTCGTATATATTATAAAAATAACTTTATAATTTTTTATTTAAGTTCAGATTATGCCATGCACAATTGCACATTAAGTTAAAGCCTCAGACACGCAACTCTAAAAATAGTTCCAAAACCTCACTAAGTTAATGAGTCACCATTTCTCAACAAGTCCACAACCCGCCACTAAATCGATTCTTTCACATTTTCCTGTTAAGGCTTTCGTAACTCTATGATTCAGAGCTGTGAATGTTCAAAGATCATTCAGATGTTGCGAAAAATGGACGCGGTATTCCCTAATTGCACCAAAATTATTGCCTAAATGCAACCTACTTAGTTGCAATTGAATTAAGAAACTGAATTGTAGCATTTTAAGCATTTTGAACACGTTTAATATGTTTTTGCCTCTAAATCGTGATTTACTTATTTTATAAAAAAAAAACGACACATACGTTTACCTTTCTGACATGTTTGCAACCCTACAAGGGTTGCAAATTTATTAAGGTAATTTATTTTGCGTTTGGCAGTTTAAGGATAATCATTTTCCTTTTCGTGTTACATGTTTTTTTTTAAGTTATACGCGTCTTACTATTTTTTGTTGTTGTATATGTGTGTTTTGTAAAATGTTAAAGTATACTAATAAAATAAACTTGTTTCATAAAATCAATTCAAAGACATAATATCTTCTCAAAGTGCATTAAACTTCGTTAAAATATACTAGTAGTTCGCTGCAAACTTAGACCTCTCGATTATTATTCGCGTTTTTATTGATATTTCAAAAACTACTCAACTGATTTTGATGCCCATCGAACTTGAAAATTTTATTGATATTTTCTACATGCCTACCAAATTTCATCAAAATCGAACCATCGGTTCGGCAGTTATCGCGGTACAAACATACAACATACATACAAACAATGTGTTTTCGGCCCCAACTTGATTTAGAGACCTCGCCCGCTTCGCTCACTCAGTCAATTAAGATTACTTCTAGAGATATTATTATTTTCTAGTAATGGCTTCTAATGTTTTTTTTAAAGAATTTTTACTATTGTATTGGTATTTAAAATTATTTCATTTTTATATTCTAAACATTTCATACGCATCTTACAACGTTTGCTTGACAAATTATAACTTGAAACAAAATCTTCAATAACTGGTATCCGAGAGATGGAAGACAATAAAACAGAGATGGGAAGATGAGCTTAAGCTCATTGCTGGCCCAAATTGGATAATAGTTGCTAGAAAAAGAAAAAAATGGCCGAATAGTCCAAATATGCCTTTGCCAAAAGGTACATTGAACTCCAGAGACATCCCATAGGAAGCGCAAATATAACTCAAGAGTTTGGGATAAAGAGCGTATACATTATACAATACCTTGCCCATTGAATTAATGCCTTATCCGTTGATTCGTGGTTTCGAATCTCATATACAGTCCATTCACGTAATGCCAGTGTTGTGAGTTGTCCTCGACCCCAATAGACAAAGTGAAAATCGGAACACAAATGTCTATTCTTCAACCATTCTCGGAAACAACAAAAAAAGTTATGAAATTCTGGTGCAATTCTAAACTGAAATTCCATTTTACAAATAAAGATGAAGTTTTGTAGAAAATCTTTAGCAAATCGTAGATAGGTTTAAATTGTGATTGATAGAAATAATTAGGTAGTAATTATGTTGAATATGACCGTGCTATGACTGCCCCACAAGCCCAAAACCATAAGAACAAAATGTAAAATTACCAAAAATTACATATAAAATACAAAAAGTAGAAAAGTCATTTTAACTGTTACTGAAATTAATAGGCTAATTCAGTACTTTCCTATTACTTTTTAAGTAATTAAGTAAGAATCTACTTTTTCAAGAGTCGTGAAGTCTTTTATTACTGTACTAGCTGACGCACACGGCGCTATACGCGTGTTTTATTTGTTAAATATCGGTGTTTCATACCAACTTTCATCCTCCCTTTTAAAGAAAATTTTGTACACTAAACTTTTGTTTTGAACCATGCTTTTATATGTAATTTTTTATATTTCTAACTTTGAAGTTGAAAAAGTTTCATACAAACTGTTAACTCTCATGTCTCACTCTCCCTTAGGGGATGAATTTCCAAAAATCCCTTTTTAGTGCACACTTACGTCATTCAAGGAACGCTTGTGCAAAATTTCATGTTTCTAGACCCAGGTAGCCGGTTTCAGCTGTGCGTTGAAAGATCAGTCAAAATACCAGTCAGTCAGTTTCTTATTTGATATATATAGAAGAAGAAGAGGAAGATTTACCCCTCTAAAGTAAACATTGTTCTAATAAAATATCGAAAAAAAGTAAATTCAACAACAACAACGACATTTTTTACATTCTGCCAAACATACAAAGTGTCAAGTGCCTATAATTTTCCGTACATACACTCGCATCGAAACGTTAAAAACATGATGTCCATGCCACGACTCCTAATTTACATGGCGTACGTGACTCGGCACGTGACTGCCAAACGAACAAACAAAAAGTGTAAAACTATTTTAACTGACTTTGAAAAGGAGGTTATTTCTATTGGTCCCGTATGTATGTCTGAGATTTGCCCTTATAAAATTAAAATCAACATTGAATGAATGAATGAATGAATGAATGAATAACTCTTTATTGCACCTAAAAAATTAATAAAAAATTAACAAAATACAAATTGTACATATATATACAAAGGTACAATGGACAGTCTTATCGCTGACAGCGATCTCTTCCAGACAACCAGTGGATGGAGAGAAATGTAGGCACGTGAAAAAGAAACGGTGGCGCAAAGAAAACGATAAAATGAGATAAATAGTTACATAAATAAGGCTACTTTTAAATTAGCATATATCAATACACTACACGTATAGGTATTCTATAATATACTTACACATAAAAACTACATATTTTTAATACAATATATCTACTTTATAGGTATAATAAATATAGTATACATATATATATATAAATACATATACTACAATTGCTTTAATAATGTACGATTACTCAGCTAGATAGACTTCTTTAAGTCTGTTTTTGAAGACAGAGACAGATTGACATTCTACTTTACACACACATATTTCTAAAACTTTTTGATAGTTTGTGATGATAATCTTAAGGGGGCGCCTGATGTCAATAATCTAAATTTTGCTCCCGCTTCCACGCACACAAATTTACTCTAGCCAAAGCAAGACAGCCAGCTTTGTGGGGCGTCGGGAATCGCGGTGGGTCAATGAGGCTGGTTCTGGTTTTGAGGTTTTTTCGTTTTACAAAGAATATTTAAGAGTTATTTAAAAAGTAAGACATATGATGACTGCCTTATGTTTAATACAATTATAATCCAAAGTTACAAGTGCTAATTTATTGTATTTCGTAAATACTTTCTGTTTTAGTATAATTCTGAGGTGATTTGGAGGCAACTTCGCAATGTTTTTCTATCGAGAAAATTTTAAGTAATCGTTTTTTCTAAACTTATTATGTTTAGAGTTAATCCTGAACTTTGCTGTGTTTTTATTTTAAAGTGAGTATTTCGGTAATATTGATAATATTTAAGATCGCTCTAAGAACTTTAGGGTAGTACGGGCTCTTAAACACTTGGCGACTAGGGGCTTTGCGGTTATCAAATACATGTAATGCATAAAAACAGCTTACTCTCGAAACGCGGCGAAGAATTTACCTTATCAGAGGCCATATTTGTTGTCATGACGAACTAAAATCTACAATCTGAAGTCTTGCGCCACGGCAATATTTTTCTGCGTATTCACGCACACAGCTTCAGCTATTTAACGAAATCGCTAAACAACACTGAAACAGCTGTTAAACAGCCAGAGGTTTTATCAATTAGCGGATACAATTCAACTGCGACATATATACTTATTGAAAGTCGACTGATGCGTATTTATGTATAATTTCTTCTTCTTCCTCCGGCCTTATCCCATTTCTATTTGGGGTCGGCTCTCCTAATCGTTCTTCTCCAAAGAGATCTCTTTTGGGTCGTCGCTGTTTCTGTGTTCGCTTTCTTTAGATCCTTATTTACGACAGTATTTATGTATAATTTGTTAGATTAAATAAAAGTGGTTCAAGAAGCGGTGCTGGCCGAGCGGTTTAGGCATTTTCTGTGCTAGACGCACGAGATCGAGCCTCACTAGGCGCGACTGGTGCCTCAGGGTATGTACTCATGTATGGTTATTTTGAACCACCACCACTTGCTTCCTTTAAAGGAAAAAACGTGAGGAAACCTGCAGACTAGCAACTGTTAAGTTGGTTACTGTTGGTTGGTTACTAGTGGATAAAATGTAGAAGGCAATGGCCAACCACTCCATTATCTCTGCTGAAAACTTGTGTGAATCTTTTCCCACACAATGACACCGACGAGAGCTTGGCTCTTAAATGTATAAGTGCAATAAGTGAAAACCATAATTAAATTAACTTAATGAGGCTTAAAGACGTCACCAACATTACACAAGTAATTTTAAGAACACGTTTATATCAATAAACAGTGTAATTCAATAATCATCAAAATCAAACTGTACTTTATTTACACTAAGTTAGAGTCGATATTATATATTGTTTTTTACATTTTTTGTATCATAATTGGCTCACGGTTGGCCTTCGTAGGGAATGCTTCCGAGTGATCATGTCTAAAGCACAAACTATTAAAAATATAGAACAATAACTTGTTGTGTTTGTGAATACTATTTAGACTTTTTGTACTGTTTTTTAGTTTTACTTCACGTCATATTATTGTATCGGAGTGTCATATATTATATACATTATACTGCATTCCCAAGGGATATAGACATAGAGCGGTGCTCGAATGTTAGACAAAGCCAAATCGTTTTAATTGTTTCGTCTTTTACTTCTCCACTTTACACGCTCTTCAGCATTCTTAGGTGACCATTGATATACGAGTATTGATGATTTTTGTAGAAGAAAACCCGGTAAGAATATTCCAGGCTTCGAAGCAGTACAGCTTTGGATGAGATCGAAAATGCGATCTGATTCTTTATCATAGGGCGTGCCTTGCAATGTGCCAACCCAAAATGTAGTGGGATAAGGTGCACCGTAACAAGCGCGGATCCATCTTTGTGGGCACAATGGGTATGCCAACAACCCTAACAGACCTGTGACGTCACACTTTTACGGTCTAGTGAAGATAAAGAACATTTTGTGCAGTTTCATGTTGACGTACCAGCTCTATTCTCTCACTATTTTATACTTGAGGTTTTAAGTTTTTTTAAATCCAAATGAACTTGGTACTGCGCCTTGTTTTGCGTCAGTGTTTTAATCTTTAAATAGCGCAAGTGACTTTGTTTTGACACCAGCCTTTGCTTTGGAATTGTTAATTTTGAACGCTTTTCACAGGCTTTTTAGTGATATGAGTGAGGTCAGCACACTATTCATACTTTTTATCTGCAAAATATCTGCTTATCGAAAATATGCCTGGAATTTTACTTAGTATGCTAATAAGCATCTTATTGGTCCCAAGGCTAGCAAACCGATCTTCTTAGCAGCCTAAAAGAGAGTGGAACTTGAAGATAGAATCCTAAAAGACAAATATCCTGAAGATTTTGTGTGTAAAAAAAGAAATACTATTTAGTATAACCAAGTATAATAAAACTATTTTAAAAGTTGTCAATAAACGATACTAAAAAACTTTACTGTAAAAATTATCAAAATAATTTTAATCTCAACCCAAATAACCAATCAGTAGATCCGATCGTCTATGAAAAAAAAAATTGTAAGGTGTTCAGTATCTTGCACTGAATTTTGCCTTTATATAATTTCAGTAATTTAGTTCGACCTTATCAGTATTTAGTTGCCAGTACGTGGTCGCCATTCGAGAACCTTTCTGCCCCATCGGCCCTATATTTCATAATATTTTGAGTAATTTATAATATATAAATCAATTTTAATTTAATTTCCTTTGTTTTAGTTCGCTCACGACTCTATCAGTTTTACGGGTTAGTCGGAAGTGAAATATCAGATTTTATCTCGCTGTCGAACTATTGTTGAGCCATGACGCAGTTAGGAGATTATAGACAACGGTTATAATAATTTCAAGGTTTATTTTGTTTTTTTTTTCAATTGTAAATAAAGGGCATTCATGCATATTATCACGCGTACGAGTAATGTTTGAATAGGTGGGTCTGTATAATAATTTAAATGCAATTTCATAATTTCACTTCTTTGTTTTTTTCATTATCAGTAAAGGGAGGATTTGGTTTGATTTCGTAATTTCACAGTTGCTTATTTTTGCTTTTTATTCGAAATAACTTGATAAATATTTTTACATACCGCATGAATATAAAACCCTAAACTACTCACTGCTGCTTTGGAGTTATATCAAAATTGGCTTAGTAGTTTGGTTTTTGAACCAAAATGACTGGAAAAATATGTCGTTTAAGTAATCACACAAAAAAAAAATTTTTTGCCCAAACATGTTATTGAGGTATTGATAAGATTATATCTAGTCGTATAATTTTATTTAGAATCTTAAACAAATATAATTAACGTACTTATATTTTCTGTGACTGTCGGTTTTTGTTAGGAAAAGTTATTTTCTTCAAATGCGATATGTATACATTAAGGTGGAGATATAGGCAAATGACCTTGAAGTGGCGCCCTCATTTGAAATAAATTATTAACTCGTAAATATGGAGATAATTTCCATATTGCTCTTCGTCATGCACTAGATAGCCCTTTAAATTATTTTATGAACCACCGTTGAAAGTATTTACATTAGTCCGTCTAGCTTTAAAACTTGCTTCCGCCAAAAGTGGCCACGGCAAGTTTTAAAGCTAGACGGATCACCAATAATAGTTTCAACGGCAGTTCATAAAATAATTTAAAGGGCTATCTAGTGCATGACGAAGAGCAATATGGAAATTATTACCATATTTACGAGTTAACAATTTATTTCACACTTCAAGGCCATTTGCCTATATCTTCGCCTTAATGGTTACCCAAGAACGCCAAAGATTCAAAATAACCACATAACAGTATTTTATTACAATTTATTTACATTACAAAAGCTTTATTTAAATATAATTTAGCCACTGCAGAAATATTTTTCGTTGGCCAGATGTGCCTTTAAATATCACTAGTCGATTCACGCGTGACATTAAGTATATTCTTTATGCAAATTCACTTATGTAATATTAATTCAAAGATACGTGACCAGACCTATAATGTCTAGAAAGGAAGGCTTGAGAATGTTCTTCAAATGAACTTTTTGCATAGATACGTCGTGTGAATTTGAATTGAAAAAGACGGACCGTTCAATACTCAAACAGGGAAACAAATAAATTGATTATGAATTGGTTCAAAGATAGGTGGCTTTGTAGAAATTCATAATCAATCGATAGAGTAGATTTGATCGATTTTAACCCTATCCAATCCGGATATTTTATTATTTTATTTATATTATTTTATTTATATCGCCATAGTTGAAACCACAAATAGGTATGGACAAACATCCAGAAATATCACCTATTACGAGCAATTCTTGTATATATACTTGTAATAAACCCTGAATACAAAATAGGGTCTAACAAAATATACTGAAACTATTTTAGGGGTCAATACAGTCCATCATACTGAACAACTTTTCCCAAGGAATGTATATCAAATTATGAAAAATCAACTGATCCGAGCTGCTATGGAAAGCATCTAAGATTTTATTTTTCGATATATGTTTTTTGGGAAAAGTTGGTCAATTTCAGTATATATTGTTACACGTAATGTTTGTGTATATAAGTAAAATGAGGATCTCGGAAACTGCTCGAACGATTTCGATGAAATTTAGTATGTAGAAGGTTTCGGAGATGAAAAGTTGATCTAGCTAGCTTTAATTTTTCGAGAACCTCTTTTACTCAGTGTTTTCATCGATCGCCCAGATACTAGTATTTATATGGTCCATTTATCTGTCATGTACGCAACATTTTGAATAGAACCTCGTTTTCAAGTTTAGTTTTATTAAAATTATGTAAGTCTTTTTATTTATTAATTTATTAATTAACTTTATTACAATACATATAAATGGTGGACAAGTACAATGCCCATGGATTTAAGCCAGGGGCCTTTTCTAGTAGTCATCCAACACATGATGCTATATAAAATGTTTCGTTCAAATAAAGGAAAAAATAAACGTGTAAACATACATAGGGCGCACTGTAAGTTTCCGGAACTGGCCACTTACATAAACAATATTTAAAAATTTATTGCAACATTTGAAAATAGAACTCTTTGGCTGTAGAATGCAGTTTGTTTCATCTGACTGTCTTTTGTTTTTACCTTGTGGCGCCATTTAAAAAATTGTGTGTCTGCATCAACATGGATTTAACTCGGGAAAATTTTCGTATATAATTTTCTACGATTTTAAGTGTAATTTGACAGCTCAACAGAGCATCGCTCGGCTTGAAACAGCTTTTGGCAATGAAGCACCATGCAAGACAACTGTTTATAGCTGGTTTGCAGAATTCAAGCGTGGTCGTATCAATCTCAGTGACGAATCTCGCGATGGTCGGCCGTCCACCGCTGTGACCAACATAAACATCAATGCTGTGCGCCGTATGATTGAAACAGACAGGCATGTGACCTACCATGAAATTCGCGCATCCTTAGAAATAGGCATGAGTCAAATACAATTAATCCTACACAAACATTTGGGTGTGAGAAAGCTGTGCTCGCGGTGGATCTCACACAACTTGACCGAGGCTCAAAAAACGGACCGAGTCACTTGGTGCAGTGCCATGCTTACCAGATTCAACGAAGGTGCGTCAAATTTGGTGTGGGACATAGTAACAGGTGACGAAACATGGATTTATTGCTACGATCCCAAAACAAAGCAGCAATCGAGCGTATGGGTCTTTCAAGATGAGCCGAAACCAACCAAAGTGGCGCGCGTGAAAAGTGCATCTAAGCGGATGATTGCTTCTTTTTTTAATAAAACTGAACACGTGGCTACTGTTGCTTTAGAGAATCGTCGTACAGTGAATAGTGACTGGTACACGACCATTTGTTTGCCGGAAGTTATTGACGAACTCCGTAAAAATAACCGTAAACGCCGTATCATCCTGCACCACGACAATGCTAGTTCTCACACGGCCAGACAGACAAACGACTTTTTGAAGGCGAAAAATGTAGAACTCATGAGTCATCCTGCATACAGTCCCGACCTGGCACCTTGTGACTTTTTTCTGTTCCAAAAAATTAAGAACCAATTACGCGGTCAACGATTTTCATCATCAGAAGAGGCTGTCGAGGAGTATGAAAAACACGTTTCAGAGGTCACCACAGAGGAGTGGCACAAAAGTTTTCAAAACTGGTTTCATCGAATGAAAAAGTGCATAGACGCCAAGGGAGATTATTTTGAAAAACAATAAATTAATTTTGTACCTTTAATAGTATTTTTTCATATTCATTCCGGAAACTTATAGTGCGCCCCACGTATAAGGAGGTTAAGAACTTGGAGGAAGAAAGAGAAACATGGAAAGCACTCTACCGACAAAAGCCCAGCTCTTAAATCTAAGAAGATGAGTAGAATACATATTTTAAAAATCTATACGCGCGCTGAAATTAAAAAAAATGCTCGAGCCCTGCTTTTGAACTACAAATCCTATAAGTCAGGTTTAAATACAAACTCTAAAGTACTAGCTAAACGTAAGTAATATCAGTAAAACAACTTTACAATGTATTTTAATCCGTACCTTGGTTTCCGCTCTCTCTCCCCAATGAGGGTGTTCGCTACGTGGCCATTAATTCAGAAAGCTAATTTGCCAGCCGGCTAATGAGGCGTGAGCATGCGTGGCATTGACGCTGGCTGGTTTCTGCACTCTTTTCATGTATGTGCTAGTAATCCGGTCAATTTAGCTCAAATAAATCCCCGATTACATTATCTATACTTCTATACTAATATTATGAAGAGGAAAGATTTGTACCTATTTTTGTATGTTTGTATGTTTGTAATGAATAGGCTCAAAAAGTACTGGGCCGATTTAAAAAATTCTTTCACCATTTGAAAGCTACACTATCCCAGAGTGACATAGGCTATGTGTGTACCACGGGCGAAGCCGGGGTGGACTGCTAGTTTCGCATAAAGTTGAAAATTTGTACGAATGCTATACAAATCTAAACTCTTTAGTTTTTGAGATATAATGAAAAACGCATCTAAAATTTATAACTTGTTGCGCCGCCATGACCGCTATGTACTTATATCAGATAATGAAGAATTTACAATTTTAATAAACAAGTAATAAGTAAGTAAAAAAAGCCCCATATTTGTGATCTTTTAAATATTATTTTTTCTGTATGCTGTCAGCAAGGCGGCATCGACTTTTACAAAGACGCGGCCATTGTGGAGCACCGACGGCATGTACACTAATTTAGTAAGTTAACTATATCTATGTGGACGGAACACTATTACAATGGTGTTTCCAAAATTTCATAAATTTAAATGGGAGTTAATGTAACCATGAAAGTTGATTTAAACCGGTAAATAGAAATATGGTTAGCATTGCTACTTACCAAAAACTAATTTCTAATTACATCTGACAGTCCACTAACTATGTATATGAATTTATACTATTTTTTTTTAATTATTTTTAGGAAAAGGAGATGTTTTCGACTTCCATTGCAGATTGAAAAATTCTGTTGATCTTGCTGTTCAAGGTTTGTCTTCTCCATACGGTTTAACTGACACGTTAATTTAAGTTAAGGGTCTTTTATCACCTTCCACTAATAGAATTAGTTGTTTGGTTAATTACAACTAAACATTTCCTTTAGAAATCTCATAAAATAGTTACTATTTATCGTATATGAGGCTTTACTGAATTTCTATAGCTAATTATAAATCGTTAATTATTACATTTAACAGTTAATATCACCAACGTTTTATTTGCTAACACACTAGGTAGGTATAGTTGTGGGTCATAACATACTATATATAGTTAAAACGCTTCTTTCGAAAATAGGTACATAATAGGTAAATGTTGTTAAACTTTAAGGTGGTGTGACCAGTATTTGGCCACAGCCATCCCCCGGTCATTTGCCTCATTCGGGTCTTGCATTGTGCAGGTGGTGTGGTACGTAAGTGATACGGAACCTAGTGGATCGGTTGAACACGATCTTAGCTGTTTCATAATATTCCTATTCTTAAAAATACTCACGAATATTTTTAAAATTATAAAAAATTAAGTACCTATTTTATTGCATGCAATGCAACTTGCATTCGAGTTGCAAATATTCAGTTGACGAATTTGTTTTTTTTTTTCGAGAACCCAGCACATGTACCATACAATGAAGAAGTTCTTCATATGGTTGAGTCGCCCTTTACGACAATATCTACTTCTTTATCTTAGCGCGATCTCGATTGCATCTTCGGCTGTGCTGCTTTGGAGCTTGGAGTGCGCTTTCCCGCTATTTTTCAAATATAATATGCATATCAATGGTACCTAACCCAAGGATGCGTCAGACCTTGCGAAATCGAGAAGAAATATTTGGAACAGTTTAAACTATTTAGCTGTAGTTTAACGACCGGCCGCCTGCCTGACGTCAACCCTACAAGATGTTTGTGAAGATGTATTTATATGAAATGTCAGCCCGGTCAAAATATCATATCATTGTTACATTCGCATAGAGCTGAAAATGGTACGAATGTTGGGAAACACCATATACATCGTGTTAATGTAAGAACGCAAAACCTCTCAGATGGTACCTCAGCCCATGTAACTGAACAACTTTTGTTCAACAACTTTCACGAAACTAAAAAAAAAAAATTTTTATATAAACTGATCAGCTGATCGAGTCAATTCGTAAGAAAATCCATTTTTTTTTTCGGATTTCGTGAAAGTTGTTGTACAAAAGTTGTTCAGTTACATGGGCTGAGGTACCATCTGAGAGGTTTTGCGTTCTTACATTAACACGATGTATATGGTGTTTCCCAACATTCGTACCATTTTCAGCTCTATGCGAATGTAACAATGATTAACACGATGTATAGATGAAATGTCCAAATTCCCCATTGCTACCACGTCAACCTTATTAGAGTTAAGGTTAAGAACTTGGAAAGCAAAGACACGGAAAGCACTCCGACTAGAGTGCAGCTCTTAAATAAAGGAAGAAGATACCACGTCTGCAAAAAAAAAGAACGTATCGACCTCAAGATACGAATAGACCGCATATATATAGCTCTGTCATATAAAAGCTAGTTTTTACTTAGTATAAATTCTAAATTATTTTAGAAAGTCAACTAATTATTCAGTCCGGCCTAATGACAGCAGATCATAGCTCTAAGTGGGTGGTTTGTAAATGTTGAGCTGCACTGGCGACTGCCGGGCCCGGGGCCATACCTCAGTGACAAGCTAGTTTTATTAATTTTAGTCTTTACTTTGTTAACTTGCTGTTTACAAAGTGTGGTCGAAACAAAATTCCCCGCGCATTTTTAACAAAATTGCCTTTTTTAACAATATTGCTTTTTTTTCGTTTTGCTACTATTCTATTCTATTACAATACAGCATTTCGTTCTAAAAAAATAAAAGACCATGATGCCTGGATCTAGAAGATCGGTGGTCGGTTGTAATAAGGTTGAAAAGGCTAGTCGTAAAACTATAGCCAATTTGTTTACTCTGTTCCGGCTATTATTCTCCACTTCGCAAGGTCTTTGGCATCCTTGGGTGATAGATCGAGAGCTGGCACGAATTTTTGGGTAGGTATTTGAGGCAAGTTGAAAACTTGTCACATACCTCTCCTATTATACCCCAACACGGAACTGTAGACGTGGCTGGTGAGTAGCGGGGCTAAAGCAACCTATAAATTTTTAAAAGTTTTTTTTCAAAAAAGGTATTTGAGGCAATATGCATTTTTTATATGTTGTTGTTTCATGTGTAAAAAGACCCCTGCAATAAGAAGTTACCTTATAACAAATCGTGCAATTTGAGAACCTGTTTAAAATCATTTAGGTAATTAATCCGTAGATTTTACACTTACTAGTAGTATGTCCTGTTCGTGTTCACTATACCGTTAATTATAATGATTCTCATTAAATCTTATTTTCTTGTTGCAACATTCGCTCAATTAATATTATTGATACCTACGGTCAGCAAATAAATACGTTATTATTGACGTGTTTATAATGAGTTCTCGAAACAGTTCAAAACAAAATGGTCATAATGACCCATTTTATCATTTTATATCATGTGCAAATACTCCGACAGGTTTATTTTAAACTAAATAGTACGAGTATTCTTACTTATATCGAGAATTAATTTATTTAAGTTATGTCTTTATCTCCAACGGGGTAGATAGAGCGACGTTCTATCGTATTTTCTTAGCCGCATCGCATATGAACATGGTTTTCTCCTACTCTACTATATACTTTCGATCTGCGCGGGAAGAGATCCACGCGTCAATTTGGGAACGGGTGCCGCCAGTAGGGACTGGTCAGCTTGGCTCCGTTTTCCTAAGACTACTCAGTGTTACTTATTTCTATTAATTGGATTTGGCACTCGTTCGCAAGCTTTACATGTTATATTGTGATAAAATTGTATTAGGCATAATATTCTTGTAAACTGACAAAGCCCTTCTGGCGCGTAGGCGACCAATACTGAGCAAATAAGTTGCTTTCGGCGTTTCTTCTCAGCAGTTGTCGTTGCGAAAGGCTAGTTACAGAAGCTTTTAAAAATAAATTGTAATGTATACTAAAGTTATTGACGTGTTAAAGTGCCTGCGAAGGCCTAATTACTGAATAATATAATAGAATGAACCAGGTGCTTCTCGAAGAATCAAAGATTTCTTCGAGAAGCACCTGGTTCATTCTATGTTTTTTCTCTTCTCCCAGCAACAGTATGATAGACAATTAGTAATAGTATCTTCATAAATCCTAAATATTACATGATAACATAATTAACATCATAATTACAATGAATAATTATCACCTTTTTAGCGTTCAATCAATCAAACTCAGTACAATAGAAAAAGTCTTTTGCTAAAGTTTAAGTGCGTTCTAAAGTAAGTGTAAGTCAGTCTCGATCCAAAGGGTTTCGTACAAACAATACAAATAATCTTTGATCATCATCCGAGCGTATTCCCGGTTGCATCGTCAGCGGTTACGCCTCAGAGCCCGGGGTCCGCTACCTAACCTAGGTGATTTGACGAGGTTACTTGTTTTTACACAGAGCGACTGCCGTCTGACCTCCGCAACCCAAAGGGTAGACCAGAACTAATCCTAGGGATAGGGACAAACACTAGATGGCGTTCGGGACCAACAGCTTTACGTGCCTTCCGAAGCACGAAATCATCTTTATTTTCTATTATCAGGTGATTCAAGCCTGCAATATCCTAACTAGACTGGAAACCATTTTTCACAAAAAAGGCTTCCCAGTGGGAATTAAACCCACAACCTCCGGATCACAAGGCAAACGCCACCACGGAGGACCACTGAAGAAGTAATACAAATACTCTTTATTGCACCATAAATATCGCATAGCAAATTATTCCAGTCAACCTTTTATGAATATAATTTATTTATAACAACGATATACCTAACAATTTGATTAATAAACTAAACATAGTGTGTTTGAATTGCATTTACTTATTATGATTAAAGAGATGGCAAGATACGCCCGAATTTATTTAATAATCCTATATGTTTTGTGAATATTGCAACTGTAACGATAAAATATAGCTCTCTGACGTTCGGATTGACGACCGGACAGCGGAAGCCAAGTATTAGGGTCTTTTTGAGTAAGGAACCCTAAAAATACATTGCTCTTTTTGCTATAGTCATCTCGTTGTTCAAAGTGACTCAGTTATTTACCTTTTACATTAAAGTTAAGCACGATTCCTTACACAGATTAGATCTTGGACAACACATTTCAAAGAATTCTATGTTGAATAAACTCTATTTATTTTGTTGAATACAGCGATCCAAATCTTTTTAGCTACCGACGGGTGAGGGGTGTTATTAGTTTGACGCGTCTATGTGCGTCTCTGTCTGCATCACTGTGTGTCTGTGTAGCTATGTGTCTGTCTGTGCGATGTGCGATTTCGATGTGGTTTTTTTTTATCGAAAGCCTTGTCTATCGAAATGTTTCTTAGCTATATTTAATGAAAATCGGGCTCGGAACGCTTGAACATCCGGTTTTTTAAATTTTAAGGTAAATAAACCACATTTATCCACTTTTAATAAAAGAACATATTTGAGGGAAAATTATCTGAACTAATGTTTTATCATACATACATAGTGCATAACATATTTTCACGTGTGAAAATGCATCTCTTAGGAAAAAGGTTTTTGTGTTGGAGTTGACTTCCTTGTCAACTCTTTGTTGTAAAAGTTGTTGTAGAAAGATTACTCTAGTTTGATAATTGTAGTCAAGATTTTAATCTTCTGTAGTCAATTTAATGTTTTCCCTTCATAAAATTTTTAAGGGATTGAAACTTTAAAATTGGAAGTTATATACATTTGCTATGCTGCCCTCAATATTGGTATATGTACCTACCTACATTCTGCTTTTTCAATCAACTATGCTATTTGAAGTCTCGTGCGTCATTCGTAAACAAACTATGTTGGACCGCTGCCAACATACAACATACTCATTGAGACCACATTTCTCATACTTCATACAAGACCCTTTCAGATAAAAATTAGAATGGTACAGAAGAAGCGCTGGTCTGGAAGCGCATACTGGTCTGATGGTGCATTCTAGATATAATAGAGAATAGACGAGAAAAGATATCATGTCATGGTCATATGCTACGAGCTCCGACACCACGATTGCATAAAGACATCATTGAAGGAAAGAAAGAAGGAAAAGAGGACCAGGAAGACCGAGGCATACTCGTACATATAACAGATAAATAAACAGAAGGAGATGAACGTCGTGTTGTACAGAGAAGTAAAACAGCTGGCGGATGAGAGAAACAAATGGAAGAGAATTCTTAACATGATCATAGTTCTTAAATATAGATAGACTGGTCTGATAAAAAAATCTTGGAAAACTGACTGGTTACCGAACTTACGAGCAACAAATTATTGCCTTTATGTCAGAGGTATAGAGACAAGGTTGCAAGTGAAGAGTTATTGGTGACTAATCCAACTTCTGACAATGATAGATAGATAAATCATTTATTTGTGAGAACTGCGCACACACACTTATGCAGGAAAGTACATGAATAACTTTAAAATAATTAGATACATGCAAGTCTGTGAACAAGAAGGTATGCTGTAGCAGCACAAAGAGGTCTTAGGCTCAGCGAAAATATTGCTTAAAGATCGATGCACTGATTTTTAGCTATAATCTCAGGTAGGTGCAAGTACGATCATTTGTGAATACCTTTTGTTAGAATAAGATCTTATCTTTTAGAATAAGATCTATTTATAGATTATCTATAACTGACCATAATACACAATAAAAACATAACTACATAATACAAAAAATTGTGTTAATTCTCTAACTCTTGTAAGTTGCCTTTTTAAGCTAGTTATATGCTTCCAACATATCTTGATTGATTCAGATAATTTTTAATAGAAATTGAAGCCAAAGGCATTCTGAAGGAGGAGTTTGCCGAGATAAATAGCTATTTGATTGGGATATAATTAAGCATATGGAAAAATAAGTTCTTCAAATAAATTGACCATAGATATTCCTTCCCACCGTACTGGTTTTTTCTCTAATTCTTTGGCCGTTACGGCAGTAAGACTTTGGAACGCGCCTCCTGACACTGTTAGAACTGCTACTAGTCGTGCTGGCTTTAAGGTCTTGTTGTTTAAGCATATGCTCGCTCAGTCCAACCAAGTGTAATAGGTACCTAAGTACTTAATTGCTGCATTTGTAATATCCTTATGTGAAACTATTATTTGTTAGTAGTGTATCAATGTATGTATATTTATATAGATATTTATATTGTTGAAGTAGTAGGTATTAATAAAGTAGTTTATGTAGAAAGTAAATATATATCTAAATGCTTATCAATATCTCTTTTGTAAGTTTTTTATTTATCTACCCATTTTAAGTTTTTTAACAACCCAAAGGTTGGCTGTCAGATAATGCTTCTAGCATTAAGTCCGCCTATTGTGCTATACAAATTGTATTGTGTGCAATAAATAAATAAATAAAATAAAAAGTTTTGACTGCTCATTGTATAAAGTTTCTGTACTCTCCATATTTGTATTAGATCGAAGAGCCTTTCAAAGTAAGTGTGCATTGTCACTTACATCACTATCTTCCATCTCGTTTTTTCATCTCATCACGTGTACAGCCATCTCTTTCACAAATATCAACCAGATAAGTTATCTATTAGACGCATATACTCATATTTATAGACACCCCTTTGTTCTTATCTATAGTTAAGGTCATTTTTTAGTTTGTCTGTGTTTTAAACAAACTAAACTTACATCATCAGTTTTTTTACCTGGCAATTGCTTTTTTTTTCGTTTTTATATTTAAAAGAAGCTTAACTGCCAGCCATAAACCATTAGCGGTTTTTTTGCCAGTAAACATGCGAATTTTATACGAACTGTAAAAAGCTTTTTGTTTTAATCAACTAGCTATTAATTATGCATAGATTTTGCCACATAATTGTGCAGGCATCCAAACTTGTTTCAATTTGCATAAAAACAAGACAGTAGATACTTAAAATTTATCATGCTTGGAAAGGAAAAAAGGAGGCACATTAAATATTGCAGCCAACCTGTAAAATTTATCGTGTTTAATATTTTTAGTTGTAAGTACTAAAAAAGTAAAACAACTTGTAAAAATATAATGGGCTACAAGGCATATATAAGATGAATCTTTGCATCAACCTTCTCGCTCCAGGCTATCTATTTCGGAGTATCTTTAAAATGTCTGACTGCCGCCCATCATACAAATAGACGTCGTGAAGCATAGGCATGAAATCACACCATTACACCAAACATCATTGTCAATCTCGTCACAAGCAGGTGCTGCAATGAATATTTACACCGTAGAATAAACGATCCATGTGGTTTATATTATAAAAAACCGCTCACGTTCTATGTAAATACGTCCGTCGAGCGAAAACTAGAAAGTTACTCACACATAAAAACGTGCGTACGTACACGACTCCGTTGTGTGCGACCGGCTCGATTTCATAATTTAAATTCACATTAATATCGCATTTAGATATTTTAGATTTAAGTAGAATTATGGGGAAAATTCAAAAGAAATAAACAAAAGCTTACCGTATCTGATTCCTCGAGTAGATTCCCTTCCCACAACATGTTTTTGTAAACAGTCCAACACGTCTCACTTATCAATGCAGAATGCGACAAGATTCAGATAAATGTTCTTTAGGAAAGGGTCAGTTCATTTCGCGGATGCAATCACAATTATTCTTCCCGTGACGTAAGGAAAGTTAAGTGACTTGTTTAAAGAGCAACGCGGCGGTTCTGCGCGGAGTCTCAAAGCTATGTGCGCGGGCGCAGCGCTCAGAGTCTCGACGAAGAGGCCCGAAGGCCTCCGAAGCTGGCCGACCGAGCCGACCCACTTTGGTCCACTTGGAGCTCGCCTCGCAATTTTTTTCGCATTTTCCAGTGAAATACTCGACTGGATATATAGAAAATGGGTGCCGCAGAAAAAAGTTAAACGCTCTACTGCAGCGGATTTAATTGGACTTGAATGTCAATATCACACGCAATCGCTTTATATGGACATATGTAATACAGATTTATTTTTTATAATTAATACCTATCCAAGACAAATCTTGTACAGAGACAATTGTAAATTTTAAAAAAATCTTACGCCTTTATTTACAAGTTTAATTTTCATTGTTTTGTTATTGAATGAATGATAAGTATCGCTTTAGTTCAGCAAAAAACATTGATTATGATTTTGGTTCCACTAGCTACAAAAAAAGTTAAGTACACACAAGTAATTGTGTTGTATTTGCTGATGACCAGTGCGACATAAAGCATTAGGCATTTGAAAATTCATCAATATTGAACTCGTAGCGGGTACGTCTACGAAGTACTACGCGAAACTACGATTTTCAGGGAGAGCTACGAGTGCTACGACGTTGAATATAGTAAAAAGCATTTCTTTGCTGTACCGTAAAAACTAAAAAGAGTTAGTTAGGGCTTACTAGAGGCAACATTTTAAATGATATCTCCGTTTCCTTTTAAATAATTTATTTCACATGGGGGCAGCACTGGACCCCGGAAAATTCATGTAGCCCCTTAAAGTGATCCCCATCCCATAAAATCTTTTTCTACTAATAGTGAATAAGATATATATATCTAAGAAGGGTGTTAGGGTATCTCCGACACATACTTGAACAATGCTGGAACATAAAGGGTCTAACAAAATATACTGAAACTATTTTAAGGGTGAATTCAGTATATGATACTGAACAACTTTCCCCAAGGAACATTATCGAAATATGAAAAATATTATTGACCGTACACATTGACCGATTAGCTAATCCGTGTGTATGGAAATATATTGTGTTATGGGTTAATATGTGTGTCTTGTGACGGATTACTCGAAAAGATTTTCAACTTACCTATACATATTGTGATATTGAATATTTATATATTTAAACATATAGATATTTATTAGGAATCTTTAAAACACGAAAAATAAAAGGAATCTATTCTAGAGACACAACCACAATAATAATCGTCGCAAATAACGGGATTAGCAGAATAAGTTAATCTAATCTATTTGAAATTGAACCAAATCAAAGCAACCGACCATTCTACAGAAGCATCTACCCCATTTCACTATTTCCCATTAAAATTTGAATCGATACTTAAACCACAGACAAAAAAGTCGTCAAAATGTACGCGGAACATTAAAGCTGACGTAGTTGAAATTCTTAGAAGTGTCTTGCCGAGGTGCTTACCAAATCTTGTTGGCCCGTTACGTCAAAGTATGATCGATCGAGATAACATTGACGACACGAGACAAAAGTCCCATACTATTGTAGTCAAACTCGAAACGTTTTAAAAAACTCATTCGACAAGAGTTTGTTTCTAATTTTAAACAATTTTCCCAAGTATACACAGCCTAGTCGATTTTAAGAATTAGAGATATTTCTCTATTTTTTTTTCTTTAGGCTATTTTCTGTTTCGAAAATAGTTTTTAAATGTTTAGAATTTTTTTATGCGAAACTTACTTTAAAACAGCCGAAACGAATGTTTTTATTTATTAAAATTAACTTTACGAGTTTTAGCATTAAACTTTTTCAACAATTTGATATTTAATTCAAAGTGAAATTATTTTATTTTTATTTATATTTATTAAAACACAAACAGAACACAATCATATACAGAAATGAATAAAATCAGATTAGTTTTAAACTGTACTCCAAAACTGTGTTTACAGCATGTTTATAGTTGCTTCATTATCATTTTTACATACATATTTTATATAAACATCATTTGATGTTTATATAAAGTAGGTATGTAAAAAAGCTAAGTTCCTAATAAGTGCATTAAGAACAGTTTGTTTTTATTCTAATTATTATTCTAAAGCGTATCCTAATTTGCAGTCTCTATTTGTCAAGTTTTTTCTCGAATCGTCTTTCCTTAGTACCGCACGTGGTAATCCAAAGTTATACATCCGTTTTCTGATCCTTGCTACAAGTTGTTGGAAAAGCCCAAAGCTTACATGAATATTAAATTTCGTATGTCATTAGTACATTACTCGCATTTTCCACCACAATCAGTATTACAGCCTTTTTAACATTATCCGGTAATAAATGACTACAATTATAGATGTAATTATCATTGGGGCAAATCTAGAAATAATATTTCTCCATAGATATTTTTTTATAGATGTAGCACGCTTGTTTAACGTCTTGAAAAACAATAAAATGCATTTATATTGTACTTGACTATCCGTAAGAAGTGTGTTAGTTATTACACTTCGAGTCAGTCAATTATAAAGTTGACTTCAATAAGATTACATAGTATAAAACAAAGTCGCTTTCCGCCGGCTGTCACTTTGTATGTGTGCTTATACCTTTTAAACTACGTAACGTATTCTAATGCGGTTTTTATCAATAGATTGGGTGATTCAAAAGAAAGGTTAATACGTATAATACATATCATTTGGTATTAAATTAATGCATAAGAGAATTAACGCGAAACGTACCTTTTTTTTATTTATTTTGCTGACGTTTCGTTCGGGTTTCACCGAACGTGGTCCCAGCTTGACGTAAAAAAGGTACGTTTCGCGTTAATTCCCGTATGCATTAATTTAATAATAATGCAAAGCGATAGTTTAAAAGTATTTATATCATTTGGTATCACTATTTTGATTCCTTTTTCCACCTTCTCGTCCACCGTCACGCTAAATTGGCCTTTGAGTCTTGCCGCTCTAGGCTCAGTCTGTACAGAGCCGCGAAGTCTAAATGCTCTGTCTGCCTGCCCCGTTAAAAACATCGTAGTGTATATCTTTTATGCTTACTACTATCTATTACTATCTTACTATCTATATATGTAATTGTTATTATTTAAGTATTTTAAGTCGTGTACACCCCGTCTAGTAAATTTCACTATATTCTCTCCATTCATCGGTCTGTGAAGAAATCGATAGATTAGCTAGTCTAAGTCTCGAATAAGTCCGCTCATTGTACATTTTAATGTCTTTTTCTGAGTGTATATTTTAATATTTTTTTGATGTACTATAAAGTATATAAAAAATACTTATTTAGTATGTAAATCTTCTTACCTAAATTGCAGTGAGACATCTTAAAAAAATATTACACCATTGTATTTATTATTATTGCAAGTTAATACGACTACTTATTTGTCTGACCTTTACAATGCAAAAGGTATATAAAATGCACTAGGGGCTAATTTAAAACTGGTTTGCGAGCACATGCGTACACGTTTTTGTTTGCCTTAAGTATTTTTTAAGCTGATTTATTTTCATAATTACTCACTGTGTTATCAGATCTCGGTAATCTGAATGAAAATCAATACTAAGTTTGATATTATGTTTTATGGGAGTATTACATGTAAATATTAAAAAAAATACACATTGTAAAACTTTTCGCACAAATGCTTTCACAAAGAGGGTTGACGTCAGGCAGGCGGGCGTAAAACTATAGCCAAATGATTTAAACTGTGCCGGCTATTTCTTCTTGATGTCGCTTGGTCTTGATATTTTTGAGTTACCATTAACATGCGTATTATATTTGGAGAAGAAAAGCGGGAAAGCGCACCCCAGGCTCTGAAGCAGCACAGTTAAGGGTGCAACCGGAAACTCGCTAAGATGTAGAAGAATATATAGGATTTTATAATCAAAGTTTACCATGTTACCCACACTACGAGTACATTACATAACGTTGCGTAGCGGGTGGCTAGTACATACTACATAGATACTCGTACACAAATGGAAGCAATTTATTTAATTTTTGAACAATAAAAAAACAACTAACTTAAAATTCTTTGAGGATTTTCTTAGTTCTTAGTTATGTCTCCGCCAAGTTAATATGGGACCAGCTTGGTATTCATTATCAGGTCCTTTTTTAGTCTCCACTGTGAGCACGGCCCTCTCTGTACTACCAGAGCCATACTTGACCAGAGCAACCAGAGGATTTGGCCTACGCGCTCCACGCTGGCCAGGTGGGTTGGAGAGGTCTTATTGATGTTTACAAAACCACCGTTTAGCTTATTTCCTAAGTCGCCTTCTTCGACGTCCACAGGGAGACTTGGAGTAGTCCTATTCTACTTTGCCGGAAAAACTTGGTATTCAAAGCTTTCAAATAAAAAAAGAATCATCAAAATTGGCTCACAACTGGCAAAGATATCGCGTAACATATTAAAAAAAAAATTAATTGGTATCCTCCATTTTTTGGAATCGGTCGAAAATTGCGTCGCTGACTGCAACAAGTAAATATACATACCTACGAGTACTTTTGCTTACTAATGCGTGACATGATTGCCACCAATTATATGCAGATAAAGACCGCTTCCTCTACCGTATTTACTTAATTAGATGTTAGATAATAGAAACATTCATAATAAGTTATACTCATCCACCATAGTTAGATATTAGAAACAAATACATTTTTTAGTAATTTAAGTCCCATAGTCCATAGGGTTGACGTCATGCAGCCAACTCGTTTAAATTGTTCCGGCTATTTCTTCTCCAATTCGTTAGATTTTTGGCATCCTTAGGTGACCTTTATTTATTTATCTCTTCTTCCTTCCCCTATCCTACTCTAAGTGGGATCGGCACAGCATGTTAGTCGTTTCCATTTTGTTCTTTCTTCTGTCATTTCGATGGTTACATCCTTACAAGCCATATCGTTATTAACACATTCCATCCACCTTTTCTTTGGGTGACCATTTATATACATATTATATATGGAAAAGAAAAAGCGGGAAAGCGCACCCCGGGCTCCGAAGCAGCATAGCATGCAACCGGGAACGTGTTCAGATGAAAAAGAAGAAGAAGTCCCATAGGCAGGCGGTCGGTCATAAAACTAGAACATCTCGATATAGAGTCCGTAAAAAAAATTATTTAAAAAAAAGTTATTTAATATCATAGAGAGAATCTACCCTTAAGATAGTTTCGGTATATTAATTAGATGTTGCATATAAGCGATCTCTTCTAGGCAACCTGGTCTACGACACGCCCTGAACTGCCTATACTTGAGTTTCTTGACCGACGTAGATGGGTCATTGGTCCTCTATTTATTCTCATAAAATTATTTGTCATAATATATATTCACGAAATGTATTTCAATCTAATATTTATTTCTCGTAAATTCATTAAAAATATTTATTTAAAATTTTTTTTAATATAATTTTATTTTACATAGGTAATGTTGTTTGAAATAATAATTAACACACCTAAGTTATAATTTAATCCAAATATTAGAGACACTTCAAATAAATAAAACTTGTTCGTGGCTTAAGGGTGGCCCAAGGTCCACCTCCGCCGCAGCTTTACCTAAACTATAGTTTCTGTCATATCATTTAATGTGTTATAACATTATGAGACTCAAAATATTGACAAAAAGATTTAATTTAAAGAAGTTTATGACTACAGAAACATTATGAGAAAGAATATTACTTATATCAAACTATGGTTATGACACTTATGATAAAAAAGTATTAGGCACTAAATCATTATGGCAAACAATATTATAAATAAAAAAATTAGGAGAAAGAAGGGTATCCCCTCTCATTGAGGGCAATAATCTGCAATAAAAATAACATATGCACGCCCCGAGGCGACGGGGCGATTCCAATTTTAGCCTCGCGTTAGCCTGATATTGATGATAGCTAATTGCTTGTTATCTATTAGAAAAGCCTGTTATTCACAAAGTTACACACAGGAAACTAATCACGTTTTTATCACTTGCGTGGTTGACAGAACTTGAGCTCATAATTCCTAAAATCCACATTTAGTGTGCCGATCGGCAATGGGCATATTGGGCATGTAGGTCATAAAGGAAATAAAAATAGTGACGGGTAGTTTGCTGCATCAACTAATGATGTGATTTAGAATATCGTACATTGCCTTGATCGGATTTTACAATGACGTCATAAACATTTTTTTTTTCTAGTCTCCACTGCAGGAGCACGATCATCTCTTTACTACCAGAGCCATATATAAGCCAGAGCATTCAGAGGATTTGGCCTATACTCTCCACGCTGGCCATCGGTTCGGAGAGATCTCATTGATGTTTATAAGCTTTGTTTAGCTTGTGTTTCCTACCTAAGTCGCCTTTTACGACATCCACGGGAAGACTTGGAGTGGTCCTATTCTACTCTGCCGGGAACCACGCGACTACACTCACGTAGAATGAACCTACAATGACGTGAAATCAACCTTCTTAGATGTTTCCTTCTAAACTAGCACGGAAGGATTGGCGATATCGTATACTTACTTGTTTTTATCTGTTCTCTTTCATGGTGGCCTGGAAGAAAAAAGCTTAGAATGTACCAGCTGCTTCTCTTCCCGCGCAGATTGTAAGAGCAGATCGAGGGAATGGGCGAAAATGCGTAGAATAGTTGATGTTAGCTAGGCTAGTCAACTAAATATTTTGATTTCTTTTTTCACCTTCTTGCCCATCATCACGCTAAAAATGACAATTGAGTCTTGCGGCTCTGGGCTCTATCTACTTAGAACCGTAGTCCTAAAATGCTCCAATTAATCCATCAATCCATTAGGGATAAAGACGTGATAATGTATGTATTGCTTATATGTTTCTTGTCAAACTGCTATGCACGTGGACAATATTTGGAGACTTGTTTCGAACCAGTGACGTATAACGTACATTCAGATGAAATGATAATGAGCGAGATCACCTTGCCACCTTGCGACCGCCATCTTATTTTCGGCCAGGGCTGTCATCTTCGCTGAATTAGGCTACTCTTGTACTGCAACTCTCATCATCATTAATTCTTTATAATTTTTAGTCCACATCTACCCGCTGTTGAGCATATGGCTCCCTGTTTTTGCGCCATCTATACGGTCCTGAAGTGCCTTTTTCTCATTAAGGGAGTTTCCGAAACACGAAACGTGTAGTTTTCTAATTCACCGCTCGCGTTCCTACGCATTGCATCGTATTCTTGAATCCACAGAGGATTAATAACTTACAACTTGAAACTGTCGTGTCACCAAAAAAAATAATATTGTTTTATGCAGTAAATATCAATAATTTTTTTTTACATTTCAACATAAACAAAAAGAGAAGCGTGAATCGGAACGGTTTTTCCATGTTTCTTTAACATATTAATCTATGGTGGTCATATACACTCGTGCAATTATGAATTCTAGGGTAGGAGGCAGCCCTAATTTCAACTCATGAAAGTTCTGTTTCCTTAGTACAAAGTCCGTTCACTAAGTGACCAATATTTTTTCTTTGCTAGACTTGGATCTCCCCGCGACATCTAAAGGCTTTAAAGTTCACTCCAGGATGTCCTTATTTCAAAAAAGAACTCTCATACATGTGTTAATAAGAATATTTAAGATATTTTCTCTGTGCATTTTTGTATACTTACTTATAACCTGAAGTAAAGGATGTTTTGGGACAGATGATACTTTTTCTCAATAGTTTAACAGTTTTCTAAAGCACCTAACTAAATATTCTACATTCTTGAGCCAGAGTAGCCAGAGGATTTGGCCTACACTCTCCACGCTGGCCAGACGGGTTGGAGAGGTTTCATTATGTTTATAAGCTTTGTTTAGCTTGTGTTTCCTAAGTCGCCTTCTACGACCTCCACACTAAGATTTGTAGTGGTCCTTTCTACTCCGCCGGGAACCACACTGCTTATTTAAAAGTATTATGTTATGGATACCCTAAATTATTAATAATTTAAATAGAAAGGACCCAATAAAAAGTACAAAGATATGACGAATCAGTCCAAAGTCCGCCCAGATCTGACTCGCTTAAATATCAGTGAGATGATTGTTCGAAACACAAAAACCTTGCCTGGCGACGACCAACTGATTCACAATATCTACAACAATAAAACATTTCTCTATAGTTGAATGATAATATCTTGAAATGATCATATATTAATTAATTACTTAAGTAGTAAAATTGTATAAAAGTAATAAATGTGTATAAAAATCAAATAAAGAAAAGACATAGTTTTTCTAGCATTTTGATGAAACTCTAGATAGAGTTACTCGTATCGTGTTCATGCCATTTTAAATAAGTATATTTATACTTAAATTTTCCGGGGTCCAGTGCTTCCCCATTCGGAATAAATAATTTCAAAGGAAACGGAGATATCATTTAAAATTTGGTTTCTACCAAGCCCTAGAGAACCCTTCAAATTATTTTATGAACTACTGTTTACAGTTTAAAGTGAGAATGTGAAGCTTTTCTTTGCACATTTGCGAAAAACGGCCACTTTTGGCAAATGTGCGAAGAAAAGCTTCACGTTATTAGGGGTTATCTTGGTAGAAACAAAATTTTAAATTATATCTCCGTTTCCTTTCAAATAATTTATTTCAAATGGGGGCAGCACTGTACCCCGGAAAATTCAAGTATAGCCTTAAGGCCATACCTAAATTTTCCGGGGACCAGTGCTGCCCCCATTTAAAATAAATAATTTTAAAGAAAACGGAGACATCATTTAAAATTTTGCTACTACCAAGTCCTAGATAACCCTTCAAAGTATTTTATGAACTACTGTTTACAGTCTAAAGTGTGAACGGTAAGCTTTACCACGCACATTTGCGAAAAACGGCCACTTTTGGCTAATGAGCGTAGCATAGCTTAACGTTCTCATTATAAACTGTAAACAGTAGTTCATAAAATACTTTGAAGGGTTATCTAGGACTTGGTGGTAGCAAAATTTTAAATAATGTCTCCTTTTCTTTGAAATGATTTATTTTAAATGGGGGCAGCACTGGACCCCGGAAAATTGAAGTATAGCCTTAAATACTTTTTCTTGTGATGGTATGATTTGTATAGCGTTGGAACCCACTGACTGTACCAACCAAGTACCTACGTTACAGAAAAGAACGCACATTGCCAACTCACCGCTGCGTTTTCCCTACTCGGTAAATAAAATAAAGTGCCATTATTACGTACACCGAGCCCTTAGACTAGCAGCTAGCACTCGTACGACAAGTTTTCGAAATGCGGAAAATGTCACTTTTACTCGACGAGTGCGTGAACTTCAACGACCTTGTTGTTTTATTTCCTAAACCAGACTTTTGACGAGTAAGTATCATTAGTGTGAATAATGTAGCTGGTAGTTTTACCTTGAATGCTTATTCAGATTAATAAGTTCTCCCTCTGCCAAAACCGCAGTATTTGGACAGGATACAGTTACACTATCACGTCTTCATTTTTAAAGGGGAAGACAGAGCCTGGGCCGTTAGACCCAAAGGCTTCTTGGTGCATGATATTAAAAATAATACAACATACACTTAACGAAATTTCAAAGGTAAAGCTGTGAGCAAGGTTTTACAAAATACAAAATAGCATAAATAGTCGACCAACTAAATTAACGGGCAAGTGCGAGTCGGACTCGTACATGAAGGGTTCCGTACCACTGAACAATGTTTTAAAACGCTGAAGAAACACGTTTTCTGTATGACTAGCTCTTTTAATTTTTAACTTTATCTTATTTTTAGTATTTGTTATTATAGTGGTCATAGAAATACATAATCGATGAAAATTTAAAGTATCAAGTTAATGCCATTATAAAGATCGGTTAAAAACTTTTAAAAAAATACGTTTTTTTGTATGACGACCCCCTATAATTTGAACTTTTTTTATTTTTAGTATTTATTGTTATAGCGGCCACAGTAATACATACAGACAAACAGACAGACAGACGGGCAGACGGACAGACAGCAGAGTCTCAGTAATAGGGTCCCGTTCTAGGCTAAACAGTTTTGTGATAATACTCAAATGGTTGTAATTTCATCCATTCGACATAGGCAAGCATTAATTAAATGATGATTCATGATCAGTAATAGGGTCCCGTTTGCACCCTTCGGGTACGAAACCCTAAAAACTATGTCCTTCCTCATTATTTTTTAATCAAAGCAATAAAAAAAATTAGATTTAAATGGTAAATTTGTATAAATAAAACTTTTCTTTTACTTCAAAGAGCAAGGATTTGGCCTACACTCTCGACGCTGGCCAGACGGGTTGGAGAGGTCTCATTGATAAGCTTTTATTTAGCTTGTGTTTCCTCAGTCGCCTTTAACGACATCCACGGGAAGATTTGAAGTGGTTCTATTCTACTCTGCCAGGAACCACACGGCAGTCTATATGTGTAGTCATATCAGCTATTAGGTTTTAAACAAGATAACGAATTTATTATAAAAACTTTTATGAGTAAGCAAAACATATGTTTTACAATTGATAATAAATAATAATAAAAAATACAATTGATCAATGACCACTTCCAAATTAACCAATTGCACTGCGTAATTGATTTTATCAAAACAACATTGCTAGATAAAGGGTCACGCTCACTAAAATGTCTTGTTTTACATTCTTCTTCTTAGTAAGTCGATGATCAAAATTAAATATTTCGCTTGGCCCAGTATTGAGGGACCCAGGGCGACTAGGGCCCAGTGATGTATACTGTACAGGTCCTCCACATTGTTGGTATCGGGGCACGCTAGGCAACTTAGTAGGTGTGCAATAGTCTGTGGAGCCACAGATATTGTTGTCTCTGTGTATGTATTAATATAAACCTGACCAGGTTATCCTTACATCGGCCAACCTGGGTTCTTAACCTGTTAAGACACTTCCATATTGGCCATGGCAGTTCACTGCCAGATGGTAACTTATCTGCAGATGGACTGAATGATGCAGTGGTACTGTCTCCCCAGCCAGCGACTAATCCTCACCGTGATCGCGTCAGATGTCATTGGAGCATTTTATGTATAAACCTGCGTCTGCTCTATAGCCTAGCTCACAGGAATGGCACTTCATAGAAGCGTAGTATCATTTATGCCTACACTACTACGAACGGAATTATACATCCGTACACACGTCAATACCTGTGTGTTCACCCGCTAGCGGCGCCAGCGGCCGCTCTCGCCCCTCGACAAGCCGAGAACGGGGGAGAGTTGCGGGGACGGGGAACGGGGACGCATATTGCGCAGGACCTTAGGAGATTCCATGCTGTATGAAATACTCTTATTAATTCTGTGCCTAGGTGGTACAGCAATGTCGTTATCCATGGGGTACCTAGGATCAGAGAGCATTTTTGATCGCTCTACAGAACTTGCTACTCTGCGGATGTTTGGTGGGCTAATACCAGCTAGTGGATACAGCTGTACAGCCAGTATTGGTTTAAAATATAATCCCCGGGAGAGGTCCTTCTGTCAAACCACTTTACAGGAAGGGAGGCCTTTGCCCTGTAGTGGACCAGCTAGGCTAACAATAGATAACTAATTATAAAATCAGAGTACATAGATATCGTTAGTTCTATATTTATCTACATAGACAATTGGGTAGATGACTTGGTCAAAAATAAATTATTTGGTACTATTAAGAGAATAAAACTTTACAAAATAGTGCCACTTGTTATTGATCATATCCATTTTCAATTTGATTTTAGATTTATTCAAGCAGAAAAACTGATATTAAGAGCGCTATTTGACTCCAAAAAACCCATAGAAAATGTTTGTTTTGACGTTTAGAAAAAAGTATCTGTTGACTTGTTGTCATCTAGCCGATTACCCGTGTGGTTCCGGGTTAGAATAGGACCACTCCATCTCTTCCTGTGGATGTCGTAAGAGGCGACTAACGGTCTAAGGACTTAGCACAAACATCTCGTGCGACAATTGCATTCCCAAGGAGGGTTAACGTCGGGCGGCGGCCGGTTGTAAAACTTTACGCACAAACACATTCCCAAAGAGGGTTGACGTCAGGCAGGCGGCCAGTCGTAAAACTATAGCCAAATCATTTTAACTGTTCCGGCTATTTCTTCTCCACTTCGCTAGGTCTTTGGCATCCTTGGGTGACCATTGCATGTTATATTTGGAGAAAAATACGAGTTAGTTTGAAGGGTTATCTAACCCTTCAAACTAACTCGTATTTATGAACTACTGTTTACAGTTTAAAGCGAGAACGTGAAGCTTTTCTACGCACATTTGCGAAAAAAGGCCACTTTTGGCAAATGTGCGTAGAAAACCTTCACGTTCACGTGGAAGTAATCACGTGATCTAGTTAGGTACTATAGAATGGAAGTAAAATTAAGTTTTTCGTATTTCGATATACATTTATTGGAAAAAGTTGTTTATAATGATGGACTGAATCACCCCTTAAAATTTGTGTACTAATTTAAAAATATGCAAGGGTGTATATTATATCTAAATTAAAAATATGTCATGAAAAATTTCACCACATGACATTTGTATTGACATTTGTACTGGGACTTTCTTCTTTGCTGGTCTGGGAGAAAAGAAAAAACATAGAATGTACCAGCTGCTTCTCTTCCCGTGCAGATCGTAAAAGCCGATCGAGGGAATGGGCGAGAATCTGAATCATATGAATAGGCGATGCGGTTAGCAACCCATCACTTTTATGATTTCCCTTTTCCACCTTCATGCCCACCATTACGCTAAAAGTGGCCTGGGCTTTACCGCCCTTGGCTCTGTCTACCCCGTTAGGGATAAAGACGTGATAGTGTATCTGTATCTGTATTTGTACTGGGAGTACACTTCCAATTGTGCTACCGTACAAATGTAAGGGGCGTGAGTTCTAATCTTAATCGTGCATAAATTTTCATCACATATTTTTGATTTAGATATTATTCCAAGCATTGTAATGCTGTATAAATGGATAGATAATTACGCTATTTTGCAACAAGTCAATAATCAGATACATTTTTCTTAACGTCAAAAACAAACATTTTCTATGAAATTTGTACGAAATATCGATTTATGACGTCATAGTTCCTTCAGGAGGAGTCAAATAGCGCTCTTAATATCCGTTTTTCTGCATTATTAAATCTATAATAACGTTCAAAGTGGATGTGATCAATGACAAGTGGCATTATTTTGTGACGTTTTATTCTATTAACAGTACCAAATAATTTATTTTTGACCCACAAAATTACCTAATTGTAGCCCTAAAAATAAATACTAAGATACAACAGTGAGACGCAGCCAAAGTTTTTATCACCGTGCTTCACGAGCGTACATTCACTATGTAAGTATTTAAGGCGTTTCTTTATTTTTTGTCCAGATTTTGTACCAAAATACTCGTATTTTTGTATTTTACTGCAGTTTTTGTTCATTTACTTACTAATTAAGATGGGAACCATGAATAAAACGAGAAAAGTATTTTATAAATTAATTTATTTTTGCATTGCTATTTCAATATTTTACATACAAAATGGTAAATTACCGTTATATTACAATTAGAAGCTTAAAAAGGCGCTCATTTCTTACATTAACTCACAGCACCCAGAAACATATAGAAAAATAATATGAAGCTTACATATTAAATTTTTTTAAATACCCACATTTTTGCAAAATAATAATAAATATCTACATATATAAAAAAAATCTAAATTTCATATGATTAATTTACAAATCTTATAGAATAAGTCTTAAAAGCGGCAGTAGAGTTACAAAAAAATTAAACGAACAGAGCTAAACCGAACTAAACATATTTAACAAAATACAGTAGGTATTAAAAACGTTCTTTGAATTTCCTAACTGGGTTGAGAATATACAGTCTTATATTCTAAGCTATACTTAAAACCCGTCCTAGGTTCGTACGGGCTAATTACACATACTTTCCTGGAAATTATGGCTATCTACTGGTGCAAATCGTATCAAAATCAGTACTTAACAGAGTTACCAAGTTTTTTGTGCCGATGGATGCTGATATATGTGTTTGTTTTATACAATAATCAAATTTCACTGTACACAATTTTTAATTTAAATTCAGTCAGTATGTTTTATTTCATTAAAAACATATATAACCGGAAAAAAAATATAAAAAGTAAATGTTCAAATTTAAAATAAATATTTGCACAATTATATTTTTATCTAGTAAGTATATCAATCTTTTCTCTGTAAATTAAAAATAGTCACAAAATTTGTTTGTACGAGCATGCGACTCATTGGACAAGATAATAACCTGGTACTTAAACATTTTTTTCTGGAAACATTTGTACAATATCTTAACATACACAAATGTTCAGATTAGATGATAGGACGAATTTTTTTATACATCGTCTTATATTTTTTAAGAACTGAAAAATTGTGCACTGAAAGAAACACCCTTTATTTGCCAACCAATAATATTGAGAGTCGATACAAACAACTTGGGAGCTCTGAAGTATTTTTCATGAACACTGCACAGCCACAACTTTATATTAAAAATATTTAAAATATAAGGCAGTGATAAGCTGAAACTTATAGGTATGTAGAACTCTATAAAATTAGCTTCATTAGAAGATAATGGAACTTTTTGACTAATAGTTCCAGAAATCAGCAGGTTTTTTAACAAATTGCTATAAATAAATAAATAGAAGCAGTTGAAGGAAGCGAGTACATAATGCACGTGCTAAAATGGCACATGTAGTCTTAAGTAAGATAGAACTTATACTAATTGTTAATCTACAATTTCTGGTAAGACTTTATTTATAAAAATAATTAATAAAACCCAACTGCGCGAAAAAATCCGTCACCTAAAATTGAGGTACCTACCGAACCTTACTTCTCTCAAAGTGTTCAATGACATAAATAGATGAAACAATCATTGAAGAACATTGCTCAACCCTCTATATAAAACAACTTAACCAAGGACCTAATGTCAAAAAATTAAAATAAACCGGTCAAAGAAAAAAGCACGTTTCTTGTATGACAACACCCTTTTATTTTAAACTTTATCCTAATTTTAGTATTTGTTGTTATAGCGGCCACAGTAATCGGTGAAAATTTGTCTCGCTATTGCGGCTCAAGAGATAGAGCCTTGTGACAGACGGACAGACAGCGGAGTCTCAGTAATAGGGTCCCGTTGGGAACCTTTGGGTACGGAACCCTAAAAGGGTCTTCCATATAAAATAAACAGTCCAGTTCCTATAAAAAGTATTTTTTTACTTGATTTGTTTTTTTTCAATAGAGACATTGTTCAAAATCAAAGGCTGAGCATGCCCTTCAAAGTTTCGACCTTTTGTACTCAATAACCTGGGGGGTTACTCCATAAAATAATACGATAGTCGTCCGATAGTGACGTCTTATTAATATGTCAAACCAAATTAGACTTTATCATAATGTATTAACGCTCAATGTTGCTTGACACTGAAACGCGGATACGCAGTAAAGTACGTCTTGCGTACCGCTTTTGGAGTAACCCTACTGAATAGTTGCTACAGAAAATGACACCACAGTCGTTCTCGTCATATTTCAATGTCAAACCAAATTATACTAAGGAACGTAGTACGTACGAGTAGAATAGGACCACTCCAAGTCTTCCCGTGGATGTCGTAGAAGGTGACTTAGGAAACACAAGCTAAACAAAGCTTATAAACATCAATGAGACCTCTCCAACCCGTCTGGCCAGCGTGGAGAGTGTAAGCCAAATTCTCTGACTGCTCTACAGAGAGGGTCGTCTTCTGCAGTGGAGACTAAAATAGACCTGTTGATGATGATGATTGATGACGTAGCTACGTACGTATGTCGTGTTTTTTTTTAGAGTAAACGTACTATACATTGGGTCTGAAGCCCGGTCTTCTAATATATTTCTTTTTTGCAAAGTTATTAAGTTTTTTCAGACGTGCAGTTGGGGATTACATTATATCAAGTAAAGTAATTAAAGCGACTTGCTATTACTGATAAAAGTTTTATAAGACAAAAATTCTTTTTGCTTAGATCATCACATTTGCACAAGAAAAAGTTATATTTTCTGAACTTCTAAAGATTGAAAATATAGATTTCTCTAAAGAAAAAAGTAGTTTCGATTGCACAATAACTTTTTAAATATTTAAATAATACAAACTAAGGTAGCGCTAACATCACATTTTTGTCTTAATCATATTCAAGACAAAACTTTACTGCTGTCACTTTTTTTCAGAAATATTAAAATGTTCTACAACCATTTTATTTAGGAACATTTTAAAAGCAAGTCTTTTAACAGAGATTTATAGAATTTGAGTCACAATATTACTCTAGAGTTGAGGTAACTATAACTACCTAGCCAAACTCACAGACTTGGAAGGGAATTATATCAATACAATTATTACGAGCACTAACTTAACGAGTTTTCTAAAGACAACAAGTGGTTTTGTTGATTTTAAAAGACAAAAATTATATAATAGTAGATAACGCCAATATCAATTTATTTCTGCTAAAACCATCATTGTTTTCTTATGATTCCACACAATGAACCTGACTTTCTTAGTCTTTTAGAATTGAATATTCAATTTAGTCGATTTATTTTATACTTGTTAAAACTACATAAAAAGGAAAGAGGGAAGACCATCACCCTGCAAAAAGATTAGTCAATGCAACAAAAAGTGTAATCTTAATAATAAAACCTTTCATGGTTAAAAAAATTATCACTTATCAACCAAAATTCCCTAAAAATCTGTGAGTCCGTACTATAGTTACCGGCAAACAACTTGAACAAAAATGGCGACGTTGCGCAGTGCGCACATGCACGCACATTTTTGTTCAAGGTGTTTGCCGGTAACTAAACTATATACACTGCGCGCTCGCAACACATAGTGCGTACTATGACACTTTCGGAAAAGTTTTCAGTCCTTCGGGCGTTACCCCGAGCCTCCCGAGCCGCTCACGTACACGTCCGTGGCGGCCCGCTGCCCCGCCCTGATCACGCTCTGGACGGTCTGAGCTGCACCCTGGAATTCACAAATGCTAATGTTAATAACGACCTCCGTGGCGTAACGGTTGATACGGAAGTCCGCCACTCTGGAGGAACTTCATTCACGGATAGTTCGTTTAATAAATTAAGTCGAGATGAAATCACAGTTCGAAATACTGTGCGTGTTTTTTTGAAAAATCACTGTAATTAAGTTTATATTACATACGAGTATGAATCTTAAGGCTTTTCTACAGACACCTACAATATCCAAACCACAAATATACCTCTAAATTTTCCTAAATTTATCTTTAAAATTCTTATAATTATTTTATACAAGATTACCTATATATATTTTTGGTACAATTTTGAAAGGTAAATTTAGGCAAATTTAAAGGTACGTTTGTGATTTTTTTTCTATCAAGCCAAAAATGCTTAATCGTGTTTATATATTGAGAGTATCTGTAGAAAAGCTTTAAGATTCCTATGTAACAATTTTGAGAAATAAACTGTAGTAGTTTAATAACAGTGATTTTTCAAAAACACGCACAGTATTACGAGCTGTAACTCGTCTTGCCTTAATCATTAATCGATAATTTTAAACATCATTGTTGAAGAAAACGATAACCTCATCTGTAATTATGAACTTAAATTATCTAAAGGTAACAAAGGCACTAAGTACGTTTTTGTTTTTCATATCACAAATAAAGTAGTATGGGAAATCTTTGAAAAATAAAATAAAAAACATTAAAAAAAAAAATCTGTTTATGAAACATAAAGAAATCATAAAGATTGTGAATGGGGTATTAGTAGCAAAATACATAGGGCGCACTGTAAGTTTCCGGAACTGGCCACTTACATAAACAATATTTAAAAATTTATTGCAACATTTGAAAATAGAACTCTTTGGCTGTAGAATGCAGTTTGTTTCATCTGACTGTCTTTTGTTTTTACCTTGTGGCGCCATTTAAAAAATTGTGTGTCTGCATCAACATGGATTTAACTCGGGAAAATTTTCGTAGTATGATTTTCTACGATTTTAAGTGTAATTTGACAGCTCAACAGAGCATCGCTCGGCTTGAAACAGCTTTTGGCAATGAAGCACCATGCAAGACAACTGTTTATAGCTGGTTTGCAGAATTCAAGCGTGGTCGTATCAATCTCAGTGACGAATCTCGCGATGGTCGGCCGTCCACCGCTGTGACCAACAAAAACATCAATGCTGTGCGCTGTATGATTGAAACAGACAGGCATGTGACCTACCATGAAATTCGCGCATCCTTAGAAATAGGCATGAGTCAAATACAATTAATCCTACACAAACATTTGGGTGTGAGAAAGCTGTGCTCGCGGTTGATCCCACACAACTTGACCGAGGGTCAAAAAACAGTGCAGTGCCATGCTTACCAGATTCAACGAAGGTGCGTCAAATTTGGTGTGGGACATAGTAACAGGTGACGAAACATGGATTTATTGCTACGATCCCAAAACAAAGCAGCAATCGAGCGAATGGGTCTTTCAAGATGAGCCGAAACCAACCAAAGTGGCGCGCGTGAAAAGTGCATCTAAGCGGATGATTGCTTCTTTTTTTAATAAAACTGGACACGTGGCTACTGTTGCTTTAGAGAATCGTCGTACAGTGAATAGTGACTGGTACACGACCATTTGTTTGCCGGAAGTTATTGACGAACTCCGTAAAAATAACCGTAAACGCCGTATCATCCTGCACCACGACAATGCTAGTTCTCACAGACAAACGACTTTTTGAAGGCGAAAAATGTAGAACTCATGAGTCATCCTGCATACAGTCCCGACCTGGCACCTTGTGACTTTTTTCTGTTCCCAAAAATTAAGAACCAATTACGCGGTCAACGATTTTCATCACCAGAAGAGGCTGTCGAGGAGTATGAAAAACACGTTTCAGAGGTCACCACAGAGGAGTGGCACAAAAGTTTTCAAAACTGGTTTCATCGAATGAAAAAGTGCATAGACGCCAAGGGAGATTATTTTGAAAAACAATAAAGTAATTTTGTACCTTTAATAGTATTTTTTCATATTCATTCCGGAAACTTTTAGTGCGCCCCACGACGTATTAATAACACGTAATTATTAAAATTGAATTAAGTAATGTGGATAAGATATTTAAATTTAGTGAAAAAGCCGATATTTGACATGGATTGTGATCATGATTTGGATAAGCGTTATTAGAATTTACTGAAATTTTGAATCCAAAGGTTCCTGAAATAAAATTAAAAATTACTTTTGTTTTACAATACTCTTTAAACCTAATTAATTATCACCGATGGGAGTATTTCAGTATGTGAAATACTCCAACTTTTCTTATATCAACTCGTTAGTTGATATAAGAAAAGATTGGCAAATATCTTTTTGTTGAAAAAATATTTAATAGAAACATAAAGAAATAAAAATAGAATCACTAAGAAGAAAAAAAAAACATAAAAATAATATAATTTATTATCTTAGAGATTTGCACCCCTAGGGTACGTTTCCCGGCCTTTTCTTCTCCTAAGATTTAATGCATGTCAATGGTCATTCGAAGATGCAGAAGAGCTTAGAGGAGAAGAAAAGGCCATAAATAACTTAGAGCCTACAATTTTTCACTAACACATATAAATTTTTATTTTATTTACCTGAATAGCAGCTCCTAGGAACTGTGAGAATGCTCTTGTCACATTAATAGCCGCTGAGACGAGCTGCCCCCTCCCAGGTGCCTGCTGTGACGTCACCACCCCAGGGGGCTCCAGAGGTATCTAGCAAAATCCATCAAATTCTGTAATTTCTGTCTAACGCAACTGTTCCAAAGCTGTGTGCGCATCGAGGAATGTTTCAGTGGAAAGTGTTGTTAAAAACTACTGAAAAGTGGTGTTAGTAGTAGAAATTTAGAGTTTGCCCTTCTGTTGGCTTCTTAATTTCACAAGTTATTGTTTTTTGTCTCTGTTACTTATTTATTTATATATAATAACATTAGAATATATGTTAAAGCAGCTATGTGCAAATACTATTATATTTACAGTTAGGTATGTCTTTATACAAATATACAAGGAGGATATCTATCGTTTTAGTTTATTTTAATATTTTGTTAAATTTTCTAAATTACTTAAAATTTTCTTAAAAATAATCAAAGATCTCTAAATAAAAGATACTTTATAGTAGCTACTGTTCATGCAAACATCTAGATTATCTCTATGCAAAGAAAGGGGTAAAGCATGACAGCTAGTTAGTATCAAGAAGATCTGTTAATTTGTTATTCAAATAGTTTACATAACTTTACTCACCAAACACTACACATATTGTTATGTACTTCACAACACATTGTTAAACACAATCAGTTACTTATTTATAAAACAAGACTTATATTTACAAAACCAGAAGGTGCCTATAATATTAAATTACAATAAAATTCTATAAAAAGTAAACATGTTATTTTAGAGAAAAGGACAAAAAGACCATATCTAGTAAAATACCATTCTAAAGGAACATGAACAAAACATGCAATGGTTTAGGGAAAATATGGTTATTTTAATATGGACAATTGCACACAAGGACACAACGTCGTCGTCAAAAACTTCACCATAGGAAATCAAATTTAAATATGTTTACACATTTTAATTATTGTTGACTAAACTTATCTATTATTTTTTAAATTCTACAATAGAAAATTGATGCAGAATTGATAAAATAAACGAAATGATATATCAATGATTTATTAAAAACGCTGCTTTGTGGCACAGTGTGTGTATGTACATGTAAATTGTACAAGCCAATAATGAAGCCAATTTTATAATAAATAAATTTATCTAAAACGATGTAAAATATATCTACTAAAATGTCACATTGTATCTGATAACTAATTGCAATAAAACTATTTACAACCCAACCTCCAACCCCCTCAGAACGAAATATACACACAGTCAGACTTAGATTAAATAGGAACAAGTTAACATTATATCACCCAGTTAGGAAAAACAATCATTTATTTAATCTAAGGTCTGATGCCATCACCTCAGCCCCAATCACATAACCTAAGTAAAAGAGACGCAAAACCCACTCTGTTTGACGTTGGTTTGTCATCAGCATTGCCGACGAAGGGTCCAGAGCCAAACCAGTTGACCCTGTTGCTAGTAGCTGCCGAGGATGCTACTGAGGGACTGGCGGAAGGACTAGGCCTCCTGTTAGGCCGCGCTGCGGTAGGTCCTGGGGCGGTTTCCCGCCACTGCTGCCAAAGCCACGCCAAACCGTCCAAGACAGGCCTCCTTGGCGGTGGCGGCGGCGGCGGGGGCGTAGTTGTCCTTCTAGCCTTCGGCGTTACTACCACTTGGTTGAGTAAAGCCTACGAGGTTAGAGTTAGGTCTAAAGTCTGGTGATTAGGTGAAGTTTTCTAATGATAGAGTATTTAGATAAGACAATAGTAAAGCCAGATTTGGAAATGTACAAGCGAAGACTGAAGTTAACGTATTATGTGCATATGATTGTTGAATTATTGCAAAGTTCACGTTTTTATTTCATCTGAATGAAGACTATTAGTTGGAATCAATGAATTATTTATTTGAATACACACTTATTGAAGATCCCGTGTACAATTCATATTAAAAGATTAAGATATAAAAAAGAATTGTGTATCAAACCAATGGGAATACGAGAAATTATATAAGTCTAAGTTTACTTTTAGTAATTCAGTCCTATGACAAATCTCCAGTAAGTGTGTAGGTTTTTTTTCATGTCTGAAGTATTAGAAAGAAGTAGAAAAGTTAGAACTAACGGATAGTCTGAGTTGCTCATCCAAAGAACTTGCCGTGGTGGGACCGAATCCCTGCTCCTTGAGCAACGCTGCCAGCAATGCGTCATTGCTCTTCCCGTACTCAGTGCTTAGAGACATCGGCGGTTGCGTCGCTTGGGACACCATGCCTGGCTTTGCCTGCTGCTGAAGCAGTTTCTTCAGAGCTTCGTCGGATGTTTGCCCTGAAATTTTAGAAAATAATATGTGAAATAGGTGCAATGACAAGCACTTGTTAAAATAATTACAATTTCCACGTTTAGGAGTACTACTTTAGTCAGAGGGTTATACAGGTTTTTTTCTATTTCTGATTCCCGATTTTCATCTGACCATCATTTTGCTAAGCGTAGCCCTTGGGTTTTTGCAATGATTAGCTCTTAGTAAATACCGCTGGGTGAAAGTATACGAGTATCTTGTATGTACATGTATTTTAAATATTTTGGCTGTGTTCGAAATTAAAAACTACACAAACTGCAATGTTAATTATCAAGAAAATAATTATCTATTAGTAACTCACCTGTAAGTGCTAATTTGTTCTTTTGAGTGGTAGTCTCCTGTGCATCCTGTAATTTCACCAGAGTTTTTAATAACTTTGCGTCGTCTTGTACAGTCTTTAAGTCATCTTTTACAGCTATTTTGGCACCAAAAGGCAAGTCAGTCGAGTCATTTTTAGTTTTCGTACGTCCGGTAGATTTAGCTTTTTGCGTTATATAGTCAAATGGTTCAGTTAGTGGCGAAGGCGATGCAAGTAAATTTGAGAGCACCTTTAAGTCACTGCTCACTTCTGGTTTTACATTAGGACTTACTTTCAAATTTGTTATAGGAGGTAGTGTAGGTATGTTGAATTTAGACGGATCTTGGCCCGTTGCTTTTATAAGAGCTTGAAGTAGTTTTGTGTCTTCCTCAAATTGTTTAATATCTTCTTCTAGCGATGGAATATTTGCTCTGACTGTAGTTGTAGGACGTGGTGTTGTAGTTGTAGTAGTAGTTGTTGTTGTTGTAGTCGTCATGCGTGTAGTAGTTGTTCGTGGAGTGGTAGTTGGAATGACGTTGTTTACATTATTAGCTATTTTTTTTCCAGTTCGGGTGTCAGGGCTGGTGCCAGTCTGTATTTCATTCAAACTCCTTTCTACGGCTAGAGCAATGACACGGTTAGCTAGTGATGCTTCTGGATCGTCGTCGTTTGGATTTGCCTTCAATACAGATTTCTGGAATAAGGGTTATTAACAATTAATATACAACCTGACAGTGGTTTAGAAAAATCAATATAGAAAGTTATTTACTGATTTATACATTTACTTTTTGACAGAATAGAGAGTATAGTTATCAAATACGTACCAAATTCTTCAAAAACGCTAGATCTTCTTCAACTGAAAATGTAGATGTGCTTGGTATTTCCGTAGTGGAAGTCACTCTGGAACTTGGAGCACGTCTTGCTGATAATATTGTAGGCACACTCCTAGGCGTAGTAGATCTTCTTGGAGTAAACGTAGTAGATATTCTTACAGCTTCAGTTGTTGACGCGGGCTGGAACGTATTCGGAACAGTTCTAGGAATAAAAGTCAAAGGTGCCTGAGATGTTGTACTCTGTGATGTATAGACAGGCCGCACATTTATTGGTGTTGTTGGATTTGATCCTAAAGATGTTGTTAATGGATTTGAAGCTATCCTCACATTTGACGTCACTCCAGTTATAATGGGAGGACTTACATTTTTAACTGGTTTTTGGCCTACAGCTTGTAATAATGCCTGCAATAGCTTAGTATCTTCTGCAAGTTTTTTTATATCTGCATCGATTAATGTTGTCGATCTGAATGTTGTTGTTGGGCTGGTCGTTGATACTGTAGTTGTTGTCGGTCTAAGCGTCGTTGTTGTAGTCGTACTAGTAGTGGTTGTGCTAGGAGGCGCTATTCTAGTAGTGGTTCCAAAATCGAATGTTGGCAAATTAAAGTTAGCTGGATTCTGCCCTGTAGCCTGCAATAACGCTTTTAATAATTTAGTGTCCTCTTCTAGCTGTTTTAAATCAGCTTCTATAGATCTTGATGTTGTTGTTTTACTCGCAGTACTTTTTACCTTTCCATTAACATTTGAAACTGCTACTGGATTTCCATTTTGCCCAGCTGAAAGCAGTGCTTGCAACAACTTTGCTTCTTCAATTTGTCTGGCTGAGAGCGACGCAAATGTAGTCGACGGTAAAGCGGTGGTGGTTGTTAAATCAGTGAATAGATTTGCGTTGCTTTGTATGTTCAAGTTTTTAGGGTCTCGAGTTCCTAATAATAATTGTTGAAGTAATTTAGTATCTTCTTGATAGCGCTTCTCTTCTTCAGCAGTGACTGTTGAGAAAGGAATCGTTGTTGGTGGTAATGTTGAAGTGACTGCCGCAGGTGTATTTGTTGAAGCCCCAGTGGTTAAAGTGATCGGTGCCGACGTTGTAGTAGTTGGAGCCGATGTTGTGGTAGTTGAAGTTGGCGCCAAAGTAGTAGTTGTTACAGCTACCGTTGGCGTAGGAGCTGCTGTTGTTGTGGGTGCTTGTGTTGTTGTTATTACAGGTGCAAAAGTTGTTGTTATATCTGTTGCCGTCGGTGGGTTAGTTTCAGTGGTCGCTGACACAGTTGTTGTTGGATCCTCAGCCTTTACATTTGTTTGAATTTGTGGTGTTTGTGTATTCATCTCGGTAACGGCTGAATTAGCTCGCATATCTGTTGTGGCTGTCTTGGTAGCCAGTTTTAACACATTTGAGTTTTGTGGAGCTACTGTCACTTCATCTATTGGGATGAATTTAAATACTGCACTTCCTGTGCCATCACCCGGTTTTTCTGTCCTTATTTGTTTAGTCTGTAATTTTATGAAGTATTATTTTATTATTTGTATATAAATGTAAAATATGATAATGATATGAAATGAATCAGTAAAAAAAAACAAACCCACTTAAATCCATCACCACTTACCTGTTACCAATGGATGTAGTAGAAACTATGTTTCATGCAAATTAGGACACCTATCAAGGTAACTATGTAATAGTTATTTGATGTACCAACGTCTACGGAACGTGATTTTGCAATTAGTAGCTAGGCAAATACCGACTTAAATAATGATTATACCTCCGGATCGATATCCAGTGTTAATATTCTTGGTTCACGAGTAGAACTTGTCATTGATGATATAACCATTTCCTCTTTAGCAGCCGTAGATATACTATTAAGCAGAATCTCATCAACGGAAGGTAGCATTGTTGTTGTGCGTAAACTCAATACATGCGAGGCAGTGCTTTTTTCAGCAGGCGACTGATTTGTGGGAGTAGTTATACCCAATGAACTGCTATCTTTTATATTAAGTGCCGATGAAGAGATCTGCAATGATGAAATAAAATGTTACCCTCTGCAATGTTAATGTTAGAAGCGTTATCGTGCAGTAGGCATGCATAGCTTACGACTGTACCGGAAATCTCTGCTCATGCGCAGTCCTCGCTCAAGACGCCAGGCACCAGTGAAACAAAGCCCCAAGCAGAGCATTCAAGCTAAACAACTTAAAGTCAATACCATCTGTTGTAGGTTATTTACAGTGTCTGTTGTTAAACGATCCGTTCCGTTATTTGAGGTGTCTGTGGATGTCACTGTATTAGTGGATACTCGGATAGGGTTAGGCTGCGGTCGTACAATGGCCGGGTTGTTATGGATGGGGCTGTATGGATTTCGCAAACTCCATGGACTGATTGGTAGTATGTCAATTTTTTGCATAACTCGTGGCACTCTAGTCCCATTCGGGAATTTACGTATTACTGTGTTATTGGGTAGTACGCCATAAATGATGTAAGGGCTTGCCTCTGTTAATGATTCCAGCACGTCATCGTTAGGATTTTTACGTACCACTGTATTATTAGGTAAAATTCCAAAAATAACATAATCTTTTTTCGGTATTTCTGTCCCACCAATCCTAGTCTGAATACTAACTAGATTCTGATTTGTTTCATTTGTAGAAGATGTAATATTATTTTCAATATTTGATTCAGTTGTGGTTTCTACATTGATTGTTGTAGTGTCTAAGTTTGTTTGTGTTGTTGTTTCTGTGGCCATCAAATCTGTAGTGGTTTCCGTGTTTTCTTGTATTGTTGTTGGCTTGAAATCTGTAGTTGATTCCGTGGTTGAAGTAACAGTGGTACTTTTAATCTTATTTGATGTTGCTGAGACTGTGGTTTCTGTAGCCGCAACCCGTGACAAAATTGATATCTCGCTAGTTGTCAATGATGGCAATGTCGTTGTTGACATCGTAGTTTGATCAACTTGAGAATTTCCATTTCTAGAGGCCACATTGATCGTAGTTGGTACCGCAGTAGGATTTGCAGTGGAAAGGATAATTGTGGAAGATGTAGGATCATTTGTTAAATTGGTTGAGTCATTTGATTCAGTTGTAGATGTAAAAGAGTTCATAATTTTAGTCAATCTATTAGAAAGTGGAATGTTGTTAGCTTGTATTACGTCAACGACAGGCGTTGCAGTCGCTATTTCGTCATTGTGCAGTCTAATAAGATCTTCTATCATCTTTAGAACTCTAGCTTTCTTTGACAACACCCACAACTGAAGAGGAGACACATTTTGATTTTGCAGATTCGCATTTTTTACTAATGGTAAGGTTGTCCTTGGTCTCACAGGAGCCTTAGTGGTCTCTTCCCATAAACGGAAATTTGTGAGAAATGGGACAGGAATAGGTCTGTTAGCTGTTGTGCTGCTGTCTACGCTTCTTGATTCTGAATCTGGTGAGTCAGAAGACGTTGTAACTGTATTTGTCGAGGCACGAGTCATTTGTGCTGTAGAAGCTGTTGGAGTTGCAATATTTGTCGTCGTCATTGCATTTGTAGTCAACGTCGTCTGACCACTAGAAACAGATGTTGTGCTTGTGGTTTGTTGTGAACTTACTGGGCTATTTACAGCTGGTGTGGGGTTGTCAGTGAGACTTACTGTCGTACCCGTACTACTTCTCCCTGTATTTACAATAGTATCACTCATTACATTCTGGACGATATTTGTACTACTTGTATTTATATCGATATTATTTGAGACTTCAATATTTTCAGTATCTTTAATATCCTCCAAACTGTAAGGAGTAGTATTGGGAATAATGTCTACATTGTCAACTCCAGTCGCTAGTCTGTCTAATGCCCGGGGAATTAGTGTCTTTAATAACTTAGCCATATCTTCTGATAATCTAGCCTTACTATCGCCATCCATATTTTCAATTATATTTTTAATGTTATTAGACAACATGCTAGTTAGTTCAGAGGAAACTATATTATTACTGGAGATTAAAAGATCAGACACAGTATTATGTACCGTAGTTGGGTTGTCAGTCGATGCCTTATCTGTTGTAGGTTCAGGTGCAGTTATGGATTGGTCAAAAGGTGGATCCGAATATAACAGTTTTATGGCAAAGGGCCGCCTGGCGGAAATGGGAGTGGTGGGAGTAGGAGTAGGGAAAGGAGTAGGTGGTGCTGTATTCACAGGAGTTATAATTCCATCTTCTGTGTTTAGTGGTTGTATAGTACTTTCCCCAACCGACAAACGATTAATCACATTTTGTATCTGGTCAGTGTTCTGTACAAGTTTAGCATTTGTGTTCACATCAGCACTTGTTGTGTCTTGACTTGCTAAGCCTCGAACACTATTTACATTAATATTGTTACTCACGCCGTTGACAGATTTTACTACATCATTATTATTGTTTTGTTTTTGCATTACTTCTGTTGTTGAGGATAGTCGGGTTCTGGGTGTAGAAGTAAGAATCTCAGCTAAAGCATCAAAAATAGAGACAGTAACTGAAGGTGAGTGATGTGTTGCCTCAACGTTCAAAATCTGTGATGGTTTGATCAGACTCTCTGAAAGTCTCAAGTCCGCTGAGGTTAGTTTACTCCGTGTCTTTGTAAAAGAGATAGCATTCACGTCTGGCCCTAAGTAAATTTCTTCTCCCTCTACCTGAAATTAGAAGTAGTCTCACCCTTATAAATATAAAAAATAGAGGTGGCGTTAAATATTTTTTGTGGCAAGAAAATATGATAAAGTAAGAGTCTGATGAATTGAAAGGGAAATCAGTAGAGTTGCAAACAGAAACTCGTGCAAAGACCAAAGCCTCTTTATAATGCTTGGAATAAAGATATATAAAAGGAAAGGTGATAAATATAATGATTAATAGAAAAGTAAAGATATTTGCACATTAAAACAAGGTGATCATACTTTACAATTTAATGTTTCAATCACTCCATTCATTAGTGGCTTTCTATAATACATAATGTACTTACATTATATACTATACATAATTAAACAAGTTCATGCGTCATAATTGAATATTTTTGTGATTTTCAACTTATGCCTACAATATATTTTACAAGTTGATATAGCTATATTATTTTTGTTATTAAAATGTAACGCAAGAACTTTTCTTACGACATACAATGTTTCGTTTCAAAGAGATATCTTAATAAATAATCTAATAAAATGCATTTTTTTTTGTAAATGGTAAAGTAGAAAATACAAATTTAAAAAAATGCTAACATCTCTTTAAAACTAAACAACTAACATGTACAAATGATATGAAATACGATAATGAAAGTTATAACTAAATGATTCCATTAACCAGTTCTATGGATGATTCGTGAGTGATTGATGGTGAAGTGAGGCTCTGTCCCGTCATGGACTCGGTCGTAACATCTGGAAAGTCCTCCGTGTAGAACCAATATGGCTCATCGATAGACTTTGTCAAAGCGTCGTCAGTGACGAAGAATTTCAGCCAAGCCTTTAGCAATAAGAAACTTTTAATTATTATCAGTCTTGCAAACTTATTGTCATTGTATTGTAAATAGTATGGTGATATGTATTGTTAGTATTGTAAAATTAAATTTCGACTATTGTAAAATAACTACTGTAATGTAATTAGGTGATATTAGTAAAATTCAAATTATTATGAGGTGTATGTAGTTACTAGATGCTGACAGTATTTCCTGTCTATATTCTAACATTTTTATCTAAATGCCAATCATATAAAGGGGCTTTGTAGAGTTTTGAAGAAATATCATAAAACTTAAAATTAATATCTTATTTTACATGTTACTCACAGTTGATGAAGATGTTATGGATGGTACTGTAGGCTTATAAAAAGGTTTATCTAAATAAGAAGCCCGAAATTTTGAGCTAAATTTGCCTTTCACTTTATCAGGCTCAGGTGATATCTGGAAAGTATTATTATTTGCAATGTCGCAAATCACATTTTTATTTTATTTTATTAAGAAACAAAAGGTTTTGTTTTAATACTTACGATATTATTAGAGGCTTCTGTCGGCTTTGGATATGAATCGCTATACTTTCTTATATTCCTTTCACGTGTTTTTGGAGTAACTGTGTTTGGGATATCTATATCCTTTTCATATGACTTAACTCGTTTACGAGACTTTCCTGTTTGAAGATTTCTAACAATAGGCGTTGTACTAACGGAAGCGGATTCTACATTTTCAAGACGGTTCATTGTATCTGGATCCTTATATATAGCATGATATTTGACTGTAGTTGGGATATCATTTATCACGGGTTTATGTTCACTTTCTTCGGCGGCACCTAATGACTCACTAATTATATTACGTTCTTGTGATTCTTTACTAGTTACCGCTATTATAAACATTTCTTTACTTTCTTGACTGTCATTCTTACTTGCTTGATTTAAAAGTGAAGCGTCTTGGTCATTAGAATGATTTAACAGTGTAATAATAAGGGGCATATCAGCAGTGTCTTGACTTGATTCTACAAATCTAATCTCATTGTTTATTTCTTTTGGAGCTTCAGTAGTTGATGTTGCATTATTTTTGTTGTTTCTAAAACGTGAATAATAAGACGTCCTGGGTACCATTTTAGGTTTTAAATTTGTTGCTTGGGTATCTTTTGAGTTTTCTGAGGAAGAATTTTCTGCACTTGATAATCCTTTTCTGTAACTTTTTCGGGAATATGCCATTGGTCTCACAAACGATTTTTTCGATGATGTGCTTGATTCAATGTTTGATGTTGATATGGTCTCCTTTTTTGGGGATTCCGTCGTCGTAATTTTGAATTTTCTACTATATTTATAAGCAGGTTTTGCTGAGCTTTGACTGAATGAAGCTGTAGTTGACGCTGCAGTTGGAGTGAATGATGTCAGTTTTCTACTTCTTGGATTAAAAGTGCCTCGTGGACGAAATTCAGCCTTTTTTGGGTTCACAGGCTCTGCAGTAGTCGCGTCGATTTTGTCTTCTCGGTTGTCTTCTTTTTTTGTTGCTGCTTGTGCACTTAGTTTGTTGCGCAACTGAAATATATAACGCTGTACGTGAATTGAGTACTATGACTAAAATAAATAATTTTTAATCGTGCTTAATAAAAAAACATCCAAAAATAGCTATTTTGTTTTTTCAAATGTTTGTACGTTATAAATTATGTTTGATAGGCTTCTTAGTAAGAAATTTAAAAAGAATTGTTTATACGCGAATGTAAAATTTAGTATTACCCGTGAGTATTTATTTGTAATGTTTCCAGTGTTTCTTTGTGATGATGTTACAAGTGTTTTGTAAACCTTTTGTGATGCTTTCAATGTCAAACTCTCGCTGGTAGGAGAGCTCGCTTGTGTCTGAAAATGATTATGATGTATTATTAGGTTTATGCTAATTTTTAGGTAGATAAGGATATGTTTTTATGTGATATAATAAGTTTTAACTCATTTTTTTGTTTACTTACCGATGCATTTTTTGCCTGAATCAAAGCTTTAAAACTTTCTGGATAGTTGTCGTCTTCTTTTATTTCGTCCGTTGAACGAATTTTCGGTACAGTTGCTGATGGCTTAAAATTCACTTTACCTCTTGCCAAGGGACGTTTAACGACTTTCATTACTTTTGATGTGGTACTAATTGGCAGTGCTTCAGTGCTTGACTGAGGGGTAGATTGAGTTTCTGCTACAACAAATGAAATGGGAGTCTGATTTTCGGTTTGACTAGGAGTATTTTCAATTTTCTGACTAGATTTTATGACTTCATTGTTTGCTGTGATTCCTTCGCCTGTTAAATTGGTATCAGTTTCTGATAACCTTTGTTTGTATCTGAGTTTTCTTGAATTTCTCAATTCTGAGGTTCTAGCAGTAGTAGGCTCCTTTTCGTAATTTGTTAGAGCATTAGTTGTACCCGAGACATCAAGATCGAGTGACCTGGCATTCGGTCTAGTATTTATCCGTCCTCGCCTTTTTGGTGTAATGGTCTCGATAGTCTGAACTGAAGAACTTCTTCTTCTGAATTGAGCCGCAGTGTTAGTTTCCTTTCCAACTTTCGTTATTTCATCAATGTTAGTCATATCAACTTTGCTGTCTTCCATAATCGGAGATGAAGATTCTAAAGGGGGTTGAGTCGAAGTAGTTGGTATTCTCCTCCCACCTTGTCGAGATCTAATCCGGTTGATAGGTTCTCTTTTTGCAAGTGCCTCAGTCGTAGTATTTTCGGCATTTCTACTTCGCGATCGACTAGAAATCCTTCGGGAGTCATATCGTTCGTTGCGGTCGTCTCTGGACTGAGTTAGATCAGCTTCTGTGGAAGCTTCTACCCTTTGCAGTGGTCTTCTTGGTGGAGATCTCGTGCGCACGTCTCGTGGAGGTATTTCTTGTCTTCTACTATCTCTAGGTCTTATCGTGGGCGCGGCGTTTGACGGCTCCGCTTCTGTTGAGCTTCTGACGTCGGAAGCCGTCGGTGCTGGCAGCCTTCTGTTATATCTCGATGCACCTTCCGCCTGAAAATGAGAAAATCGTAATGTTATAAGTTTATACATTCAATATTATTCGAATATAATAAATACTTACTAGAGGTACAATTAACAAAGACATTAAAACAAAAGCGTATAATAGAACCGTAGATTAACAGATCTCATTAATTTCAGAGTTATGTTATCTACTGGAAAGTACATTAGCCACTGCATTCTTGTGAAATCTCAATTGCATCTGAATACGTGCGCACAATGAAGGTGGTGCACCTAGAACAATGCGAGGATGGTAGCTGGTCACTGAGACGGCTATTACTGTTACTTAATCTGACATAATGCTTTATCAGTCATTGATCTGAGAGGCATAGTATTGTCTTTACTTCACAGAGTCATAGTCATAGCGTTCATGTTGTAACAAATTGCCGTAAACCTCAGATGAACGTAATTGATGTATGATATGACGTATGATACGTTCACAATATCAATCCATACTATTTTCAAAGACACTCTTTTGTATTATAATTTTTTACCGTAAAAGTCCGAATACCTCAAGTGTTCCTACATAATTCTAGGAATCATTGTTTGTTTGGCTTAACGTGCTTTTCGAAGCAGGGAGGAGCTCAAGAAATTTTTATGCAACTTTTGGTCACCCATCCAAAGACTGGCAACGCCCGGGGTTGCAAATTGTCTCCTCCTCTCCTTAAAAAATGTCTCCTCCCACCGGGCCACCGATTCATTAACATTTAATAGGTTCATGAACGTAGGTCTTACAATACATTATGGCTATCAAGTAATACTAACATTTTGGTTTGAGCATAAAGCAATAAATAAGTATTTTTGAAACATTATTTACCTATTAGATTTACGTATATTATTTCATTTTGTCATATATGGTTGTCAAGTAAATGAATATTTCGCCATAACTAAATTGTATAGGAATTTAGTTAAAAGAATATTTTTACTGAAATATTTGGCTTACATGCTGGTCTGGGTGAAAAGAAAAAACTTATATGTGCCAGCTGCTTTTCTTTCCGCGTAGATCGTAAAAACCGATAGAGGGTGAAAGTGCGAATAATTTTAAAAGGCGATATGGATAGCAAGCCATCAATCACTATTTTGATTCCTTTTTCTGTCCATCACCATCACGCTAAAAGTTGCATTTGGATCTTGCGGCCCTGGGCTCTATCTGCTTAGAGCCGGATAATCCAAAATGCTCTGTCTGCCCCATTAGGGATAAAGACGTGATAATGTATATGTATATATGTAATTTTTGACACCTGGTTGGTCAAGGAAAGAGTGACAAAACACAATTAATAAAATAAGTGCCAAAAACTCGCAAGCAATATTTAGCACTATTATCAGTCCACATCTAGCCTCCTCGCATATCATTTATCATTCGTCTATTTGAAAATAAGTCGTGTCGTGTGTCGTGTCGACAAATTTCACACATGGCCGCGTGGCAACAAAGCGATGTGGGCTTTTGTAAGGCTTTATGATTGATATACCTACTAGAACGAAGAGAAAATAAATTTACAAAAATGTGTAGTAAATAATAAGAAAATACCGGTCAAATGCGAGTCGGACTCGCACATAAACGGTGCCGTACAATGTTTTAAAACGCTGAAAAAAAACACGTTTCTTGTATGACGTGATGACCCCCTTTAATTTTAAACTTTATGTTATTTTTAGTAGGTATTTGTTGTTATAATGGCCACAGATTACATAATCAGGGGGAAATTTTAAGTGTCTAGCTATTACGTTTTAAGAGATAAAGCCCTGTGACAGACGGACTGAAGGATTTACAGACTCTCAGATTAACAGAGTCTCAGTAATAGGGTCCCGTTGGCACACTTTGAGTATGGAACCCTAAAAACGTAGTATATTATTACTCTGTGATCAAAACTATACGTATTTTATAAAGGTTCATGTTCTTTTTTTTTAAATTAGCTGTCTATGCCCACTGCTGGGCATAAGCCTCCCCTCAACGCAATCATTTCATTCTTGTCTTTCTCATTCTAATCCTTTTCAAAATTTTTCAGTTTATCCGACCACCTCGTTCTAGGTCTGCTTCTAATATTTTTTTATGGTTACCTTCAAGAGAAACTACGTGAAAATATGTAAAATTTACTTAAATTTAAACATTTGACCTGATTTCAGACATTTATGTCCAGAAGCTTCAGTTTTAACCCTGCTTGCACCTGCAAGTCATAGCGGAACAGTCGCATTTACTTATATTTCATATTAAATCTATTTTGTTTCATCATCATCATCAGAACCACGACCCTCTCTGTACTACCAGAGCTTTAATTGACCAGAGCAGCCAGATGATTTGGCCTACACTCTCCACGCTAGCCAGACGTGTTGGAGAGGCCCTAAGTCGCCTTCTACGACATCCACGGGATGATTTGGATTATTTTCTATTCTACTCTGCCGCAACTCACAAGGCACATTTTATATATAATTTTGTGTACTTTAGAACATTTGTTGATATTATAAAAACCAGTTTGCAAACCAACTATAAAAAAGTCGTTGAAATATTGGAGATTTCTCTTCAGTTATTAAAAGCCTTTTGTGGTGGTAGCCGAAGGTCGGCTATAGAACCAGTAGATATTTGTCGTTATGAATCGTGATATTATCTTAAAGTGAAATACCTACTTGACAATGTCCGAGCACAGAACATTATAGTAGGTAGCAAGAAACATTACTGCATTATCGGACCCCATATGTCTTTGAATTTAAATTTAACGCCACACGTGTGTTCGACAGTTCAAACTGGGACATACGGACATTCGTAACAAGCCTTTTACTAAGCGAGGTCTACATAATTAGAGATAAGAGATAAACCTAGACTATTATAATCTCAGGACACAATGATTTATAGTGGAGTCAGATTTTAAGCGTTCCGATCGTGAGTTCGACCAATATTACTTGGTCGAACTCACGATCGGAACTTCTTTGCTTTAAATAAATTTATGGTTAATAATCGTTTAATCGTTATGGCACCACAACTCATTTTGACTGAGAATAAATACTTGCAAAGATAAATTAAAAATATTAAAAGACTAAAATTGTTTGACAACATCTAACCACGTTGTTGAAGACCGACCACGTAAACGCTTGCCTTCAATTCGACCCTGAATCACCAAACGTTTCATAGAGATTTCTTTGAAGATGACATGGCCGAAAAATTTACTGTACTTATGCAATTTTTATTCGGTAAAAACCTAACTTCTTTCTTGCCAGTATAGTAAGAGTACCTAATCTAACAATAATTTAATCAACGACTCATAAATCAAAATTAAAATGTACTTAGTTATATCGATTCGTGTTACGTGAAACATCTTCGTAATTTTTACCATTTATCGTCGCAAAAGGTCCCACGTAAATTGGAGATAACTGACCTTTGCCTGCGCTGATCATTGATTTTAATATAGTTGGAAAGTGGCTGCTGATACAGTCATTGGTATGGCTTTCGCAATACATTCGGTAATCGAGTTCTGTTCAATTTGTGACCAAATTCATTAATTGACACGTGGAAACCTTTTAGGTACCAATTTTTGTTGTGTGTGCCTTTGTGTACCTTTTATCAACACTGGTGTCAGATCAAGCTGCCTAAAGGCATCTGACATAGCTTGACATTACCAATTAAAATATATAATATATTAATGTGCAATTACGCCGTAAAATAAGGGCAATTCAAACATCTAGTACAGTTATCATTTCTAATCACAAATATTCACGATTGCTACTAACTCAACTCGTACCTGTAAGTGATACAAGCAAATATCGTACATACACGCAAACAACGGTCGTTCAATCTAATCAGGCGGTGTAAAAGCTCTTATCAACCAGAAGAGAGCCAAGGTCGCCGAATGTTCTCAGGACACGCCTGCACCATGTGCCACTTGGCTCGCCACTTACTTTCTGCATGTCTCACATATGCCAGTTAAGCCAGGTTCACAATATATTTTGCAATATAATATTCTGATTAAGTATAATTATGTATAAGATAAACTTCAGCCTTCTTGTCACACGCCACGTAAAACCATTAAAGGGGTTAAGTATTTCCTATTTGGTCTCGTGTTTATTTAGACCCAGGAGGCTCAACTGCTAAAACGTGTAGCCCCTGGGGTTGGCTTATGTTGCATCAAGCTAAAATGTGGTCACTCTCTCTCTCTCTCTTGTAATTTAAGAGCGTGGAGATGCCTCCATTCCTCTCTTCTTTCTGCCATCTTTTAATGTCCTGGTAGATACATTACCAAAAAAAAAGTTCTACGCCTGTCGCCTTATATAATAATGTGTATGCAGCCCCACATTTTAGTTTATTATAACTTGCTCGTGTTACCTTGGTGTCGCGAGAAACGTATCGCGGTTGATTTCGATATCTGCCCGTGAGCAAAAGTGGGCAAAACCAAATGATAATGCTGAAAACGAGTGTTTTATTTTAAGCACTACCAAAGCAAAATTTTTAAGTACAGATCCTTAAATGATATACCTATGGCGCGAAGACCGAGGTTACATCATAGTAGACCACTTTCATTCCAATAATGTTTTAGTTAGTTAAAATCTTTATTGCACCAAAACATAATAATACAGTAATAGTAATAGATTAAATTAGAATTAAATAGTAACAGTAATAGATTAAAGAAAAAAGATGTCTAAAGGCGACCTTATCGCAGCTAAAATCTCTTCCACGCCTTTCTTTAGGTGACCATTTCTCTCTCCCCGTGCCATAAAATTAAGTCAAAGTGATTTTATTATAGATCAGTATACTTATTTTTAATTATTTAATAATATTTTGACATATTTTATTCTTTAGTTTGACATAACTTATTTTTTGCTTGCATGCCTACTCGTGCGCTACTGACAATGTATATGTCGCAGTTGAATGGTATCTCGTAATCCGCTAATTCACTAAACCTCTAGCTGTTTGGCATTACGGCTCGGTTTTGTAAAACGGCGAACCCTAATACGCGGAATGGAATGAACGACTTGTATTCATCCATGCGGCTAGAGAAGTTGTTGAACAATTCTATCTAAATAAATTATATACAATTTAGAATGCCTACGAAGTGGCAATGGTGAGCGTGCCGCGGTAGCTGCCAGCGAGTGCTAGGAATGTTCTATTCATTTTAATAGGTTAGGGCAAACTCATAGGTTAGGTTAGGTTAGAACTGCGACCAACACACGCACGAGCCAAGCGAGCGTGCCGCGGTAGCGGGCGGCGAGTGCTAGAAAAGTTCTATCCATTTTACTAGGTTACGGCAAACCTATAGCAATAAAAATCGTGGAATAGTTTTCTGGGAAATGAAATTCGATGTCGAAAATATCTGTATTCTAATAGACACCCAGTTATATTTCATTATGGTAACCCTACACCATACCCTTATCATGCATGTGTCGCAGTTGGATTGCTTAACGGTTACGTCAAACAGCGGACTACCGCTACTGTTTCACAAAACCGCTAGGCGTTTAGAAATGCCAAACAACTAGAGGTTTCGTGTATTAGCGGTTAATACCATCCAACTGAGACATATACATTACACGTTGTATAAAAAAGAAAGAAAAATATAACAAAATCTGTTTCTAAAATTAACAGCCCGTACTACCCTAAAGTTCTTAGAGCGATCTTCAACCAAAACCAGCCTCATTGACCTACCATGATCTTTTAACCCCGCATGGTCTCGCTGTCTCGCTTCGACTAGAGTAAATTTGTGTGCGTGGAAGCGGGAGCAAAACTTAATCATCCACATCAGGCGCCCTCTTAACACATTGCTTGGCCCACTACGTCTCTAGACGTACTCATAGATCAATTGTTCTTTCTATTGTGTCTGGCTGAGTGTCCAGCAATGTGTTAAGCGTCAGAAAGACATTGAACCTTTATAATATTTTATAAAAGCTGCAAATTATTCAGCTGCATAAAAGCGTTGCCTTTCACCGTGTATGCAACCTTTGGGCTGGTGTGGTGACTAATCGGTGCACTCGATGCAGTCTTATTTTTAAAGCATTCGCTTCGGTTCAGCGAGCTGACAAGTTTAACTTAATCAAACAGAATCAATCCAAAAAATAGATTATTTAAACCTATTGGCAAAAGTCGTTGAATTATTCAATCAATTTATCTATATCTATACTAATATTATAACGAGCAAAGATTTGATTGTTTGTTTGTTTGCATTGAATAGGCTCCGAAACTACTGAACCGATTTGAAAAAATCTTTCACCGTTGGAAAGCTTCTCTATCCCCGGGTGATGTGTGTACCACGGGCGAAGCCGGGGTGGACTGCTAGTTAATAATAATAAAAATCGCCATCGCCGTGTGATTCCCGGTAGAGTAGAATGGGATCACTCCAAGTCTTCCCGTGGATGTCGTAGAAGGCGACTTAGGAAACACAAGCTAAACAAAGCTTATAAACATCAGTGAGACCCCACCAACCCGTCTGGCCAGCGTGAAGAGTGTAGGCCAAATCCTCTGACTGCTTGGGCTAATATATGGCTCTGGTAGTACAGAGAGGGTCGTGCTCCTGCAGTGAAGACTAAAAAAGACCTGATCATGATTATGATAAATATAAAGCTATTTTAACCACTTTTGTTTTTTTGTTGTTGACAGACAGCCTAAGCAGACAGCAATTAGACTGAAGTTGTTTAGAATCCGTCTTTCCACTCGATTTACTAAAAATTTTGAATTACTCAGACAGATTTAACGAGAGTTACTCAATTTATGACTAAAAGAGGTGCATATTCGTTAAAATCATCATCATTCATATTTCATCTTCTTGCAAAGTACCTACCTACTTAAATTTTATCAACAAGTGAATGAATGGAATGCTGTTACCAAAGTACTTTAAATTAACCTATTTCTGGATCTACACACAAAACAACTTGTTATTGTCATAAAAATATGGGTAGGTACTTATCTGTTGAGCAACGGACCGAGAACTTAGTTAAAAAAAATCTACTATTTGTGCCCTTTGTATAATTTAAAATGTATGAAAAATAATATGAAATGTATGAAATAACACCAATTTTATAAAGAAAGCGCTTCAGAAAGGTATATTTTATTTAACTATGTTGTTCCATTCTGTGTTGACGTCCATATCTCATTATCTAACACCTCCGCCGATGATTTTTTTCTACTGAGTGACCTAATGATTACAGAATATCTATTTGTGTCAACCGGCAAATATTTTTTTTTATAACTTCCAAGATATGAACTTTAATAACAAGGTTGTTAATCTAATTGGTGCAACTAGTTCAACTTTCCTATCAAGAAGTATTTGTAGATCCGCTCATCGATATGAGCGGATCTACAAATACTTCTTGATAGTGATATCGATATATCACTCACTTTCCCTTATCTCCCGCCCTTTTTCTCTGTGAAAACACCAATTTAACAAGAATTGCGAGTACGGGTCCCTACTCATGAATATTGATATCATCATCAGGTCTTTTTTAGTCTTTGGCCTACACTCTCCACGCTGGCCAGACGGGTTGGAGAGCTCTCTCACTAATGTTTATAAACTTTGTTGAGCTTGTGTGTCCTAAGTCGCCTTCTACGATAATACTAACTACTACTACTACGACGTTAAGAATTGCTGCATTTATCTATTTATTTATATGTATAGTATATGTAGCGTATATATATGTATGTATGTAGGTATATGTATAGCAAGTATATGTATATATATATATTTTTTATTTATTTATGTAACAATGTACATTGTGTATTTTATGTATACTACACTTTATCTTGCAACCCACATTTAGACTTTCTGTATAACCCAAAGGTTGACTGGTAGACAACGCTTTTAGCGTTAAATTCGCCTATTGTTCTGTACAATTTGTATTTGATGGACAATAAAGATTAAATAAAATAAAAATAAAATAAATACTTCCACGGGAAGACTTAGAGTTGTCCTATTCTACTCTGCCGGGAACTACACGGCAAAATATTGATGTAATAAAATATAATTTCAACTCAATAAACTTGAAAATCGCTTGAAGCCGAAGGGATATTATGGGATATTATGAGAGCGAGGTGATATGCTCGACCGCCAAAAAGGGAAGATCTTTCCGCCAGGCATGGTGTTGTGTTGCGCGGGAAACCACAGCTTTGGAGGTTGTTTAAATAGCAACCAATTGCACGAACGAATATTGTCAGCGCCATCTTGTAGGCTTCTTTTGAACTATTTCCGTGTCTACATTACTGTCTCAGTAATTCTTGTAAATTGACGAATTCAATTAAAATTTAAAACTTAAGTTTCTCTAATAATCTATTGGAAACTTAATCACAGACTGAATCATTATATGTTTCTTAATTTATATAGAATTTAAGTTCAGGCTGCAAATACGTACCAAGTCGTAATTAATTTGTACACTTATTTTGTAATTAATGGATGATGGTGAATGGCGAGAAATAAGGCCTTTGTCCAATATTAGACTACAAGTAACGAATAATAATGATGATAATAGAGGTTGGTGGTAACTTATAAAGTCTAGATTCATGTTAGCAAAAATAAACTACTTACCACGAAGAACAACTCAATGACATATCATTTTGCACTGATTATCACCGCTCTAAATCGTGACTCACTTACACATGCACATTACCAGTTCAATCACTTACATTTAAATTAAATACAACTGTTTCGTAACATTCAAATTATATTGACATGTACTTTTTATAAAAAAAAAGACTATGGACATGTTTTTTTTTAGAGTTCTACATATTTGAGAGGTTACAAATACCTACGTATTTGTAGATATGTTTGTATTTTGAGTGTTGGAGACGGTACCATGATGAAAGTCATAAAGTTTTTTTTTAAAGTGAGAAATAAAAATAAAAAATTGATAAAGTTATTCGTGTTCCAGACCCCACCCACTTTTTATGAATAAATATATTGGGACATATATTTAACGTGCCCCATTTATTTATAGAGTCCCCCTATAAAAAAACCAATAGTTTTATTTTCAGGGATTATAAATACTTATTTTTGGGAATGACGAGTTGATAAATAAATATATAGGGACAAATTACGCTAGCCCCAAAGTAAGTTTTAAACTTGTGTTATGGGATACTAACTCAACGATACTATATTTTATGATAAATACATGTATAGATAAACACCCAAGACCCAGGAAAATTTGAAAAAGGCCGTTTTCCCAACTAGCCCTGGCTGGGGATCGAACCCAGAACCTCCGGATTAGCGGTCTAGCGTGTTAACCATTACGCCACGGAGGTCGTCAAATGTGAATAGCCGCTCAACTTTGACTCACATCCTATCTGTGAACCACATTTCACAACAGTTGTCCTTTAAGTGGAACTTTTACTTTCTATACTAGGGGAACAGTGAGTAACCGATTTTGTTAATCAGCGCAGTGACAAGTAGCAAATAAATAAGATCAATGTCAAATTTATTTAAAACAAAAAGTTGCACTTCACGAAAACTCACTTTCTGAATGCAAATGCTTGATTTCTTGACAAAAACATCAAAATCAAAAACAATGTACATAGAATATTTAATTAGTTCCCTGGATTTCTCTAGGTATCATCAGATCTTGACCTGGTAACAACAGGACTAACTTGCATAATTATATACCCTTTCAAACAAAATTTTATAAATCGGTTCATAAACGGAGAAGGTATGGGGGAACATCCATAAAAATGAACAGGCTGCCTTTTTATCCACCAGCCAAATAAATGGAGCAAGTTCAGTCCATAATATCCATAAAAACAATTAAAAACTAAAATAAAAATTCACCTTCCCTTACAAATCAGCGCTCAGCCAAACGAATTTTGTATGGAAGAATGAAAAAATTTTATAGAAAGTAGTTCAATATCATGGACTAAACTTGCTCCAAAAATTTGGCTGGTGTTTAAAAAGTCACCCTGTATTCGAATTGAGAAATTATTATTTTTTTTAAATTGCTTCTTGTTCTCTAGGCGAAAGGCTACTTTAATTTAATTATATCAAAGGACAGTACTTGGCAATCAAATTTTTAGGCATCAGACAGCGAATCGAATTTCAACAAAAAAAATCACTTATATCAGGTTCATGTACTCGTATGGTTACATACAAGAAAATGTAGGTTGATGGACCAATGAAAGGTGCATTTTATATTCGCATGAATACCTTATGTAATGGAAGAGGTGAGGAGTTATTGCCAGTACGATGGTAGCCAGTTTATCATACTCTTCCTTTTTTTCTTCAAACTATCAATCATAAAACGTTCTTCGTAACCGTATAGTATATTATACAACCAAGCTTACAAAAGAAACGAAAGAAGTAAAAATAGTATCTGCATAATACCGAAGAATGTCTCTGGTTACAAATTCGCCGAACTGAAAGCGAGAGCAATAAAATACGATTGAGCATTTCTTTATCACCGCCAAAAATGAGTTCAATATAATAATCTAACAATTCATATTATATTCAAAAGTCTAAAATAAAGATGGGATATTCAAAGCTTTACAAATGACTTGACAATTTTAAAAATTTTAATACGTATGAAAATTTTGAATTTAGTAACTATGACCACGAAACTATATCGCTTCGAATATTATACGTTGTTGGTTAATTATTCTTGTTTGTGTTAATTTGGTTACCTCATATTATGTTATATTACTTAGGTTTACAATAACTGGACTGCACTTAGGATTAGCGTATATGTGTATGTTAGAAATTTGAATGCATGTATAAATTTTTACTTGTTTGTTTTATTATTTTAACTAGCTAGTGCACGCGTCTTCATTCGCTTAAATTTAAGTTTTAAACACATTGAACAAATCAGTCAATTTATTTATTTACGATAACTTTTTAATTGAAATCCGATTTGAATGAAACAAAGCCTCAATGTTGCTTCTATTGTTGAAACTCGCATAAAAGTCCTATAGTTTTGAAGATTAGCAGTACATACATACATTCTGATATAAAGACAGGCATAAAATGAAAAAATATAATATATAAATTTTTTTGAAAAAAACTGTTTTTAAATAATAAAATACACTTTTATTTGTAGAATTGTAAGCGAGCCTCATTGTAAAAATATCAAATTAACAAACATTGATGCGAAAAAACATTATGTAACCAGTTACGGATATTACATGCTCAAAAGTGGAGGAACGATGGCCCTGAACAATGGACGGAATTAGCCGTACTGCTTTTATTTCAAAGAGAAAACTAGACGAAATAGGAATTGGCTGATTTTGCGTATCCACGCAACAAAGGTTCTTTAAATGTACCGCGTGGCCTTTAACGAAATAACTCCAAATTAGCTAAACAACAAAACGTGACGTTATTTGTCTGTCTGTTTGGGAGGGAAGCGATTAGCATCGGTTATTTTTCGGTTTTAAATATATATTATGTACCCATACGGAGGTGAAACCATACAAGCGTAATTTCTGCGGCAGTAAATAAGTTGCAGAATTTCTGCTTTTCTCCAAATATCAAATTCTTCAAAACTGGTCTGGAAGAAAAGAAAAACCGTAGAATGTACCGCGCAAATCGTAAAAGCCGAAAATCTGAATCATGTTTAGGCGATGCGGCTATAAACCCATCACTAGTTTGATTCCCTTTTGAGGGTTCCGTAGCCAAATGGCAAAAAACGGAACCCTTATGGATTCGTCATGTCTGTCTGTCTGTCCGTCCGTATGTCACAGCCACTTTTTTCCGAAACTATAAGAACTATACTGTTGAAACTTGGTAAGTAGATGTATTCTGTAAACCGCATTAAGATTTTCACACAAAAAAAAAAGCAATAGATTTTGGGGGTTCCCCATACTTCGAACTGATTTTTTTTTATCAAACCCATACGTGTGAGGTTTCTATGGATAGGTCTTCAAAAATGATATTGTGGTTTATAATAATTTTTTTTCTAAACTGAATAGTTTGCGCGAGAGACACTTCCAAAATGGTAAAATGTGTGTTAACTTCTAAAATAAGGGAATGATAAAACTAAAAAAAATTATATTATGTACATTACCATGCAAACTTCCACCGATAATTGGTTTGAACGAAATCTAGTAAGAATTTTTTTTTTAATACGTTATAAATCGTAAACCACAATTTACCTTTCATTCAATCAACTCAAATATAAAAATAAAAACGTTTAATTTTATAAACCTTATGCATAAACCGTGAACCATTATTTTCTTATAATATATCTGTAATAGGTGCCTAAGTAAATGATAATTTATGTTACTTGCTGCTACGTAACCCTTCATGGGCGAGTCCGACTCGCACTTGGCCGCTTTTTCTATCTTTACGCCTACCATCGTGCTCAGTAGTGGCGTTAGGGTAGGGCGCGGTTGGGCGACCGCCTAGGACGCCAGATATAAAAGGGCGCCAAGCGCCACAGATGCCTCTTTTTTCCGCCACTCATTAATCGAGTCTTACTCGTGAATTCCCTAAATATTGAAAAAAAAATCGAAGATTTTTTACGATATAATACAGATTCCGGAAATCCCCGACCTTGTCAAATTCTGAGTCGGTCTCCAATTGAAATAAACTGAAGACTCTTAATCAGATCTATATTGTTGTATGTTGCAGTTCGTGTGATAGATTCGTAAGTTCGAACTCTTTTTTGCCTTATAAGTATGTGATTACTGCAGTTTTTGTTTCAAATTTAATTAAAGATTGCAACTTACAGAACAGCCTATTGATTAAACCTGTAACGGTTGCTAGTGGGAAGAGGAGTTCTTCTAAGCTTAAGCTGAGAAAAGCAAAAATGCAAAAATTTACCACTTCCCGTTATCTTCGAAACAACTGGGCCTAAATTTTTGAGTAATTTTTAATCTTTAGACATTATTCTAGATTCTAGAAAGTCCTATACATCATCGTCTTCTTAGGTATAGGACTTTCTAAAGTAACAGGCAGGACCTTTTATTTTAAATTGATATCAAATCATACAATAATTGTATTGAAGCCTTGGTGAGCTAGTCTGTCTAGTAATTGCCCGGTTTTTTTCGTACAAGTCTGAATTGCAGTTAGGGGGAAGGGGGCGCCGGGAAATCTCGCCCATGGCGCTGGTAGGCCGCTAAAACCAGCACTGATCGCGCTAAGTGTGGCCCTTGGGTTTTAACGCTCTGGGCTCTGTCTACCCCGTTAGGGATAAAGACGTGATTATGTATCTGTAGAATTTCTGCTACTTTCACAAATAAGATAAATAATAATATCCATTAAGTACGCTTCGACGCGTACATGTTTTACATAATGCATGCCTACAAATTAATACTGCCTATCACAATTACTCTTTTGTTGTGTCTATCACAGAGACGATAATGTATGGCCACTAAATAAGTTAGTCCCAAACAAAAGATCACGCGATTCACGCGTATTAAACGTCATCGTGACATGCGATTTTTAGGACCCACGTAATAATTCATTCGCTTCGTTTTACAACCGGCCGCGGCTCGACGTCAACGCTTCATGGGAATGCGGTTGTAGCACAGAACAGGATACTAGTACTCCGTACAGAAGTCTCACGCAGTAAATAAATTCATAGAAATATCTACTCAATGTGTTTAGCGATATGGTTTAATTTAGCTCACGTCAGAACTCAGTACCTTTTCGTTTAGATACCTAGACATCCATTGCAAGCCAATTTCATTCTTATTACTCTCGACAAACAATTTATATAACTGAATTTACCACTTGGAGGGGCCGCCGCGCTCTTAGTAATAATGTAGGTATATTTTCGATACCTAAACGGGGAGTGAAGTGACACAGGCCTGGTTGTAGCACAAGATGTTTGTGCTTAGTCCTATCCTATGATAGTCGCCTCTTACAATATCCACAGAGTTAAAAAACCCAAAGTGTGAGTCAGACTAGTAGGTACATAAAGGATTCCGTACCTCCATATAATGTTTTAAAACGCTGAAAAAACACTTTTCTTGTATGACGACCCCCTTTAATTTTTAATCAAAGTCAAAGTCAAAATTTTTTATTCAATGTAGGATAAATATATCACTTATTGAAGGTCATTATTTTTAATTTTTTTTAGTGCAAAAGCTACCGATACTAGGGTTTCGACCACTGCTGAGTAGAAAAGCCGAAAGAAATTAATTTACACAGTATTGGTCGCCTACGCGCCCAATGTCAGTCGAAGGGCTTTGTCAGTTTACAAAGATATTATGCCTAATACAATGTTATCACAATATAACATGTAAAGCTTGCGAACGAGTGCCAAATCAAATTTACAGAAATAAGTAACACTGAGTAGTCCGAGCTGACCAGTCCCTACTGGCGGCATCCGTTCACGAGTTGACGCGTGGATCAGCCATCGCTGAACTCAACCATATTAGAGGAAATCCAGTGACCCGACCCACGACGCCACCACCTTTATCTTATCTTATTTTTAATATTTGACGTTATAGCGGCCACAGAATTTCAAGTGTCTAGCTTTTACGGTTCGAGAGATAGAGTCCTGTGACAGACGGACAGACAGCGGAGCCTCAGTGATATGGTCCCGTTGGCACCCTTTGGGTACGAAACCCTAAAAAAGGATTACTTACATTAAAATATGTTACTTTCAGATTGATCTTGGATGTTTCCATATGAATTATGAACAAGTGTGTTTTATAAAATATGCCACAAATTACTTCGAACTAGCTTATCTAGTTTGTCCTTATCCATCTATCTTTTAACATGTAAAAGGGCTCTTAGTAGTTGTTAAAATATTTCGCCACATTTTTTTTGGGTGTGCCACGACTAAAGAAAGATTTTTCAAGCTGCCTAAAGGCATCTGACACAGCTTGCAAACTGCTTTATTATGATGAGAGCAAAGCAGAAAGGAGCTCGAGTTTTTAGATCACTCATCCAAGTGCGGACCACGCCCGGGTTTGCTTAACTAGCGCAAGCGCTAGTAATGCGTACTGCCACCGAGCTGCTAGCAGCTCGGAGCTCAGGGCACTGCTGAAAGACTAGTCTTAAAGATTAGTCTTTAGTGTCCTTAGCAGAAGTCTCGCAGGGTGTTAGAGCATTCATGCAAAGTTTACCGACACTTGCATTCCAGCGAAAGTCTGCCAGCTCGCTTTCAAGCTAAACCAGTCGGCTTTCTTCAATAATGTAAGTGTAATAACATGCATTTATAGAGTGGTGCAAGACATAGACGTCTTAATTGTTACGCCGCTTTACTATATTCTTATATTTGTTTGTTTGTTTGTTTGTATAAACTTTATTATACTTTGAAAACACATAATTAAAGACCAAAACAACATGCAAGTGTGTTTTTTTTTTGTAAAGTTTTATAAGTAGTATTAGAAAATCAAAACTTTATCCCTTTCCCTTACCGTTATCATCATCATCATTAGGTCTTTTTTAGTCTCCATTGCAGGAGCACGACCCCCTCTGAACTACCAGAGCCATAACTATATTAGCCAGAGCAGACAGAGGATTTAGCCTACACTTTCCACGCTGGCCAGACGGTTTGGAGAGGTCTTATTGATGTTTATAAGCTTTGTTTAGCTTGTTTCCTAAGTCGCCTTCTACGACATCGACGGGAATTCAAGACTTGGAGTGTTCCTTTTCTACTCTGCCGATAACCACACGGCAAAACCTTTATTATGCTTGATTTATAATAGCTGTAGTAATTATAAGTAATATAAACCTCTGTAGCAGGAGTTTTTATACAAATAACTGTACCTATATTAGGACTCACAACATAGATATACTGAAACTTTTTAAGGTTATCTTATACGAATGGCATTGTAAATTATCATGGACCGAATTCGCCCTTCAAATAGAGTTATCATATTTATAAGAATTTTTCAAAAGTAAAGTTCAGTGAACCCGCCCCGCGCTCGTCCCTTTGACCACCCACAATCGACGTAAAGCGTTCAAGGTTGCCGAAAGCGACAAAGCCTTGCCCGTGTCAGAGCGGCACGACGGGCTTCTGGCCCGGATGCGAAAAAAATTAACAAATTGAGCTAAACATTACTTAAAAAGTTTTAAATTGGGGCTACCAAACCTATATAGCGAGTAACAAACTTGGTACCCTAATAAAACTACAAACTGAACCGCTAGTCTAAATTAATAATTGAGAAATCTAAAAGATTTTGTCTGTGTGACATGGTGCCAAGAACGCTGGCTGCGTTTGCTCTCTGTAGGACATAAGGGTGAATTTTAGATAGAATAAATATTTGATTACAAAAATATAAGTCAAACTCTAGCACTTCCAACAGAATTTATAACTTTTTTTTCAATCTCGGTATTTGCGACTCATAGTGCACCAATTGTGTCATTTGACCTCAAAGCAAAGCGACAAAGAGACCTTGCCGCACTGTCCCCACAATTAAAACCGTATCTGTATCGCCGATCAAACTGCTGTTGAATGATAATAAAAGGTAAGTGCGTACTTTTTAAATAGTTTTATACATACCATGGTATTTATTTATTATTTATTTATTTATTTAATTTTATTGAGCCAAAAGCTACAATAGAAAGACTTAATGCTTAAGCATTCTCTCCCTGTCAACCGTTAGGAGAAGAGAAACAGATAGAATAGTTGGCGTCTAAAATAGATAGAAACAATCCAGAAATAATAAGTACTATATAATTTATCTGATTGCAGCAATTGAAAGTGCTGGCTATTTTTTTTTTAACGTGGTCCCTTACTATGGGTCTCATAAGAAGGCTCAAGGTCACTCAACAGGCTATGGCTTTCCATGGCTATGCTAGGTGTTTCTCTACGTGATCGAATCAGAAATGAGGAGATTTGTAGAAGAACTAAGGTCACAGACATAGCCCAGCGGATTAGCTCGTTGAAGTGGCAGTGGGCGGGGCACATAGCGCGAAGAACTGATGGCCGATGGGGCAGAAAGGTTCTCGAATGGCGGTCACGTACCGGCAAGCGCAGCGTAGGACACCCGCCTGCTAGTTGGTCGGATGACCTGAGCAAGGTTGCAGGAAAACGCTGGATGCAGGCCGCTTCCGATCGGTCGTTTAGGAAATCCTTGGGGGAGGCCTATGTCCAGCTATGGCCTACCTGTGGCTGATATGATGATGAGATGAGGATACAAGTCCTTTAGAGACTATCTTTAGTATTGTTGCTTCTTTATTCCTAACAAGTTACAATCAAAGGTTGGTTTAGGCCTTCGAAGTTGTAATACGTCTTCATATGTGGTACATTCTAAGCTTTTTCTTTTCTCTTTTTCTAAGTTTTTCCAGACTAGCATCGAAGGTGCGATGGGCTAGCAATACGAGTATACAGGCTGACTTTTTAACCATCAACCAAATTTTTCGAGCACGTTCAAACAATTAACGGAAAACGAAAATAAAAATTCGCCTTCCCATACAAATCAGCGCTCAGCCAAACGGGTTTTGTATGAGAGGACGAAAAACTTTTATCGATTTTTAAAAACTTTTTTTATAGGAAGTAGTTCAGTATCATGGACTGAACTTGCTCCAAAAATTTGGCTGGTGTTTAAAAAGTCAACCTGTATAACTATTTTTGATTTCCATTTACCATTTCTAACTTAGTTCTAACAATAACGTAAATACAAGAATGTGTATCTATATCCAATTACTATAGGAACACTAGATAAAACGACGTGTTTAGTAAATAGCTACCTACGTGATTTAGATCAAGGCCAAGAAAGCGGATTTCCGGTAAGTTATGATTATAAATATGGATTATAACGGCGCAAGTGACACAGTAGTATTATTATATTATTCATGAATAATTTCGATTATAAAACCTTAATTAGATATGGCACGGTGTGAAATTTGGTTAGTGACGTCATGCCGTGGCATTGTCATTATGCAAGCTATTGATCTGTTGGTTTCCCTTGGTTATAGTTATCAATATAGCACTGACGTACGAAATAAAACGTTATTCGTTTAGTGGATAGATGGGACGGCGAGATAGAAAAATGAAAAATTTATTTCCACATCATCAGGTCTTTTTTATGGTTCCGTAGTCCACAAGGAACCCTTATAAGTCCGTCCGTCTGTCTGTGTGTCCGTCCGGACTCGTACTCCGTCGCTACTGCACCGATTGTCAAGAAAACTGGTGGAGAGATAGATATTGAAGTTCCAAAAGTTGCTTTCTAAAATTATGAAAAATGTTTTTTTTCCGCCTTCCCTCCCAAACAACGAAAAGTGAATTTAAAAAATTAAATTGGTCTCACCCCACCGTGAGGGATATCGTTGAAAATTTCTTTTAAAATGCAACAAAAACTGCTTTGAAACTATGTAGATCAAACCCCCAGTCTTGAGATAATCTAATACAAAGTTAAAATTTGAGGTGTCCCCCCACCGTAACTTTTGAAATATTACTAAAATAATTCTGAAAACGTGTGGTATATACCTCAAAGTATGTACTTTCAATTAAAATTATAGCGGTCTCGGTATTATAGATAGTTATTTTTTAATACGTTTTAAATCCTAAAATGCTAATGCTGCTACGGAACCCTTCATGGACGAGTCCGACTCGCACTTGGCCGCTTTTTTTAGTCTCTACTGCAGGAGCACGACCCTCTCAGTACTACCAGAGTCATACTTAGCTAGAGCAGCCAGAGGATTTGGCCTACACTCTCAACGCTGGCCAGACGAGAGAGGTCACATTGATGTAAAGGCTTTGTTTAGCTTGTGTTCCGTTTTTTCGCCTTCTACGACATTCACGGGATGAGTTGCTTGCCAATCAGGGTACCTACAGACGACTTGAGCTTCCTGAAGCGGGCTTGGTTCAAGAACATAGGCCGGCACTGACTTCCCACTCAAGAAAGATCCCGATAATGAGAGCCAAATTGCGAAAAAATTGTCCTTGAGTGGAGGAAGTGAGATAATATAATACGCTATTTTAAAACAAGTCAAATCAGATACTTTTTTCTTAATTTATGGGATTTGTATGAAATATCGATTTATGACGTCATAGTTCCTTGGAGTCAAATAGCTGTCTTAATATCCGTTTTTCTGCATTAATAAATCTAAAATCACGTTCAAAGTGGATGTGATCAATAATGACAAGTGGCATTATTTTGTGACGTTTTATTCTATTAACAGTATCAAATAATTTATTTTTGACCCACTAAAATACCCAATTAAAGTTGCTTGCCGCATCGCCTATAAACACTTTAAACAAGGATGAACATGACGTAAAATCACACACTGATGAAGTACGATAGCATTATAGGTCAAAGAGTTTAACTTAATTGTTAACTGTCAGTTTAACCTCAGTTTAACTTAAGCAGAGCGCATCATCCACATGTGAATGGGAGCTCGGCTGATGCGATCATGATGTTGTTTCGTGAGATTCCTATCTTTCGGAAGATGGCTCTAGGGTTTGGTAGGTGTGTGGTTGATGTGCGATATAAGTGTATTTATCTCCTTTTTTTGCCTTTCTCATTTCCGGTGACGGATTACGAGTACCACATTAGCCGCCAGGAAGCTAATCTTAATTAGCCGCCCCTACCCAAACTTTTTTGGATCCTTTACGTCCTTTTTTTCTGTGGCGAGGGAAGGGAGGGTGCAAATAAGGATTTTCCGGTTGCATCCTCAGCTATGTTGCTTCGAAGCACAGAGTGCGCTTTCAAGAAGAAATAGCCAGAATAATTTAAACGATTTGGGTATAGTTTAACGACCGGCCGCCTGCTAGTCGTCGTCGCCTCATAGTCGTTGATGGTTCAACCAAATTTTTCGAGCACGTTCAAACAATTAACGGAAAACGAAAATAAAAATTCGCCTTCCCATACAAATCAGCGCTCAGCCAAACGGGTTTTGTATGAGAGGACGAAAAACTTTTATCGATTTTTAAAAACTTTTTTTATAGGAAGTAGTTCAGTATCATGGACTGAACTTGCTCCAAAAATTTGGCTGGTGTTTAAAAAGTCAACCTGTATAACTATTTTTGATTTCCATTTACCATTTCTAACTTAGTTCTAACAATAACGTAAATACAAGAATGTGTATCTATATCCAATTACTATAGGAACACTAGATAAAACGACGTGTTTAGTAAATAGCTACCTACGTGATTTAGATCAAGGCCAAGAAAGCGGATTTCCGGTAAGTTATGATTATAAATATGGATTATAACGGCGCAAGTGACACAGTAGTATTATTATATTATTCATGAATAATTTCGATTATAAAACCTTAATTAGATATGGCACGGTGTGAAATTTGGTTAGTGACGTCATGCCGTGGCATTGTCATTATGCAAGCTATTGATCTGTTGGTTTCCCTTGGTTATAGTTATCAATATAGCACTGACGTACGAAATAAAACGTTATTCGTTTAGTGGATAGATGGGACGGCGAGATAGAAAAATGAAAAATTTATTTCCACATCATCAGGTCTTTTTTATGGTTCCGTAGTCCACAAGGAACCCTTATAAGTCCGTCCGTCTGTCTGTGTGTCCGTCCGGACTCGTACTCCGTCGCTACTGCACCGATTGTCAAGAAAACTGGTGGAGAGATAGATATTGAAGTTCCAAAAGTTGCTTTCTAAAATTATGAAAAATGTTTTTTTTCCGCCTTCCCTCCCAAACAACGAAAAGTGAATTTAAAAAATTAAATTGGTCTCACCCCACCGTGAGGGATATCGTTGAAAATTTCTTTTAAAATGCAACAAAAACTGCTTTGAAACTATGTAGATCAAACCCCCAGTCTTGAGATAATCTAATACAAAGTTAAAATTTGAGGTGTCCCCCCACCGTAACTTTTGAAATATTACTAAAATAATTCTGAAAACGTGTGGTATATACCTCAAAGTATGTACTTTCAATTAAAATTATAGCGGTCTCGGTATTATAGATAGTTATTTTTTAATACGTTTTAAATCCTAAAATGCTAATGCTGCTACGGAACCCTTCATGGACGAGTCCGACTCGCACTTGGCCGCTTTTTTTAGTCTCTACTGCAGGAGCACGACCCTCTCAGTACTACCAGAGTCATACTTAGCTAGAGCAGCCAGAGGATTTGGCCTACACTCTCAACGCTGGCCAGACGAGAGAGGTCACATTGATGTAAAGGCTTTGTTTAGCTTGTGTTCCGTTTTTTCGCCTTCTACGACATTCACGGGATGAGTTGCTTGCCAATCAGGGTACCTACAGACGACTTGAGCTTCCTGAAGCGGGCTTGGTTCAAGAACATAGGCCGGCACTGACTTCCCACTCAAGAAAGATCCCGATAATGAGAGCCAAATTGCGAAAAAATTGTCCTTGAGTGGAGGAAGTGAGATAATATAATACGCTATTTTAAAACAAGTCAAATCAGATACTTTTTTCTTAATTTATGGGATTTGTATGAAATATCGATTTATGACGTCATAGTTCCTTGGAGTCAAATAGCTGTCTTAATATCCGTTTTTCTGCATTAATAAATCTAAAATCACGTTCAAAGTGGATGTGATCAATAATGACAAGTGGCATTATTTTGTGACGTTTTATTCTATTAACAGTATCAAATAATTTATTTTTGACCCACTAAAATACCCAATTAAAGTTGCTTGCCGCATCGCCTATAAACACTTTAAACAAGGATGAACATGACGTAAAATCACACACTGATGAAGTACGATAGCATTATAGGTCAAAGAGTTTAACTTAATTGTTAACTGTCAGTTTAACCTCAGTTTAACTTAAGCAGAGCGCATCATCCACATGTGAATGGGAGCTCGGCTGATGCGATCATGATGTTGTTTCGTGAGATTCCTATCTTTCGGAAGATGGCTCTAGGGTTTGGTAGGTGTGTGGTTGATGTGCGATATAAGTGTATTTATCTCCTTTTTTTGCCTTTCTCATTTCCGGTGACGGATTACGAGTACCACATTAGCCGCCAGGAAGCTAATCTTAATTAGCCGCCCCTACCCAAACTTTTTTGGATCCTTTACGTCCTTTTTTTCTGTGGCGAGGGAAGGGAGGGTGCAAATAAGGATTTTCCGGTTGCATCCTCAGCTATGTTGCTTCGAAGCACAGAGTGCGCTTTCAAGAAGAAATAGCCAGAATAATTTAAACGATTTGGGTATAGTTTAACGACCGGCCGCCTGCTAGTCGTCAGTCCTCTTTGGGAATACTTTTGTGCAAACAGTTATACATCTGACCACCGCCCGATATCAACCCTCCTTGGTAATGCAGTTCTGATACAAGATGTTTGTGCTTTCTCCTTTAGTCGCCTCTTACGACATCCACAGAAGAGAGATAAGTCCTATTCTAAACCGGAAACCGGGGGCAAAAAGGTTCTCGAATGGCGGCCACGTACCGTGTAGGACACCCACCTGCTAGGTGATCGGACGACCTGAGCAAGGTTGCAAGAAAACGTTAGATATAGGCCGCTTCCGAACGGTCGTTTTGGAAATCCTTGGGGGAGGCCTATGTCCAGCAGTGGACTTCCTGTGGCTGATATGATGATGATAAAACCGGAAGCCACAAATATCGGCAATTCGGACGCTCGACTTACTGACTTCAGGAAATTAGCCATCGGGTCCATGGCATTCGAAGTTAAACACGCTTTAAACTTACTTACCTAGTACAAAAGATACAGTCAGAGTTCAAAGTGAAGAAACACTATCATTACCAGCAACAATTAAACCTTTGAAATGTATTAACAGCCATTACTATTTCAATGCAATCGCAATGTTTCATCTACTCATCATTATGGTATCTATTACTACACATATATTACTGCAATTTAGTGAAAATTGTTTAAATTTTATTAGCTCAGTCTAAAAATACTTGCTTGTATACTGTGTGTGTATTACAAATTAACGATACTTTTAAGTATACACCTACTTATGTATTCCCATATTTATTGTAAAATTTTGGAAGTTGGATTTATTGAATTGTTGTTCCTAGATCTCGTACCTTGAACTGCTTTTTGATAAAACTTGACCTTTATTATAATATTTTAATATGTCTAGTAGGTAAGTTATACACAGATATAGATATACAATCACGCTTTTTCCCTAACGGGGTTGACCGTCACTTTTAGCGTATCAGGCAGAAAAGGTGTAAAAAAGGGCATGTAAAATTATGGTTTTCTAGCCGCATTGCATATTTTCGCCCATTCCCTCTATCGACTGTCTGCGAAATCTGCATTTTTACTTTTCTCTTAGACCCGTATAGAAACAAGACGAAGAAGGAAACGAAAAGGTTGGAAGCATTTGAGATGTGGTGCTGGAGAAGATTACAAAGAATTCATTGGAACGTTTAACAAACTTAGAGGTCTTAAATAGAGTACGTGAAAAGAGGCACATACTCGAGGTAATCGGAAATAGGCGAAGCAATATGTTGGGACACTTGATACGGCATGATAATTTAATGCGTATTATACCTAATAGAAGGCAATATAGAAGGAAGGAGGGGAAGAGGAAAGCCAATGCACAGCTATATGAAGCAAGTCAAGGACAAGGTGATAGCAGTGTCGTATCAAGATGTCAAGAGGTTGGCGGAAGATAGAACAAAATGGAAGAAACTCCACCGACAAGAGCGTCGCTCTTAAATTTTGATGATGCTGATGCTAAGGGGTAATTCAATACATAATTTTAAACTTTCCCAATAAATGTTTATCGAAATACGAAAAAAAAATCTTTCATTATTCGATATTTATTGTAAATGAATTTTTCGTATTTTAATTCCCATATAAATATCGAAGTAGTCACGTGATCTGCTTGTACTTAATTAACAATAAGCTTGTATAGGTTTGGATACGAAAATATAAATATTTTAATGTTTGCAAGTTGGGTAAGTCAAGTATAAATAGTTTACATTTGCAGGCTATATTTTTTTATCTAAAAATAGCAAAAGCTAACATTAGCTTAAATGTGTACCACATTTAGACAAGCTGGTTGACATAAAATGCTTTCCATATAAGGAGTTAGACACTAACATTTTTCCGGCCATACTTAAAAGAATTGGATCACGTATCAATGTTACGTATTTCCCTAATGTGAAAGCAATGTCTCGTCTATTTGTTTGTGCTCCACTTTTTGTTCTCTAACGACTTGTGTTTTGAACAAAAATATGGATATAACAACCTTTTGTTCTTAATAATTAGCTACAACTTTATTATTTAGTATTCCGAACGCAGAACGAAGTGACGAAACTTTCGCACTTTTACAGACTTTAAAGTCATTGTTTTAGAGTCAGTGTCATTTGATGACAAATCTTATTTTTACATATTTTCAAACGTAGGTGATGTAAAGTATTTTTGGTTTTGGTTATGTAAATAGCTAAAGCTTTGTCTAGATTTGTTCTAGTTAGTTAAGGAGCTAAACTAAGGAAAGGAGCTTGTTGCCCCGGTGGGAGTACGCATTGATAGCGCTTTCAAAAGTAAAGCAACTTTGGATGGGTGACCATAAAAAGAGGCATAAAATAATCTCGAGCCAAGCTTCAGAAGGCAAGTTAAGTCATTGGCCCAGCTATCATCATTGTATGCAGTTGTCAAGCTATGTCAGATGTCTTTCGGCAACTTGAAAAATGTTATACCAGTGTTGGCCTCTTACACTAACTAAAAATATCGAGTAGATAGTGCGCGGGCAGAGAAGCGACTGGTAAATTCAATTTTTTTTTATTTCTTCTCTTCTCTTGGAAGAAAGGATTATCAATTTCCCTGCCTAATTATACATCTATACTTATTTGTTTGCCTTTGCTATGCTTATTGATGATACAATCGTCGAAAGTTATGCTATATAATTAGAAACAATCGCACGCAGAACGCTAATCTCTCAACAAAAATGGCAATCCAGCGCATGAAGCAGCCCAAATGTCGACATCCAGTCTAGCTTATATTCTTCTGAAGTCTACAATCCATCTAGGTCAGACTTTGTATTGGATATAATTACCGTGGTCCGTTTCAAAACGACCTATCATCAATATGTAGCCGTATCTTCGTATTGTTCTTCGAATGAATGGCTCGGATGACCTACGGCGTTGCCAAAGAAGATGTTTTTAATTAAGTGTTAAGATATAAGTGTCGTAAATGTTAAATAGCCTTAACAAGATCATTATTTTTTAACAATTAAAATCTTTATTTATACAGGGATTTATAAACCACCAGCCAAATTTTTGGAGCAAGTTCAGTCCAAGATACTGAAATAATCTTTATTTATACGGAATGATTTATAAACCACCAGCCAAATTGTGGCAAGCTCAGTCTATGATACTGAACTACTTTCCATAAAAAGAATTTGGGAAAATCAAAAAAGAAATGTTTCTCCATACAAATTAATTACCTCTTTTATTATTTCATGTACACACATGTTTTAATGTTTTTGTATGTTTCTTTTTGTGTAGTTTTGTAATAGTTGTAATCTGTTTTGTGTGATAATAAAATAAAAATAAATGAGTGCTCAGCCAAACGGATTTTGTATTTAAGAAATTTTTATATCGATTTTCAATTTTTTTTTTATAGAAAGTAGTTCATAATCATCAGCTGAAATTGCATCAGAACCTGTTTAGTAGCGCAGCTCTTAAATACAAGAAGAAGAAGATAGTGTGCCCTTGGAAGAATATGCGCTGGCAGTGATCGCAAGTCAGCGGCGCTGACTACAGATATAAGTCAGGATAATGAAAATTGAAAGGTAAAGGACAAGCCTTTCTGTCAAAATTTGACCGGTGATGGTAACACATGAATGGGCGATTTATCTTTGTCAAGTGATATTGAACGGAATGCCAAAGTTTTGCGACAACGCTGAAAACAGACCGTATATACTCGTAAGTGACCTGTATTTAAGTGACTAACTGATCCAATGTAGACTCCATGCAGCTTAAATTATCACCAATTTATATTTGTTTGTTTTTCGGTCTTCGTGTGTGTCAGTGGCTAACACTGGTGTAAAAAATTCAAGCATATGACATAGCTATACGACTATCAACTAATGATGATAACAGCTGGGACAAACGACAGCAAACAACTCGAGATATGCTGCCAAATCACCAATTCAAAATGTGAACCACACCTCGATTTGCTTTAAGGCCCATTTACACGGTGCAAGTTTCTTGCCTGTTGTATACAATTAAATTGAAGCAATAGAAAACTTGCATGGTCTAAACAGAACGTCAGCCATACAAATCATTTATTGCTTCTATATATATATACGACATAAGTGAGCGTAAAAAGTGCGTACGCTCGCTGGCCTATTAAGTTCCTAGTTATATGTTTGAAAGTGCTATCAACACTATTTTGATGCCTTTTTCCACTTTCTCGCCGCCATCACACTAAAAGTGGCCCTCGGCTCTGTCTGCTTAGAGCCGCAAGAGCATAAAGACGTGACAGCTTAAGTATATACATATGTATCTAAGTGCTACCAGGCCTGTATCACTCCCCGTTTAGGTATCGAGAATGTACCTACATTATTACGATACGCGCAGGCGGCCCCTCCGGGTGGTAAATTCAGTTATACGAATCGTTTGTCCAGAGTCATAAGAATGAAATTAGCTTGCAATGGATGTCTAGGTGTATCATCAATGATTTAGAATTATCGTTAAAACAAAGCATAACAAAAAATAATATAAAGAAAAAACTTATGTTTCACTTTTTGAACAACCTGTAGGCTGTTCAAGAAGTCGGGTCGGGACCGGTTTTGTATGCATCATCTATAGATGCATACAAAACCGGTCTTGCAGTGAACGACAGGTGTTGTGATGATTTATGTTTTTATTTATTAACTAATACTTAACCATAGATATAAGTACTTATATAATGTCAGATGAATATTAACCTAATTTTAAGATTGAATGTGGATAATATGCTTCCGGACAAACCTTCGTGGTTTATGGATATAAATAAATATCCATAAACCACCAATAATTATATTTTTGAATATAAATAAATGAAAAAAAAATATATAAACTAAAAGGTGCTGAGTTCTGACGAGAGCTAAATTAAACCATATCGCTAACCACATTGAGTAGGCATTTCTTTGAATTTCTTTGCTGAGTGAGACTTCTGTACTGGTTTTTATTCTGTGGTGCTACCACTGTAAGACAATGTGTCTTAAAAGATGCATGACGTGGGCGATACGACCCACCAAATAAAAGAGATAAAAGCATCTCATTTTAATTAAAACCAAAATATAAAAGATTGTCCTACGCACGGAATTAGCCCAGATTTTGACAAAGCCTGCAGATTGTGACGTAATCTAGCCACTATCTAAAACATTACGCTTCCTAGTGGGCGTGGGCGATTACGTTGCGATAATGATCCGAGAGATGTATCGTAATGATGCACTTTATTTGACTTACTGATACTATGACACAGATATGAACTAACTTGGTCATCTTTTTTTTTACCGACTACAAAAAAGGAGGAGGTTATCAATTCGACTGTATGTTTTTTTTAGTTTTTTTTTTTTATGTATGTTTGTTACGCGATATCTTGGCCAATTGTGAACCGATTTTGATGACTATTTTTTATTTGGTAGTTGGTACCATTTTAATTTGGTGAAGATATGATGAAGAACTTTGGAGATATGTAAGAAACTCCTAAAAAAATTGAAGTCGGTTGTTTTTTTTTGTTAAAAATTTAATTATAATCAAGCAGAATGGTAACTGTTATAATAAAACTGCATTACCGATGATATCTACTTCCTAATAAGAATAAACTAAGTACAACCAAAAAGCCTTCTAAATTTATTTATTTAAAAAACGTTTATTGTACATATAACACACAACAATTACACATAGTTTCAAACACAACGGTAAGAATTCTCCTATGCTAATCTGGGAGAAGAAAAAATTAAGAATGTATCAGCTGCTTGTCTTGCCGCGCAGATTGTAAAAGCCGATCGAGGGAATAGACGAAAATGCGAATCCTATTAAGGCCGTACCTAAATTTTCCGGGGGCCAGTGCTGCCACCATTTTAAATAAATCAATTTAAAAAAACGGAGACATCATTTAAAATTTTGCTACTATCAATTCCTAGATAAACCTTTAAAGTATTTTATGAACTACTGTTGACGTGCGTAGTAAAGCTAACCGTTCTCATTATAAACTGTAAACAGTAGTTCATAAAATACTTTGAAGGGTTATCTAGGACTTGGTAGTAGCAAAATTTTAAATTATGTCTCCGTTTTCTTTGAAATGATTTATTTAAAATGGGGGCAGCACTGGACCCCGGTAAATTTAAGTATGCCCTTAATAGGCAATGAGGCTAGCAACCTATAACTATTTTGATTCCTTTGTCCACCTTCTCGTCCACCAACATGCTAAAAGTGGTATTTGGATTTGGCAACCCTGGGCTCTATCTGCTTAGAACTGCAAGACCTAAAATGCTCTGTCTACCCCATTAGGCATAAAGACGTGATAGTGTATCAGTACAATGATACAAAATAAATGGGCAAGCGCGAGTCGGACTCGTACATGAAGGATTCCGTACCTCCGTACAATGTTTTAAAACGCTTAAGAAACACGTTCCTTGGTATGACGACCCCCTTTAATTTTTATCGAGTTAAAAACGCTGAAAAAAACACGTTTCTTGTATAACGACCCCTTCAATTTTTTAACTATTTTTTATTTTTAGTATTTGTTGTTATAGCGGCCACAGTAATACATTATCGGTGAAAATTTCAAGTGTCTAGCTATTACGGTTCAAGAGATAGAGCCCTGTGACAGACGGACAGACAGCGGAGTCTCAGTAATAGGGTCCCGTTTGCACCCTTTGGGTACGGAACCCTAAAAAAAGGCTTATACACTACGAATATACCTAATACATTTTATACAATTTTTTTGTCACGTAAATGTCCATAAGTTTTACAAAATTAAAGACTTATTAACAACTAATGGTATATCCAAACATTGTTAGTTAAATTATACCTTAGCAACCTGTTTAAAACAATTAGTGATACAATGACTCTAAATGTCGTGACTACAAAAGTTGGTGGCGGCACGCGCCCCCCAATTAAGTATACAGTGAAGAAATTAATTCTAGCACGCACGAACAATCAATAGTTCTTATATATGTGTTAATTTTCTTAATATATGTGCTACGAATAATAATCCCTAGAAGCGTAAGTAATCCCGAAAAATCATTCCACGCGATATGTACCGGGGCGGGCGAGGCTTAAAATATGAACCGCGCGGCTCGACAGTTCGCTGTGACACACGAGTCGCAAAAAGTTTCCTTTGAGAATATTGCTGTGTTTTTGCGATAATTGATTCATTAAAAATGCCGTCATGTGCCGTGAAGTAGTGTAGAAGCCATACAGACATGAAAAACACAGGACTCACCTTTCATAAACGTTTTAATAATCCATACTTGACATCTGTGTCTGTGTTATGCAAAATGTACCTAAGCCACGCGTTGTACCTCACCGCTCGTTGCGGTGACCGACGACGAAGCGTGACCTTGTCGCGACCAATCGCATGCATATTTGTCTATGTGTGTGTTTGAGTGTTGCGTTGTTATTACTGTTAGTTTGTTTGCGTAAATGGAATCAGAATCGAAGCGGTGAATGTAGGAGCGTTACAATTCTAGAGAATCTATTATTCGTAGTATATGTGTTAATTTCTTTCATATGAAAAATATAATTTTAAAATACTTAGTCTAAGAAAAATCCAAACAGTTTCAGTACCTCGCGCAGACCGCGAACATTTTAATATACTTAGTTCATTTGTTGAAATTTGCCTCGCAACGTCTTTGAAAAAGCCGATGCCGCTTTGTCGGCACGACGGTATTCCAACCAATTGAACGAATGGACTATAAATCTTTAAACGCCATTGCGGTCATCTGGTGATCGACAAACAATTAAAAATATATTGTGTCTGCATTGCTGACAGTCAAGGTGTTAAGGATTAATCACCAGATTCACCAGTATGGGCCGTGTGGTGATCGCAGAGTAGAATATGATTTGTCCCCTTTCCCCTTCCACGGGTGTCGTAAGACGTGACTAAGGGAGGTATAATAGGTAATAGAAAATGGGCAGCAGCGTCCTTTGTGCAGACTAACCCCCTTATTCATAAAAATTAACAAACGTTTGCTAAACCTATTTTAGTTAAAATATGTTTTGTCTTGTTCTTACTACGGCAAATGTAGAAAAGAGTGATAGAGGCAAAACATATTTTAACTAAAATAGGTTTAGCAAACGTTTGTTAACGACTTTCAATGTGGGTCAACACGCAAGTCCGCTAATCAGGAGGTTCTAAGTTCGATCCCCAGCCAAAGCAAGTTGGAAATTGGCGTTGTTCCAATTGACTTTGGGTGTTTAACTTTATATGTATTTATTACAAAAGATAGTATCGTTGACTTAGTATTTCTACAAGTTTAAACTTACTTTAAGGCTAGCTGTCTATAATCAGTGTAATTTGTCCATATCTATTCATATATTTATTATTATTTAGACTGTAAAGAAGAACTGTACCAACATTTTTTTAAATTCATATTAAGACTTCTTGACCTGTCGAGGACCGAACTTCTAAATCACAGAGATAGTCATCGCTACTTTTAATTAATTACAGTAATTACAGTACCTTTATTTTTATGTAAGGTTAAGAATAATTAACACCTTTATTTCAAAGCCTGTTTCAACAGAAGAACCTTAACTCGTCCTTCAGTTCTAGTATCATCATAAAATCTGTCGTAACTTAAACTTGCAAAAAGAAGGCAACAAATGTGTCAACGGCGTATTTTTTATGAGCTTTTAGCTTTGAGAGCATTGGAAAAGATTAATTTATTGATTTACACAGCATCACAATGCTCGGTAAATATCTAAATAAAAATATGTGATGAAAAAATTCCCAACGAGTGATATTTGAACTCACGCCGAAACATTGCTGGACACTAAGCCAGACACAATACAAATAACAATTGATTTTTATGTCTATAGACGTAGTGTGTGTAATAATTGAAATAAAGCCTTCTTCACTTTAATCGACTTTCAATTCATCTAATAATAATTATGTTGAATCTCAAGTTTTTTCATTACATTTTTTTATTTTGATCGGAAAGTGTGTATTCTACATATAACCTAATAATAGTGTGAAGTTTTGCAAACGGAAGTTGAAAATTTAATAAAGTAAAAAGCAAGGTAGTCAAGATCTTTATATAATCATAAAATAAAGAAAAAAAAACCTTAGTGCAATTAAATTCTGAGGAATTGGATTAGCTAATCGTTGCTGACATTTAAACCAAAAGTAATCAAAATAGAGTGCTTAGTGCATGTGAAAATCTTATAACCATCACATTAACCTTCACATTTGACATATTATGAGATAATATATAATGTACCGTAAAACATATATTTGAGATATGTAATATGCTAATGATTTAACGTGATCATAATAGTAGGTCTATAGTTGGTCGGTCTAAAAACCAAACAATTTGTTGCTGAAAACTAAAAATGCTTAACACTTTCAGCGACATTCAGGTATTTAACACGCGATGTTGCGTTGAACAAAACATTTGAAATGTACACTTAAACATAAATATGATAATTAAGTGTAAATATAAATGAAATTACATTTACTGAGTTGCTGAATATTAGATGGAATAGCTTCAATAATTTAACTGCTATCTCACTGACTTTCTTTTTCTTTCCGTACCCAAAGGGTGCAAACGGGACCATATTACTGAGACTCCGCTGTCTGTCCGTCTGTCCGTCTGTCACAGGGCTCTATCTCTTGAACCGTAATAGCTAGATAATTGAAATTTTCACCGATAATGTATTACTGTGGCCGCTATAACAACAAATACCGAAAATAAAAAAAGTTAAAAATTTAAGGGGCCTCGCTATACAAAAAACGTGTTTTTTCAGCGTTTTTAACTAGATCTTTATAATGGCATTAACTAGATACTTGAAATTTTCAGAGATTATGTATTACTATGGCCGCTATAACAACAAATACTAAAAATAAAAAAAAAGTTAACAATTAAATTACATTACATAATTTGCTTTTATCTGCACCACCTGTAGGTTGACTGGTAGAAAAGGCCCTAGGCCTTAAGTCCGCCTGTTACATTTTTTGTAATAAAGTTAAATAAATAAAAAAAAATAAAAAAAAAATCTTGTATGTATACAAGACGCCTTCAAAATTGCATTTGAATGTCAAGTTCCGTTGACAATAGACCTATCAATTTTGTTTTGTCATACAGGCTGTGATCTCATTATGAAAAAAGATTTATCGCTTCGGTTTGTCCTTTGAAACTAGATCTATAACGATGGCATACCGACGCCTTGACATTTCCAATTGAGATATTAACAAAAATGTTGTGTTAATGTTATTCATTATGTGGAATGTCACATGTTAGGTTGATGGAACGTTTGGCACCTTTTATTAGTTGAATATGGGTCAACTGATTCCATATACATACATATGTAAGTATCATCGGCAAGACTGTTTTTTTTTTGGAGAAACAGGATCGATGAAATTGAAATATGTACATACGAGTATGTAAAAAGTCTATATAGGGAAGTCAAGCATTTGGCTGAGGATCGGGAGACATGGAAAATACTCTACCGACAAGAACATAGTTCTTAAATATAGTGATGATAAATAAATAAATACCTATATAGGTACAAATTACACTGATTAATCTAGCCCCAAAGTAAGTTTTTTTTAAACTTGTGTACTACATATTTAGATAAACATCCAAGACCCAGGGCAATTTGAAAAAAGGCCATTTTCCAACTTGCCCTGGCTGAGGATTCAACCCAGAACCTCCGGATTAGCGGTCTAGCCTGTTAACCATTACGCCACGGAGGTCGTCAAATGATGATGATGAGTATGTAAAAAATAAATCATTTTACAAAAGTTCAATTTAATAGGTGAAGTAGATAATTTCACACTGTTTTTTATTATTAATAAAAAAATATGGCCAATTTTATTTCAAATATCTTTGCTGAGTAACTATTTATATAAAAGTCTTATATTTTTTGAGCGAGCGAGGGCTATAATTCAAGTTGGGGCAAAACACATTGTTTGTATGTATGTATATTTGTTCCGTGATAACTGCCGAACCGATGGTCCGATTTTGATGAAATTTGTAAGCATGTAGGAAATATCAATAGAATTTACAAGTTCGTTGGGCATCAAAATCAGTTCAGTAGTTTTTGAAATATTAATAAAAAATCGCGAGGTCTAAGTTCGCGGCCAACTACTAGTTATATATTTGCCAAAAAAATCGGCAAGTTCTAAGTATGACATACTTTTTGCTACATAGAAGATTAAATATATATTTTTTTTTGCTTATTCAAAACGCAACATGTAGTGTTTGGACGACTAACTACATGACAAGATGACAGATTGATGGCTTGCATCGTGCTCTCACGTGACGCTCTAAGCTCTCTTAATCCGACTCACGTTACCTAATTATGTTCAATACAACTATATACGGTAGTTACCTACGTTTGCAGAGTTATAATGATAGCTCGTTTGTAATATCACCACCACATTGTTTTAATAGTTCCCTGATTTTCTCTGCTACTATAGTCTATTTCACATAGCTTTGTGCGTGGAATATCTGTCATCTCATATATTTTAGTCAATTTTAGGTTACAAAATGTACTGAGATTACAGCCGTCTCACGCTCAAATCAATGTAAAATAGACTATAGTCCTTGATGAAAAAATTGCCTTAAAACTGTTGTAGTATCGGTTGTCACTTATTTTATATATTGTGTACTTGAGGGTGTGCTAATAAAAATCAGTCTTGGTCCAACCTGCCTTTTATTCACAACATGGTGTCAGAAGTGGGAGTGGGAAACATCGAGCTTCAAAGCAACAGCAGCCAGGATTCAATCGATAGCGCGCTTAAAAGAAGAATTTAGATCAACGATACATTATAATTAATAAAGTTAACGCTAAAACTCCACACTGTTCATGTTAATTGTCATACATGTTCATGTTATGCACACTGAAAATGTCATTCATTTAGTAAAGTAACGAGTAAATCAATCTGTCAATCCTAAAGATAAAATATAAATTTAATGGTTATTCTAAATTCCAAGGCATGTACCAACTTACAACAACCTTCAACGTATGACATTTGAATCTAGATCTGCCCACATTCTGTCCATATCGACAATAACTATGAAATCATACAGTTTTCTTTTGGATAGATGATACGTGATTCATTAGAATCACCATAAGAATAAAAATTTCCAGAAAAATATGATTACATTTTACGAGTATAACTAACAGTAGGTATAATTTTTGACGTGACAACGTCTTATAAATTGGTTAGCCGGGTGACACTTCAAGAAACTGCGTTACGCTCCGCTCACGTTATGCGCTCACAATGAGAGCGAGTGAGAGGCACGCGTGCCTCTCACTCGCTCTCATTATTATTTTACCACTCAAAGTCGTTGTCACGTAAAACTTTCGCCCGTATACCGACTTCACAGGCAACCAATTTTTTTTACATTAACGTGTAACTTAAATTAGGTAGTTATTATAAGCTTTTATTTAGTTTTACCTGTCCCGTTGTCTGTGTGTCCGTAATCAAATCTTGCAAGCTAAATTAGACCCACTTTCCATTTTTCGATTGAGTTGAAACTTCACATACTTATGTAAGTTGGGTAACAATGCAATATTACCAATGACCTGACCTCATGATGAAGCCGGAAGGTGGCCACGGCATCTCTGTGATAAAACAACATAACCCCACCGAGTTTGGGCTCAATTGTTTCGTCTTGAAAAGCACTTTAAACTTTTTAGTCAATTGTTTTTGATAAAAGCTTGCCTTTAAAAATAGTTTCTTTTTTTATTCTTTAGTTTAGCCGACCAAATAATTTTACTTAAATTATAAAACATGCGCTTGCGTTTAGTTTTTCTTTGAATACATTTTGATAGTATTTTATGACATGCAGCATGTTTCTTTTCACCTCATTTGTCCATCTCATCCTGTCTATCTTACTTTTAATGACAATATTACAATATTATTCCCTAATTCTATTTTCGGAGTTGGTATTGCTTAAACATTTGAATTGTAAAAGATTCCAAACAGGGTGTCGTACCTGCTTGGAATCTATTACAATTCAAATGTATATCAATTATGTACAAACCGTGACAAAGATACTTATTAATATACGTCTAAGATAAAATTATAAGTACAAACTAATACCGAAAGCCGGTACCGGTACCTTGTAGTGCCACAAAAGACAGCCTTAGACACAATGACATTTTGCAACGTATTGTCTACATCGATGATGTGTCTCATTTTGAGGCTTCGTCGCTCGGAACGATCATTCAATTTGAGGACATACAATTTGGCTTGCCCGGAAGTACAACGTAACATGAGGAAGGGTAAGCAGTGACTATAGTATCAACGATAAAAAGTTATTTTAGTGTAAAAATCTATCCAAGGATTGGTTCTGGTCTTTCCTTTGGATTGCGGAGGTCAGACGACAGTCACTCTGCGTAAAACCAGTAACCTCGCAACTAGGGTAGGTAGCGGACCCCGGGCTCTGAAGCGTTACCGCTGAGAATGCAACCGGGAATACGCTCGGATGATGATGATGATGACGTACCCGCGTATACTGTCGTCAGTTGTATATTCAAATCGGGAAGTATTACGGTAATGATACGATTAAAGTTGAATTACACAAAAATACCAGTTCGTCGACCCACATTCGTTGCCCTTCACATTTCTTGTAATATTCCACATTACTTGAGCAGCAAATAATTGCATTAGCGTTGATAATTTAGTAAAGAGCTGCAGTTGATTGGATGGTGATAGAAATTGCTCAAATTATTTAAATATAACGTCTAATAAAATATTCTTAAACTATTTTAAAGGTAGATTCAGTGCATGATATTGAACAACTTTCCCCAAGGAATAAATATCATAATATAAAAAGCAAAATTTGTACGGGAGGGCAATTTTTTTTTCATATTTCGATATAATATGTTCCCTGGGGAAAGTTGATTAACTTTATTGGACTGAATATCAGCCTTAAAATAGTTTCAGTATATTTTTTTGTCGTTAATAGTGTGGAAAAAAACACATATTAAGGCCGTACCTGAATTTTCCGTAGCCCAGTGCTGCCCCCATTTAAAATAAATCATTTCAAAGAAAACAGAACCATCATTTAAAATTTTGCTACTACCAAGTCCTAGATACCCCTCCAAAGTATTTTATGAACCACTGTTTCCAGTTTAAAGTGAGAACGTTAAGCTTTACTGAATGTATAAGTTTGACTAGTTAATGTAATGTAATTTAAATTGATATTAGACATTTTATAATTTATGCATGATCCTTATAACTGAAATTAAGTGAATGTTTGATCAATTATTATTTATGTCTCCGTTTTCTTTGAAATGATTTATTTTAAATGGGGGCAGCACTGGACCCCGAAAAATTCAGGTACGGCCTTAATATGATTCGCATTTCCGTCCATTTCGTCTATCGGTTTTTAAGATCTGCGTGGGAAGAGAAGCAGCTGGTACATTTTTTCTTTTCTCCCAGGCCAGCATGGAAGATCCTTCTCATCCACCATCACGCTAAAAGTGGCCTTTGGGTCTTGCAGCCCTTGGCTCTGGCTGCTTATTATATTTTTAGCTGGTTTTTATAGCCACAAGACCCAAAATGCTCTGTCTGCCCCGTTAGGGATAAAGACGTGATAGTGTATGTATATACAACGTGGAAGGGACTTGCCCGTAATAAATCGGACCACGGGCTTTACTAGATCATTATAGTATAATGATATTAAGATAACAGCTAAAGAACAAAAAAAAATCGACATTTCCATACAAACGTGTGCAGCCGCCCGCGCGATTTGTATGGGAATGTAATTTTTTTTTTAGTTGTTTTAATGGGTTATTTTTATTTTATTTTATTTTAGTAATCTAGCATAACCCGTGGTTCGATTTATTACGGGTATGTCCCTTCCACGTTGTATAATATATATACTTATAATAAATATATTATAAAGTGTTCATGAAGTCCAAAATGTCAAAGTAATTAGTTAGCATTAGTCTCAGCACATCATCAATAACATTTACACTACAGTTTGTCGTAACAAATGACACAGCGTAAATAAATCGATAGTATCTTTTTAACATTTGAGTCGTGGATCAAAAAATATGTTTAGATATTTTATATGCTATGTCATCTTGAAAGGTAATGCACCTTAATGCAGCTTAGCTAAGCACGTTATGCAAGTATTGGCATTTCGACAGATATCACCCCACATTGGCGGAGAGTGGTGGAGAATGGCAGAGAGGTTATATGCAGTGACGATGATAAATTAATTATTAGATCTGAACATCAATATGAAATCTAGATATCACGCAATCTGTAATAAGTATCGTCCAACTGCCTGTTTCTAGTTATGTCGTTATTCTTTTTTAAGGGTGCTTAAATGTTTATTATTTTATAGTTATATTAATACATATTAAATTTCTTAAAAACTAAGGCATGTTACAATTTTTGACCACATTTTTGGCGTGTGCGTTCCGGTCTAAAATAGGGTTACTCCATATCTTCCTGTGTAATACTACAGTAAAGCTTTATTTTATTCACAAATAAATTTAACGTTTAATCCTATACATTAATTGAACTTTATACTCTGTTCTGTATACAATAAAGCTTTCACTTTAAGCTCTTCACCTCTCAAAAATGATGTAGCTGACAATACAAAACATGTATTATTTTCTGAGATTACTATACTCACTTGCTAATAGTAAATATTATCGAAACTAGGTTATTTTAGTTTTTTAATAGGAAAATTTAATCGGTTCCTTAATAAAAGACAGACATACAAAAAAAACTAAATTTGCCTATAGTATTGTATATGGTATATGAGTGGACAAAAATAAACTTACTTAGTTTAAAAAAATCGCTTGGAAATGAATAGCGGAAACAGAAGAATCGACAGTCAATCTCCAGTAAAAGACACAAGCAGAAAAGCGCTCAGAAAAAGAGCAAAACGCTTCTAAAATAGGTATTCAATATGGAACATAGCTCTCATCCGCTAATGAATAACTTAACCTCTCTCATGATCATGATCACCATGATCCGCGTGATGGTATCCGATAGGAGCATCGAGATCGCAATAAAGGCCAAATATGATAATTGTTCGGCCTCCAAATACCGCACTAGAAAGGAGACTGGTCATCTTCAAACGTTTAGCAAATGGAACAAGGACTCGACGTGACGCTGTGGGAACCTATTGGATTCACATTTGGACACAATTACGAGAATATCGCACTTAAATGTCCAGTTTTCTACGTTAATGTTACATTTACAAAGGTCTATTTGAATGGTACACAAATCAGATTAACTATATCTCTGTTTTAATAAATTATGTGATTTACCCACGGATTTGTGCAATTTTTATGGAAGATGGCATTTCTGTAACGTTTGAGTTTGTTTGTTTTGTTTTTCGTGTATGTAGCTTGACGACTGCCATACAATGACAGCCGAGACTAACAGCTTTTACGTGCCTTCCGAAATCCGAAGCACGGAGGAGCTCGAGAAATTTTTGTACCACTTGTGGTCAATCCAAGTACGGACCACGCCCGGGTTGCTTAACTTGTGAAAACTCTAGCAATGCGTACTCCCACCGGGCTACCGAACGTTTTAGTTATAAGATTGAAATAGGTTAGTACATTGCATTGTTACCTTTATTAACGATAAAGCTTTATAGTACGTAGGAGACACCTTTGCGCAGCTGACAGTGGAACAGCACAGATTAAATAAAAAAAACGAACGGAATAAAATGAATTTAGTTTATCCTAAACTTCTAATACGAGAAGAGTTCAAGTTCGTCAACGCACTGTGTTCCGCAGCAATATTAATTAGATCCTACATCCGTTCGTATTACAGTGGTTTGAAAAAAAATCTCTTGAACAAAATCCATTCGAATACGTATAAAAAAAAAACTGAAAATCGGACTTGGATATCGGACCCAAGTTGATGAACGAATTTAGGTGAGTGTCATTGCTGGTTGAATATCACGCGAGTTTACCTCTAAGTTGCAGGATAGGAAAATTAACTTCGAACTCGTAGTACCATGATGTAACGTCCGCTCTTATAAACTGGTGTTTAGAAAGCGGAAGTAAGCTATTTTCATTCATCTAATTAGAATAATTTTACTGATAATTCTGTTAGGTGTTATAGTCCAGTGGCTGGCAAACCTTGTGTTATCCGTGATGCAGAAAGTTGTGCCATATTTTTTAATGTTAGAGTAAAAGCATCTGTCTTATCCCCAGCAGTGACCTATTAAAAGCTGAATATATGATGATGATGAAAATCATCTAAAGTCATCGCTTCAAAATATAAAAATTAATGACTTTAAAATAAAAGTAAATATTTTTTTTACAAACAATAACATTATCTTTTTTCTCTCGGGGTCCAGTGCTGCCCCCATTTGAAATAAATTATTTAAAAGAAAACGGAGATATCATTTAAAATGTTTTTTTTTTGTGAATCCCTAGATAACCCTTCAAACTATACTTAAAGTGAGAACGCATTTTCGCGGAAAACGGCCACTTTTGGCAAAAATGCGTAGAAAAGCTTAACGTTCTCACTTTAAACTGTAAACAGTAGTTCATAAAATAGTTTAAAGGGTATATAGGGCTTCACAAAAACAACATTTTAAATGATATCTCCGTTTCCTTTGAAATGATTTATTTCAAATGGGGGCAGCTTCAACCATGGCAGTTTTCTCTTTCCTTCCTACATTTCCCCTAGGTTTTTGCTTGCATGACTAGTTGAATGATACCGTCCATTTCCCTGTCATTGCGTGACCTAATGCAACTTTTCTTTACTGCACGACTCTAGAATTTTTTATTTATTTATTAAAAGATTAATGTATCGAGACTTACTGCAATTGATATAATTTAGAGTCAGATATTTCGACGACTCTAATGCCTAATGGTCAGCAGCTGACTAAAGGAATTGCAACTACATCGGTCGACCCCCTTTTACACTCTTTTTAGTAGTAAGTCTCGTAATATTAATAATACGTCATTGCTTGTGACCGCGAAACTCTTAAATTATGAAGCAAAAGTAAGTAAAAAGTAGTATAAGTAAGTAAGTAAGTTATCATTGAACAAAAAGTTTATTACCATCTTCTAAAGTTTATTACTATCTTTATAGACTTTTCACAGACAGTTTTTTATCAGTACAAGTTTATCAGGTTACTTTTGATAATAGCTCGAATAAGGCCTTGCGTCATTTAATAGCTCGATTGCATCCAGTCTATGATAGCCTTTAAAAAAGGTCGTACCTTATGTTAATTAGAACATAAAAGAGTGATTAGCATAGTTTATTGTGATTTATTATCATCAAAATGATGGGTTCCAAGCGTCATATTACGAAATTTTAAGTGATAATTTTTTATAGTTTTCGAAACTAATTTAAATAAGGGCGAGGTTTGTTAGCGACATTAAAAACCTGTCTTTATTTTTAATTAAGCATTAATATTTATTTATGAGCCGATTTTGTAAAATGACCATCAGAATTATTAAAAAAATCCATGTCTGAAATAAAAAAAAAACTAAGTAAAAATTATAAGGACATTTTAAGAGGCATTTCTTATTTTTTAAAACATTACCTAGAATATTACTTTGATAAAAAAAAAACATTAATCTGATCAGCCTATTATTTTCTAAGACACGGGTGGCGAACCGCCTATGGCGAGAGAATTAGAGGCGCGGGCGCTACGCGCGCTCTTATTACCGTAAAGAACTACTTATCGCTGTACGCATAACTTTTCATATAAAAATAATTTTCGGTTGGCTTGTTCACATAATGACTTCATTTTGTTTTGTTCCGTTACCTAGAGGCACAGAAGACAGTAAGAGTATACAGAACGGAATCGCCTAAGGTACGCGCAATATGCGTCCTCGTTCCCCGTCCCCGCACCCCGTTCTTGTGCAGCCGCGTGCGCCGTGCAATGTGTATTCGCCTGCCCTGCGGCGAGAAAGGGGGAGAGGTGCGGGGACAGGGAACGGAGATGCATATTGCGCGTACCTTAGGAGATTCCGTTCTGTATACTCTTACTGTCTTCTGTGCTAGAGGTAGAATACTACGATATCCGTAGATAGTGGAGGTCCTAGTCATCGGCAATGTCGGCGACCGCCGACGGCGTCCCGCCTGAGGGGGCCTCGCAAAATGGTTTACAGGGCCTTCATATTTTTTTTTGCTCATGACTACGCTACTGTCCGTAGAACCAATTTTTTTAAGGCAAATCTATAATGTGATTCATTTATACGTAATATTAGGTCGAAGAAAAATGGAAAGAGAAAGTTGCCAAGACAAAGAACAGTATACCTAGGTTAATTTAAATAAACGGGCAAGTGCGAGTCGGACTCGTACATAAAGGGTTCCGTACCACCGTACAATGTTTTAAAACGCTGAAATAAACACGTTTCAAGTATGACGACACCCTTTAATTTTTAACTATTTTTTATTTTTAGTATTTGTTGTTATATCCGCCACAGTAATACATAATCGGTGAAAATTTCAAGTGTCTAGCTATTACAGTTCAAGAGATAGAGCCCTGTGACTGACGGACAGACAGACAGACGGACAGACAGCGGAGTCTCAGTAATAGGGTCCCGTTTATACCCCTTGGGTACGGAACCCTAAAAATGTGACCACAAATATCAACTGTTTTATACTTTTCGATTAACTTTGTATAATCCAAACCGGAATGGATTTATAAAAGACAAATCGTTTATTGCGCCATTGTGATTTAGTTACCTCATTTTAATGAGATCGAGTTCTAAAATTGGTGTTTACCTTAAAACACAATAGATCGGTGATCTAAGCAGATCAAATAAAGCACTAGTTCAGTTCTTAAATCTGTCCTCGAAATAAAGACTTTTTAGTTTAGCTAATTTTATCATTAGGACTCTAGTTTCATTGATTTGCAGTACAAATCCGAGATAAGTAACATAATTGACGTCTATTATCTAAATTGCTGTCAAAGTGGACCTCTCACTAGCAAGGTCGGCTGACGTTTATAAATATCAAAGAAATATGAAGTGTGGAAAACCGCACATTTAGTTGACTTGAGATATTTGACATAAAGCATACCTATACAGTTTCGATGGATTTTTTTAATGTTTTAGTAGCCAACAGATTTTTTAAGCTATGCTGCCTAAAAGTAATTGGGCTTCCTGAACTATGACGAGCTCAAGACCATTAATTTAGCCTTCAAAAAAGAATATGACGTCTTTTGGGAAAATGCTGCAGTGCAGTTTGTTGCCGCTTATTCTGCACTTGCGCTTAGGAAGCGACATTAAACTTAACTGTAAGTAAATCATCTGAGAAGTCAACAGCTTTTATGAAATCAAAAATGACAATTATCAAGTGATAAAAACATCCAAAGATGACTTTGACATGACCTGATATGAAATATGTATGCAAAATGCATTTCCAAGTTCTTTTTTATTGTTAGGATAAAAGAGTCTGAACATCTTAAAAATAATTTATTTTAAGAAAATAAATCTGATCGAACAAAACTTCTTGTATTTATAACGACCAGCTATTTATTTTTAATTCGGCCGCAAGACAAAAAAAACTACAGGACAAGACAAGGTGTCAATCTACATCCTAGTCACACATAAAAGTTCAACAACTTTTTGTTGACTAAACATTCGCTGACAATGACATTTGTAGCAGGCGATCAAGTGATATATCCACTGCCTATCAGATATCTGTCATGGGTAAACCCTAAACAGGCTGACGAAAATAACCAAACAACCGCCAGTCTATGACCTTTTTATGTAATTATTTTCAAAGTCACGAGATCCAAAGGGGACTTTTACGTATGCGTATTATAAGAAATTTTAAACTTCAGGTATTATATGGATAAACTGTAAAAAGAAAGTACATGTATATGTAAACAGTAAAGACTTTTAGAAAAATATAAATTATATGAAAGCTTAGATAAAACTTTTTAAAAATGTGACTATTAAAAAATGTTTTAAAAAATATTAAGTTATAAGTAGAAAGTGATGATATGTTTGTTTTTGAAAAATAATTGAGTAATATATGAATTTAATTGTAAATAGAAAAGTTATATGTACATAAACAGGAAAATACTAAAAATGTATATTGTATGAAAGTCATAGACAAAAATTAGCCTTGTAAATAAATACAGAACAGCCTATTTATTACCTCTACATAGAAAAGAGAAAATAAAGTTATAGAGAAAACAGAAATAAATAACGGTAATCCCAACCGCAAAGTATAAAAGATGAAGTATGAATGGTACATAGTATGAAGTATGAAAGTACGAGAAGCAAAATTGCGAGAACTGGTATGAAAGAGTATAATGTAAACATAGGCTCCGATAATGTTGGAGATTGAAGTATAAAAAAAAGGGGACTTTTAGCGTGATGATGGGCGAGATATTTTCAGAGTCACGAGATCCAAAGGCGACTTTTAGCGTGATGTTGGGCAAGATATTTTCACAGTCACAAGATCCAAAGGTGACTTTTAGCGTGATGTTGGGCAAGATATTTTCAGAGTCACAAGATCCAAAGGCGACTTTTAGCTTGATGATGGGCGAGATATTTTCAGAGTCACGAGATCCAAAGGCGACTTTTAGCGTGATGATGGGCGAGATATTTTAAGAGTCACGAGATCCAAAGGCGACTTTTAGCGTGATGATGGGCGAGATATTTTAAGAGTCACGAGATCCAAAGGCGACTTTTAGCGTGATGATGGGCGAGATATTTAAAGAGTCACGAGATCCAAAGGCGACTTTTAGCGTGATGATGGGCGAGATATTTTAAGAGTCACGAGATCCAAAGGCGACTTAGCGTGATGATGGGCGAGATATTTTAAGAGTCACGAGATCCAAAGGCGACTTTTAGCGTGATGATGGGCGAGATATTTTAAGAGTCACGAGATCCAAAGGCGACTTTTAGTGTGATGATGGGCGAGATATATTAAGAGTCACGAGATCCAAAGGCGACTTTTAGCGTGATGATGGGCGAGATATATTAAGAGTCACGAGATCCAAAGGCGACTTCTAGCGTGATAATGGGCGAGATATTTTCGTCATCTATTAGATACTCTGGGGCTCTGTAAAGCTATATCAAACTTATCTTCTATTAAAAATAAAGGTATAGATTAAATTGATGCATACGGGAATTAACGCGAAACGTACCATTTTATTTATTTATTTTGCTGAGGTTTGTTAGGGTTTCACCGAACGTGGTCCCAGCTTGACTGAAACAGCGATGACGCCCACGCCTCCTCCTGCCCGGTGTCTTCGTCCACCGTCATATTGTTCATTCTCGAACTACCGTCACACACTACACTCACAGTGTCCCTATTCCATTAATTACATTGCATATATTTAATAATAATGCAACGCGATAGTTTAAAAGTATTTAAAGGTATAGATGTACCTTCTTTCTTTATCACACAGCCTCCTTCTTCATCTAAGCGCGTTCCCGGTTGCATCCTCAGCTGTGCTGCTTTAGAGCCCGAGGTGCTCTTTCCCGCTTTTTCTTCTCCAAATATAACATGCATGTCAATGGTCACCCAAGGATGCCAAAGACGTTGCGAAATGGAGAAGAAATAGCCGGAACAGCTCAAACGGTTTGGCTGTAGCTTTACGACCGGCCGTCTGCCTGACGGCAACCCTCTTTGGGAATGCATTTGTGCGAAAAGTTTTAGTACCATATATAGTTTATTACTAACATTAAAAATATATATCTGTACCTAAATATCCGCCTGCCAACTCATAAATAGACGTGCGTTGCCTTTAACTACTGATAGCAAACAGTTTGACATTTACGTCAGTTTGTTATGTTTTGATTGTAACATTTGTAGGACCGGTTTATTATATGGCTATGCCCTTTGTCGCCTTTATATTTCCTGATATTTTTTTAATTGAGATCAAAATCAAAAGGGTTGGTTAAATTAATATTATATATAATGTCAAATGTATTTACATTAAAGCTTACCAATTAACCATATGCAATTCAAAACTTTAAATATTTATATGAAGTACACATTGTTGAGTATTAACATTTTTAATTAAAATTTAATTTAAACAGTAGTTCATAAAATACTTTGAAGGGTTATCTAGGGCTTGGTAGTAGCAAAATTTAAAATTATGTCTTCGTTTTCTTTGAAATGATTTATTTTAAATGGGTGCAGCACTGGACCCCGGAAAATTCAGGTACGGAATTAAGGCCATACATGAGTTTTCCGGGGTCCAATGCTGCCCCCGTTTGAAATAAATTATTTCAAAGGACGGAATAGAAACTACTGTTTACAGTTTAAAGTAAGAACGTTAAGCTTTTCTTAGCATTTTTGCCAAAAGTGGCCATTTTCCGCAAAGAAGCTTAACGTTCTCACTTTAAACTATAAACAAGTAGTGCATAAAATAGTTAGAAGGGTTATCTAGGACTTCGCAAAGACAAAAGTTTAAATAATATCCGTTTTCTTCGGACTGAGCGATATTGAGCAGTCCCTTGAAATATAATTGCGCCTTTCTGAAACACAATTTTTGTTATGAAATAATAAATATTGTATCTTGACACTATTCAAAAAAAATATTCAGTATAAAAACACCACATCAGCTCTTGCGAAAGATCATACCCAGCCCTTTGCACAATAAAAATGGCAAACAAAGTACTTATTATGAAGAGATAAAACCAGATCCATGTATTAACTCAAGAGCTACATAACTTAAACCTTATATGGTGACCGCTGACCGATCTGAAGAGCAGGTTAAGGCGCGTCGGATAACAGCAAGTGGCGTATGATTTTAAAAAGCCCACGGTCTTTTTATTTTGCCACCCCATGTTTATTTATACTTATAAATACTTACAATAAGTAAAAATAGCTCTATCTGGCATGAACAGAACATTGATCAAATTTTATAATAATAAATAATATAAAGTTATATTTCACATATTTTCTGCTTGGTCTAATGGTTGACCGGGAGAGAATGCCATATGGCATTAGGTCCGCCACTTGTACTTTTATTTTATTGTGCAATAAAGATTAAATAAATAAAAGTCAAAGTCAATTTTTTTTTGTCAATGTAGGATATAGTTTTTTTCTGTGGAAAAGCGACAAAATAAGAGCATTTCTAAACAATTTCTGCTTTTTGATTCCTATACATGCTGACTTTTTATCCACTAGCCAAATTTATGAAACAAATTCAGTCCATGATACTGAACTACTTTCCATAAAAACAACTAAAGAAAAACTAAAATAAAAATTCGCCTTCCTATACCAGCGCTCAGCCAAACGGATTTTGTATGGAAGGACGAAAATTTTTTATCGATTTTAATAACTTTTTTACAGAAAGTAGTTCAATATCATGGACCGAACTTGCTTAAAAAATTTGTCTGGTGATTAAAAAGTCAGCCTGTATAATGTCCTAATTTATAATTAAATTACTAGATTATTTTGTTAATCTATATGACAAACCGCTAATTCCTTTTCCATCCATTACGAAAATCGAGCCCTAGATATTATGATATGTCAATGACCTATGGAAAGTCATTGTGATATGTAGATATAAACTCATCATTGAACCACAAAGGACAATCAGAAAAGAAACAGAAAAATAAGTGTTTTATTATATACTTTAATCTCTTTAGTAAGCTATAATTCATTAGTATATCTATTTTACTCAATCAAAGCGGAATATTTTGCAATTTTATTGACCTTATCATGAAATCCTGATCAGGGAAAATTATGCAAAACCGAACGCGTATTGTCGCCCTTATCCACTCTTATCCCCGGGCGATGGCACTCGTAGCTCTAGAATAAATACGTAACAGAAAACAAGTGAACTTTACGTGATGAGAAGGTCGGATGAATATTTTTCTGCACTTAATTGTTACATGAAATAAGCACCTTTATTGACTGTGCCGCCAACGCAACGCATCAAAAATGAAATCTTGTTGGCACTTTTATAAGTATATAGGATGAAATGAAAAAGAGTATTTACATAAATAAAATGAATGCCAGAACCGAAATTAATTGATATCGATTAACAATACTTTCCGTTCGCTTCATTACATTTAGTGGTAATTACATTTTATTTTTTTTTAATTTTCAGACTTTCCTTTTCTTAATTTTATTGGTTTAAAATTGGGAAAATTTACAAACAATACATTAAAAGGAAAGAGAATAATTAAGGTGTACATCTGGAGCATTGCTCTATACAGGGTCTAACAATACTGAAACTATTTTAAGCGTAGATTCAGTTCATGAAACTGAACAACTTTCCCCAAGAAACATTTATCGAAATATGAAAAATAATTTTCGGCCTCCCATACAAGTTGACCGATTAGCTGATCCGAGTTTCTTAGGAGATCAAAATTTTTTTTTTCATATTTCGATATATGTTCCTTGGGGAAAGTTGTTCAGTATCATGGAATGAATTCACCCATAAAATAGCTTTAGTATATTTTGTTAGATGTTATTACGGCTGTGAGACATCGTGGACACTAACGAAGAAGGAAACGAAACTGGAGAAGGTTACAAAGGATTCATTAGAAGGATAAAGTAACAAACGTAGAGGTCTTAAATAGAGTAGGTTAAAAGGAAACATACTTGAGGTAATCGGAAATAGGCGAGGCAATATGTTGGGACACTTGATACGGCATGACAATTTTATGCGAATTATAATAGAATCCAAAATAGAAGGAAGGAGGGGAAGAGCAAAGCCAAGGCACAGCTATATGAAGCAAATCAAGGAAATGGTGCAAGCATTGTCGTATCAAGATGTTAAGAGGTTGGTGGAAGATAGAACAGCATGAAAGAAACTCCACCGACAAGAGCCGCACTGCGTCACTCTTAAATTTTGATAATAATGACATTTAAAGGAAGAAACCAGGTGCCATGTCTGAGAAAAACGATTACCCACAAAAAAGTATTTAGTTACTCAGCTATAACACGTGACATGTATAATATACATATATGCAATCACGTTTAAATAGTAAATAGACAGGTACCCACAAAAAAGTATTTAGTTACTCAGCTATAACACGTGACATGTATAATATACATATATGCAAGCACGTTTAAATAGTAAATAGACAGGTACCCACAAAAAAGTATTTAGTTACTCAGCTATAACACGTGACATGTATAATATACATATATGCAAGCACGTTTAAATAGTAAATAGACAGGTACCCACAAAAAAGTATTTAGTTACTCAGCTATAACACGTGACATGTATAATATACATACATGCAAGCACGTTTAAATAGTAAATAGACAGGTACCCACAAAAAAGTATTTAGTTACTCAGCTATAACACGTGACATGTATAATATACATATATGCATGCACGTTTAAATAGTAAATAGACAGGTACCCACAAAAAAGTATTTAGTTACTCAGCTATAACAAGTGACATGTATAATATACATATATGCAAGCACGTTTAAATAGTAAATAGACAGGTACCCACAAAAAAGTATTTAGTTACTCAGCTATAACACGTGACATGTATAATATACATATATGCAAGCACGTTTAAATAGTAAATAGACAGGTACCCACAAAAAAGTATTTAGTTACTCAGCTATAACACGTGACATGTATAATATACATATATGCAAGCACGTTTAAATAGTAAATAGACAGGTACCCACAAAAAAGTATTTAGTTACTCAGCTATAACACGTGACATGTATAATATACATATATGCAAGCACGTTTAAATAGTAAATAGACAGGTACCCACAAAAAAGTATTTAGTTACTCAGCTATAACACGTGACATGTATAATATACATATATGCAAGCACGTTTAAATAGTAAATAGACAGGTACCCACAAAAAAGTATTTAGTTACTCAGCTATAACACGTGACATGTATAATATACATATATGCAAGCACGTTTAAATAGTAAATAGACAGGTACCTACAAAAACATTAAACCTTGACATCTGTACCTACTCTAAAATTATAACACTTTTAACGTCTAACGTATACGCAATTAGTTTTAAATATTTCATGGATTTCCTTATTGGATTAATTTGCATTTCAGTAAAAATTATAATTGCATAGTGAGATAACAACTAAAGTATTAAACAGCTATTTAAGGTTACCTTTTTAAGAATAGTATGTATATTTTTTGTAATATCCACTGGAAACCAAAACTACCATCTGATATAATCCATACTTATATCACAGAGTAATAATATGCTACGTACATTGTACAACTAATATTGAGTTAGTATTCCATAATACAAGTTTGAACTTAGTTTGGGGCTAGCTCAGGCAGTGTGATTTGTCCTTATTTATTTATTTATTTATTAATTATCTTATGTATAAAATTCTCGTGTCACAATGTTCGTTCCCGTACTCCTCCGAAACGGCTTGACCGATTCTCGTGAAATTTTGTGAGCATATTGAGTAGGTCTGAGAATCGGCCAACATCTATTTTTTTATACCCCGAATCTACGCGGGCGAAGCCGCGGGAAAAAGCTAGTTATTTATAAATGAGAAAGTAACTCTGTCCGTTACCTCTTTACGCTTCAACCACTGAATCGATTTAGTTGAAATTTGGTATAGATATAGTTTGAGTCCCGGGAAAGGACATTTTTATCCCAAAAATCATCTCTTAAGGGGATGAAAACGGAAATGGAACTTCCTATGGTGAATCCTATTTTGCCTTACAAAAGTAGATTTTATTACAAAAGTCTAAATTTACGCAGACAAAGTCGCGGGTAAAAGATAGTACAATATAAAATAAAGATAACTAACATGTTTATTGCCATAGAATAAATATAAGTCATCATCATTTCAGCGTCCACTGTTGGACATCGGCCTCTCCCAAGGATTTCCAAAATGAACGATCTAGAGCACCCTGCATCCAGCGCTTCCCAGCGACAGGTCAGGTCCACCACCTTGGGGTGAGTGTCCTACACTTTGTTTGCCAGTGCGTGGTCGCCATTCGAGATACTTTTTGCCCCATCGGCCATCGATTCGCCGCGCTATGTGTCCCGCCCACTGCCACTTTAACGAGATAATCAGTAACTTTTGTGTCAATTAAAAAAAAAGAAATACCTAAACAATAGATTAGGCGATAATGAATGAAGGGCCGGTTCACAGATTGTAACAGATCAGAGCATTGTTGAGTACCTAATAACTACTTTCTGTAGTTCTACCGTATCGTTTTCTCAAATGCAATACAATACAATACCTTTTATTGCACAAAAGTAAAAAACAGGACATAATTATCTTAAAAACTAGGAAATGCGCAAAAGGCGGCCTTATCGCTAAGCAATTTTGTTGCAATGCCTTATGTTTTCTCGAACAGTTTTACTCCAAGTCAATTTTATGATACAACTACAATAGGAAAGAACTGATTTTTTGTAAACGCTTTAATATTTTTCTGTTGTTATTTTTTACAGTAAAGAGAAATTTTATGAACACTAACAGCAGACCTAACAGCAGAAAAATATTTAAGCGTTTTTTTTTTAATCCTTCACCATTGAACAAAGAACTTTTTATTATTAATTTCGTAAATTCGAAACATCGCCACATCCTCAAGGTTGTGGATTTTTCTACGCAAGTCAGTAAGTAATTGTCAGCTCAATTATGTAGCTTTTGAACTCTGGGTCACTTTGTTATTATAAACATAATGTCTTTATTATTATTATCATGTTGAAGATAAGTAGCCATACAAATTTACGTATATTGAAGACATACAGTGTGACTTTTGACCACCAACCAAATTTTTGGAGCCAATTCCGTCAATGAAACTGAACAAATTTCTATAAAAAAATTGATAAAAAAATCCTGTTCCCATACAAACTCCGTTTGGTTGAGCGCTGATTTGTATGGGAAGGCGGAATTTCTTATTCGTTATTGGTTTCTATGGAATGAAGTTCAGTATCATGGACAAATGGAAAATTTGGCTGGTGGTTAAAAGTCATCCTGTATAGGTCTGTACTAAATTGTCTGTAAAAATAATATGGGTCCAACATATAACAACCAACCAACCTGACGGTTGGACCTATATTATATAGGTCCAACAGATAATAACCAACCAACCTGACTGTAGTAAGTTGTCTGGTAAAATAATATGGGTCCAACATATAACAACCAACCAACCTGACTGTACTAAGTTGTCTGGTAAAATAATATGGGTCCAACATATAGTAACCAACCAACCTGACTGTACTAAGTTGTCTGTTCAAATAATATGGGTCCAACATAAATAACAAACCAACCTGACTGTACTAAATTGTCTGTTTTAATAATATGGGTCCAACATATAAATAATTACCAACAAACCTGACTATACTAAATTGTCTGTTTAACCTCTCTTATGCCGATGCGAAGATCTCCGCGAAAAATATATACTTTATTTCGGATATATATTTTTATCTTTTTTTTTTTGTTAAGTCACCATAGCCGAAACCGGCTAGGGAAGATATATATATATTTATCGTTGAGCACGGCTCCGCGCCTTTATTCTCTTTCGACGAATATTTCACTGTGTTTTATATATTTATTTTTTTGTATTATATTTATAATTTTTTTTGTAGCCAAAACGGATACATATTTAGATAATACATTTTTTGGTATAATTTTGATATAAAAAGGTGATTGTATAAAATAGTAATATGTATTATAAAGGCAAATTTAGGCAAACTCAGAGGTATGTTTGTGATTTTTTTCTATCGAGCCAAAAATGCTCTTTCGTGTTTTGGCTATTGTGGGTGTCGGTAAAAAATCCTTAAGATTTTTATGTAATTTTTTTGAGGAATAAACTGTTGTAGTTTAATAACAGTGATTTTTTTAAAACACGAACGGTTTTGCAAATTGTGAACCCACGTCACCTTAAATAATATGGGTTCAACATATATGTTGGACCTGGATGGACATGGATGTTGTTGGTTAGCATTATAATACTAGATATAACCCTACCTAATTTTAAACTGGTCCACTCACGGGAAGTGTGAGTTTCAACAAGTAAACTTTATGCGAGGACAACTGCTCCTCTTTTTGTAGCCCCGAGCTACCTTCACCAAGGGTATTTACCGCTGCGACATTTATGCGTGATATATTTGACAGTCATCGTTCTTGGAGCTAGAACAGTCATGTTATGTGTGGAATGATACATAAATACTTAAATAAAATTAAACCGACACGGATCAAATCACAGATCGAATACAATAATTTTGCTGGTTAATATTTTAACGAGAATGCTTAACAGCTTGAATACATACATACATAATATTATAGCGCCTCAAAGACTTATAAGGTGTCATAGTTTCCAAAGGAGTACAAAGGCGCTGGAATGTAACATCAAAGAGTCCAGAATGAAACTCTGGGAAAGGGGTGGACCTCGGCATTTCAAGCGAAACAATTAATACTATGTGCAGTTATTCAAATGAACAACTGACATTTGCATTTTAATTTGCCGAGCACCTTTGCTGAGTTAGAAATTAAAGAAGTTCCGTTCTGTCAAGGTCGAAACTATGATACGAGTCTCTGTAGATTAATTTGTAGTAATCGATATTCAGAGTGGTCCTCTTTGATTGTTTTAATTCAGAACTATTTCCAAAAAAAATTAAGATTGAGATTTTGAAAATATATATTAAGATTTGTTCTAAGCTTTAGATATAGTTTAGTTAAATATTAATAAAAATACTTAGTTTAATAATGATATTTATGAATAAATATGTTATTTATATTGAGATTGGTCTAAATCTCAATCTAAATTGCTACTGATTTATCATTAATGAATTTCTGAAAGTAAACTTCATTAATGACAAAAAAAGAATGGAAATCTAATCACCACATAATCACACTATAATTTAATCGCTAATTTCGGATTAACATTCATCATGAATTCTCACCACAGTCCAATAAATTAAGCAGTCAAATTTTGTAAAAATTAGCAAAAGGTTAATCTAGATTACTTATAATGTCTCTACATTCCGATATAGCACTAAATAAAACCTGATGCGACGACATCAAATCCAGTCCATTTTGTTTTTAAGGCTGTTTCAAGGATCCCAATATCGATAAATATTCAAATTGCAAATATTCTTCTGGGTTCCGTGACAAATTGATTAATAAATTAATTATTTAAAAAAAATTATGTTGTAAAAATTAGCAAAAGGTTAATCTAGATTACTTATAATGTCTCTACATTCCGATATAGCACTAAATAAAACCTGATGCAACGACATCAAGTGCAGTCCATTTTGTTTTTAAGGCTGTTTCAAGGATCCTAATATCGATAAATATTCAAATTGCAAATATTCTTCTAGGTTTTGTGATTAATTGATTAATAAATTAATTATTTAAAAAAATTACTAGTCTAATTTATAAAATACTATCTTTTACCCGCGGCTTCGCTCGCGTATTCTATATCCTACGGGAACAATACATTTTTCCGGGATGAAAGGTACCCTATGTCCTTCTCAGGACTCCGAACTATGTGTATGCGAAATTTGAAGAAGATTGGTTCAGTAGATAAAGCGTGAAAAGGTAACATGCTTGTTAACAAAAAAACAAACAAATATACAAACTCACTTTCGCATTTATATATGTAATATTAGTTAGGATAGAGCTGTGGTATATTAATAGTCAATGTTTTGTTATGTGATAAGCCGTTACATTTTTATTTTAACACCCGACTAAAATAGTTGTGTCTGTCTGTGGCGTCGTAGCTTCTAAACGAATAGACTGATTTCGATGCGTTGTCTGTCGAGATCATTCTAAGCTATGTTTGATGAAAATGGTTTCAGCCGTTCAAAAGTTATTAGAGTGAACGCTTGATAATCGAAGGTTTTAATTTATTTATTTTGGCAAATAATGTTATTTGAATAAGAGTAAGCTGTCACCATTGCTATTCTCGTTCTTCTGTCCCTCAGACCAAGGTCAGATATCTCCCTTCACTAAAGGAACGGGAATCATTATCTGGATGGGGATCTGTTCAAAATCCTAGCCTATCTTACAACGTATCTTGCACTATCTCCGATTCCCGCGTTGTCGAAATTTGTATGTCCAGTGATGATGATGATACAGATACAGATACACTATCACGTCTTTATCCCTAACGGGATAGACAGAGCCAAGGGCGGTAAAGCCCAGGCCACTTTTAGCGTAATGGTGGGCATGAAGGTGGAAAAGGGAAATCATAATAGTGATGGGTTGCTAACCGCATCGCCTATTCATATGATTCAGATTCTCGCCCATTCCCTCGATCGGCTTTTACGATCTGCACGGGAAGAGAAGCAGCTGGTACATTCTATGTTTTTTCTTTTCTCCCAGAGAATGATGATGATGATTGTTGAAAATACATTTTTTTGATAAAATATTTATTGAATATATGCAAACTAATATGTTGTGTCACCAATATTATATGTTCTTTTATTTCCATGACACACCCGTAATAAATCGAACCACGGGCTATACTAGATCCCTAAAGTATAATAAAATTAATATAACAGTCAAAAGACAAAAAAAAAATCCGACATTCCAATACAAATCGTCCGGGCGGCTGTTCAACTTTCTATGGAAATGCCGATTTTTTTTTTGTTTTTTGGCTGTTATTTTAATTTCATTATACTATAATGATCTAGTATATACCATGGTTCGATTTATTACGGGTATGTCCCTTCCACGTTGTATATATGTCCTTTTGCATAAATAGTTAACATAAAATATATTTTTTACTGCCTCGCTCCAATATACTGACCATAATATTTAGACGGCAAGTACTATCGAGGTAAAACTCGTTGTAAATATGGTATTGCAAAGGCGGGGCGGCCTAGCTTCCTCATTCTACACCTATCAGGTCCTCTATAGGTTCAGTGGAGCAGAAGTAACTTATGACGTAAGTACAGACTTTATACATCTGCCGCTGACATTTGTGTATTTCATTTATGATGGCTTGATCCTTCGAACCGGATCTTAGAAAGACTATTACAACAACAGACTTACCAAATACACAAGTTGTTACTCACAAGCAATACTATTTTAGTAGAAAACAATAAATAAAAGAGAAAGAATAAGAAAACAATAAATAAACTAAATCTTCCTTGAGCCTTTCTTTCTGTTAATTTTTATTTCAATTACTTTGACCATGTATTACTCCATTTTTATCATCATCGTCAGGTCTTTTTAGTCTCCACTGCAGGAGCACGACCCTCTCTTCTGTACTACCAGAGCCATACTTAGCTAGAGTAGTCAGATGATTTGGCCTACACTCTCCACGCTGGCCAGACGGGTTGGAGAGGTCTCACTATTGTTTGTAAACTTTGATTAGCTTATGTTTCCTAAGTCGCCTTCTACGACATCCACGGGAAGACTTGGAGTGGTCCTATTCTTTTTTGCTGGGAACCACACGGCTACTACCGGGAACCACACGGCAATATTTTTATAGTTTTAATTAATATTGTCAAAATCACCTAAAGATGAACGAACGAGCGAGGCTTGCATAAAGCGGAATTTATTTGAAACGGCTGGCGACTGTCTTTTCTGAATGTCTGTCTTATATACCGTGCCGTAATATAATGAAGAATCACGACAATTTTACACCAAATTAATTCATCTAAACAACTCCATTGTGAAATCGATTAGTTTCGGGTATCAAACCTACAAGCAGACAAAAATAACGTCCTATTACACGCTGACACACGCAACGTTTGTGATCATTTGTAATGTTTCGTTGGTGTAAAGGTGGTTTTCCAGTGCCTAGGCTAAGCAAGAATTTAAATGTATGTGGTATCTAGACAGTTTTCTATTAAACCTAAACCGCTCAGCCACCACCGCGTCTATATACCATGTTGTAAATTTCAATAATTTGGCTCCGTTTTTTTTATGACTACTCAGTGCAACTTATTTCTGTAATTTGGATTTGGCACTCGATCGCAAGCTAATTAATGCCAGTTTCAGTCCATGACGACAATTACTGTTGCCGAACACTGACATAAGTAATCGTCTTTTATGTAAGAAGGCATTTTCGATATATGCCTTCTTTACTTGTAATTGACACAGACAGACTTGGTCACTCACAAAACAGCAGAAATTCAAATTGAAGGTTTGCCAGAGAGCCATGGAGCCCAGCATATTAGATGTGAGACTGATTTATAAAGTTAGAAACACCAATCTGCGCTCCATGACAAAAGTTACGGATGTAGGCAAGAAAACGCAGGTTGAAATGGGATTGGGCGGGTCACGTCGACCATATGCATCTGGAAAGATGGACCCATATTACAGCTCATATTGCCACAAACTGGGTTCCAACTGCCGTCGTCTGTATCCGTATACAGAAAAAGAGGTAGACCGAGGACGAGATGGGCAGACGATTTGTGTGCATTCGACAAAGACTGGAAAGTGAAGACCAAGGATAGAGAATATGGAAGGAAAGAGGGGAGCAAGCCTTGCCTTTGCCCAGCAGTGGGACATAGATGGCTAGTAAAAAAAAAACTTGTAATCGATCGTACAACTGTTTGTCATTGTTGCTTCCGAACTCGAAGCTATCTTAAACAACTAGCTAAAAACACCACTAATTAATGCCAGATTCAGTCCATGAAGACACTTACTGTTGCCGAACACTGACATAATTGATCGTCAATCGTCACTAATACAAACTTCCTCGTTTTAATTTCATGTTTGCTTGGCAGCAGAAGTAGATAGAGCGAAACGGGCCACGCAACTTGTTTGATCAGACATGTCAAGAGTAATTACGATGTACTCGTAGCCAAGCCAAACGAGCATATTTTTACAAGCATTATAAGGCTTGCCTTGTTTGTTGTTGTTTATTTGTGTTTTGGATTAAATCTTGCAAGTTAAATTTAAGCTACTTCCCGGGTTCCGATTAAGATGAAATTTTGTATGATGTAAATTATTATAACAAGAAGTTAATCTGATGACGGAGCCGAAAGATAGCTTTAGGAACCCTGTAATAAAAGGACGGAACCCATCTAGTTTGGGCTTATTTCATTTGTTTTGATGAGTACTAAGACCTCACAATAAAAGCTTTTACGAAATAAATATTTTTACGCTACTCATTTTCTGATGGGCCATTTAATATGTGGCCCTAATATTACTAGGCATTTTTGCACTCACGACTCCCACATACTAGATATATAACGTCTCACAAAATATACTGAAACAGGCCGGAAACTCCTAAGGTACGCGCAATATGCGTCACCCAGGCGTCCCCGTTCCCCGTCCCCGCACCTCTCCCCCGTTTTCGCCTCGATTTCTCACGTTGGCCGTCAAGAACCGGGGGATAGGTGCGGGTGCGGGGAACGGGGACGTATATTGCGCGTACCTTAGAAGAGTCCCTTCTGTTTACTCTTACTGCATTCTGTGGTATAGGTTGAATTTAGTCCGTGTCCGCAAAACTTTCTCCAAGGAACATATCAAAGTATGAAAAATATTTTTTGGCTTCCAAACTCGGCTCAGCTGATCGGTCAATATGTATGGGAGGCTAAAAAATATATTTTATATTATATGTTCTTTGGGGGAACTTGTTCAGTATCATGGACTAAATCCACCTTTAAAATAGTTTCAGTATATTTGGTTAGACCCAGTATACAACGTTGAAGAGACCCGCAATAAATCGAGCCACGGGCTACACTAGATCACTAGTGCATAATAAAATTAAAATAACAGTCACATTTTATATGGAAATGCCGAAATTTATTTTTGTTTTTTGGCTGTCATTTTAATTTAATTATACTATAACGATCTATTATAGTATAGCCCGTGGTAACATTTATTACGGGTATGTCCCTTCCATGTTGTATATCAAAAATTGACAAGTTTCTTGCCTGTTTCATACAATTTAATTGAGGCAATAAATGATTTGTTTAGCTGACGTTTTCTTTAGACCTTGCAAGTTATATACAGGCAAGAGACTTTTATTATTGAACATAAAAACGCCGGATAATCCAAGAAGACTCGGCGAACTTGTTCAATCATGAAGGATTACCTGAAACAAAACAAACATTTCAAATTAACTATAATTTCAATTTAAAATTATTTATTTGCTTAATGAGAGTACAGTGTGATCTTATAATTAAAATATAGTCCTTCTTATGATCCTTTCGGGTATAGCAAAATTTTACATTTCGAATTACTATAACGTCTGAACTGAGATCAAATCTATCAGTCTGAATTAACAAAATCAATATTAGCAACTAAATTCTCATACTTAGAAACAACTATAAATAAACGGATGTCAGTCATTATACAACCTAATTTCTCCAGACGAGCGACAGTATGCCCGCAACACTGGTCACCGACTGTAAGTAATCAACCACAATTTGAAACCTGACAGGTTCTTGAGGATTTTCGACCTAATAAAACGTCAGAATGAAGTGAGGTGCGCTTTAGATTTTCTCATTTTGCAGAGGAAAAATACTTGTTTAAACAACCGCCAACAATCCAAGCTCATAATACGAATAAGAAAGGACAAGGTAAGCCAGTGCCGGCTAGTCTAAATTAAGTACGTGTGTTTTGTAGAGCGGCTCCCACAACCAGATTTACATATTCATATTTATTGTTTAAGATAGTTACGGAAAAAAATTTAATGTAACTTTTTTAGATCTTGTCCATAAATCATAATTTATGCTTAAGAATCCCCTTACCCTGACTTTCCCAAACAAACGTAGTCTACGTTTTATTTTGAAACGACATGTCAGATTTCGGTAAACATTTGTAACTTTAAAGAAATTGCATATATCTATGGTTATAAAATTCGGGTTAACAATCAAAATATGAACTTGAAAGAAATTTTACATACTGATGGTCAAAAAGATATAATACACTGTATTATCTTTCAAGTTCATATTTTGACTGTGAAAACCAATTATAATCTGACATGTCGTTTCAAAATAAAACGTAGACTACGTTTGTATGGAAATCTCTGATTCTGTCGAGGGTAAGTAGACTCTCAACTGTAGTCTAATAAATACATTGAGTAAAGTATCGTTGAGTTGGTATCCCATAGTACAAGTTTGAAACTTAGTTTGGGGCTAGCTCAATTAGTGTTATTCTTCCTTATCTATTTATTTACATATTGAACCACTATTCTCATTCAGTATACATTGTTAGACCCTGAACATGAAGCAGCTAGCTTAAAAAAATATTGTACGAGTATTTCGCGTGTCGGCCGTTGGCTACCGGACGCAGCGACGCGTGACAGTGCCGTGCTCACAGCTGATTGTTGCGTCACGCAAGCCATGATTTCGATTTGTCTCTATCTACCATTCGTATGTACATTGAGAAGGATCTTAGCTACATAAGCACCAGCAGCAATTTCCATAGTAGCATAATAAGGTATTTAAATAAACAGGGAAGTGCGAGTCGAACTCGTACATGAAGGGTTCCGTACCTCCGTACAATTTTTTAAAACGCTGAAGAAACACGTTTTTCGTATGACGACCCCTTTAATTTTTAACTTTATCTTATTTTTAGTATTTATTTATTTATTTTATTTATTCAAGTACACTTGGAAATTTACAAACATACACATAAAAAAATAAGGAAAACATAGTACTTAGGTACATAGTATTTGTTGTTATAGCGACCATAATAATACATAATCTGTGAAAATTTCAATTTTCTAGTTAATTCCATTATAAAAATCTAGTTAAAAAGGCTGAAAAAACACGTTTTTTGTATGACGACCCCCTTTAATTTTTATCTTTTTTAGTATTTGTTGTTATAGCGGCCACAGTAATACATAATCAGTGAAAATTTCAAGTGTCTAGCTATTACGGTTCAAGAGATAGAGTTCTATGACAGACGGACAGACAGACGGACAGACAGCGGAGTCTCAGTAATAGGGTCCCGTTTGCACCCTTTGGGTATGGAACCCTAAAAAGGAATATTTTTTTACTTTATCACAAGCTACCTGGAGCTCGCGACTTCGTCCACGTGAAAATCTTTTTTATTGAGCACATTGTTTGGCAAATTAAAAAATAGTACAACAAGAGTACGTTCCCTATTCCGAGCAGCCGTCTCAAAAGTTCAGATCGCAATGATGATTGCCGACCTTCGTTGATGATGGCACTGGAAGAAGAAGAGATTGCGTAGTAATAATTTTTCTCATCTTCCTTGTACAGACAGCGATTGGTTTCGTTTTTAGGGTTCCGTACCCAAAGGGTAAAAACGGGACCCTATTACTAAGACTCCACTGTCCGTCCGTGCGTCCGTCCGTCCATCCGTCAGTCCGTTTGTCTGTCTGTCACCAGGCTGTTTCTCAATAACCATGATAGCTAGACAGTTGAAATTTTAACAGATGAATTTATGTTGCCGCTATAACAACAAATACTAAAAATTGAGTAAATATTTAAGCGGGGCTCCCATATAACAAACAGGATTTTTTGCCGTTTTTTTGCTCGATATTAATAACGGCGAATATTTCTGACTATTTCAAGCGTCTGCCTGTTGGTTACAGGTAGATTGTATAGGTCCTTACATATGAAATTGCCGATTTTCAATACTGGCAACTTTAAAATCAAATATCTTGCGTTTCATTAGGAATTCCAAATTCAAATTTATTTCGAAATAAAGCCAGAAAAATATTGTTTTAAAATTCGTATTTCATTTGTTTTAACATCATTTGTTTGAGTTTCAACATTGCTATAACAACAACTATGGACAAATTGAAAATTCGCGGTATTTACGAATACGAGTTCCACCGTGGCACCAGTGCTGCAGAAACGACTCGAAGAATTAACGACGTGTATGGACCAGGCACCGCTAACGAACGAACGGTGCGTTTTTGGGTTCAACGTTTCCGTTCTGGAAATTTCGATTTACACAATGAGTCCGTGGACGACCTGATACTCAAGTGAATAACGAAGAATTGAAGGCGATAGTGGAAGCGGATCCATCTCAAACCACTTTTGAATTAGCAGCAGCCTTCGGCGTAAGTGACAAAACGATACTTATCCACTTGCGCCAAATCGGAAAAATTAAAAAAACTCGAAAAGTGGGTACCGCACGAATTGACTGAAGCAAACCAACAAACACGCGTTGCTTGCTGCGTTTCTTTGCTTAATCGCCACAATAATGAGGGGATTTTGAACCGTATCGTGACTTGTGATGAGAAATGGATCCTGTACGACAATCGAAAGTGATCATCACAATGGCTTGACCCTGGAGAACCGGCAAAACCTTGCCCTATGTGAAAACTGACCAAAAAGAAGATTCTGTTTAGTGTTTGGTGGACCAGTGCTGGTGTTATCCACTACAGCTTCTTGAGATCAGGCCAGACGATTACTGCAGACTTGTACTGCCAACAATTGCAAACAATGATGGAAAAGCTCGCCATTAAACAACTGACTGATGAATTGCTCTAGCCCACAGCTCCTTCAGGATAACGCTAGACCACACACTGCACATCAAACGATCGCCAAGTTAGAGGAGCTGCGACTGGAACCTCTGCGTCACCCACCATACTCTCCAGATCTTGCCCCAACCGATTACCACTTTTTTCAAAATTTGGATAACTTTTTACAAGGAAAAAATTTCAAATCTGATGAGGCAGTCAAAACCGCCTTCAAACAGTTCAGACTCTCGCTCCCAGGATTTTTTTTCCAAAGGTATCAATGATCTGCCTATAAAATGGCGGAAGTGTATCGATAAGAACGGCGCATACTTCGATTGTTTAAATAATAATTTCATTAAAAAAAACTTGTTTCACTTTTTTGATACTAAACGGCAATTTCATATGTAAGGACCAATATATTACGTATGGTACGGAACCCTTCGTGCACGAGTCCGACTCGCACTTGGCAGGTTTGAATTATAGGTATTTATAGATTAATAAGGCATCAGTGAATTGTTTTTCACCCAGATTTCTTCGCACAAATTCCTGATTTCGAAAGAAGCCGGTTACGGGCCAGCAACTCTGATAATATTTGCAGTGGACGCCGCAACTCGTTACAGAACGATAAATAACGATGCTCTATGACTTACATCAGGTGCTGGGAGGGCCTCGAAACATTTCTGAGCTAAATAAATTCTGAGAGTATATCGTCATCATTATTGACTGCCTCCGTGGTCCAGTGGTCAAGGCGTTTGCCTTGTCGACTACAAAACTGAACCACAGAATACAGTAAGAGTAAACAGAAAGGAATCTCCTAAGGTACGCGCAATATGCGTACCCGTTCCCCGCACCCGCACCTCTCCCCCGGTTCTTGACGGCCAACGTGAGACATCGAGACGAAAACGGGGGAGAGGTGCGGGGACGGGGAACGGGGACGCATATATTGCGCGTACCTTAGGAGATTCCGGCCTGTGACTGAACTTTGACAAACCGTACTCCACCACAAGGGCATGGCTCTTAAATATAGATATCACAGGGCTAGTTTATTTTAATAGAAGCTTGTTGGCCCGATGGAAGTACGCATTTGGAGGGTCATGGCACATATTTATTTTATATTTTAGTTGATATGTTATTATTTTATGAAGTCTGTAAACTGTGTGTTGATCTTTCAAATAAACATTTTATCTATCATTGCTAGCACTTTCGAAAATTAAGCAACCCTAAACAAAGTCCGCGTTTGGATTGGTGACCACAAGTGGCGTAAAAAGTTCTAGAGCTTCTCCATGCTTTGGCAGATAAGTAAAGCCGTTGATCCCAGCTGTCATTACTGTATGGAAAATTGTTAATAAACTATACAATTAGAGCAATATTATTTAAAAGCCGCTTTACGAACTTCTAATTGGTGTAAAGAACTTTGAATTTCTACTATATCATACGTAGATAACTGACAGTGCCAAAATTTCCAGCAAACGTCACAGCCTACCGCGGTGGAACGAACTAATTCATCATTCGTAACTTAAGCAATCACGTGAAATTAAATAAAAGAGCCACGCTTTTACAAAGGTAATAATTGCTCACGATGAATGGATGATGAATGGACGTGAGGCAGAAGCGAAGCTTATAACTCCTCCATATAATTATCCGCTATCTGTTAATAGTGTATTTTTACTTTGGAACAATAAAGGGTGGTAAATAAATAACTAAATATATAGGGACCAATCACACTGATTAAGCTAGCCCCAAAGTAAGTTCTAAACTTGTGTTATGGGATACTAACTTAACGATACTATATTTTATGATAAATACATATATAGATAAACACCCAAGACCCAGGAAAATTTTAAAAAGCGGCTAAGTGTGAGTCGGACTCGCCCATGAAGGGTTCCGTAGCAGCAAGTAACATAATATAAAAGTTCTAAAGGTAAATTGCGGTTTACGATTTATGACGTATTAAAAAATAACTATTTATAGCTATAGTTTTAATTGAAAGTACATACTTTGAGGTATATACCACATTATTTTCAGAATTATTTTAGTAATATTTCAAAAGTTACGGTGGCTACACCTCAAATTTTAACTTTGTATTAGATTATCTCAAGACTGGGCTGATGTACATAGTTTCAAAGCAGTTTTTGTTGCATATTAAAATACCTTTTTAACGATACCCCACACGTTGGGGTTAGTCCAATTTAATTTCGTTGTATGGGAGGGGGGCTGAAAATAAAACATTTTTTCATAATTTTAAAAACTAACTTTTGGAACTTCAATATCTACGAGTATCTCTCCACCAATTTTCGTGACAATCAGTGCAGTAGCGGCGGAGTACGAGCCCGGACGGACAGACGGACGGACATGACGAAACTATAAGGGTTCCTTGTGGACTACGAAACCCTAAAAAGGCCATTTTCCAACTTGTCCTGGCTGGGGATTGAACCCAGAACCTCCGGATTAGCGGTCTAGCGTGTTAACCATTACGCCACGGAGGTCGTCAAACTGTAATGTCTAAGTACTGAGATGAAGTTTGTGTCGGTATTAGCAGACTTTCTCAGCATAAGTTATACTTCTTCAAACGCTTGTTCTCAATCTCACCACATTTATCCGAATTATTCTCTTCTTCTTCGTCTTTGTATTGCCCATATTTGGTTTCTATTACCAGCCGGTCATAGAAACAAAGCCTGCCTGACGTGAATCCTCCTTAGGAATGCGGTTGTTGTGATATCCTCAGGGAGAGATTAAGTGGTTCTATTCTAGACATGAAACCACATAGCACTAAACTAAAAATAATTTTATTGATATATAAATAAATTCCTGATAAAAAAATAAGTTAATTATTATACCTACAGGGTATTATATATATATATATATATATATATATATATATATTGTTAGACGTTATATAACCTAGCGTTCCTTCACTCAAAAAGTTAATTAGTACTCAACTTTGAATACTGTCGCAATTAATCCTACGTTACCTTGAATACAACCAAATTTTGGCGACAACCTGTGTGATTTCAACACACATTTTGAAATGTCCTGTGAAACTAGCTGTTACTATTTAAATGGAAGCTGGATCTCCATTAATTATTATGAATATTTAGATTTAATATATACTAATAGCTCATATTAGCAGTAGGAAATAAGTAATAGAAACTTTGATGTATTACTTCTAAAGTAAACTTAATTAAATATATTCTCCGTGCAGATGTAATTTATTGCAAATAATATGAGTTACAATTAAAGTAATGAGGGCAGAAATCTAAAGACATGCTGTAAATGTAAAAGGAAATATACAATATATGCTTATCCTAATCCTAACTAATATTATAAATGCGAAAGTGAGTTTGTTTGTTTGTTACCTCTTCACGCTTTATCTACTGAACCAATCTTCTTGAAATTTCGCATGCACATAGTTAGGAGTCCTGAAAAGGACATGGGTACCTTTCATCCCGGAAAAATGTACTGTTCCCGTAGGATTTGGGATACGCGAGCGACAAACTACTCAAAGTTGTAGATAATTTTGAAATAATAGATAGCTATTTACCAATATCTGGTGGCACTCTTCTAGTAAACTTAAGATAAACAAACTACCATGTTTTTGTAGTTACTCGTACACTGGGTCTACACAATCTTACACTTAGGAAGTGCCGTAAGTTTTGTAACATAATGTATGTAACATAATCTATGCAAAAGCAAAACTAATATGTATTCACTCCAGTGTATCACTGAAAAAGATTAAAAAAGTAATGGATGCGAACGTAACTAATTCGTGACTTACTGCAAAAAATAAAACCCGAAAGCTCGTCTAACGGACAGACACTTAGCTGATGTTCGACCTTACAGCTTAAGAATTAAGGCTGCTTTATTACTGAAAGTCGTATTCTTTTTTTAGACGTAACCACACATTTCAGTGTGAGAATTTCGTAATACGTGTTACGAGTGTCAGTTTTTTAACTTTTATTGATGCAGGAGGTCAACACCACTAAATAAATTGAGTCAGATATAGACTGATCTGTCATTTCGACCTTATTTTATTCTTGAGCACGGCTGAAAAAATATAAGCTTACTCGTATAATACTTTGGTTACGTTCACTACAACAGCAGGGTAAGCGTTGTAAAACACACAACGTTGAAGACGGAACAGGGCAATTAATATAGAGTGGTTAATACCACTTGCTTGCGGATCTGAAACACCTCGCTTTAAAATAAAAAATAGCCAAAGACCTGAAAAGATCTGAAAATATTTAACATTTTTTAATCTTTCACAATAAACTCGGAGAAAAGAAAAAATCCCCGAATGGCGACCATGCACTGACAAGAGAAGCATAGGACACCCACCCAAAAACAAGGTGGTCAGACGATCTGGCCAAGGTCGCTGGAAAGCGCTGGATGCAGGCCGCTCTAGATCAGTCATTTTGGAAATCCTTGAGAGGGGCCTATGTTCAGCAATGGAGGTTATGTGGCTGAAATAATGATAAATACAATAAAATATGTCGGATTGCCAGGTAGAAAATCCTCATAAATCAAAAAGATTTTGCTTAAAAAATTTGCAAACGAGCAGCAAATTAATTTATTACCCTAACAACAATAAAGACTTTCAAAAACAAAATGTGATTATATCATTTCGTAATGAAACAATAGAATTAGTTCTCATGAAATAATCTACACTTCAAAACTCCGAAACTACATTCTCTATAAGATTCCTTTCCATTTATCTGCGATCAGATAGTACAATAAATGTTAGGAATTACTGTAATAATAATATTGGGAATTCCTTTTAAGATATTTTTCATCGATATTGGTCAAATGTTTGCAATTTTCCCTTCACTACCTTAGATCAGAATTAAGTTGTTAGTATCAGAATGCGATGGTTTAGAAATACCTATGTATTATTTTCTGCTCGTTGAGTATTTGAAGGATATAAATTAATTATGAAATAATTACTTAAATTATTGGCTAACATTGTTATGGCGCCGAACCCGTTTTAGTGGTTCATCATTCAAAATAAATTATTTAATTGTATATAAAAAAAAATTACAGATACATTATCATGTCTTAATCCCTAACGGGGCAGACAGAGTCTAGGGCCGCAACACCCAAAGGCCACGTTTAGCGTAATCGTGGGCGTAGACGGAAAAAGGAGATCAAAATAATCATGGGTTGCTAGCCGCATCGCCTATTACCATGATTCAGTTTCTCGCCCGTTCCCTCGATCGGCTTTTACGATTAGCGCGGGAAGAGAAGCAGCTGGTACATTCTAAGTTTTTTTTCTATTCTCCCAGAAACAAGGTAATATTTACATTAATTCTTCTGAGTTTTAAGAAAAACAACATTTAAAAGTACTTTTTATTTTAAGAAACTAATCTATCTATAGGTAAGTCAGAATAAATAAATACTTATTTAGCAGTTGTGATCACAAAAACGGTCATATATGTCGTTAATGCAATTAAAAATAAAACTGGTCAAGTGCGAGTTAAACTCGCGTGAAGAGGGTTCCGTACTTCTCATATGTTTTCCTGTAATCTACAAGCAATAAGCTATATTTTGTATATTTTTCAAAATTTTAGGCTCAGTAGTTTCGGAGATCAGGGGGAGAATTGTCAATTTTCGTCTTCGTTCGTGAATAAAATCAAAACTTTTTATTTTACAATAATAACAAAAATATATTTAAGATCCTCATAACGAGCCCTTTCATTTGATAATATGACACAGTACGGTTTGCAAAACTTTTTCTTAAATTTTCTTATTTGTCCCCCGAAATAACCTTATTTAAAAAATATATTTATTTTGCACATCTGTGTTTGGGTCATAGGATTACACCATCCTATCAAATTTCACCTGCTTTGGTCCAGTAGATTCGGAGCAAATTGGCTGTGACAGACGGACGGACAGACTTAATGCATCTTCGATTGACTGACTATTAAAAAAAGTTTATTACATTTGCATATTCATATTTAAACATGACCTCAAAATGAAACGGTAAGGTTATTGCATAATTTATCAATTAAAAACAGTTTGGGAAGATTCCCAAAACTGAGAAGACGCCTCTGACCTAGCCACTGTTCTTACGAGTACCTTGCGTAATGTTCCATCGTGACCAGACCGACCTACACGAGATGGATACGTGAATTCAGACCTGTCAAGACTGACTTTTAGTGCTCCAGTAGTCAATTTCTCGTTGTTGAAATATATATTTTTCGCTATCTTAACGTACATACTAAAAATTTATTGAACTTATTAATTAATAATTTAACATTGACCTAGTTTTGTAAGTTTTAGTATAAGAATGTGTCGATCGGCACTTTTCTTACTGTCTCTATTAAGGGGAAGGCACTTTGTTCATGTATCTTTAATTTTATTGCTCTGTAACTGCACTATTATATTATTTTTGTCACTACACTACACTAGTTCGTCCTTAGTTAGTCCTTTACTATTTCGACGTTAAAATGGTGATTAAAATTAAACAGCCGACTAGGTAGCTTTAGTTATAAAAATAGACACACTATCACTTCTTTATCCCTAACGGAGTAGACAGAGACAGCCGCAAGATGAAAACGCCACTCTAAGCATAATGGTGGGGTGAAAGTTGAAAAAGGGAATCAAAATAGTGATGGATTGCTAGCCGCATCACCTATTGACATGATTCAGATTCTCGCCTATTCGATCCTTGATCCGTCATAGCCTCGATCGGCTATGACGATCTGTGCGAGAAGAAATGCAGCTGGTATGTACATTTTACGGTATTTTCTTTTCTCTCAGGCAAGCATGAAAACCACTTACCAATGACCATAACAATGTATTCTCAGTCCACATTACTAAATTTAATATCATGTAAGGCGGTTATCCCACAGTACCGCGCACCGTCGCGGAGCGCGGTTTCTACATACTGACGCTCCCGCGCGGTGACGCGTTTTCGGTGAGTGGGAGTAGGCGAGTTTTCTATACAAACTGAGCTACTTGCATACAATGTTAAAAGTCTGCCGCGCCGCGCTCCGCGACGGTGCGCGGTGCAGTGGGATCACCGCCTAAGTTGACGTCTTTGGAGAAAACATTTTTGCAGTGCAGTTTATTGCCGCTTCTTCTGCACTTAAATGATTAACTTAGCTGTAAGTACTATAATAATCTAACGTCAACAATTATTATAAAATCGATAACAAAATTGACAATTATCAAGTGATAAATAAAGTAATAAATATATAAGGACAAATCACACTGATTGAATTAGCCCCAAAGTAAGTTTAAACTTGTGTTATGGGATACTAACTTAACGATACTATATTTAATAATAAATACTTACATATATAGATAAACACCCAAGACATAAAAGGCCATTTTCCAACTTGCCCTGGCTGGGGATCGAACCCGGAACCCCGGATTGGCGGACTAACGTGTTGACCATGTTTGTTTTTTACTTTGAGCCTGGGTTGCGCTTTCCGGCTTTTCCTTCTCCAAACATAATATGCATGATAATTATCACCCAAGGATGGCGAATATCAAAGTGGAGAAGACGACCAGCTGAATACACTTACACGTAGAGACTCTACTGGAGTTGCGTAACCTTCAGACCGTCGTGAGTGGTCGTGACCAGACCGACCTACATGAGATGGATCCATTCCGACTCAGGGTTCTGCCGAGAGCGTGAAAGATTGGCTCACGTAACCAACACTTTTGTTATTCTGAAAGTTACGGTGGATTAGAAAACACTCAGGATAACGTCTTATCAGAATTCCCTCGACAAAATATGGAAGTTTGTTTCGGCATTTCCATACAAAAGTATGCGGCCGCCCGGGCGATTTTTATGGGAACGTCGAAATTTTTTTTAGTTTCTTGACTGTTATTTTATTTTCTTTATGCTTTAGTGATCTAGTATAGCCCGTGGTTCGATTTATAACGGGTATGTCCCTTCCACATTGTATAAGTATAGGCAAAGAGGAAGACCAAAAAAAATATGGAAGGAATGCATAAGAAATTGTATGAACGTTATAAGAATAGATGAAAGAATGACTCGCGATAGAGAAAATTAGAAAGAAAAGACATTTTGCGCCGACCCCATATAAATAAATAGGAAATGGTAAGGAAGAAGAAGAAGGAAATATTTTGTTGCAGGATTCGCAATAAAATAAATATAAAAACATACCCTCAATAACAAATTAATTCATTGTACGATGACACCCGCCGAGCCACCGCTACAACAAATATAGATACTTGAAAACATTAAACCACTGTTCAAGAAGGCAGGTGGTAGCTGGTATTGCGCAACAGTCAACAACCAATCAAACCGTTTCAGCGGTCAGAGGTGCTGCGCCGGCGCAAATTCATTTGCTGATTCTCAGTTATTTAACTATCGGTCGCTTTGACAGATTGATTTGCGAAGTTTACGTGATATAACTGAATCTAAATATTATTTATTTGTTCATCTCAATGCTTATTACGTTTATTTGAGTACTTAGAATTCTGGTCACATTCATTTTAAACAAAAAGTCTAAGTATTTGTTGTTATAGCGGCCACAGTAACACATAATCAGTCAAAATTTCTAGCTATTTCGGTACAAGAGATGGAGCCCTGTGACAGACGGACAAACAGCGGAGTCTCAGTAATAGGGTCCTGTTGGCACCCTTTGGGTACGGAACCCTAAAAATGAATCAAAATTTTGATAAATAAATAATAAATAGATAAGGACAAATCACACTACATTTAGTGTGATTTGTCCTTATCTAGCTTGCTAGCTCATCAGCTAGCCCCAAAGTAAGGCGGTCATCCCACTGCACCGCACACCGTCGCGGAGCTCGGGGCGGCAGATTTTAACATTGTATGCAAGTGTCTCAGTTTTTATAGAAAACACGCCTAATCCAACCCACTAAAAACGTGGCAGATTCCGTAAAAACGCGGCAGATTCCGCGCACCGCGGCGGGGCGCGTTGCCAGTGGGTGAATCGCCTAAGTTTGGATAAGATGGGGATGGGTTGTAGTCGCATCGCCTATTAACATGACTTACATTTTCACCCATTCCCTCGATCGACTTCTACCATATGCGTGGGAAGAGAAGCGGCTGGTACATTCTAAGGTTTTCTTTTCTCCCAGACCAGCATGGAAGATTACGTCATTACTTATGTGTTTGTGAGCCTTGTATTCGGCCCATTGCGTTCACACACCCACTTTCACTACCACTGTCACTCACACAAACGGGTCATGACTTTGGCACTTTGACCACCATCTGTCGAGGACGCTGTCAGCATAACGATGTCTCTTTCTAAAGTCACATGTCAGAGGAGAATAGCTAATGTCTGATACGTGTCTGGCGTGGATATTGAGATAATAGCTGATGTTGTCTTATGAACCATTTTCTAAGCCCAGCAAGGTTTGTTCTTATGTTTAGAGATTGAAAACTGTTGTCGAAACGAATGGATACAAGAGATTTTAATTGATGCTAGAAAATATTCATTGCACAGAGCTTTATTTTTTTCGTCATAGTGCGTTCCCGCTTGCATTCTCAAATGTGGTGCTTCGAAGCCCAGGGTGCTTGCATATCAATGGTCACCCAAGGATGCCAAAGACCTTGCGAAGTGGTAAAGGAATAGCCGGAACAGTTCAAAGGATTTGGATTTGGACGTCAACCCTCTCTGGTAATGCATTGCAGCACGAGGTGTTTGTGCTTAGTCCTTTAATCGCCTCTTACGACATCCACAGGGAGGGATGAAGTGGTCCTATTCTAGGCTAGAAGCCACATGGCATAGAGCTTAAATGGAAGTCATTGATAGAAATTAAAAAAAATATTTAAGTATATATTCGAAACACTTGTAAATATGTGTTACTTGTACCAGTAGGTATACAGGGTGACTATTTATCCACCTGCTAAATGTTTGGAGCATGATACTATAGGTTAGTATCATGGACTGAAATTGCTCCTTTCCATAAAAAAAGTTATTAAAAATCGATAAAAAATTTTCGTCCTCCCATACAAACTTTTTTTTAGAAAGTCGATCAGTATCATGTACTGAACTTGCTCCAAAAATTAAGCAGGTGGATGAAAAGTCAGCCTGTATTTAAAAGTTTTTCAAACACACTAAATGATATTCAATATGCTCATTCATATTTGATAGTTTAGTGAGGAACTGATTCATATTGCGTCCGTTCAGATGTTTTGTAAGTTAGCATAAATAAAAAAAATAGGAGACAGTGATAGTACGTGTCTCGACTACAAGTAGTGGGTTTGTGAGTGGCATTTGTACGCTGTATGATGACACGATAATATGAGCTTTCGAAATGGTAGCGAACGAACACGTTTAAAATAAAATAAGGTCTCTTTTTTCTAGATAACTTCAGATAATATTTTATTTTATAGGGTGTACAGTACAGGTGTTGGGAAATACAAGTAAATACAGTAGCTTAACCTATTTAGCCATATTATTCAAAAAGTTTGATTTTGACTTCGTGAAAAAGCTCTTAACCAAACTCTGAGGGGATGAGGTGCGGGGTGATCCGCAAAGCACCCCACATGCTTTTACATATTTCGTTTGACTGTGAAACGGGAGGCGGGGAATGAACGCGGAATGTCGCGGAATGTAGATTTTTTCGGTTTTTATGAATTATTTTAATAACAAATTTTTTGTATCGAAAATTAAGAAGTCGGGCACCATCGGAATCACAATACTTATATTTTTTATAAAAATATTCTTTCCTCAATTTATATTCTTAGAGTTTTGGAAGAAAAATAATTTTTAGATATCATTTCTTAACATTTTTTTAAAAATGGTATATGATTTATTTCAAAATTTTAAGAAGGCGGGCACCATTTGATGTGTCCGAACAAACCTAAAAAAATGGTTTAACGCTTAAAATCACTTCAGGTCAAAGTTCTAGTGAACAGAAATACATGAAGTTTCGACATTTCTCTTCGTATTCCGCCTTAAATGCTTAGCCTCTCCTATACTCTCCTAAATCAGACATATAGTTAGAATATGGATTTATATTACAAGCAAGTACAGATTTTTATGCGGTTTACAGACAAAAATAAAAGCAAAAGTAAATAAAAAACCGGTCAAGTGCGAGTCGGACACCTACAAGGAGAGTTCCGTACCTCCATAAAATGTTTTAAAACAGTGAAAAAATCACGTTTCGTGTATGACGACTCCTTTCATATTATATTTAACTTTATTATAGTATTTGTTGTTATAGCACTGGCCACAGTAATTCTAATCGGTGAAAATTTTGCTATATACGGTTCAAGAGATAGAGCCCTTTGACAGACGGACGGACAGACAGTTGACTCTCAGTAATAGGGTCCCATTGGCACCATTTGGGTATGAAACCCTATTGTAAATATAATATATTAATGAGACTTTTTTTTCAAACTTACGCAGCCAAGAAATTCAATTAGAACTGGATCTTACCTGCAACAAACAAATAACGAATAAATAAGAGCAAAGTAAAATGTATATGACATCGTGACTGTTAGTTATTAAGTAACAAGGAGATCAACAATTACATAAGATTAGCATTCAGTCCATCAATTATACTCGTACTTATACACTTTATGGATAACCTAGATCGAACACCGATAGAGTCCATAAAATTTGTGATTTATTTTAATTTTTCTTTTTATTGTTTTTAAAAAGTAGGTTGCACTGAGTTTTATTTCGTTCATTCGTTTCTTTATATTCTTTAATACCTCTGGAACTATGAGTCACTAAAAAGGGCTACTCCTTATTCGTCTTCAACGCTTTATCAAATTCTCGTATGTATCAATAGGCATATGACTGAAAAAATATTATTGGTCCATTAGTTCGATTATTAAAATATATATTGTACACGTATTTTTTCTGTTCCCTGATTTACAAAAAATGTCCAAGATAAACACATTGAAATTTCGCATCGTCACACCTTCGTACAATTTCTGCAGGGCG